>CM044555.2:19103484-20303484 GCA_024416835.2 Perccottus glenii
ACCTCCAGCCCAGGAATCAAAGTCCGGTCCTTGTCCAGAGATGGAGGAACCAGGAGAGGTTCTGATGGAGGTGTCAAACGGAATGTAAACGCCAGCGGGACATTTGAAAGGGCAGGTGGGCACAGTGCAGAGAACAGTCCCTACTTGTCCCGTCGCCAGACTGATCCCATACCGCCTCAGCGTTTTCTAAGCTGCATGCAGCTGATGTCTCCGTCCACTTCTCAACAGCTAGGTGGACTTGAGACCCATTCCGAGAGGGGAGCCTGGGGAGTGGGGATGCCAGCCCAATGAGCCTGGGCAGCACATGTAAGGATGTCCAACATGCAGCAGGTAGTCTATCCTTACCACTGTCCCCTCGCATGGAGTGGAAGGTGAAGATCCGCAGTGATGGCACCCGCTATGTGGCCAAGCGGCCTGTGAGGGATCGCCTCCTCAAGGCTCGTGCCATGAAGATCAGCGAGGAGCGCAGTGGCATGACTACTGATGATGATGCCGTGAGTGAGATGAAGATGGGCCGGTACTGGAGTAAAGAGGAGCGCAAACAACAGCTGCTCAAAGCACGAGAGCAGCGAAGGCGCAGGGAGTTCATGATGCAGAGCCGACTGGACTGTCTGAGAGAGCGGGAGCGAGAGCAGACCACTGCCGGACAGCAGGGGGCACCACAACAGCAGGTGCCCCCCTCCATCCTAGAGCTGTGCCACCGAAGGAGCATGAAAAAACGCAGTCGCAAGATCCTGGACAACTGGATTACGATTCAGGAGCTTCTGGCCCATGGAAGTCGGTCTGCAGATGGCAAGAAGGTCTACAACCCTCTGCTGTCTGTCACCACCGTCTGAGAGTTTCAATGACAGGGGAACTTTTGACAACTTACGAAAATAGACACAACACCAGCAAATTAAGAAATTATTTACAACACAGGTAGAAAGGGGAAATGTGTTGCAAACATAATTACATTTATATGTGCTTTTTGTCATATTGTCTGGAGATCAAATACCAGCTTTATTTAAATTTTTTTGTCTCAAAACTGTCTAATTTGCAAGCTCGGCTCATTTTCCTTTTGCATGTGTAATGTTAACAGCACAATTTTTGAATTTAGATGCACATATTAATATAATATCAGATCTGATGGTGTTATGTCTATCTTCTAAAGTTGCAGTGCAATGAGCCCTCTTTTGCTATCATAGTCAAGGCACAGAATGTTGCACAGAACTGACGATATATTGTAAGAAATAATCTGATTATCACACTTGCTGAAAAGCTTTAGACAAGATAAATGCAAATAACATCTATTAATATACTGTGCTGTGCTGTCAACTATAATTTCATGCATTACCAATACAGAATTGTTGTTTCCAAATAACATTCATTGTAGGTTCCATCAAAACACACTGCCATGCACATCATGCTCTGCTTACAATCCATATTTCTCTTCCATTTCGGGCTGGTTGAATGGACCTAAACCTACCGTAAAATATTGTCATTTTCATGAATTGTTATATTTTATGAGGATTTCTTTCAGTAATACAAGTAAAACTTCAATTAAAATGTGTGCAAACAAGCCATCACTGGAGAATGTATAGGTGGCAGCACCACCTGCTGGAAAAACAGCCTACAAAACAGAAAAGAAAAAGTTGGGTCAGTCAAGAAACTGTGAAACAATTTTTGTGCCGTAAGTGCTGAGTTGAGTGAATTTTAATTTCGAAGAATGTGCCAATTTTTATTCTAGCACTGCTCATGTTAGTTTTTGTGATGAAACGGCTGAGCGGGACCTTAACTTAAAACAAAAGTAACTACTGAGCACAATATTAAAAGCAACAATAAACAAAATTGTAATAGGAGCAAACATGGAAGTCCATCGCTAAAAATGGATTTGCAGGAAGTTATGCAAAGCACAAAATTCCTGCATTGAAAAAAGCCACATGTATGATTTCCAGGAATACAATTTTCCTTTTGTCTGCTTTTAATCATCTATATCATCTTGTCTGCAATAGATATGTATGCCTATTAAATCTTGTTGGAGTTACAGCAGCTACAAAACAGCTAGTGTCATTTTTAGAACATGGCTAAGGCATTTTTAAGAAATTTTGTGCATGTTTGATATAAAGCCAAATGCTTTTTCCATCGTTGTAAATTGTGGATGTGACTTTTTATGAGCGTGCTTCAAACTCTAGTGTAGAACATAAATATGTAGTGTACTTGACTGTTAAATATTGTGATGTCTAGTGTCCTCCATTTATGATTGAAACCTTTTCTTAATAAAACATACTCTCTAAACAAAATAAATGTGATTACAAGAGTGGCTGTGTTGAAAATTTCAAAACATAAAGGAATCAATTTATTGTTAAACAATTCTAAACTTTTATTTTCTAACAAGTGTGAAAAAACAAAACAAAGAAAAAAAACATTCAAATGAAAAGTTTATACACAAATTCACAACAACTGTGTCGGCAATATCCATAATATTAATATAATTTTAACCCAAAAATGACAAATGAATTACAGTGAAATTACCATTATCTTTAAGAAAACAAAGGATAAACATCAAATAAAGCAATAAAACAGAGTCAAAGCTTAAAAAAATAAAATATAACGTTATAGGAAACGAGGAAGGACGTGAAAGCCAAGAGGTACAGGTTGAGAAAGTAGCACCAAAAACATGAATGCCTGTTTTTAACACTTCCCAAATATTTATATCCTGGTTTAACAACAATGCATGAATCCTCAAAACAGCATCAACTCAGGTTTCCATAATAAAAAGTTTGACCGTGTGTTGTCTAAGATCAGCTGAACCTTAGCTTTAGGAGTCCTGCCACACACAACTGGTTTATCCAGACTCAATGTGGGCTTAAATGAGAAGATAAACTGCAACGGTCGGTGCTGCGCCGGGCACAAACTAGCATTTAATACAGTTGGGATCACGGCATACTGACTGACCTCAGAAACAACTCGAGAAACTATTACAGCAAGTTCGGCATCCGTCCAACATAGTCCTAATATGTTCACAGAGAAAGGGTGGAGGAAAAGTGGAGCATATAGATGGGCTAATACAGTGAGGCTGGGGGGGATTGTGACGTGGAGTGTAAAAGGAGTCTTTGCTTCATTAGTGTTTGAATGAAAGAAGAAAGGGTTTTGAGAAGGGGGGCAGGGTACATGGGATGTCCTGCATCTTTCTTTAACTTGACACTGACTTCTGGCACCGAATTTGTTGCCCCAATTAAAGCACTCCAAAAGAACTCCACTGTATCACAATATCTGAAAACAGAGAAATATAATATAAACATTACGTTTTTAAATTTTAAGTTGTAATAAAATTAAAAAAAAAAAAAAGGTGTTTACCTCATGATGGTGGTAGACTGCCGAGTGAGGAGAAGAACTGTGACTTGATAGACATGTTTTCTTTGAGTCAGAGGGTTCTGTTGAAGACCCTTCCCCGTTAGTGCCTCTGTGGCCCTTACGCTTCCTTTTGTCCTTGGTCCGACCACGACTGCTCCGTCTCTGCTCTTCAAGCTCGATCTATACCACACAGGCACATTACAAATGGTAAAAGGTGAAAAAGTGTAAAAAGGTAAACATAAAAGATGATTTCCAACAAAATGTATGCTTTCAATACATGTATGGGTGTATTTGTCTGACCTGAATAAGAGTCTGCAGTGTTTCTCTGGGAGGCTCAGAGGCAGCCTGTAAAACCCTGTGGATAATGTGGGTCTGGTCCAAAGTCACCTCCTGCAGATCCCCCTCCAGCAGCAGCTCCTCCAGGTGGGCCCTGGTGGCTGGTGATAGCTCCACTACTGGGCCTTTTAAGGAAGGCAACAAGGGCAGCAGAGCCTCGACTCCTAAAAGTGTTAGATTTAGTGAATGAAGATTAAATAGTTACAACTTAAATTTTAGGAGAACACCAAAAACTTTACCTGTAACACTTGACTTCTGGCTGAAGCCATTTTCACATGCAGCCTATGGTCAAACAATACAATAAGTTATACAAGAGTCACACTTTAGAGAACATAGTAATGAGATATAGTTTTATTCTGGAGTTGTTTACCTGAATGCCATTGATTTTCTTGGCAGTCTTCTCAGGTGACGCACTTTCCTCTGTCAGATCTATGACCCCATCATCTCCTTCACCTCCCTCCGAGTCAGACAATACAATAACTGAACTCCCTTCTGGTTCCTTTTTCACAACTTCCTCTGTGTCACAAGGGACTGTTTCTTTGAGTTCTTGCAGCCTCTGAAGGGCCTGTTTTAACTCTGGAGTCTCCAGAGCCTCCTTGGCATGGCCCTGCCAGTTGATAGCTCTCTCAGTGAGACACTGCAGTGCCTCTCCTTCAGGGAGCCGCACCGGCAGCTTCTGTAGGGCGACAAGTAATGCTAGTATGGTCTCGAGTCGCGGCCGCCTTGACCTTTGGCATTGTGGGCAAAGGAAACGTGAATCCCAGTCCCACCAACAGAGTGGGTTAAACGGTTGTTCCGACGAAGGAAGCAGGGAGGGGAAGGTGACACAGCCACCATGGAACCAGTCCTTACAAAGATGGCAGCGCAGCTGATGGACCCGAGGTCGCCCACCACAAATGCACACAGACTGAGGATGTTTAATGTTGCCATGCTCTTGTACAGAGTTCTCAGAGTGGTTGGATGAGTCTGTTTCAGTGGCGCTGTCCCATCCACCATTCTCCATTTCCTCCTTGTAACATGAAGCACTAAGTCCAAATTTACACATGTTTACTTCCTGCAACCTCAAAAGAGCCTCCTTCTCCTGGTGCTCCCCTTCTTTGAAGGCCATCACCTTAAGAACAAAAACAGAACTAGCAGTTCGGTTTGTATTCAAAAACAAGCAGTTAAAATTATAAATGCACAACGAATCCAGCAAACTTACAATAGCTGCAGGATCTCTCAGGTCCTGAGCTGAGAGGCCTAAAGTGTTGGTGTCTGAACCATTTAAAGGGTCCTCCAATGGCTCTGTTTGGACTCGACTCGCTCGTCTTTTTGCGCATGGACACAAAACCTGTGGTGACATCAATGAAGTTAAAAAAATAGTTGAACTACCAGATGAGTCTGTTTGGCTTTGAAATATATTTTCTGAAATGTTGTTCAGATTAAGTACTACTGTATCCATGTTTTCTCCAGCTTACTTCTAGCAGACTATGCTGACTGCTCTTCTTTAGAAAGGTCTTGCTTGCTTTGTCCCTCCAGGAGTGGGCAGTGGTCACTTGTAGTTCCAGTTGCCTTAGCTCGTTCATAAATACTGGTAAGTCCCTTCCAATAGCCACAAGACCCTCAAGGTCATCTAGACAAGGATAATGTTCTCCATTCTAGAAAGAGAAAAAAGTCTAGTATACCTGCATGAGCAAAAAGAAAAGAAATAGCACATAGACTATAGAGTGATAGACTTTACCTGAATTTCCTCCAAATCTGTGACCCATGCCCGCGCCCGAGTCAAACAGCCCTGTAGAGCCATAATGTTTGGCAGCTTAACTGGAATCAGCTGGGCTTCACTGACTATTGCCTCCAGGGTTGAGAGAGGGTGTTTTTCTCTGAACAACAAAACCGTAATAATATGTTCAAGCTTCGCTTTAAGTGGAAAAACTAATTTTGAAATGTTACAGGACTGGAACAAGTAAATCCTAAAAAAAACAAGCCTAAAAAAAAAATAAAATAAACCAGACTAACCTTTGCTCAAGGCAGATCTGTGCTTTTTCTTCCCAGCGCTCTGCTATTGTAAGTAGTTCCTGAAGCTCCGCCATTGCCGTCTCCACCGATGCGCTTTGTGGCACATTGCAGCCTGCTTCCATCAGATTCCTCAGAACAACCAGCGCCACCTCCTGTCTTTCCCCGCCTTCTGTGCCCAGGGTGCGCCTGACCTCCGCCAGCCAGTGGCCCTGCTCTTTCAGGCCTCGAAGCATATCACACTCTGGGACTGTAACAGGCAGCTTGGCCCCTTGCTCCAACAAGTCCTGCAACTGCTTAGCTGGCAAAGACTCCCGCCTCCAGTCTTTATCATTTATAAATGTTTGAGCCAGCTTCTGAAAAGCCTCCACTGTTTGTAACACAGCCTAAATACAAGAAAATGCACTGGCTTAGTTGAATATACATGTAATTCACAAAATAAAATATGTAGCATGATTGTTAACTCTGACAGCATTTGTGATACCTGAACTTCTTCCAACTGGTTTATTACACAGGGCAGATTCTGCATCATCCCCACCAAAGACAACAGTTCTGCCAGTGTCATCTTGTTTTCACTAACAATAAAGCAGAATTTAAGTGCTTGAAACAAGGCAGTGTAAATGCTAAGTTGATGTAAATTGTACTTACCCATTTGTTGAGTTACTGAGAAGTTCAACACTTGTTTTCTGACAATGTTCTATGTCATTAAGAACAGTGTTGAGTTTGCGAAGCAGTTCGTTGTCAGGAAACTTTTTCTCTGTTGCTTCTAGCTTTAGCCTCTCCAGTTCCTTGATGTCTGCAATTGTATGGTCAACAATTAAAGACAAACTTTTAGGTCATGCTGGACTGAATAGTAAGTGTTAAACAGTTTTATTATTCTTAGGTTTCATTCTTACCAATCTTGTTGCCGTCTTCCTGCTCAAGTGCCTCTTTAACTCTGCTGGCCCAGGAATCAAAGGACTCAGACCGAACCTTTAATCGGTGTAACATGGCTAACAACTCATCCAGGGTATATCTGTATCTGTTGTTTGAGGAGATAACAGAATTAACACACAGAAGCTGGAGATTAATGAGCAATTACAGACCGCAAATCCTAAAACTATAAAGACCTGAGGTAGAGTTTGTCAGTGGAGCAGTTGCACAGGTCCTGAGTGTGGTAGAGACACACTAGTCGCTCTGGACAGTTCACACAGGCAAGGGCCGAAAGGAAACATGTGGTCTTGCATTTATCACACTGTCTTTCATCATCAGGCAAAAGCTCAAACGCCTCCCTCTCTGCCTCAGTGATGCCCTGCACACATAAAGATGTAATGGGACAGTGAACATCTAAATGAGAGACTCTTGAGTCATTAACAAATCATCCTATGCCTTACCCTTTCCATCAGAGCCTTCCTTAGCTTCCTCTCTTCCTGGACAAGAATAAACATCTCCCTATGTGTAGCTGCAGCTAGATTAAGGTCTAGTTTTTCTGGAGAAGCAGCCATTTTACAGGTGAGCTCCTCATGTGAGAACACACAATACCTCCTTAAACGCCTGTAATGATCAATACAGGAACGACCGGCAGGCAGCTGAAGAGAATGCCAAAAGGTGTAAATTAAACTTGAAGAATGTGTGACAATGGATTACACAAGAGTGCACAGTCTTTACCCAGTCTGCAGTGCAAAAGTTTACAGCTTCAGCAAAATTATAACCCTGATTGAAGCCACTGTGGTATGCTCTGGGGAAAGTGATGACAAACTCTCCAGCACACTGGTTGGTGCGCACAACCTGCAAAGCAGAAAATGTGTAACATCAGATTTCATTCCCCAAAGAAATCCACTATATTTGCTAATCTTAGTTGAGAACTTGTGAGACTAACCGGTACACCATGCGACATGAGGATATTGGGGTTCATGATGGTGACCAGTTGGTGCAAAAGATCAGGCTGAAACTCAAACAGCTCTGGTGTGAGCTTCTTCATCACCTCCTCCAGTCTCTCTGCTGCAACTGAAGGAACTCCATACCAAGTCTTAGGTTCACCCCTGCAAATGGTTAAGAGATTAATGAACATTAGCCAATAGGAATTTTAGAAGCCATATCCATTATAAAAACCTGGTAAGTTATCCTAAACACTAAACAAGCACAATGTCTGTGTACCAGTGCAGGTAGTTGATGGAGTAACTCCAGTGATCCTCAATGTGCCAACAGAAAGCAGAGAACACCATTCCTACATAGAGCCAGGGCACCTTCATTCCAGATATGTCTCCATTAATATGGCACAGAAGGGACTGCTCCAGCAAAGGCATCACATTTAAGTTCCAGCCAGAACGAGCATAGTTCTGTCAGAAACATACTGGGATTAATAAGATCTAACAGATTCTAAATATTTTTTTTTTAATTTACAACAATTTAAAGTACCTCTTCTTCCTCCGTAAGCTTCTTTTTGCCATTGTTCATTGGGAACCCACTGCCAAACTCTTTGGAGTGTATGTCTGCTCCATACTCAACAGTCACATCCTCCTCAATGCTGCTGACCAACCTCCAGAACTCCCTCTCCACAAGCTCAGTGGGAACCATCTACACAAACAGGTTTGGCATCATTCTCTTTCTCAAAGAAAATGAAGACAAAGAAATTGCTCCACTTCAAATAAATTGGTGCAATTACGTGGACGGGCATGTTGAAGTAATCTGCTTTAAAGGCATCAGCCATTTCGCCAAAACTCTGTAGAGTGTATTCCCGTGTGGCTTGTTCAAAACCAAATGCTTCTGTGGGCCTCTTGCACTCCTGAAAAAATAAATAAAGACAAACAAAATAAAAATTAAAGGGTTTAGGAGATATTTTAATTTCAATGAGCGCATTGATTGGAATTTGTCTTGGTTATTGCTCAAAAACTAAGACAAAACAAACAAATACACATCAATTTCCTTACTTCAGCAACACATTTAGGGCACCGCCAGTTGCCTTTAGGTGGTTCAGCGAGTGGGGGCAGTAAACAGAACATGTGGTAGTTGTCTTCACATCCATAACACTGAAGAAGTTTCTCGTCATCATCTCCACGGCCACACATCCGACACACAAAGGAATCAACCTGTGGTGGGGGGGGGAACTGTCATGTAACAATGCTTATGGGGTAAGGGTTATACACAGTGTCTAAGGCCAGGTGCATAAATCAGTCAACTTACACTATGCGAGTTGCTAAGGTTTTGTCTAAGCCTCATAGTCATTTTGCTGAAAGGACCGTCTTCTTCCTCATCTTCATTTTCTTCTTTCTTTATGTCCATCTTGACGGTGATACTGGAGGGAGGTGGTGGAAGGCTGGATATACGTTCTTCACTGCCCTTGGCCTGAGACTCCACTAGCTCTCCTTTAACTGAGACATTGTTAGGAGCAGGAGACACACTCTCTTTGACAGTAACAGTTTGAGGCAGCTCATCTAAAAAAAGACAAATAACAGAACTTTTACATTTAGGTCTATTTTATGAGGCTTGTTTTGCAAAGAGGGATTGTCCATTTATTTGAGAAGCAGTAGCCATAATGATTTTAAATGTACCTTTCTTCTTGATGCCTTTGTCTCTAGCTACCAGTCCAAGTCCCATCATCTTGGGTCCAGCCCCATAGATCTGCAGTTTTTTAAGCTCTGGGTTCTTTTCTATGTCTTCCTCGGTAGGTTCAGGCTGTGAAGGAAAGCATATGCTTATGTTAAGATAAACAGAACCTGTTATGGAGTAAACGCAAAGCAAAGCAAGGATCTTGGCCAAGCACAAAACAAATAGTTAAAATGTGACAGCAAAGCAATGCATCACAAGAATGGGTTAAATTAGGTGAAAAGAAAAGTGAATTGTTTCACTAGAATCTGAAGTTTCACAAAAAAAGTGAAAACTTGAAACGGTTAGGACCCACCACCAAAAATTAGCACCAAAAGCTGCAAACACACAGTTGAAGTAGGGCCTCTAATATTTTGGATACATCAGGAGTGTGATGTATACAATTACTGGGAAAAGGAAAAGCTTATGGGTTTACCACATAAACAGGTGTACCCAACAAGTATTGTTATGGCTTGAGACGCAGCTTTTTATTTTAGTACATTCTATGTTTAAGTGCTTATGTTGCCCATTCACCTTAATCATAAATTTATTAATAAATTAATCCTAACTGACCTGTAACCGCTACATGTTGGAAAACATACATGTGTATTTAATACAAGTGCATCCAGGGGCACATGCAGCACTAATAGTAGCTGCTGTAGGGAGTAAGGTAGCCAGGCAAAATAAAAAACACACAGCCTAGCAATGCAACATTATAGCAAAATGCAACCACAGCATGAGCACAAGTTAATTGCACCTGATGAATTCTGGGTTATTTAAAAGGAGTCTTTGTGAATAAAACTAAAATAATTTCAATAAAGATATGTGAATCATTTCATGAATAATTACACCATACAATAACACACTGAAATATGACCTACAATTAACTTATGCTAGATTCTGCTTATTTTAATTCTGCTAGATTAGATCTTCTTTTTAATGTCATCTATAGATTTTGAGTTGATAAGAAGAGGCATGTCATGTTAATGAAATGGGGTTAAAAATAAATAAAAATAAAACACATCTAGACAACTTCATCAGGTGTGAGTTTGGTTAGGTAACAGAGACTGAACGTGAGCGGGCAGAAGAGGGGAGGCCCATTTGCTCGAGAGGCAGTACCGCAGAGATGAGCTCAGAGCTTGTGGTGAGAGGATGGGGGGCCAGATCCTCTGGACCCTGCAAGGGGAGACAATAACAGCAACAATAAACTAAGACAAGAGGGAAAAGTGGTTAAGAGAAATGGGGAGGAATTCCTTTGATAGAACTTTATGGGGAAAATATTGCTAGGACAAAATCAGACCATAAATACAGGACAACTCTGAGGCACTATGGGCTTAAGCTTACGTGGTGCATTTTATTATGATATTGAAATGGTATAAAATGCAAACCTGGCATGTTTTTGCTTAATGACTTTAAAGTAAAGCCTATTTTCTTTTGTTTCCCTAATTAACTTGTCTGTAATAACCTAACAGATATTTATTAAAACAATTATGTGAAATTTCCTTACAGAAGAAAAACTAAAATCAAAAATGTTTTAAGAATCAGAAAAAAAAGAAAAGAAACAGTGCTCAAAGATGTTTGTAGATGAGTGGATTATGAGAAGAATTTTAACTTTTATGTACTGTAAAAATAGTAAACCAAAAGGTGAAAGGGTAAAATGAACAGAACATGGAACAAATGAGCAGTGGAAAAAAAAGGAAGCAGCAGGCCACAGCATAAGCAAGCTGAAATGCGCATAGAGTGCACGGCACAAGCTGGTATACTTGGAGAACACAGTAGAACACAGGGGCGCATGGACATGAATTATCAAAAAGAGAATGGCAAACAAAAATGTCCATGTGCATTAAAAAGATGCCAAAACTTTTTACTTACTTTGGGCTCAGGTTTACACTAGGCAGAGAAGCCCAAACCTTTTTTAAAATGTATCACTTAATATTAACTCATAATCAAGATGATGGATGATTTACTTATTTTTGTTGTAAATCAATACAGTATTTTCTGCCTGTGAATGTGGTTTTAAAATGACAGGACTAACATAATGTTTAGCACAATTTAAACAATGAACCAGCCGAGTTCACATGACACATGGCCTGTCATATTACTTGTCTGTGGACGCAGTGTTTTAACAGCCAATTGCGGTTTATATTGCCTTATTTAGTCATAAGAGAATAGAAACTTTGCACATCAGTTCCTTGGGACGGATGTGTAGGAGCAAAGGGGAAACCCAAAAAACAAACAAACAAACGTTTGTTGAATCCTATTATAGTCTCACATTTGCAAATTAGACCGTGTACGGGAATCTTCTTTCCTTGTCATGTCATGTCTGTCAAAAACACAGTATGCTTTTACTGTTGTGTTTTGCTTTTTCCCTCTACGGTGCATTTGCCACACAGAAAAAGATTCACTAAATGGGAATAAATTGACAATGCCTCATAATGATTCATAGAGCTGCATGACTAAATTGTGACTCACATCAGGTTGGCAGCGGTTGGCTCTGCGTCCATAGCTGCTCATTTTGGATGGATGAACAGACTGCCGTAGTGGGATGGAATGAGGCTTGTATTCTTTATCCACATCTTCGCCATCATAGTGCCTTGGCTTGTAGTGCTATAGAAACATAGTACAGAAGATAAGAACACATGAAAATACTGTAGCTATATAAAGCAAGTTATGTTTAAAATCTTACCATAAGGCTGGAACCAGACTGGAACATTTCAAAAGGGTAGACAATCCTCTCATAATGTGAGCGCAGAAGAGAACCAATGTTCTTGCCTGGAGGATAACCAAGCCTCTGGGCCACACGAGCCCAGCGGCGTTCCTTACAGACCATTTCAAAACCTCCTTCATCCGTCACAATCTGAAAACAGTTATTACAAGTTATTGACAATTCTGCAAGACAACCAAAAGAGATAGACAGATGGAGACAAACCTTTGACAAGCTAAAAAGGTCAACAATGCGTCTTTCAATATGTGGAATTTTCAGTGAAGATCCTTGAATCTCCCAAAATCTTGCAATGCGGTCCAAATAATTCAGCTTAACCCTTGTTTCTGCCTGAATATTAAGATGAGTGAACAGCATAAATAAGATTTACACTTGTTCCACCAACATTTAGTTAAATTTTATAATTACTTACCTCTAGCTCATTGAGCCTTTGGATACGTGGTGTAAATCGAAATGTATCCAGTTCCACTGAAAAAGGTGGTTGCCAGTCCTGTTTTGGAATGATAGCATAAATTAGATTTGCCAACAAAGTCAGTGCATAATGAAACAGATGTCAAATGTCTAGAAATTTTAATGACTATAGTGATACAACTTAAAAAAGGACAAAAGTGGAACGTAACATGTCACTGCACACATAGTCTCTGTACCACTTACACATCCTAACCCATTAATCATTATTTAGAAATGCACTATATAGTGGAGTGAATGGTTTCAGACACTACGCAAGAAATTTTTAGGTGTTGTTAATCACATGACACTGGCGTACATGAAAACAAATGCTGACTAAACTCAGCTGAAAAGAGCTTCTGTAATAAATTCTGGCAAGAATTTAGCAAGAGAAGACAGTCCTTGTTATAACAGTATTAAACATATTCTGTGACACTGATAGGATTATATTTCAAATATGAAACAAAAAAGTAGTTCAGCCAATACAACATTAGGAGACATTGACTAACTAAAAAAGCAACTGTCATTTGATATGCAAATAAATTCAGCTAGCTTTGTTTCATATCTTTAATGGTAGGGGAAACCGGAGTACCTGAAGGAAACCTACTCAGACACAGAAAGGTCCTCCCCTTGAATGGGAATCAAACCCTAGGAGGCAGGAGTGCTAACCTCTCTGCCACCGTGGCTAGAGAAAGAAAATATTTACCGGAGGAGGACGAATTTTGCAGATTCCAGACTTCTCTGCAATGGGACGTATCTTGGCAATGTAGCCCAGGGGATCCAGGAACTCCTCCCATGACGGCTCGAATACTGGACATTCCGGAGGGGGGACAAACTCTTCTACCTCCATTGCCCTTAAAGCAGAAAAAATTAGCAAATTGCTACGCTAAATGTACAACACTAAAGTTGCAATCTAGAAATATCTAAAGCATGCATCTATTGTTACAAAGCACTTGTGTCATTTGTTTACCAATGTTAAACCAATAAAGATAAATTAATACAAAAGTATCACTTTGGAGCCCACAGACCCTACATCTCTAACATTAATCCTCACCATTAAGCAAAGTCAAAACAAAGCTGATTGTGACTCTGAAAAGGTCCTCTTCCTGTTAAAACTCCTCCCAACCCATAAAAACAAATGCATTTCCTAACTTAACACCAGCAAACGTGTGGTGTGACGCTTCACTAGAAACAGTAAAAAACTACAGATAACTACATATTACACTAAATACAAAGTTCATATTTTAATACTTGTAATTTTAAAACTCAAACATCATGAATACTTTATATTAAAAAGGCAATAGACCGTCAATAACATAAAGCCATTCTACTTGATTGTTCATAAGCCTTCAAACAAACAATGGCGGGGAGGCCATGAACCCAAAGGTAAAGGCCATAAAGCATCACTACTTATAGGTGGACTGAGGTTTTAAAATAAACTCCAGAAAGACAAATATATTGAACATATATTGAAAGACATCCAATCAAGGTCATTTTTTACACCTCGTGTGTACATTTAAGAAGGATTCATCTGACTTTTCGCTGGTAAGTGTTAGCAGTAGCTTGAAACTTGAGACAGACCAACCACCTTACAAAGCCATGACAAGAGAAAACAATACAATGAACACATTTCATTGATAAATATAAAATGATAAACTATCATATTCATCATTAATGGTGTCAACCACTGCCAGTTACTGAGTATGAATTGTTGTTGGAGCAAACATTCAACGTTGAGGCCTCCAGTTTCCTAAACCAGTCCCATTGCTTCTTCGGGCTCTCAGATAACCTACGCTAGTTAGCTGACCAGAAAATTTGGCTCAAAACTGCACCCAGACAAGCTAACCTAAATTACAGTCGACGGTATCATTAAACACACGGGTTAAAAATATATATAGGCTACTAAAATTATTGCTGCATGCTGATCATTGTTGACATAGCTAAAACAAAGACTATATTTTGGAGACTGACCCACAGACACCTCGATGTCCTGGGGTAAGAGAGGGCTGGTGGCTGCGCTTCTTTCTTTGCTGTTGTGACGTCTGCTGGTTTAGCTAATGTTGGCCAGCTGTGTCGGTCCAGTTGGCTACTAGCTAGCTACCGTCGCTAGCGAGTTGACCGCTTTCAGCCTGACGTATCCATATATCCCCCTCTATTAAAGTGGCGATGAGCACAGCATTGCTGGCAACGTTGGTTTTAAAGTAGCCGTGAGCTTCATCTAATGAGAAATGTATCTAGTGTGTCATTTTGTCGACTACGACCAACACTTCTTTCAGGCCATCCTATCTTTCTTGACGAGACGCCATCTTAGTTTTTTTTCTCACGACCGACGCACAACCTCAATTTTTCACACGTCCTCTTCTCATTTGTCGCCGCACGTACACCAGTACTATGACAGTAATTGCTCTTTAAAAAAATGCTGTTAAAGGTGAAATTTGATACTAAGCTAATTTATAGAAAACAACTACGTCAACTCGAGTCTTTTTAGTAGTAAAAATAACACCAGTGGCGATCAACCAGGTAGAGCCATATTAAGCGCCTGGGAAAAACTGGTGAAGCTAAATGAGTGAGACACATTAAGAGCTAAAGATACGCCTTCTTTTAACGGATTAGCTTAATTTATGAATAATATTTCCATGGAACCTTATCACGTATAGGCTACTACTACATTTATGAAGATTCAATAGGCTAAAGCTCTGGACTGTCTGCTATAGGTTAGCATTAAGTTGTTAAGTCTTGCCTGTTTTTTACTTATTAAAGTTTTCTTCTTTTCTTGCTAAATAACTAAAAACACAGAAGGCCTATTTGTCAGCTAGTAAAACAATCTTATTTAGATTTTGTGCTTTGAGTTTAGCAATACTGTGAGCCAGCTCAACTATATTCAGCTGATGTGAATTTATAAGAGCTATTAATAGGGTTATCTTTTTGTGTGCTAGGAAAGATAAATTGTATAATTATAAAAGGAATAATTCGACACAACATAGACCAAGTCACTGCAAGGACACTTTAATTTATCAGTAGCAATAAATATTCACATCTCAATTCTCGATTCTTTCAGTACATATAATAGGCCTACATACACAAATAAAAATTGGAAATATTTATTCAAAATAATATCATTAAGTGCACTGATGTAAAGTTTTAGACTTTGATTTGTTTCACATGAACACATTCTCTCACCTTCTGTCTAAATAATAATAAAAGAAAATTTATTTACGTATTTATTTTGGCCTTCATCTCCTATCTCTGTCCCTTATTTATATGTACATACTTAGTGGCACTCACATGCACATACCTGAAAACATAATGGCAGTATATCCCATAGTTATGAGAAGAAGCCTATGTATATTATATTATGTACATTCAGGTTTATACAATATAATCTATCCAATAAATGCAGACATATTCATGCAAAAAGAGTCAAAAAGGACACCATAAAAGAATAGCAACACATAAGTTATTAATATCTTTATCTCACATTCTTGAGTCTTCCTAAACCATAAATCCTTTTTGTGTCTTCAGGATTTCTTGCCACCTCCAGCTTATTTTATAGACATATATCCATCTTTGTCATCAACACCTTTTTATCCACAGTTAATTAATAATATAGGTTTTCCTTGATCATAAATGTCACTGAAGGTAATGGTTTCAGTGCCACAAAAATGTAGTAGCAAAAGGGGTAACACAAAAATTCACAAAAATTAAAATGCGTAGGCTCAGTTACATTCTTGACATATTTTTTTAAACAAGAAGCCCTCACCAAGATGCAAAGGCATCAAAAATTTATAAATAGATTTCTAAAACTGGCAGGGAAGGGAGGATTAGAAGAAGGCCATTTCTGACTTCAGACATCACATGTGCAAAACCACAAAACCTCAAGTAAAATCGTGCTTCTTCAAAAAACATAGATTAACAAAAATGAAGAAATCTTGATTGTTGCAAGGGTTCACAAGTGAACTTTGAAGAAAAAAAAAACATCTATTCCACATCTTAATATCACTAAGAACATGGAAAGTGTGTATGGTAATGTTTGGAATAAAAAGTACTTTTTTTTCTTACACCAAACTAAACAGAAAGACAAATTTAGATTTGATGATAAAATTAATAAAAAACAAACAAACAAACACACATTTTGAATTTTAAATAATCAATAATACTAATTAGTAAAATTACAAATCAAACAGAAGTTGTAATAATTTGTAATAAGGACAAATTTACACTTGACATATTATAGCGCCCTCTAGAGGTTATGGCAAAGTGTGGAAATGAATATGTGCATATATTTTCTAGAACCATGTACAAACATCTGCTGATATATTAATCACTGATTGAAAACAATTATAGAACAATATTTATCATACTCATAGCAGGTATATTATAATGTCAATAAAACAGCAAGAAGCTTCGGAAACATTCAAATAATATTACTGATTGTATCATTAAGTCCCAAACCCTACAAGGAATGCATTAAAAAGCCAGGTTGGCTCTTGTTACATATATTAAGCAAAAGACTATCAAGTAACCGTGCACTTGTTTAAAAGTTTTAGACAAAGCAACAAATCTGAGGTCATATTTTTTTGTGTGAGAAAAAAGTTACCAGTAAAGCAGGACCTGCAAGAATTGACAGAGACGTGATGAAGCCAAGTAAATTATTGCAAAGTCAAACAGATATTTTGGCAACTTTCATTTGTTTTTAATGCCAACCTCTGACGGTCTTCATTTACATTCCCCATGTGAGCAGCTGTACGTACAATATTGTCTTCATTGTTCCATCGTCACATTATCACATTGATACTGCACATGTAAATAGTCTTATACACTAGACTTTAAACAAAAAGCTATATATAGTGTATTTCATCTTATGGCTATAGACATTTCAGATTGTGTGTTATATGTTGGCTCATGTTACCATGACTGTGCCATTCAACTTCAGCTGTATGTCATCTCCATACAACTCTACCTACATATGTGGAAAACGGAGATGAAAATAGCAGAGACGGAGCAGGCTGCGTTTCCTTTTGTCACTCATGCTGCTGCTGTTGCTCTCCGTCCTACAGGCCTTGGTCCTACTTCTAGCTCTGCCTGTGTGCTCCGTCCGATCATCTGAGCGCTGACTCCTGGAGGCCCACGTTCTGCTCACACTACGGTACTTATCCGGTTGATAGGTTTGGATTTGGAGCTGCCCCCTGTACCTGTCGCACCAGCCCCCGTCACCTGCGGCCCCTGCTGAGGCTGCCCGGGGTGCTGGGGGGGGTGAGGGGAGAGAGGTGTAAGAGGGGTAAGGGGGGACGAAGGGGGGGGTAAAGGGGAGTGTGGTGGGGGAGGGGGGATAGAAGAAAGAGGAGGGTACTGGGGCAGATACTGGCCGGCGGAGGCTGCGTGATGCGCATTCACGGTAGCGGAGGGTAGATTGTGGGGCAGTGTGCCGAAAATGAAGTGTGTTTGGTGGGTGGAGTGGCTGGCTGGGTGTGGTGTGTGCACGTGTCCGGGGTGGGTTTGGGAGTGTGCGTGGGGGTGGGGTGGGAGTGTGACAAGGTTAGTGGAGGTTTGGTACCAGGGCCGCCTCCCCCTCTGACTGAGTGTGTGGGCTGGACGTGGTATAAAGCCAACTGGGGGCTCTGGGAATGTTGGGAGTGAGGAGAAAGAGGGGGGGGACACCCCACCACCATGTTGCCGAAGCGACCCTGAAGCCCATGCTGGGATAGCTGGGAGAGATGGGCCAGCTGCGGGTGCGGGGTAAGCGGCGGGCCGAGTGGCAAACGACAGGGTAGAGGGCCTCTCTGTACGGTATGTGGGGACACTCCTTGCAAAGGAGGAGGGACAGGCTGGGCGTGGTAGCGATGGTGATGATAGTAAGGTGGTGGTGGCTGCACGGTGCTCGCGTGACAGTACTGTGCGTGCAGTGCTTGAATCTTGGTAGGCCCCCCCTCTAATTGGCACAGAGATGACGGGGAGTGAGGTGGGGGCCCTCCAGTGGTCGGTGGGGGGACAGGTGCGGGGTATGGTGGCCCCGGTGGAATAAGGGGCCCTGGTGGTTTGGCACGTTTGCTGCCGAATAGTGAGCCCAGGAAAGAGCCGCTGTTGTTGCTGCTGCTCCCCCCAGGTCCGCTCCCCGCTCCTGCTCTCTCTACACTGCTGGAGACTCCCCCAACTCCTGTCCCAGCAGTGGTATGTTGCTGCCCCGGCCCACCCCCCACCCCTGTTCCGGGGCTCAGGATGGGGCGGTGAGGCCGGAAGTCTTCTGATCCATAGCATCCAGAGACAACCCCAGGCACTGCATAGCGCTGGTGCGGCTGTGGGCTGTTAATGACAGAGCCCTGGAAAAATACAGGAGCAGCAGGCTTAGAAGTATTATTGGAATAAAAAAATACAGTACACCATCTCTCACCATCAACTTATGTCATAACACACAGAGGAAAGTTTCCGTTCAGGAAATAAAAGGCATGTCAAGGCCAGGCAACATACTGTATATGATGGTACATGGCAAAGCATTATTATATGCACTGAACACACTTAAGCATGCTTGTAAAGATAAAGCTCTATTGAATGGAAATGCAGCTCAACTAAAAGTTGCAGTACAACATCCTATCGCAAGGACTTACTTCCATGGTACTGTCCAGAGAACCAACACTGTTCCTGCGACCACGTTTCCCTGCACCCCAGCAGGAAAAGGAAAGTTAGCAAAAAGTGAAAGACGGCAGAAGAGGAGGAATGAAAAGGATATTATAATAACCATAGAACAGTTGAAAAAAGCCAACCAGGAGACAGATAAATGATAAAAGATAATGGATAATGTCCTTAAGGTGTAGCTGTCTCACCTGTATCTGAGAGGTCCCTGAGAGATGAGCTGAGTGCTGTGCGTTTCAGGCCCTCACTCATTGAGCAGTTGTCATCAAAACTTGTTCTTCCCAAAGTGCCATTGACAACTTCACTTTTAAGTCCTACACCACCCACCACGCTTCCAGTCAGCAGGCTGGGACGCATCACACCTTTCTGTTTCTCTAACTCCGCTGAAAAACACATGATATAGCAGAGTTTTAAATAAAATATAAACAAGTTCCTACTCATCTGCTGTAAAACTAACTGCATGATTTATGTTATCATATTGTCTTAACTGATGGTGTAAAATTTTGTAGTATATAGTTGACCTGAATGGAACACATTAGTCAAAACTATGCTTTTAATAATGTATAAATTTGTCAAAAAAAACACTCTTTTCATTTGCATATTATACAATTTCTACCATAGAACCTTGTGAAAGGGACTATTACTTCTTATTTTATTACTTCCTGTTTCTACGGCTTCCCAGAGCAGACAAGCTGAGCAATGCTGGAGAAAAAGTGCATGTTTTTTGAACATAGAATAATTTATGAATGATCAGGACACTGATAGATTAAAAGGTCATGCCCATGGTGTGGTGCAGCAGCCTGTCTCTGCAGGGCTGAAGTACAGTAGGTGTTCATAAGAGGTAAGCAATCTACAATTTCACCACCAGATGTTGCCAAAAATGACACGCTGTGCCTTGAACATCACAAAGTAATACTAAATTATAGTATTATCTAGTAGATGGGGTGCTTACATTCCACTCTATATTTCTCCATCTCTTGCACTTCAGCAATACTCTCCCTGAGGTCGCTAACAAAGCGAGTGCGGTCTTGCTGACTGGGCGCCATAAAGACAATAAGAACTTTTCTTTCCCCACCCAGGACAGCTGAGGTCAGACGTATACCATGAGGGTAGTCTGTTAAAAGCCGAGAGAAATAGGGAGAAAATTAAATATCCTGTTCAGTAAATACTGTTGTAAATAACACTGCAAAAAATAAAAATAAAATCTTACACGAGTTCTGGAACATGTGCACTTGCATCTCAACTAAGGGGAACGATTGTCTGAAACTATAAGTCACTGAGGTTTTCTTCTTCTGGAAGATTTTGGTCACCTTTGGAAGAACAGAGATGCTTATTGAAATTCCTTAATTTATCTATACGTAGAAGTGGTAAAAATTGTAGAGAGTCTCACCACTAGGAGGTCATTAAACAGGAAGACCTCTCGTTGATGCACTCCTGTCCTCTGAGGTCTGTTGGGGTCGGGTACCTCATAGAGCTGGCAGCAGCACACCAGCCTACGATGTGGAAGGGACAGTACCTATACACACAAATACAAGACTTACATCTAAGATTCAAAGGCACGCTACAAAGCCCATTATTCAAGTAATAACACTATATACTACTAATAATTATGCACTGAAGATGATAAAACTTACAGGCTTCTTTCCCACTATGACTCTTTCCACAGCCTGAACTTGGGACACATGGTCATCATTTGTTCGCAATTCCCATTTCTGTATCCGCTGGTAGATACCAACAAGCAAGTCCCTCGGAATATCCTGACCATTATCTACACCTTAAAAGAACAAGTTTATAAAAGACACATGAGGTATATCAACAGTACAGAGATTTCCGAGGAACCTTCTGATGAAACGTAAGAATATTATTTATTATATTCAGGAGCCACACTATTAATGTACAGTATATATTGTTTCTTTCTGGAGGCACCTCTTAGATTCTTGATGAAATCTTCTAGTTTCATCTTTCTTTCAGCTTTCACATTTGGACTGTACATATCTGTGTTGAGGAGGATTATGGCAAAAGCCAAGATGAAGATGGTGTCAGGGTTTTGAAACTGCCGGACAAGCGTTGGATTACACACACAGTACCTCTGACTGAGAAATAGAAAAAAAAAAAAGTTGTTAAAACAGAAGCACACAGAACCATTTCATAGACCTGTGTTCATAAAATGTCCCAAAAAAGCACACACCTGAAAGCTTCAATGAGCCGTTCCACTTTCTGAGCTTCTCCTTGAACTTTAATCTGAGCCTGAAACTTCCTCAAAGCATCATCCAAGTCCATTCCTGAGAAATCCATCTCATCCACCACACAGCTATAACACACAGCAGAGGTCACATTCACCTTTCTCATAGCATTCCCTTCAGGGAGCCATACAGACATGTCATGTAACATGTTACATACAATTTATAGTATGTGTGAGTAAAGGTCAGGCTGGTCAAGATCGCGGTAAGGTTCCATCCATTTGCAGCATACACATAGCATAAACTCCCCTGTATGCTATGACCACAACTGTGACTGTTTTACTTAATCAATACGAGTGGGTCTTACTGATCTAAAATGTCTACAATTTCTTCACTAATTAAATTTAGTTAATACTCACTCTAAAACATCTTTGTTAAACTGTTTTTGTCGATTTCCCAGAAACTCTCCAATCATTTGTCTGCTCAGGCCTTTCCGCTCGAGGATGAAGCGAGCAATCCCAACTGGAGTGTCAGATACAAAGCCTCTTTCTATTAGGTACTGGATCCCTTTCTCTGGCTTCCTGTAGTTGTTAGAATTTAAAATCTGTAAAACTGTGACAATAATATGATGTTATCTTCTGCTTATTATTGCAGTCTTACTTGTTGAAGAGGTTCAGGCCTATGCGATACTGCCGTCTTTGCACTACATCGCTGTTGAAAGGCGGAGAGTCCCAGCTGTGGCGGCTCTCCCTCTGATAGGTCTGCTTGCCCAGGGGCGGCAGAGGCTCCCGTAGGCTGTCCTGGGACGACGAGCCAGAGCTGCAGTTAACTGTCTCATTGGAGTTGGTGGTGGAGTTGAGCGAGTCATTGTCGCCGTCTGAGCAACAGGGCTGCTCCAGAGCACCAGGGGGCAGCACTGTAGAAGAGGAGGAGGATAGAGGCGTGGTAGGAGGCTGCTGGGGGGAGGATGAGGATGAGGGGGTGTCTGGGTACTGGTGGTGGTGGATGGGGTGGTGGTGATGGTGATGATGTGCCACCACTTGGTGAGGAATGTGTGTGGGAATGGGCCTGCCAGGGGCTCGTGTCTGACCCTGGGCGGCTGCTGTAGAAGACGGGCGAGTTCCTGTATTGGGGGAGTGTTTAAGGGTTCCCTGAGGGGAGCCTGCTCCGACCCCAGACTCCTGCTCATAGACGAGCTGCCTGCTCAGAGAGCCACGGTCTGAACGGTCGCTCATATCCACTGAGCTGTCACTAGGTGGCTCTATAGTAAGTAAAGGCAGATGGGCACCCCTCAGTCTGTAATCCCGGCACTCTGTACATGGTGTGCTGCGGCGGCTGTTACTGCTTCCGCCCCCCTCTGTGTCCCTGCTATCCTCACGCCCTCCGACACCCCCTCCAGGACCCCAGTACTCTGTGTCCGTGCTGCTGGGTGCCCTGTCCAGGGATAAAGGAGAGGACGGCATGCCATCATCCATGTAAAGGGTGACATCGCTGTATGATGTGGCTGTGCTGTCTCCGTGCATACTGAGCCCCCCTCCAGGACCCCTGGCTCTTTCTCCCAAACCTCTCTGAGAAGACGGGTTACTGCTGCTGCTCCAAACACATTCCCCAAAGTCTTCACTTATCCCACCGCCCTCCCTGCTGCCCTCTTGGGAATCATTGCGACCCGTGCGGCAAGTAAGGGCATCATCAATGGAATCAGCCAATGACTTCACCTGGAGAGAAAACAAAATTCAAGAGTTAGTGGCAGTGATCTCTTACACAGTCTATTTCCCAAACCATTAAGTATCTGATGGCTAGATTTAAATTATAGATATGTCTTGTCTCATTGTCATACCCGCTGTCCAAAAGTGATGTTAGGAAAATATCAATATTATCAATGCATCAAATGTCAGAGCACTTTTGTTAATTTTTCAAGCAAAGGCAGATGCTATTGATGCTATTAATTTGAAAGGAACCTACAGATATAAAAGAGTTACCTGCTTGGAGAAGGAGTCCTCCAGGTGGGTGTAGTCTCCAGGGCGGTCTGTGTCTGGGGAGTGAGGGGGGCCTATGGCAACACTGTGGGTGAAGTTAGTCTGTGTTTGTGCTTGTTGCTGAGGCTGGCGCTCATCAAAGGAATACTGCAGTCTCATGTTTGACAGGATGATCCGACGTGTCATGCGGCTCTCTGAGGCTGAGCTTCTGAGGCGCTCAAAGTTCTTATTCATGCGATACTGTCTGAAGGCTGTCTGAATGGTCCGAGCTGCTCTGCGACTTACAAAGGAGCCACCGTACTTTCTTTCCAGCATTTCCACCTGTAAGAGTGAGCACCATGTTCAAAGAAAGACAAGTCATCAGATTTTATTGTACTGTACTCCGGTGCTTATTCAGTACCTTTTTATCTTGCAGATCTGTTGAAAGTTCATAACTGTCCGAGAGAGCCTTGCATCTTTTGTTCTCCTCTTCCTCCTGCTTGCGTAAGGCCAGACTGGCGGGTTGGTGGCGTGTTCGTAGCGCCCAGGCCAAGCTGGCAGAGTTGGAGGCCGACACACATGTAGAGCCTCTGGAGCCTGTGGGAGTGCCGCTGGTGTCACTGTACCGCTCTGAGCCACGTAAGTATGGTGTCTGGCCAAAGGAGCTGTCTTTTTGGGTGCCCATCTCTGGACATTTGGAGTCCCCTTCCACACTAAAAAGAGAAAGACCAGCTGTCAGAGCACTGTTACTAGAATTGTAAACTTAGATAAGAGATAAATAGACACTTACATGTACAGTTTTGAGCGGCGAAGATTTAGCCATCTCTTTGTGGAACTCATGGTAACCCAACAGTAGTTTATATAATAAAGTTAGGGAGTTGTACATTAAACTAAAGCTAAATCAGAGGTGAGTAAATTGACTACCCAACAGACATAAAAGTCTTTCTCAGCTATGTACTTACTTTAATAAGTCCATAAGAATGAGTTAATGTACTACTAAGTTTAGCCAAGCCTTGTCCTTGGGTACTATCTCTTAGTATCTTATTTTCCTCCTTCTTTTTCTCAATTTCAACTTATCATGCACAGCAAGTAAAGCCCATTTTAAAGAGTTATCTGGCTAAAAATGCACTTCTTTGCTGCAAAACAGTGCAGACTGTAAAGACTGGGTTGTTATGGTAACAGCAGGTGTAAAAGAAACCTGTAGCTTTAAGAGCATTACAAAACACTGCAATTATCACATTGAGACAGATTCACTGTCACTTACGTCTTTACTTGAGAATGCTATTGGACAGAAGAAAAAAACTGAAACAAAACTACAAAGTTTTTCAGTCGAACGTTTGAATCAAACTCCAAGCTGTGTCATGATGTTCCACAAATCCCTTAGTGTCCCGCTTCAGAAACAATCCAACAACATTTTCACAGTGTGTTTGTTAGAACACAAACTCCTTCCTACATTTCCTTCTTTTGTGTTTGCCGCACCCTTTTAATCAGCAGTGCCCAGCTGACTGCACCATTCCATAAACAGGCAGACAGTAGGAATGCACATGGAATCTTAGTTTCCTTCTTCTTTTTTTTAGTCTGATTTGATTTTATTGCATGCACTTTTGCACAAAAACTGCAATGCAGTGATTGTATGAATACAGAAATGCCAAAAAAGGTGCTAAAATGTTATATATTTTTAATATTTAATATTCTCCACCCCTTTTTGAATTGTTGCTGTTCCTGAAAGGCTTCCTGTGTTAGTGATACTTGGTCAGAACAAGATGATATGGAAAAGGCATCTTAAAGTAAAACAACTTGAAGGTGTCTTTAAATAACAAATACAGTTTTTGGCATGAGCAGAATGGAACATGTACAAAGCTGGGTCTATTCACAGAACTTCCCGTTACCAGCGTATTTTACAAATGTCATGCCTTTTACATAAGGCACCATTCTGACATCTACAGGAAACCAACCAGGACCACAGCTAAACTCACTTTAAGAATAAATCTATGCTGTATTTTTTTATACCATTAACAGAGAATTATTTGTTATAACAAGTTGATCTTGTTCTATTTTTAAACTTAGTAGTTCCTAAAAACAAATTACTTTAAAAGTTTTTTTTTTTTTACCATGCAGCATCATTTATCATTCCTCCTCTTCTGCTCCTTAAATAGAGTAACTGAGAAGAGGGAGGGGGTTGCTTGGTGACGGTTGCTGTGGGACCTTTGTGGGCGGCAAGGCAGTTGTTAGGATGAGAAGTGTAGTTGCTATGACGATGTATTTACTGTTATCATCATGGGGTGGGTGTTAAATATGCTTTATAGGTTGTGAATGACAATCTTCATAATACTTGTCTTGGGAAAACATTTTATTATGAATTTATTTATAAATTTATGAATTTCTAAATGGTTAATTTATATACTCCTCTAGATCTCCCTTGTATTAGGTCTTTATTTTGTCTTGGATAAGACGAGATGCTTAGAACCGCTGCCACAAGACTGTGTGCACAGTGCCAACAGGTAAAAAGACAGGGGACTCAACCTGGTGGTAACTTCCTGTTAGGCACATCTCAGAATTATAAATGTAATCTTAAAAGCTACTGCACTGTTGGAGAAGCAGTGCAACAGGTCTGCTTTCATTTTAATTCAACATGTATATCTGATTCTCTAGATATGTTACAAATATTCCTTTCTAAAGGAAGGAAGAAAATATTTTTCAGTGACTTTTCTGAAAATAAATCATGGTTGACTGTATGGATTAAACATTCCCAACAACGAAGTAATTTGCATGAGTAACTTGCCATTTTTTTTTTGCTGGATGCCCTTCCTGATGCAGCCCTCTCCATTTACCCGGGCTTGGGACCGGCACAGATAGACTGTGGCTGGAGTTGTTCCCCAGGAGATTCTAACCATCAGTCTCCTGCACCCAAACCAGGTGCACTAACCTCTCCACCACAGAGGAGCTTATGGCTGACTATATAGAAAGAGTTCCACAATGTTATGCAAAAATATTTTACTTCACTAAAAGGTTTGTTGTATAACTCATGTGTGGCCATATAGCAGCTGACCTCTACATCTCAATAATGTATGTAAGAAAGTCTGTATTCCTGTAACAGTGCCAGAGAGCTTCAGTCCGGAGGCTGCTTCATAAAGACTAAGCCTGAACTTCAATACCTCCAAACATTTAATTAGAGCTATAACAGATATAAAGAGTATTTTTGATAGTGTTAGAATAACGGGCGAAGTGTGGAGATATTATCAGGATTGAGGAGTTGTGTAAAATGCAATGTCCCTGGCATAAGGAGGATTCCAGGTTTGTTCTCATATAATATTGATGTGCTGTTATTTGTGTGTGTGAAGAGCTGTGGTAGGTCTGACTGTGCCATCGAAGCCACAGCTGGACACCAAAGCTTGGAGAATAACCTGGAGACACCATTAACTGCATCGATCCATCTGTTGACTCATTTCCTCATGATCATTGACTGAGTGCAGTTATTTCAAATCCTTCCTAATCACTTCCACTCCAATTTTAGTGTTGATTTGTAACAGAAGATTATTAGACAGTCAAATTATCTCCAAGACTTAAATGTGGACTTTAAGGGGCCAAAAAGCCTTAAGCATCCCAGCTAATCAGCATGGAGTGTATTAGATTTTTTAAATATTTACTTTGATTGGGATCTGCAATTATGTTCCATGAAAGATTAGCTTTTGTCATAAGCTCCTATACAAGAACAATGTGTTCTCTCATTGGTGCATGTGATCACATTTTTCCAAAAGGGAAAATAGACAATGATATTATTTATGGTTATTATTCAAATCAGAAAATTCTTCAACACCAACACAGTGTTCACTTTGCGGTCTCAAACTGTGACACACTGTTCACTTCGCTATAACCCTGAAGTTTCAATGTCATGAATGAACAGATAAAAACCTTGTTCATTTATTTATTTAGTTTGGTGCATCAGATTAAAGCTTTGCAGTGTTTTGTAAGCACAACCGAATCAGAAATCTGCCAATGAAACACAAGAATCAAGATTAAGAGAAGACCTATACAGTAGACAAATAACTGTGCACTCTCATCCTTCTCCAATAAAACTCTAACACTATTACATTTGGAAGCTATTTGTCATCTTTTGTCCGCCTGCACATAATGGCGACGATGCAATTTGGACTGCTTTGTTCTGTGGCGCTCTGGCCTTATCAAAAGCATTCAAAAGCAAAATTCCACTGTCAGCCATTCACATAATGACAGACCTGCAAATGTTACAAATCTATGCCACTAACTGTGACCCTTCTATTGTTATTTACTTTCATAGAGTATTGCAATGGCCTCAAAGGGGTTGGCATAACGACATAGCCGGAGAATGGAATGAGAACTGTCATGTGAAAGGCCCGTACACCTGCACAGGTGACTGACGGCAGAGCATTTATGACCCCTCACTATAAATTACTGCTATTAGTCAAAACAATAATAGTCTGCGAATTGCCTGGGCAAATACAAGCATTTTTTAAAGATTACATTTAAAGTTTTGTTATTGCAGCAAACACTAAATCAAGCCCAATAATCAATCAGCCCAATCAGCACACAGACCCAGCATTTAAATTCTATAGTGAGTAAACCATATTATCTCTTGCTGAGGTCAAATGAATTTCTCTGTGACATTATTCATATAAGACAAAATTGAAAAAAGAGTTCTTACCATAATGCTAGTGCCACAGACAAGGTCCCACACAAACTGAAACCGTGCTAATAACAAACACACCCTTCTTCTCTCAGTGCTTTTCTTCTTAGACACACACTTCCTGCAAAGCTGTACAGGCTACATTCTTGAAAGTCTTGACAGCAATAAACTTCCCTCAACAGGGCTTTTCCCCTCCTTCCCCCAGTGGGTCACTCTGACACACACATTCTCTTTATATTAGATAACACAAAGACAAACCAAACTCACCGAATTAAAACAGATGCTTGAATAAAGTGGGTTCATTTATTGAAAAAGGGAGGGGAAATGTGAGAGACGTTGCTTGTGCCTTTATATTTCAGGCTAAAAGGATAAAATGAGATTTTTGAGCAGATGGTGATGTCATGTAAAGTCTGCATAAATACAGGTAAAAGCAAAGATGTGGGAAGAAGCTAAGAAATATAACAGAGTTTATGATCAAGAAAATACTGGTAATTGAGAAATTAACCCTAGATACAATTGACAAGAAAGAAGATTGTAATTTGTCACTGTAATCATGACGTTAGAATTTGCAGGTCCACAATATATTCTTGTTACTCAGTAACTACATAGACTTCCTGAGGATTTTATTATGCAAGATCTACCCAGCAACAGCATTGCTATTAAAAATTTAGCACATTAATGTGAATTCTGAAGAAAAATTGTGTTAAAAAAAAAAAAGATTATACATAGCTTTGATATTTATTTTTAACAACACCTATCAACACCTCAGTATCATAATTGCATGAGAATATATATCATTCATTCATTTTCTACCAGTTAGTCCCGATTGGGGTTGCATTGACACTGACAGACAACCATTCACTCTCACATTCATTCACTAGGGACACTTTAGATTTGCCAATTGACCTGTACATGCATGTGTTTGGGCGGTGGGAGGAAGCCGGAGAACTCGGAGAGAACACACAGTAACACGGGGAGGACATGAAAGACCTCACAGAAAGGCTGGAGTTGGTCGGGGTTTGAGCTCACAACCTTCTTGCTGTGAGGCATAAACTACCACAGGGCAGCACTCTGACAACATGTTCTAATAGGGCTCCTGTTTAGGTCTGAGGGCAACTCAACGAGCTTGTGACATGGTAAAATACAGCAGGCCAACCCAGGACAGTACTTTCTGAGTCTTCAGTGTTTTTCATTGGCAAACCATCAAGATATACGTTTAAAAGTGAAGACGCTTCCAAGAAACAGGGTTGATTCTAAGTTCAACTGGAAAGAGAGCTGAGTTTTGTATACATCAGAGGGAGTGGTTTAACTTGAGACTACTGTGATTGGATAAAGTTTATGAAAGCTCATTTCTGGAAACCCTAGTTTCAATGTCATTAGTGGTTGTTAGGGTTGTGTTAGTGCTAGTGGAGGATCCGTTACACTCCTGTGGCTTATTAACATAACTACTCCCTTCACGTGTTAATGTGTTAAAACCACACGTACATGTAAATGTTGATGGGGTAAAGTTGTGTCTCAGTCCACCTCCTCTATTTAAGGAGGGTTGTTCTAATGTTACAATAATGGCTTCATTTACTCTTCTTTCAAACCACCTGGATACCTGGTCAATATTTGATCTTTGCTGTCCTCAAAGGAATGCCCTTTCTCTTTGGAGGTGTACTGCAGTCTCAGTTTTACCAGGCCCCTTGGAGTTGATACAGTATATCCTCTGGTGAAAGGGCTGTATCATTTCACAGTCAAACAGATCATTGCACTCTTGAATGCACTGGACAGCATAGACCACATCTGTTTGTGAGTGGGGATCTTGTCTTTAGGGTGGACCCGTTTCTGATTGAGAGTATTGTCAGGTTTAAAGTGAACGGGAATGTTGTGTTTGTAAAAAGAAAATCGCTTTTCATATAAACCAGCTACCAGCTATGCCCTTCCCTTTACTCTCTGATTCCTGCCCATTAAGCTTCCGTTGGGGTATCCACAGGCTCTCAGGGCTTTGTGGACATGCTGTTCTTCTTTTCGTTTTCCATCGGCGGTTGTGGGCACTTTGTTAGCTCTATGCTGAAGAGTCCTGATGATTCCTAATTTCAATCTTTTGTCCAATCACAGTAGACTCAAGTAAAACCACTCCCTCTGAAGGATAACTCAGCTCTCTTACCAGTTGAACTTAGAATTGTCAAAGTTGGAAGAGGGATGAAAAGGGTTTCACCTTTAACCCTACGTCCAGATGCTTTCTTTGAAACATTTTCTTGAATATGTCCTGTATGACTGTGAACCTCCACAAACAACACTCCATAACCCTTTCAAGATGAGGAGCAGATGAATTGTATAAATATACATGTTACAAAAATAATCTTTCCATAATTTTGTCTGTGTGACTTCATGAGTTCATTGTGTTTTTGTGACATAACAAGATGGGAAAGGTGGGTATATAACATTCTAGCATTAGTGACACAACAGAGTAATTACATTGCCACTACTTGACCATTAAAGGAAAATAGTGTCACAAATACCAGATTTGTTGCATAATCTCAATGAACAAATGGTACATACATTTTAGTGTTGGAACCATTTTGTACAATGCTTTGTGATAGGTCTGTATTTTAGTTTGCACAGATAACAAATAGTGACTTCTGAAAACATTGGATGTGACTCAACTCCAAGAAAAGCAACAGTCATGATGAGCAGACGACAGTGATGCATTCTGATATGGCTTAAAATAAATAACAAGAAATGCATCAGCAGAAGACACTTTACATTTCAATGCACAAACCACATGAGCAAATTAGGAAAGTGAGACACAAAAAGTTTGAGGCATTTGTCTGTAGATGCAGTCAAAAGCAGCAACATTTGAGATAGCAAGGTCTCCTTTTTGGCAGCATAAATTGGGACTGATTTTTTCTCAGGTAAACGGGCAAGTCATTTGTGGATCACTCACACCCCTGGTCAGCGAGAGGAGGGGCTACTGCAGCCCGAGGCAGAACAACAGAACTGATGGGCACCCTCATCCACAGCCTCCTCTCTTGGGAAAACAACACAGGACAAGACAGAGAAAAAAGATAAGGACTGCATAAGACATAAAACAGAAAAAAGCACATACAAAGCACACTTAATGAGATTTGTGCATAGTATTTAGTTACATTTTCTCCATTGTAGAGAAATGGTAGATATGGCAGTGTTGGATAGTGTTGTGATGCCATTAGAGGGCAGTGTTGGAGTGTCATGGACTGATGAGGGAGAAATGAGGGAAAGAGAAGAGGAGGAAAAAGGGTGAGAAATCAGCAGGTTTACTTGTGACTCAGTGCATCGCAGTCTCTCAGCTTATTGAGGATGACTGCTCAGTCTTGCTCTGTGCGGGAAGTGAGGGGCCTAACTCTATCTATTTGTCACATCTGCAAGTGGTAAGAGACTGATGTACATGCACTTAGTGAGGATTTAAAGAGCAAGGAAATGGGACTGAGGTATTAATGACACACATTAACTGGCTGCTGAGCAGGGATTGGGAGGTAGAATGGCTTTGGGAGAGTTGTGGGTGTCTACTGTACACTTTAGGCCTTGTAGTGGCCCTTACCTGCAGTCCTGCTGTAAGATTTGGTCTGTGGAAGGGCAGCAATACTGATGGAGACTGACGAAGCTGTGAACAGTCAGACTGGTGGGGAACAGAGTGGCATAGGCAGCAGTGCCCGAAGCTGATGTAGGAGTGGTGGGAGCCGAGATGGGCTGCCCCGAGAAAGACGAAGGCTGAACACTGACAAGAAGCAAGCACAACATACAAAACAACACATAAAGACATGGAAAAAAAGTAGAGAACAAGACAAACAAGCAGTCAGCTCCATGGTAGAGAGAAGACACAGCATGAGCACTTATTTCAAACTGCACACTAACAGTTTACAGAGCAGTAATGGGAGCATAACGAGTGACACATTTATACAGAGAGGTGGATGTGTAAAAGTTAATGTAAGTCTGACAAAATAAGAACCTCTGGAAATGAACAGGAAAAAATGCCGTCTTTCTGAGAGCTAATGGCGTCGAGTCGGAATACTAAGCAAGTGTGAAATCCCAAGCAATGGTTTATATACTGTAAGACATCATGCATAATATCAGATCACTGTGTTTAGAAATATTCAAAGAACCTAGCATAATGCTTCTCCACTATGCTCTAGCAGGAATTCAAGATGTTCCATGAGCTAATTGTGAGTGAGCTGAAGAGTGAGCAGTGGCTGAGATTAGCATGTGAATGGCGGGTTTGTGACTAGGGCCAGCTGCTGTCAAGGACATGCAGTAACTGTCATTTTACCAAGAAAACACTCACACCAAAAGAAAAACATAAGAACAAGTGTGAGGGAACATTATCATGTGAGCCACATTTTAGAACTTCCCTATGGTTTAATGTCTGGCTGTACCAGCAAAAATGGGCAAACCAATTAATGCGTTGTTCACTGGTAGGTGTTGCAGGCAATGGGTCTAGCAGTTAGTATAATACCTGGAGGCAAGGAGTTTCTAGGAGGAGTGGTAAAATTATAGAGTTTAAAGATATGATATAGGAGGAACACTCGTTTGCCTAGAGCAGATGATAAAAAGTTCCAATTAAATGAGAATAAGCTGTCAGCAGCTGCTTTACCATAGCAGGCTGTGAAACAAGGGCTCACTCATTCCTACAGTGCCTTGCGAAAGTTTTAGGCTCTTTTCGACCTTTTGCCACATTTCAGGCTTCAAACATAAAGTTATGAAACTGTAATTGTGTGTGAAGAATCAACAACAAGTGGGACACAATCATGAAGTGGAACGAAATTTATTGGATATTTCAAACGTTTTTAACAAATAAAAACTGTAAAATTGAGCGTGCAAAATTATTCAGCCCCTTTACTTTCAGTGCAGCAAACTCTCTCCAGAAGTTCAGTGAGGATCTCTGAATGATCCAATGTTGACCTAAATGACTAATGATGATAAATGGAATCCACCTGTGTGTAATCAAGTCTCCGTATAAATGCACCTGCACTGTGATAGTCTCAGAGGTCCGCAGCCAAGAGGCCCATGATCACTCTGGATGAACTGCAGAGATCTACAGCTGAGGTGGGAGACTCTGTCCATAGGACAACAATCAGTCGTATACTGCACAAATCTGGCCTTTATGGAAGAGTGGCAGGAAGAAAGACATTTCTTAAAGATATCCATAAAAAGTCTTGTTTAAAGTTTGCCACAAGCCACCTGGGAGACACACCAAACATGTGGAAGAAGGTGCTCTGGTCAGATGAAACCAAAATCGAACTTTTTGGCAACAATGCAAAATGTTATGTTTGGCGTAAAAGCAACACAGCTCATCACCCTGAACACACCATCCCCACTGTCAAACATGGTGGTGGCAGCATCATGGTTTGGGCCTGCTTTTCTTCAGCAGAGACAGGGACGATGGTTAAATTGATGGGAAGATGAATGGAGCCAAATACAGGACCATTCTGGAAGAAAACCTGATGGAGTCTGCAAAAGACCTGAGACTGGGACGGAGATTTGTCTTCCAACAAGATAATGATCCAAAACATAAAGCAAAATCTACAATGAATGGTTCACAAATAAACATATCCAGGTGTTAGAATGGCCAAGTCAAAGTCCAGACCTGAATCCAATGGAGAATCTGTGGAAAGAACTGAAAACTGCTGTTCACAAATAATGAAATGTGGCAAAAGGTCGCAAAGTTCAAGGGGCGAATACTTTCGCAAGGCACTGTATTTATAACAATTACACTGACGTTACAATGCACAAATTAGCTACATTTCATTACAGATTTACACACAGATTGTGCAGTGCCAACAACCCTGAGAAGTTGTGACCCATATGCATAAATCCTGAATTAATCATCAATAAATTAATGTTTAAGGTCCTAGAAATGCCTGTGTTTAAAATTACAAGACATATATAAATAATATTTCTATTGTTCTGACCCTTCATTGTTTATTTTCTGCTATTTTCCTAATATTTTTGAGAATAAGTTATGAGCATATAAAATTAATTACTGATAGATAATACCCCCAAATCCTTTAGTAGTAGAAGATTATACAGAACTTTATCTTATAGCTAAATGTTTAGAGTATTACCTTTTGTTTAATTCATTTACATAAACGTTCACTTTAACATAGCTCCTAGGATTAGAAATAGGGTGAGAAGCTCGGTCACTCGGGAGGAGCTCAGAGTAGAGCTGCTGCTCCTCCACAGGAGGCATCGACAGGAGCCAGCTGAGGTAGCCCTGGCATCTGTTCCGGATGCCTCCTGTTCCTGGGAAAGTGTTTTGGGTAAACATCCCTCCTAGGACGCAGGAGGACCTACATCTTTCGGCTGCCCTGGGAACACCTCGGTATTCACCCGGAAGAGCTGGCGGAAGTGTCTAGGGAGGAGTAAGTCTGGGTATCTCTGCTTACACTGCTGCCCCAGCGATCCGGCCCCGGATAGATGGATGGACGTTCACTTTATCTATTATTTCACACATACATTCAACTCATTCCCTTCTCAATTGAGTACTGTAAAGCCTCACTTGCATGACAGCTAAACGTTTCATTACTGTTTGAAACTAAAGGAGTATCTTCTACTGTTGAATAAAGATTTTAAGAAATAGAGGTAATGTTTTGTAAGCCTGAGGTATGCTTGTACACAGTGTGTGGTCTCCTACTGCTAACATTTGTGTTTTACTGTTGGTAACTACTAGCTTCTCATACAGTGTCCCCATTGTGGCCCTTGTTGTCAGGCTCATCTCAGATCTGATTCCTGCATCATGAGCAGTTATGCCTAAATCCCTCAGAGCCTTCAAATGCACACAAAGCTCCAATCAGTCTTTAATCCACTCTAGAAACAAAACACACATACTACCCACACAGACTGCTGATGTGTGCCTACTGTAGTGATTAGCATGTACTGTAAGATAAAACAGTCCAATGTAAAGAGACCGGAGGGAGTCAAGGCTGAAAGAAACATTGAGAGTGTGAGGTGGTGTGTATTTAAAGCTGAGCTGACAGAGGCTGGAGGCAAGAAGAAGAGTGGGAGGAGAGAACTACATGAGAGTGGGTGAGGTTGAATATGGAGGAGGCCAAGGGTGAAAATAATCAAGGGAGAGGAGGAACGAAGGGAAAGGATTCAAATGGAAACAGGATGTAAAGCCGTAGTCAGTGATTCCTCAAACGTGTGCAGCAGCGGGTGTTAGCATGTAGGTGTCTCTATGTATAGTCAACTGAAGGGAGTGGGAGAGGGGCTAACATGCAAACGGCCATGACAGAACACATTTCTGATTTTATATTTTTTGACACATCTCTTTGTCAAAAAATGTTTATTTACATGACCTGCCAGTTTAAGAAATGCCACCCAGCTAGTGCCACCTTTGGCTATAAGAATTCAACACATCATCCAACTTCCAGCATGCAACTCCCCACCTTATTCTGACAACCAAATACCATTGTAGCCTAAATTTAAGTATATTTGTAACCCTCTTTCTCTATTTCCAACACAACCCTTCTTTTGGTTACCACTGTGAGCTCAGATCTCCTGCTGCTTGGCAACAGTGCGCACTGCCTGTGTGGGCGTTTGGTGTTGAGTGCCAGGCGAAAGCACAAGGAGGGGCACACAGTTACAGTTACGACTCGACTGACTACGCACAGCAGCCACCTGCTGTACCCTGTGAGCTGTGTGCAGATGTGTGGGTATAGGTGTGTGTTTGATTTGATTTGCTAAGATTCATGCAATGAAAAACAATTACAGTTCATTTGAGTATGATGTGGGATACACAGAAAGGCAAATTCAAGAAAGTAAAACCCCAGAAGATGACTGCAGGAATGCTCTGTAAAGTCTGAGAAACTTGGTTATTGAGCTCTGTAATTGTCTCTAAATTCTTTCCAGCAAAGTTTCATTGACACCCTGTAACCTGTGATGAATAAGTCACTCTACACTCATCCATCTTCAGTATGTCTCCTCTGTACCCCATCAAACGTCATTCAACCCTGCTTCTGTCTTTCACCCTGCTTCTGCTCCCACTCCTACCCTCTCTCTATCTCTCTGCTGTGTGCTCGCTCTGTCTCTCGCCCACAGAGTTCTTCACAGAAGAGCTCACAGCGTTCCCACGGTAACCAGTCTCCCTATTCTGCTCCACACAACATGTTTGACAAACATCCCACCTCAAAAGTGCCACTTATCTGCATTTCAACAGCAAAGACAATGAATAAAGTCATAGTAGCAACTAGAAAAAGATTCTGTAAACAAGCCTTGGTTGATTAATTGCTGCTTATCAAAGTCCAGTGTGTGTGTGTATGTGTGTGTGTTGTACGGCTTAGAAGTAGGAGGGTCATAACTCCTTGATAAATGGACAGTAAGCTCTATTGCCCTCATAATACCAAAGCAAGGCTGCTAATCTGGACGCTCATTTACCAAGGCTTTTTCTCAGACCTAACAAAAATCTTGCAGGTGCCAATTAAAACAAAGAAATGAGTCCGGGTGAAACAGAGGCAAAAGGGAAGTAGAGATGTTTGGCCACTGCCCTGACTTCACACCCCCGGGACGGCTGCTGAAGTATGAGAAGGCTGAAATGAAAATATTGTTTCTGCCTTGTGAACAGGTTTAGGCCTACAGTTTCCACAGCAACTACAGCAGATCTCTCTGAACACTCCTGGGCCAAGGACATTTCCCTTTCTGTGAAAAACTTTACATCGCCACTAATCATATTCACCTTCAAGAGTTAGAAGGACATGTACAGTATGACCAAAGTATGACTGATTAAAAAAAATCTATTAAAAAACATTACATGGTTTTTGCATGAACAGGGAGCCACCTACAGTTAAAGTCTGCCATTGTGCTGAATATGACCATCTGCGCATTGAGCCTATCATATGTTGCTCTATTCTAGAGATGAGGCGCTATTATTTATTCCTCACTAATAATACAAAATGTGTGATTGCTGTGTGGTGTGTCATGAATGCGGAGTGACACGTGACTAAATGTTCTCAGCATGTATAAAGAGCCCGTTGAAGCCTGCACTCAAACTTTCTACCCACCTACACATGCCTGTCCATCATTTATATTTACACAGAGTAAAACAGCATTCCAATAATTAGTACTAATCAGTATTAGTGGGTGGCGGCTTTAAGTTGTATCTAAGCTAATTCACCAGCTAGCCAATGATGGTTTGTGGTTAAATTGATAAATTAATTAAGCTGTTGCTTTTTAAAAAAAATGTAAAACCTAAATAAATTATAATAAGCGTAGATAATAAGAGACATATTTGAGCCTAAATGGAAGCATAAAGCGCAAATGAGCAAAAAGGAAGAGAATAGCACAAAAGTAATTTCTGCAGCTTCTCTGAGTCATAGCTGCAGCAGTGGAAACAGAAACAGTGAGGGGGAGAGGATGAGTGTGTCCGTGGGTATGTGAGAGAGAGGCTGAGGAGGTGAGCGTTGAGGGCGGGTGGGGTTACGTGTGGCAAAGCAACGCAAAATGAAGCAAATGAGCCCCATAATCATTATCCATATCTCCCAAACAAGGTTGATGACAAGCACCGAGTGCCTAGCAAGTGCACTTCGAGCAAAGTAGAATATAGCAGCAAGGGATGATGGGACAGGGACAAGAGGGGCCACAAGCACCTTCATAAAGCTCTTGTGACACGGAAAGTAAAGTCAAAAAGGACTTCTACATGATACTTATCCCATCCCAAACTGTGTGCATAGCTGTATGTTAGGGGTGGGACAATATACTGATATATGTTAATGGTATATCATCCCATATTACATATGGTGGAATGTACTTGATAGACATTTTTCATTTCAGAAAAAAAATATTTTGACATATTGACTGTACCATTTTAGGAATATTTTAAAAGTCTACTAATGTATAGTTTATTACATTATCTATGTAAAGTAAGAATGTTTCACTTTAACTAACAACCTGTTTATTTTTTAATAATCACTGGGACTGCCACTCAAATCTGTATATGTAATGATCTCTTGTCCTATGAGCACTAATGTATATAATGAAGAAGCATGTCTCACCCATGCAGCGAGTGCAAGTGTCATATCATTCCAGCATGACACAGTTTCTTGCAGACGACCTTAGCTGTCTAATAAAGGACACCCTAGGTGATTTCTGACACATATGCACATGCTCCAAGATGCAAAGTAATAATTATCACCACAGGGCTAGTGGTAATTATACTCTGGTCACACTAATTACTCTCTCATGCAGTTTGCATGTGGTCCCCTCCCTCACAGGGTCACATGTCCAGCACATACAGGACAACATGAGGAGACACAGTAAAGTTGATGAACTGCACTTGCATGACCTCTCCCAAAATAACACCGACAACACTTTCAACGAATGCTGGAGAAATGACTGCAACACTAACGCTGCACCTTGTAAGAGAGACTTGACATTAACTACCATTTCACCCCGGGCCTTACGCTCACATTGTTCGCACTTTCATTAAAAGACGCAGTGGGAATAAAATCAGGAAAGCATTTGGGACAGCTGTTTATGGCGCACCGCTGGGAGAAAACTAAGAGAGTCATTGTTTTTGATGCAGATACAGCATGTGCGGCTTAGACCGTTTTATTCAGTTCTACTTGCCCAGAATCAAAAGGATGCGCTGAGTGAGAGCATGGGGCAGAGATGAGGAGTCCTCCTGGAAGAACAAAAATTAATTGGATATAAACAAAGCCAGCTCTGAATCTTGCCTTCTCCGGCCCAGGCTATCCTTGCTCTGTCACAGCGCCCTATAACAGATGGCAGCACAGTGTGTGTGTGTTCCACCTTTTCTCTTTTTGACTGAAGCTTGCTGAGTAAGGTCGCAGTCAATATCCCCCTTTTTGACATATTTTTCCTCTTCAGTCCCATTCCCACCATTCCCACATCTTCCTTCTGTCTCCAACTGTGATTTAAAGCCATATTTAGTCACTGACCTTAACTAATAGACAATTAGAGGTTAGGCAGGGTCACATCCAGACAACAACACTAGGTCTTGACTGTGAGGGTAACTCTTGATTAAATGTGACACTTTATATGATACGCTTGTCTAAACCTGGACCCTAAGTCAGCTACATCCGCTACAGGCAATTAGCAAGAGAGGATCAGCAAGATCTGCATTTGCAATTCATCACTGTGTTTAGCACACACATAAATAACTAATATGTGCTTCAGTTTAATGACTAAGGCGCCCCTGGGGATGAAGGGAGGGGGCACAGTGGTAGAGACAGCTAAGGAAATGACAGCTTTAAACGATAGGGTATTTGGTCAAGTCTGAAGAGATTATTGTAAAAAAGTACATAGTCATCACAAGCTGCATTCTTATGATAACTGCTGAAAAGAATATTATGCTCAAGGACTTGTGTCACTAGTACTGCAATCAAATATTTCATTGTGTACTTAATTCACATGAAGTGCTGCATTCTCACAGAGCTTAATGGTTACAAAACAAAAGCCAACTCTATTAAAAATGTGTCTATGTGTGTGTGTGGGTGTGTGTGGGTGTGTGTGGTGAAGTAAAAGCAAAGACAGATGCACATGCTGTTTGCCAAAGCTGTGTTTGCGGCACTTTCAGGTCAGCCTTGAGTTGGAGAGAAAAAAAGCTCTTAGAGACCAAAAGCCTAAGATTAAAGGCAAAATGAAAGAAACAAACATGGATGTTTTACCATGAGCAAAAAGCTTTACAGCAAAGTTGAGCTAGCCATAAAAACGACCCCTAACCCTCTGCTTGGATCATAGCTCTGCTGCGTACAACTATGTAACTCCCACGCACCTCACCTTATAATAGACTGATCATTACTGCAATCAAACTTCTACAGTCAAAAACATACATCATGATGATCCATCCAGTACGTTTTCTCTCAGTGCATTAAAACCCCTCTTCTTGGATGTAGTACCATTACTGGGAAGATTATTTCTGATGACTAGAAAGGCTGCAGAGTCACAGCGCCTGTCATCATGTCAGCACTGAATATGAAGTCTTATATTAGCACTGGTTAAGGCTACAGTTTCTAACATCAAACCCTATTAAGCAGCTACTTGACAAGAATATTGCCAGTTGTTTGCTGCTATCATTAATTACTGATGAGCCCCGAAGAATACTTTAATGTGAGTCCTGTGAGCTGAAGATGACTTACTTTCTGCGGATTGTGGAGCTGGAGTTGGTGTCTGTGCTGTCTGTGCGTTCTAGCCGGTCTCGATCAGTGGTGGAGGAGCCGCAGGATAGACCTCGGGTTAACCTGGTGTGGGTTCTTCGTTCCCTGCTGGGCCCAGGAGCTGTAGCGGATCCAGATGTAGTCTGAGAGGTTGAGGTGCTACAGTTTCCAACACCACCATGAATGGATAGGGGCTGGCTGTGGTTCTGCTCAGAGGTGTCAGAACCAGTGGTCCGTGGGCTGCGCTCCTGCCTCAGGTCCAGGTTTTCCTGGCTAACCCGGTCTAGCTGGCCCTCCAGCTCTTCAATGCGTCGCCGCTGGGTCTCCAGGAGCTTGGCCTGGCTCTCAATGATGTTGTTGAGTTCCAGGAGGTACTCCACGGCCCGGTTCGGGCTTTCTGGGCTGGTCTCCATGGTGGCAACCCTTATACCTTTGGGGGTATAAGCACCACCAGCTGCAGCCACAGCGTGGACCCCGTGGGGCTGAGATCCACCCCCCCCACCAGCCCTGATGAGTGGGGGGGAGGGACGGACCAACGACAGCTCTAATAAAAGTTAACTTTTTGCTTTATATGTTCAACATCAAGCAAGCTGAAGCTATTAAAAAGTTTACAGTGTAAGAATCTCTACATCTCCCAAAATCATAGGATAAGAAAATGCATTATAGTATTTTAGTGGCCATCAAGCAAAGAAGAGAGTTCAAAACTCAAACATCTGACTGTTTGATCACCTGAAGTCATTTTGAACGTCCACATTTACAAGGTGCCACTCGTAACATTAATTGCATGACATTTGATGGTGGAGTTTGAGAGTGGAATGAGCTGGTCACAAAATTGCACCAATGAACCTCCATTGACCTATGACATTTCCTCGCATTTACGTTTAGAGTTGCTTTTAGATATTATTGCCATAACTCCAGACGGGGGAAAGGGGAAGGGGTGATGGAGGAACAGTTCAAGCTGAGATTTACCTCTAATAATCAGTCAGTGTCAATCATTACATAACACAGAAAATTCTTCTCCCTCCCACGTTGAACATCCCCGCAGTCTGTCATCATTGCTTTCAACCCATGGTTTTCTGTGCCTTTAGCGCACGAAGCGAAAGCTGAAGTCACTTACTAAGTTCATCGTTGAGGTCTCAAATGTCCCCTCTGCTCCGGCAAAACTACATCCTAGGGCAGTGAGTGGAAATGTTTCCCAAAGTGCGGGGTTGTCTCCGGTATTTTCATCCAAGATGACCGCTGACTTTACTGTCACGCAACACATTCATTAATCTCGTTAACAGAATCACATTTAACAGCAACTCTCCGAAATATTGACGAGTGCCTCAAAGTCTAAATAGACTGATGATGCGCAATCCTCAAACTGCTTTGGTGTTTGTCCTTAAACGTTCCCTGAAGTTAAGACTTGTTTTTTCTGAGTATTCCGTGAAAGATCGCAGCAGCAAAGCTCCTTAAATGGAGGCGTACCAAAGAGCGATGTTTCGCTTTACAAGCATCTGAAAAGCATAGACTCGTGCTGTGCGCCTCTTTCTCACGAGCACAGATTTGTCCATGTCACGGAAATTAAATGCACGTATCCGGTGAAGGCTTTCAACATAAAACCCGAAAGTAACACTTGTAATACGTGCACTATGAGGCATCACTGTGGTTTGCCCAGTGCCCACACACAAACAGCATGACGTAACTCCGACTAACCCAAAACTCATTTTGGGGGGTGTTACGTCTCACATGAGAATAAAACTTATGGGTGGGCTTTTATTTTGATATTCTAAACCCAGATTGCATTTGTAACTTTACACAACTCAAAACCCTGTTGAGCGCCCTCACTGCAAATAAACCATCATCTTAAACAGTCTGTAGCTTATACACTACTGCGGTCAGCTTGTAGGCTTAGTAACCCACTCTCTCTAATAAATGTAGGCTAACTGTCCTAATGTATTTGTAAATGAAGCATAGGTACGACAGCTTGAGTGTGTTACAGTGTGAGACTGCGGTGAACAGAAGGATGCCTCTTTACAAAACAACACAAGAGAAATACAGGCCTCAGAGCGGTGTTATTTTTAGTAGCAGTGCTTAAGTGCCCATATCCGAGGCACTGATGGTTACAAATTCATCCCATGATGTGTAGTATGTATTTGACTCAGGTGAGGCTCCTGTGTTGCACAGTGGAGCAAAGTCAGTGTGTGAAAATGGACAGTCCCTGTTGTAGAAAGCTGGCTGAATAATGTTTCTGGGAAGAATTATCATATTCTTATGTAGTCCTGCTGGACATGTTTGTATTAATCAAATGACATCCTTATTGCGCACACACATTTTAGGCTTTTCTCTAAATATAGCTCCAGCAAAAATCTACTGCCATCTGCTGTCCATTCCTGGCTTCCTCTGCTGTTAGGAAAGCAATGAAAGACCACTGAGGAATTGGTTCAGCACTTTATTTATTTGAATGTTATTACAGTTTCTCAATATAATCTCCTCAAGGAAATGAAAGTCTAAAAAAGAACATTAGCAAACATTATAAAATAACACATAGGCTATCGAGCTACACTGTTGTGGTCAGTGGTGGGAGGAGTGAGTTTGGTCACTGTGCTGCCGTGTGCCAGTCTGAGCAGCACTGTGATGCATATAGCTGGGCACGTAAAGTGTTCAATCTCATATATTCAAGATGGGGGCAAATTAAGGAATTGATTGGAAGCTTTAGATGCAATGGCAGAATAGTAAAAGAACTAACAAGAGGTGTAACAGTTTGCATATCATGGTTTAATTATTACAAAAACACTATGAAGATGGTGAAGTCACTCTGACTGACTCGTCTTCCTAATGGCTTAAATCTAGATCGGAAAACCTGAGTATCTCAAAAGATAGAAAAGTTCTTAGAAAAATAACATCTCACAGTATCCTTTTAGTGTGTTTTTTTTTGTTTTACATAAGAGAATGAATCAAAGGAGAGCAAGACAAAGATGGTGTGCTATTTTGCCATCGCAGATGCAGCACTAAGGTTAGATTTTGCAGTGGCTTATTATTTTGTTATGGTTTCACAGAAAGGCCCTGTTTTGGCATAAGTGAATTGACTAAATAGCCCGCCCACCTCTCGTTTAACAGACCTCAGAGCAAGGGTATTCACAGTAAGAAAAATCAGTTGTTAAGATAAAATGGTTTGTGTTACCAAGGCAACAGTATGTATGTGGTGCAACGGGCACACCACTCTTAAGAATCTAGATAGTGGTTTTGTTCTGACCCAAGAAACACTATAAGAGTAGTTTAAAAATTTGCAAACCATGGCATCTTAGTGACATGTGAAGGGTACAACATAGAGCATCCTAATCACACCCAAGCAGCATATTATAAAACCTTCACATATGAATAGGCCAGGAACAATATAATCAACCTTCACAAAAGCTAAAGATCAATTTAGTTACTTTTTTCATTACACAATATTAAAGAATATAGATGAGTATTTGTTGTATTTTGTATAGATATAGTGCATATATATATAGTTCTATTCATAGCGTATTACATTACAGTAATACAGAAAGGGCTTTCAAAGTATTTACAATATGTCTATCATCTCTTCATTTACAGAGTATCACACCTGCTTTCATAAGGGATTTAAAGTGATGTTAGATATTCAGATACGGAACAGCATAACAAGTCAAAGCAAGTGTCTACATGTACAACACAAACAGACCAACATCTTACACTCAAACCAGTGGATGGCTGATAGTCTCCAAAAATTGCATTATTATTGCTCAGTATTAGATTAGGTATAAGTGAATGTCAGTGCAGTCTGTGTTTAGTAAGGGGACTTCGGAGATTGATGAGTGAGGGATGGGAAGTAGGTTAAACCGAAGTGTCTTTAAACCTTGTCCTGGAAACATCTGTGAGGGTAAAATAAAGTGGCACTATACTGCAATGTATGTCACTTTGTATAAGATAAAAAAATACTGACTAAAAAGGCACACATATGACTTTAGACTACAGTAGACTGTAATTATGGGAAGCTGACCCTCCAAATAACGCGTGACCACATGCCACTATTTGAGCCACCTCCGGTTTAAATCAATAGACAACCCTTCCTCCCTCTTCCTTCCTGTCCACAGCCTGTTCCCCTGTACACCCTGCACCACCCGCTTCTGGCTGGGCTTGAGCCAAGGTCCCGGCAGCACCACAGGCCTGTGCCCTGCGTGTCCAACAGCCACAGACAGGCCAGACACACTAGAAGCAGACACACTGTCATCTGATTGGCTGCCTCCAGAATCAGACTCATTGTCCTCCTGATGCTCTGTGGAGGTCAGGAAGCGGAAGGGCTCTCTCTGTGACACTGGATCCACTGAAGCCATCTTCAAATACTCGTTCTGTGCATCTACCTGAACCTGGTGTAACTCTGTCTCTTGATCTTTATCCCATAACCTCACTGACTCCCTTGCGCTCTCTGGCCTCGGCACCTTTCTTACTTCTCTGTACTTTGCTGCAAAGTACAGGTTTTCATCAAGCTCAGTGCTACTCCACTGTTGTCTGGGTTTGGGTAACCTCGGCTTAGAATTCGGAATAGGCAACACAACATCATCTTTATCATCTTCTGTTGCTTTTCTTGCTAAACTATCCCCTGCCTCTTCTCTTAGTGCCGGCCCCTCCTCACCCATTTTAGTCTCCTGTTTTTCATAATGTTCCTGCTCTTTAACCTCTGTTACCCTAATCCTTTCCACACTTCTGGCTCCTACCATAACTTTTGCTCCGCCCTCTATCCCTTCTCCTTGTTCTTGACGTGCCACTGTCTGAGTCACTATCATTGTGAATCCTGAGGGCATCTCGGGGTAAACTTTGAGATTCTCTTTCCTGTTGCCTGCGCCTGTTCCTTGCTTCCATCCCGCCTTGTCATCACAGAGACAATGCTTTGTAAACTTCCCTCAGAGGCCCATCTTCCTCTTCTTTTGTGTCCAGTTTCTTGACCTAAATCTTGTTTGTGTGAAGACCTTCTTCTCCTGTTCTTCTTCTTAGGGCCGCGCCCCCTCCACCTGCTCGAGTCTACTGCAGCCACACCCTGCTCCTTGGGGTGAGGCAGGATCGAGGGGGAGAGGGTTCTTTGCTCATGGCCTGGACACACAAGAAGAGCAGAGCACAGTCTGAATAGACAGATATGTAAGAACAGAACAACATTATGTAATGTAAGCTACGAAATGGAGTGTTTTATAACACTGTTGTGTAACAGGGCATCTGTTTTTTAGGAACCAATCATTGGACATAATATAATCTGTATTGTAGGGCAATTATGACTTATTACTTTATTATTTATGCTTATATAACACAGAGCTCATGATTTGAACAAATTATTGAAGTGCACAGAGCACAAATATAATATGTAACATATAGTGCTATGTTTGTGCAAAAAAATAGTAAATGTTAAATTTATTGTGCAGCCCTACTTTGCACTGACTATTGTATGAGGATTTTTATTTAAAGTAAAGAAAGCAGTGGAGGCTGAGCAGAGGATTGTAGAGAGACAGAAAATGGGAGAACTAACAGGAACCATTACCAACCGCGTATTCTCTGTCCGTCCAATGACATAGAAGCACGGCTCGCCTAGCTTGGAGTTGGTCATACAGAGAGACAAGCTGGAGAGCTCCACTGAGAGCAGAAGGAGGGGAAGATGGAATAGGAAAAAGAAAACAAAGGACAGGAAACAGAAACAGAAAAAGAAAGTATAAAGAAGAAGTGAACCATGAAATTCAATTGGGGTAGAGGGTTGAAAGAATTGCACAAAGGGCAAGATTGGAATTTTGGTTAGAATCATTCCCAGAGTACTAAGTATTGAGAAAGGTCACCCAAGATAAATCAAACAAATCTAATTTGAACTCAAATAAAATAGTTCCTTTGGTGTACCATAGTCAGGCACATAGCCGTTTCCTGTCTTTAGGACCAGATGGATGCAGTGTCCCCCTCGACGGATCTGTTCTACGGCTTGACTGTGGGTCATTCCAACTGTACTGTCCCCATTGATTTCCACCAGTTGATCGCTCACCTAAAAGCACAAAGCAAATGTACATGTGATGTTCCTTTGTGTGTTTGTAGATCTGGTAACAAAAAACTAACCTGCATTTTCTGGCTACGTGAGGCTGGCCCCCCCTCCATCAGTCCCAAAACATAGAGGCCCATGTTGTACTCACTGCCTCCTCGGAGGCTAAAACCAAAACCTGAGGGTCCTCGGTCCAGGTCCACACTGTAATATCTAGAGTCACGCTGGGAGAACAAAGTCAAATGGAGAAGTTAATTATGTGGTACAGCAAAATCTCTTATAGGCTTTCTACCCCATAGCACATGTAAGTGGGCTTACCTTTGGCCGTGATCTTTGACCTTTTCTATTTTTGTGACTAGAGTCAAATTCATTTGACTCTGGGAAAGTTGACGAGTCTAAAACAGATGATGGACGTGTTTAAATGCAATTGGTAATCACAGAATTGTTATTATGCTTATATTTTAATTATGTGTCCCAGCATTTTCATTGTCCCATTAAAATACTGTTAATACTGTCACAGAATGCTAGTTATAGTTACACTTAAAAGCATAACCTACTCTTCATAGTGTTTTTATTTCAGCAGAATTGAATGTATACAGATGTACTTACATGTACTGGGACGGGGGACTATTGTTAGGCGCAGAGTATTCCCTGCCCGGCGAAGGATCTGAGAGAGCTCTCGATGAGGCAGAGTAACCACTGAGCGTCCTTCCACTGCCTCTAACCGATCCCCAGGACGGATCTGACCACTTTTGGCAGCAGGACTGCCCCGGCGAACCGTCACAAAGCGGTGGGGTAGAAGAGAAGCAGCTGAAGGAGGACAACAAAACAACTGTTAAAGAATCCAGTATCATACTTTAACTTTTAACCGAACAAAGAAACTAATAGGCTCAAGTGATGATGAATCTTAAAGAATTATTTCACTACAGCAGGAGCCAGAATTCCTAAAACAAGCTGTAATTAAGCTTTGAATTGTTTTTGGCACGGTTGGCTCCATAAATTAGACTCTACAGAAATCTTTCTTTATCACTCCCCCCGCCGTCTCCTTGAAACACCCTCTTCCTCTCCTTCATCTCCTCATTTATCAACCTACATCTCCATCCCGCTGACACACCACGAAAAGTTATCGCTGTTCACTCATTTGCCTTAAAACACAAGCAACCCAATAGTTTTTACTCTAAATCTGTCTTTAATGATGCTGAATTTTAGAACCGTGCAAGTAAAAGGCACCAAAAAAGTCAAAGGTCACACAGATAAGCACACATGATACCTTTGTGCTTGTGCTACAAAATGCTCTCTCTGTCTGGGAAAATACTATCTCACAATGTCTGCTGATAATGTCATTCTACTATTCAGCTGCAGAAGTGTGTATCTAATTTCTAAATTCATATCTGTCTTATTTTATCAGGGTTTCTCTTATTCAGTATGTCCCTTTTTTCATTCTGTTCTTTGGTGACAGCTGGCTCCTCTCGAGTTCTCCCAGCATCCTTACATAACCCATTAGGCAGTAAAAACATTTTGAAACCCTCAGTCAGCTGAGCCACACAACCCCTTATCAGTCAATATCCAGGAGGGGAAAACATGCTGAAATAGTGTCACGATGTGCATGCCAACACTGGGATTGTTATTAGGAGGTAGAAATATGTCAAACACGATGACCTCTGTGTCAGTCATAACAGAGTGATGATCCAGTTAAAAGGGACAGCCTATAATTCACAGTCCAAAGACACTCCCCAATCCAGGACTAATCTGACTGACCCAGGCTGAAAAGGCAATCAGGTCAAATCAAAGCCAAGGCAGCTTTACAAATAGTCTTCTTATCATGCATAAAACATTAGTCATGGATCAACAGTGGCCTAAGTACATAAGTATATATGTAACGTTCATAAACTCGTGTTAGACCTTACTCACGGAGGGATAGGGAGAGATACACAACCCCATTTAAATACGTAAATGCATCCAAATGGACTGCTGGTGATCTTTACTCTTTATGCCCTGCTGTCCAGTGTAATCCCACTGCAGTATGACCAGCAGCCACTGCACCGATCAGTGCTCACAGTTAAAGGCAGACCCCTCCCCAACATCATCGTAAAAGAAAAAGACCTCTGCAGCCCCAAGCACATTCACCAGTGGGTGCAGACTTCAACTGATGAGTTCCGACACACTGTTGATACTGCATGGCATGTTGTTCTTAAAGCAGGTTAGAGGAAATCCAAATGTTAAAGATTATCTATTAGTTACACTGCTCACTCCTAGGTCAATGTAAAGACATCCCTCTATTGTTACATAAGTGGCAGACATGTGAGTTATAGTTGTCAAAGCACTAGTCTGATAAACTATCTGACAACATGTGAGCACCTAACTTTTACAGCACTTACATCCATAGCACTATCCTTTTTATAAGCAAACTTAACGCAAGCATTCAAATATAGAAGTACATAAAGCAAAGCACTGCATGAAACCTATTAAAATAAGAAACGAATGCAATATTTACGTTTGGACTCCTTCACAGTTTTGAAAGCAGACTGTAGTCTCTCCAGCATGGCTCTTTGGTTTGCAGGCACAAAAACAAAAAAACCCCGTCAGGTGGCCAAGGGATACTAACATTCACGTGCAACGCTCAGCGAGTGAATGACAGGTTAACTGTCCCCCAGCGCTATTGCTCCTGTGTGCTGCAAATGCTCAGTGTAACATTTCTCTCAGGCATTCAGAAAACGATGGAGGGAGCAGGACGTGGACAAAAAGAGAGATAGAGGCAGGGAGGAGGGGGGGGCAGAGTTTAATCTTTTGAAAAACCAGACTGGATGCTTTTACTGCAGAGTAAATGGGTGTGAGAGGAAGAGAGAGGGTAGGCAGTAGTGGGCAGAGGATTGACAAGAACAGAAGAAAATGATGGACAGAAGAATGAGATTATATGAGGTCAAAGACAAGGCTGTGTGTAATGTAATAGCACTAAAATGAAAAAGGACAACAAGGACAGAACTAAGATGGAGGTTGGCACAGTGCTGTCTTTCTGTACAGCAGAGACAAGTACATCCAGAAGCATAATGAATGCTCACCATGAAAACATAAATATATGTTCAGTCGGACCATAAAGCAAATTGAACCACATCAGACTTGAGATACGGGACAACCAATCCGAGACAAGAGTAAGCAAAGGTAATATATCATATTAGATGGATGCTGCGGTTAACCTGCTGTTTATAGGCACACTAAAAAGCTAAACAATGCAGGATGTGCTCCCTTCCTGGACGGAACATAAACAAGCATCAAAGTCCTGTCCGGTGAATGCAGACAATGAGATACTACCAATAAAGTTTTAACTAAAGTTTACTCTAAAGGGTACACTGACTGGAGGCATGCATGCAAAATAAAACAGGGTTAAAAGGTGCCAAAATCCATAATAAGCATTCCTACAAACAAAGCTCTTTCTACAAGCCAAAAGTGCACTTCAGTCCTGTATCACAGTCAATGCCAAAACATTTAATAAAACCAAGCCTCTACAAAAACGTTTTACAAAGAGAGAGCTTCTCATACACTCATTTGACTCATTTAGTGGCCTGTGGCCATAGTGACCAATTTGGAATATGTAATTATCTAATGGTATGCCTCTTCTCAAGGACATCCAAATAAAACCATTTTCAATGGGCAGGTAACCAAATGGTCCTACCTTGCCAGAAAACGTAGGCTTATGCTGCAAAATGCACAGCATTAAAACTTGCCACTCTTGGGTCAGTCAGAGCTTACCTTTGCCATTCTCCACATCCTGAGAGGCAATGACGAATCCAAAGCCCTCTCCTGGCTTTCTCCTGAGCTCAACGTCAAACCCTCGGAAAGGTCGAGTGTGTTCACCTGCCTGCCTTTCCAGGCCTGACTCAGGCAACATGACACCAGACGCATCATCCTCCAGGCCTGTGTTCATCCAGTCTTTGGGCTCCATGGTCAGGGTCACTGGGATGGACTCCAGGAAGCTGGTGCTCTGGATCAGAGAAGAGTGTGAGGGCATAGGGGAGGGAGGGGTACTGTTGCACCTCCGAGGCAATGGCAGAGTTTCAGGGAAAAGGGAGTTTTCTGAGCCCACAGGTGGTGGAGGAGGGCGCAGAAGAGGTGGTGGGAGCCTCCGATTAGAACCAAGTGATGAATGATAGATGCCTGTTTATGAAAAACAAGATATGAATATACCATTGAAATAGTTAATAATTACATTTAAACTGGAGTAGACATTTTTGAGAGTGTACAAACATTAAGGTTTTTTTTTGTAAAAATATAAAATAATGGGGACACTTTAGAACAGCTGTCCTACCTGTGGCTTTAAACTGCAACCTTGATTAATATAATGACATAATTTGCAGAATTTACACAGCTGACCAGACTAATGTCCTCACAATCTCTTGTCAAACTCCAGCATGAGCACTATCAGGGATTATATCACACTTTTTCTGTGTAGTCAGTGTATTTATGGTGATTTACAGGGTTTCAACTGGCACCACTGCCAATGCTCGCTCAAAAGCATATACTAATAAAGTAGTATCAATAAAGTAAAAATATATACATATAAACCCCATAATGTGATCCACACAGTTGCATTGTATATTTAGTTTGATTATAACAGATTTAACAATATTCAACATCTGCACCTTTAAAAATATTAATCTTTTACCTCCACGGTAAACCAATAAGATTACTTCCCCCTGTTTGGTGTGTTCTTGAAGGACTGTTTGTATCTATGAACAAATAAAGTGTAACGTATTAAAGACAATTATAGAATGACAGAAGATACAGTTTTGGGTAGCAACCAATATACTACAACAATACCTTCTTGTATTACCTGTGCAACACTGAGACTCTGCACATCAGCTCCATTGATTTTGACAATAGCATCCCCTGGCTGTAGGGAACTACATTGCACTTTATCCAAGACTCTTTTGACTATTGCCAAGCGTCCACCCAGTCCACCAGCCATCATGCTAAAGCCCAGGCCTCTGTCCCCTTCTGACTGACCCAACACCACTGGCACCAGCTCCCCTCCACTGCAGTTTCCAGGTCCACTGCCCACACTCATGGCACCAGCTAAAGACATGCTGCTGGGACTTGCTGTGGGACTTGCATTGCCATGGAAGCCATTATAGCTGAGGTGATATGGGCTGTCTGGAGTTGGAGGACGCCTGGGACTAGAGATATTTGATCGGAGGAGGTGGGCACTTCGAGGCCCACCTGGGGATGATGATGGTCTCTGTGGTGACCCAGGGAAAGGCAGACGAGACAGTGTGCAAGTTGATAAGTCACTCTCAGAAGATTTGGATGTGCCGTAGCATAAAGGGTGAGGGTGCGCAGAGAGGGAGTTATTGTTGTGGTTACGAATCATTGAAGCCCTGATGACAAAGAAAAAGGAGTTTTGGTCTGCAGTTGTAGATGGTGGTAATTTACATCAAAGCTACGTGCAATAATCCAACCTCTTAAGCTTCTAAAACAAATGTAACTAATTGTATCTGGACATTTTAAATTACCCTTTACAGTATAGAAAGGGTATAATTTTATTGTTCCAACAATTTTTATTGAGGTATCCATTAATATTCACTTAATTAAACAATTCATTATAGCACAAAAACAACAACAAAAACATTGCATATATGATAATAATATTTATATGATATATAAATATGACATTTAAAAGAAGAAGCTGCTTGTGATACCTGTGTGAACCGATTGCAGAGACCACTTCACTGTCACTCTGGCTGACCAGTGTGGGATCAAACGACTGCAGTCTGGTTAAACTCCTGAGAGATCGAGGGGGCCGTGCAGGGGAGGAGGAGACCGCGTTGCTCGTACTGGAGCGTCTGTAAGAGGGTCTACAATATGTAGCATTTCCATTAGCGTCTAGTGAGACCCCTGGCTCCATGTAACTGACCTCACTGTGGGCACCATTAAAGGTAAAGTGCTGGGTTTGTGGAGTGGGTGTCGTGAGGCGAGGTAGCTGGGTGAAAGACTGAGGCTGGAGTGTAGTGGGGGGAATAATTGGGTCACCATTGTCCATCATCATTGGCGGTGGTTGTTTGGGACAACCATCAGGGTTATAGAGCATAGGGTATCCCCTTCTAATCTCGACGTCTACAGTGTGGCCCACAGGCACCGACTTAAGCATCTCTACTACTTCTTTATGGGACACGCCCAACACACAAACATCATTGACGAACACCAAGATGTCCGCTAGAAAAGCAAGAAAGAAAAGAAAGAAAATTGTATATACAAGTCAATATAATTTGGAATCATACAAGCTCAACTAAAGTAACACTATGTAACTATTCAGGATTTGCACTACTCAGCCAGGTGCACTATATCTATGAAAGACGTATTATTCTGATTTGATTTGATTACAACACCATTATCTCACAAACTGACAAAATGTTAGCCAAAATGACTCCTTCTTTAACTTTTTTAAACCACATTCATATGCTTGAGTGTGCAGATAAGTGGAGTAAGTATGTTTTGTGTGGGTGCGGACAAATCCACACGACTAATCCCTCTAAACCAGCCTATTAACAGATATGAACTGGATCAGCCTGTGCCCTGGCTTATCGGTGGTAATATCTGCCTGCACAAACATTTGTGTTAGTGTGTGTATGTGTACTGGATATGTAGTTTCTAATATGTGGTTTGATAGCTGGATTAGCAATAGCCCTGAGGATTAAGAATTGATTGTGATTGTAAACTTGATGCAGGAGAGCGTAAATCCTTCCAAGTCAAATTCTAGGACAAAGATGGCAAAATAAAGTGGTTTTAAATATGATTTGTGTAATTTTGTATTTGAATGTATCATATAGATATCATTACTAGTATACATCTAAATAAACAATATTTTTGTTCAAAATAACTACATAAATAATTAAACTGGTATATATGTCCCAGAGTTTTATAAATGTGTGGTGCTGACTCATTTAAATTTATGTAGCAATGTTGTACATTATACTCTAGTTTATTACAATTTTACCTGTTTTGAGTGCTGAAGGTCCACTTGAAGTCACACTGTACACTTGGAGGAACTCTCCTGGCCTGCTGCCCCCCACAATATTGAAACCAAATCCTCTAGTGCCCTTGACCAACTGTGTGTGAACTGGGAAACCTCTGAGCTCTAAAGGCTGGTCCGTGAACCCTGCAGGTCATACATACATTTTCATGAAATATTTATGTTAAGTAAAACCCACAAGATTAAAAGTAATCAGTTTTAGATAAGCAAGGGAAATCAGACAACAACAGATGGCAGAGTTATTACTTTATAAAAATAAAGAAGCAGTGATTGGTGGAAAGATTGCATTTAAAAAGAAATCCATTAATATCTTCAAAATCTAATCCAGCCGACTGACCCAACTCAGTTATGTAATACAAACTATTCTACTTTTTACTGAACAAAGTAATATATGTTTTAATTTTAAGAATTAGATTACACAACAACAACCAGCAACCTGAAAGTTTGTCTTATCTTATTGTATCTTATTTTCTTTTCATTTGAGCATACACAGGTGATTAAAATGGAGATTAGAGTGCCTTCTACTGGTGACAGACGTGTACTTTCTGTTTCAGAGCTAACTACATAAATGCACAACAGATGGCTTTCTTAAATTTTGCCATCAGTCATGTCAGATAAACATAAAAACAGATTATATCCTGTTTCTTTTATCAAAGAAAGAAGAAACATGTGACCAAATTATGAAATTATGCCAGTCACATGGCCTGCACATGTCAGTCGTGCCAACCTCAGTGAGTCTGGCCTTTCGCCAGCAGCTCCAAGCTTTAGTCCTTAATCACGTCGCTGTTCATCTAAAAGCTCATTCCATTTCATTTGACTCTAACAAGCTGGCTGGGTACGCTACTTCCTTGATAAATATGTAGCCTCCATTAGGCTGTTCAACAGTGAAATGTGTCACCAGTGTTCCAGTAATTACATCTGCAGTGAGGCGGCAAAAACAGAACAGAACAAGGAGGCTCACATTCATTTTTGTAGACTGTCTCCCTGCTTGAAGCATGATGATTCTGCCAGCTGGTTCTCTTTGGGATGTTGCTTTGAGAGACAAGAGGCAATAATAGCATTGGAGATAATATTAGGCTGATGTTAGAATACACAATAGCAATCAGTCTGGCTGCCATAAATAGTCTCAGCAAGAAGTGTGCAGCTCATTTATATTCAGACTATGTTTAAAGACTTTTGTAGAAGAAGTAGATACTTACTCAATGTAGTTGGATTTTCCTGGGTCACTAAAGGCCGGCTCCCACTGGTCAAACATCAAACCACGATACGTTCCCCCTCTCCTGCTGCCTCTGAGCCCATTGTTGGTGATGTGACCATCCTCCGCGCTGGAGGCCCGCCGCCGGCTGGGGGATCGGTGGCTGAAAGGAGCACTGCTGCTGACACCTGCTGCAATGAGAATGAAACACAATGAAATTAAGTCTTTAAATGGTATAGATATGGTTCTTCCAAGTTATACACAATCACTTTGCTGCCATAACCTGACGCTTGCAATTCTTTTTAAGAAGGGTGTCATGGAAAAAAAACTGAGATCAGCATCTCAGTTGGCTTTGTCTTTTCTCTAAGGAGCCAGATTGTGTGACAATGCATGCAATCCGACAAACTGTAAAAAAAAAAATAATAAGCATCTTTTTGGACAGCTGTCCTTGTAACTGTCCTTCACTGTGCATCTAGGAGAAGTTGAAAATATGATGGGGTGTCCTGCCACACACAAAAAGTGTCACTGACCCCATCCATCCACACAGCTCAGAAGCTGACTCAGCAGAGGACAGGCTGTTATATGGCTCTCTGCATCCTGCCTCCACAGTCCCAGCATGCTGCACCCTGGTCCTTATTTGGACTCTAACAATCTAAGATCTCTGCCTGCATTTCTCACCTCCCACTTGGCCCTATCCCTTCCTTATCTTGCAGCATTCTGGCACCCTGCCACTATGGTTTCTTACTATTGGCCTCCCATACTGCCACCCCGTCACTGCTGTGCTCTTTTAGCCTAGTCTGATATCAGACACACCTTCTGTTCAGTTCTAGTTTTTCTTTACCATCACCAAAAACTGCTTTAATAAAAAGATACAAGTGAAAGTCTCTTGTTTGTCATAATTTCTTTTATCTAATTTAAGGGCTAAACTAGAAGGGGAAGATAAAATGGAACAAACATTATTTGGCCACCTTTGGTATTTGAATGTACAGTAAAGTGTAGACTGTAAATGCAGTTATACAGTTATTTGATTTTTATTTTTGTTACCATACAGTATACTTGAATTCACCAGAGCCACAATTTTAAAAATTATTACTGTTTTACAATGGGAATAGGATTTGGCTTTAGACTTTTCAGAAAAGTTGACCATTTAAATGTCAGCAACAACAAGGTCATCCATCTCAAATTTTCAGGTTCTTAATCTGTACAAATGTCCTTGCACTTTAAAGAGACACAATCCAAACACTGTGAATGTAACTTGACTCTGGCAAGGGACTTCTCTGGCACATGGCATCCTTTTCTCTTCTCTTCCTCCCTGCATCTGTCCACTCAAACAGACAAGATGAATATTTGGAAAATGTCCTTTTTGTTTGTAATATATATAAAAAAGCAACATTTCTTCTTGTCTGGCTGGTGAGTTAGTGAATAGTTTCCTTTACACACATGCTTGCTTGTCTGTTTTGCCCCTTGTTTGCACAATCTAAGGCAGCCTGACCTTCCTTTGGAGGTGATCCAGCAATCGATGAGGCCACAGCCCCTCTGAGAGTTTGGAGCATACTAATTGTGCTAATAATTGATCCATTTGGGTATTGGAGACTAGAGCTATAGATAGAGGCACAATGCAGCATTTATCAGCCCACCCGGAGAACATGGACTGTTGATATGTCCATTAAGTGGACCTGTTATAATGAAGCATGTATGGTTGAACATGCCTGACAGGCCTGAATCTTCTTCGCTGTTCTCATCTTCTGCGGTCTTCTCCAGGTTGCTGAGTGATTTGCTGCGTGTGCGAAAGTTTCTGAGCAGATTGCGATGTTCCTGGTAGGTAATAGGTGGGCTCTCTGCACTGATGTGAACGGGCCGCGGCGTGCCGTAGTAGTTCCCTGAAACATGGAAATGTGGTATAGTCAAATTCATTGAAGCACTACATAATGCATTATGTTTTATTTGAATTATGTGTTCTTAATATACACTACCAGTCACAAGCCTGGACACATCTTCTCATTCAATGGTTTTATTTCTTTATTATTACTTCTACATTGTACATTTATACTGAAGACATCAGAACAATGAAGGAACATGTGTGGAATTATGTAGTAAACAAAGTGTTTGACAAACCAGACTGTGTTTTATATTTTAGATTCTTCGAAGTAGCCACCTTTTGCTTTGACACACTTTTGGCGTTCTCATTTAGCTTCATGAGGTTGTCAATCTTTATTGAATAAAATGCAGGCCACTTCCATATGTGTTCAGATCTCTAATTTAAAAAAATGACATACAAATGTCCAGAGACCTGAGTCATGCTGTCTGGATTTAGTAGAACTGTAGAAGTAATGCTAAGATGAACAAATGATCTGAAAGTTTTGGTCATTTTTTCTTAAAGTGTGAACATAGCCTGTGACACATGAAGGTGTAAACAGGTTTCAGGGAATAAGTGGTCATCATCACTTAGAATAGTTTCTTTAGGCAACAGTCCTGCTGATCGTCTTGATTGCTCCACTGTGGCAACATGTCAATGTCATGTGTAGCAAGTGAAGACACTACTCACTTGGTCTTATAAATTATGGATGTTTATGCGGCAAACCTTCTTAATCAGAGGCAAGGCTGTGACCTTTAAGAGGGTGGAGCCTCGGGGTCTACAGCATGTGAAACACGCCTGATAGCCTTGATATGTGTTAAGAGAGTACTTCATCATTATTATAAATGTGTAAAGCCAGCATATATGAGAAGTCAGTCCTACACATATCTGGTAAAACTAAAACACTTGAGCAATTTGATTTAGATCCATCTCACCTTTAAACTTGCCACTCTCCAGCAGGGCTCCAGACTCCTCCAAGGAAAAAAACTCCTCTACAGACACAAAATTGTAGTCGACCCCTGATATTTCTCCCACTCTGGGCTGTCTGGTTGTACCTGTGATGAAGAGACAACAAGAAAATATCATCTCATACATCAAGCACAAGCAGATATACTACTACACTCCCCCACTGTTGATTTGTCGATTAATCAAGACCTTTTCCTTTCATGAACTCATGAGTCAGCATTTAAGCAAAACAAGTCAGCAGACTATAAATAGTGCAAACATTTGAGCGTATTAATCAAAAATCAAATGACTGCAAAGGCATTTAAACATAAAAATGAACAAGCGACCTGTTTAATTACAGAATCATTTCCATATCAGAAGAGCATCTAGCCACAAACCAAAATGTGCTTTGGTACGAGTTTTATAATACCACCGTTTACCAAGACCTCTTTATTATGAGCAGCTCAATAGGAACAGAATTAAACATTTATGAGCCACTGTGAACATAAAGTCTTTCTATCACCATAGCAAAGATGGAGCGCTTAAATGATCAATGTCCAGTCACTTTAATTGACCCTGACCTACAAAAGCATTGAGGAAGAGCATCCGGTTGTTTTACACAAGCCCTGAGCAAGTTGCAGAATTTTTACAAAAGAACAGTACATTATGGACATGTCCAGACATGTGGTGTGAAGACGTGACATTTTCATAACGGATTGCCCATTAAGCCTCATCCTTTTAATTTGCAGAATGAACAACAGGCCACGCGGTCTGACCTTGACAAGAGTAATTCCTTTCCCAAGACACAATCGCACCGAGCCCAAACTGAGGACAAATCTGTGTCCTTCTGCTGGAGTATCTACGTGTGACGACAGAGTGGGACCTGCAGGAGGGAGTCACACCCAGCTACCCTATAAAACCCATGATTAATGCACGCTGTCCTGGGAGCAGCTCTGCCAGCCACAATGACACACGCAGGACTCTACTGTAAACACACAAAAATCCACTTGGCACACACAGCAAGAGTCACACAAAAAGGTAAATCTTTCCCTCTGTGTATTTAGTGAGTCCTAGTCAGATATCTTGCCTCATAGCATTTTTTAAATTTAGGCAGAGGAAGCCAAAAAGTAGAAAAGTGTAATAACCACAAACCTACAGATGGAATTGGGGCAATTGCAGTCCATTGTTGATCTTTCTACTATATTAAATGAATCAGCTTTATTGAATCACCTTCAAATATTTATCTAAATTTTAACATTATTCATTGAGAAATAAGTTTCGCTTTAAGTCAACCTTGTGACCTCGTACCTCCCGGTAAAGACTAGCTTCCTCTGATGCTTCTCTCATTAGACGACTGGCACCACTCCATCTGTGCTCGCCTCCACTTTGCACTTTACACCGGGGCACATCTGCTTAACACAAAATAGCCAGTCACCAATGGTATTTTGCTTTGCCTTCAATACATGAATTTATAGGTCTCTAATTTTAAATAAGGATCCTGCAGCAGATCTACTGATGACATCTGACATGTATGTAATTCTACTCCTCCCCTCAGGATGTCTTGCCAGCTGATGCAGCGTGAAGCAGGGACTCATTATCTTTGCGCCCTCCATAGAGATATATATACGACATGTCAACCGGGGGACATGATGGATTATTGACATCTTCTTCTTCACCGCCTGTCCCTGTGGGCAACGCACACTGATCTCCCGGGAGAGGCCTGATATCAGGATTGAAGAGGTAATTACGGCCAATTCTCATCAACAATCCTGAAAGCTGTCTGTCAAAGTTGCAGTACACAATAGCCAACAATGACGTGTACAGTTTGGAAATGAGCAAGCACACTGAAACAACCAGACAATGATGTAGCTTATCTCATTCTGAAGTCAATTAGAAAGTCTTTTATAGATGAGACAGAGACTTGACATTGGCACTGAATCATTCAAGGGCACATGCACAAATGGTTACTGAGATTAGACAACTGTGAGGAAGTTCAGCAAGCTAATTTGAAGTTTGCCAATGTAGAACTAGACATTTTGGATGTGAAAGATTGCTGTAAAGACAGAAGATATCTTCCTGCATCACCATTAGCCTGCACCCTGCCTCTCCTCCTCCTTGGCACTGATAGCCATTTGCTTTTAATTTAATTCACTCTCTAGATTATTGATACAGTAGCCAGCATTCACTTAATTCTGCAATTCATTTCCATTTTTATATGCACCAGCCTTCTGAGAGAGTCTTTGTAATAATATTTCTTGCATCTGTGCCAAATGCAACATCAGAGAACACTGTCTCTTCAAAGGGATTCAGAGGTTGTGAGACTCTTTCTAAATAGCAATGTGTTACTGGGTCTCAAAATTACAAATAAGATCTTGTATAGTCTTTTTAGAAACATTTTAAATTTGTTGTCAAACACAGTTTAATTCCTATGACATATACAGTAAGTCTAACACAGTAAGAAATAAGATTCTTGTGAAATGGGCATGTATTTTATTTAAAGAGGGCCTCAGTGAGCCATTGAGAAGATATAGCTTTACTGCATGTTCCTCCTACAACATCCCACACCTTGTTTAGAAAGTAATATGCTCAAATGTGGTTTGACAGACATCTGAGGATTGCATGTGAGTGTTGTGAACAACAGCATCTTACTGTCATCTCCAGCAGATGAGAGGATTACACAGCCGGCAGCTGAGCCTGACCTGTTGTCACTCATGCAAGCCCTTAGAGATGGAGAGTTGTTAGTAGAGGTTATGACTGGGCTCCTAATGCAGGGGAGACACAGCCAATGTCTGGACATAAAATAGATTAACTTGTAATAGCTAACCAAAGGCAAATTCAAAAACCACTAAGAATTTGTTTTTTTGTTTATAGGTCCAGGAGTGTTTAGATATTAAACAATGTCTGCATGGCAACTTAATGAGAAAGGCTGACATTAATAAAATGGCAGCTAATGTAATATGTAAAGATGGAGACTGGGATATCATTTTGAAGGATGCTGGGAGATTTAACCTGCGTCTTGTCGTGTCACAGAGTGTATTGTGTGTGGTGGCAGACTGTTACACATAACTTAGTTGCTGAACTCTCACTAGGTGATATCTCTTCTAACCAATACACAAGAAAAAAACAATGTGACCAATAAATGCTAGAAAATAAGAAAATCCACTAAGCTTGACAAAACCCCAGCGTGGCTTCTATACCCTAAAGTCATTCCCAGTGACATCATGCCATAGGGATTAAGATAGAAACAGATGTACCACAACTAGTTTAGGAAACTTTGGCAGCCATTCTGCTCTGTTTTATTCAAGTGTCAAACTGAGGTTGAAAACTTAAACAAAATCACAAAAAAGCTCAAAGAAGAAAAAACACCACCAGATTTACCACCATCTTACCATCACCTTCACAAAGTATGAGCTGGAGGTGCAGCCTGCTGACAACACCGGCTGTGGTTATTAAAATGTCTAGTGGGATCATAACTGAAGGATTGCACTAAATTGATTAAACATATTGTAATCCTCATAAAATTGTATTAGGTAATTTAGTCAAACAGCAACCAAGAAATGTGTTATCAAATAATTATTTATAATTAACTAAAAGAGACATATATCCATTTGATAAAGCACAGTAAACTGATTTAAGTACTACAAGGTTGGATGAAATGAGTCGTAGAAGAAAAAAATCTTTTAAGGGGACTCACAAGGCACAGCACGGAGGTAGAGGTTTTCTCGGATCACTTGCTGAAGTTGACTGTCCACTGAGCCAGGAGTGAAGCATTTACTCAGATACAACCGGAGATCCTTGCACAATATGGAGCCTGAAGAAAGGGAAAAGCAAAAAAGCAGTGTGACATAGGGAACACATAAGGATTGTGATGAGCTTCTGTTTGGTACAGCTCAAATGCACATGCTTAAAAGTCTTTCCAAATCACACATCCTATGTGTAAAAGGTGTTAAGCAAGTTTCTCGTGCATACATAAGAGAGTGAGGTTAATTGTAGCAGACACAACAGTTGATACTGAGAAGCAGAAGGAGGCAGATCTGATCATGGGGGCTCTGTTTCCTCTCTGTGATCTCTTAATATAATTTCAAGAGCTTTACAGCCCTGGATGACAGGTCACTTGCTGTTATAGATGGGCTGAGAGCCTCTCTAGGTTGTCAGTGTGACAGACGACCACTCAGTTGTTACTTCCCTTGCAGACCGCCCCCCCTATGTGTCAATATGCTGTGCTATTAAAACATGTCATAGTGGCAGAGCTTTATTACTTGAGGCATTGAGCTACATATACATACTGTATGACTGTCCTCATATGGCTGCTGCTTATAAAGGGGAATAAATGGAGGTTTAGGTCTTCTGGAGAAAATTAAAAGTTTTGTTGTTTGTAAATTTGTAAACAAGTCGGTTAAGCTTTAGATGCTTAATAAAACATGGAAATAAAAAGAGTGAGCCAGTGGCTTGCACTGGAAGAGAGGGATTTGTAGTAGTAGTGTAAGTGAGAGGACGGGTGATACAGCAGCCTGGTGCATTAGCTCATCCATCACTGTCCACACTCCATGTACTCAGGCTGTCCAAGGAGGCCCATGCAGACTTCAGGAATGATAAAAGGTGAACAAATAGAGATACTAATTGACAAAGTAAAAATAGAAAGTTAATGAGTATAAATGAGGTGTGATCCTCAGTCACATTGTTAGTTGGAGACCACAAATTGCTAATACTTGATGAAAAGTGGCTAAAAGCATTGCTATAATGGGTAGGTGTAGACATGTACTAAATCAGATCTCCATCTTATATTGTTCACTCATCCTACCGTGTATTAATTACTGTAATTCAAGTCTTGGGAAATACCTTCAAGAGCCATTTAGAGACATTATACAGATTTTAGAAGAAAAAAAAAACATCATAACCTGTACACACTGTGGGTTTTAGAGTACCAACACACTGTTCTTAAAATCATATACCCTAAAACTAGAAAAAAAAAAAAAGAAATGTTTGCTAATCATGAAGGGGTTATAATTTAAGAGGAAAATTCAATTTAAAAGTGCTGTGTGTTCGCACCACCTTCAAAAAGCAATCTATCACTCAAAGCGAGGTGACTCTTTGGAACAAAATGGATGATAACATAAAAGACGCAGCAACATTGCTACAATTAAAAAAATTTATATAAGACAAAAATCTTATACATAAAAAAAATACACTGAAGGGTAATAATGAATTATAAATGTAATTAATCAGTGGTTCTCAAACTGTGGTACCACTGATGGTACTCTGACTTTTTAGAGTGGTACTCAGAGAGTTTTCCTTTTAAAGCCAGATATTTAAAATATATAATTATTAAAAAATAAACCCCTGATAAATGACAGTATATTTATGTAGTTTACTGTGACTTCACTTTTATATGACCAGTAAGTGATAGAACACAGAAGAGTGGGTGGTACCCAAAGAGCTTGATATTGTTTGAGGTGGTACTTAGTGAGAAAAGTTTGAGAATCACTGTAATAAATAATATTATTTAAAATAATTTGGTTAAATAAACTGATTTAGAAATAATCCAGATAATGATAATTAAATTATATTGGAATGGCAGGAATGATATCTTTTTTTTCTTCTGTTTTGTGAAATGTTGTAGTTGTTTTGTGTTGTCTTCTGTTTTGTTTTGTTTTGTTGTATGGTATTATGTAGTGTTTTGATTTGAATTTTTAAAGGGTTAGGCAACTATACGTTTTTTCGCTTAACCAAATAAACTAAAGTAAAATTATACATCTATACGGGGGAACAGGTCTCCATTTACACCTCTGTGACCAAATCAGCTATCAATCTTGCAGGCAAGGCCATTGGGTGCTGCGAACAGGTGACACTCTATGACATATAGCTCTGTTTATAGCCAACAAATTCATCTGTTCCCCCTTAATGTTCTAAACATCAAGGCCCCTTGGAGGATGAGAGACATCTATATCACCAGTTCGCTACCCACATGTCATGTGTGATCAGCCGTTTTGACCTCCTACCCACATATCAACCAATCGCCTTGACACTTCTCAACTAATCAACAAAAGCCCATCAGCTTTGCAATAGAACAAGCAGCCAATTCGTGGCAGAGGATGGCTATACAGTGAGCTTATCATGGGAAACAGATTGTTTGGGTGTTGTCTGATGAAGCAAGTGCAATGGTGTGTAACAGAAACAGCAACAGGTTTAACCGTCTGTGACAGGAGAGACAGAATTAAAAGCAGGCAATATGGAATGAATAAATTACACCAGCACATGCGACTACAGGGTCTTTGTGTGCAATAAGTGGAGGAGTGATTTGAATAAGGGTTCATACCTGGCGGCACAGTTTTGATGCGGACAGGATGAGGGCAGGAGTTGAGCACCCCTCGAACATCTCCTAACGTCATCCCCAGCACAGGCGTCCCTCCGATCTCTAAGATGATGTCACCTACAGTGAGGCCTCCACCTGGAGCTGAGGTGACAAAGGGAAACTCTCCATAGTCTGCTCCTCCACCGATGGCAATCCCCAGTTCCCCTGACGAGCCGAGCAGGGGGACAAAGCTATCCTGTACCTTGGAACACCAGTGCTGCTTCTTCACTGCCGTCTTAGACATGGCAAACGAGCTGAGGGGAAATAGACACAGTACAGCGTGAACAGAGGTGTGAGGCATGAGAAAATGGGAGTGTCAATTAGAGGAACGCTCAGGAAAGATTCTGTGACTTCAGGCAGAAAGGTGTGTTGTTCCTTTAACATATGTCAGCGGAGTGTGGATCAGGTCTGGGGAGCTGCACTGTTTGGCACCGAGATGTGTAAAAGTCATGAATTATTCCAGCTCTAAAGGTTAGACTGGTTTAGCTGAAAGAATGACAGCACAACCAGGGAACTGCTTGTGTTTTATGCAAACAAGCTACAGACAACCAGAGTAAATGTGCTCAAGGCTGACGTTGTGTTTTCATGTAAACATGCAACTCTGAAGTGCACGTTCCCACACATTTCCAGTCACAGGGTAAAATCCAGTTGGATTCTGATAAAGACACGGTTCGCTGAATAAGCACACCTTTTGACAGGCAAACAAAGAACCCAGAGCTCTGCAGTACTCAAAAATCATGTAGATCTACGGTGATGCATGTTCCTTTTAGCCAGACATCAATTTTATAGATTCCCCAAGACAATGAACAATTATCCCTTTGTTTTCAAACCCAGGACAGATGATTCAATTGTTTGCTCTCTTCCAGTTTGTATGTAGTACAACGGCAGGTAGCTTTATCTTAGTTGTGACTCTGTAAATAATGTGCTTTTCTGTGAGAGGCTTTGGGAGCAGCTGTGTGTGTGTGCTGAGGATGGTGAAATTTACTTTGATTTGTCATTGATGTGACAGCTGCGATGTCCAGAGAGCACAGACACAGTTCCTCTGACATTATCACAACGATGCCGTCACCTTGACGCAATGGACTCCACACAGACAAGGTGTAGCAGTATCACAATGCAACATGGTGCTACTAAAGGAGATGTCATTTTATCTATAGTTTTTATCCAAACTGAGTTTATTGTGTAACCTATTTTACTTGTAGGTTGTTTTTTTTTTGCTAGTGTTTTATTTTACTGTACACACCTCTTCAAGGTAAATGAGCTACTGATCAACAGTAAATTGCAATGCTAACAGCAAAAGCTGACAGAACCAGCTTGAGCCAGATGACTTTGCTTACTTCCCTTTAACTGGAAGCAAACCTGTATAACTTACTAATATTTATCTGCATTTCCATTATTAACATGGCATTAGTAATAGTATTTCTTGTAACAAGATATGGGACTGGGAACCTCAGGTTTGTATTGACTTGAGCATAACAATGTACCAAACAGGCAGACTTGGGTCCTAGACAGTTTTTAAGAGTGATTGGGAGACAGGACAGGTCTAATCCTCTTCTCTTGATTGACAAATACTTTTAGCACATCCTTTTCTTTTACGGCTTGACCAAAGGTGCAGAGTCCCTGGTGGGATTTGTAATGTGCAAAGGTTAGTGGTTAGAAAAGAAGAAAAAGGCTGGCTCAAAAGCCTGTAGAAAGTAACAACACAAGTCAGAGATGAGAAAACATTTGAGCTATAACCAAGCAAGATACCACATTTTATTCCAGCTTCAAAGTCAAAACCAAATGTCTGACATGAATCACAGTCAAACATGTGTGGCAAAATTAAGCTTATCACATCTCTTTTGTGAAATAGTGCCCTCACTCCTTTGTATTCTCTCCCACTGTGAAACCTTCTGCAACTACATATTTGACCTGCTTCCACAAACACAACTCCTAGCACCTGTGTGTTTGTGAGAGCAAAATGAAAACAATACCATCATCTGTCTAATCATGCATGAATTCAGAGAATTCAATCCACAAGGAAATGTTGTAAGTATAAGCCATAAGTGTCTTGGAATATACTAACAAAATATACTACCATTTCAAAGCAATGGTATCATCCTGTCCTATTAAGTCTCCGCTGTCGCATTGTGTGCTTCTGAGTGGTCTACATAATACGCATTGTGACCTGAGCTATTGTGTTGACCTTGTGCGTCTGATGGGGGTTTACTAAGGCACAGCCTGTCAGGCCCACTGAAACCTGGACTCATCCCACCGCGGACACACACTCCCTGTCTGTGTTCCATGCTGATTCTACAAAGTATACCACTCAGCTAACTATATGCATTCAATAAACATTCTTCAACATGGAGCCACATTAACTGTGAGCAAGTGTCAAAGAGGATCAGAAACAAGTATAGATTTAACTTAAATACTGGCTTTTCTTATGGAGGCGCATTAATTGTCATAACTCTAGATTAATAACAAACAGCTACTGTGGGAGAAGAATAAAACAATGACTTTAATGTTGACCAAGCTTCTATTAGAATACATACACCTTCTGTCAAGCATTTCTTTTAAATCCTGAAAATATTTGCATCTCGCATCTCTTTCTACTGCCATGGCTTACATCCTCAAGAATATACAACTCTAGAAAAATAATGCACTATTGGGATTTTTGACCTTTAGGTCAGCAAAGAGCTGACCACTGCATACAGTCTCTTGTTTCACTGACTTCCTCTAGACCAGCAGCCTATGCAGCCCTTCAGTGTAACCTCATACGGGAGCATTCAGCCTTATGACCAAACACACGTCCTTTGACTTGAAGGCTATTCATGGAGGTTATGTTTTTAAATTTCATCCAGAATGACTTTCTTTCAGCAAACCTAAATGTGCTGCTTTGGGCTATTATGATCCATTGTAACCAGTATAAACATCTGTGTCACAGTGTTTTCCATTTAAATGCCTTTTAGAGTATTTAATGTTCACAGGTCACAACGATAGTTCGTTTTCTAAAGACTTGAGGTCATTAACGCATGCAAATGATTGTCAATGTTGTGTACAATATATTCTTGGGATGTCATGTGTTTTAGCGGCTCTTAAAAAGCTGAAGCCATTCTACCCATGGTTTTTCAATGTCATAAAAATATATATTTTTTGCAGGACAAATGAATAAAGACATTATCTCAAGTGTTCGTTCATTATTTAAGTTGCAGAAGCACAGAACACACGTTGAGATGATCCTTGCCATGGAACTCAATAATTCAAAGTCAACTTGACTCACAAATCAAGGACATGAGGGAATAGTACTTGACATTGGGCTGGAGAGCGTCTTCAAAGACCTTGGGAAAGGGTGCGAGCAAAACACATCAATTAGGACTAGTGAATAAAAAATGCTCAGAAATAAGGATGTTAAGCCAGCAAGAAAACAACAACAATGGTCCTGGCAGAAGCACTTCATCCGATTGAGGACTTAATGTTTGCTTTGTTGTTAAAAAAGATTCAGTCTGCACCAGATTATGCGAATCTTCTTGATGTCCATCTAGACACGGAGCCACATCAGCACCTACTCTGCTGATAGATCACTCTCATAACATGACATGACATAATTAGCTTGGACCGCACCAAAGTCTGTTCTGCAAAGATCTGAAATGTTTACCACCATCATCTTTGGTCCAGCAATGTAACTGTCAAATATGAGCTCTAGGTTTAATGTTGACAATCATAAACATCTGCTTTGAGTTTACAGTGCTATACTTGTTCTCATTCTGTTTCCGCTCCAAATAAGGAATACTGTGCTGAAATTAGCCTGTGCAATTATGCCAGCTAGAATGCTCCATGAATTTATGTAATCCTATTTAGTATTTTATGCACAGTCACTCAAAGTGTTGACTAGCGAGAGCTTGTCTTTCTTGAAAGTGACTTTTTTTGTGTGTAATTATTGATGGACTGACTGGTGTATTTTGTCAGCTTGAATGTGACCAGCATTGTCAATGGATCCACTTCCTGGTCTATCAAGGAACGTTCTTGGTGAACGAACAACTGCAAGGACTAGAGGGCTGTTTGTGTTTGCATAATCCAGACATGAATACACGAGTATTCATGCACGAGTGTGGTTATGTAACAATAAAGTTTGCACTGACCACATGCACAAGTAACATTTGGCAACAACATATTAACCCTAGTCTAAATCTAAACTAAAAGATTTCAACAGGAAATTGTACAGGATAACTGCAAGTCACTCTGTGAAAGTAGCCATTTTGAATAAATTTACATTAATTATGAAATATGATTTGTTAAAGAGAATAAGCCTGATATTTATGAATAATATACATCTTAGCATGAGCTACTGCCTCGGTGAATACAGTTGTTATGTAGATTAAAGATTTCCAATTGCCATCTTTCAAAAACTGACACAAACTCCTACTTTCGGTGTTGACCATCTAATCTTGTGCAGATGTGCAGATGACGCCAAGTGAAACACATCCTTCCCTTTAACCTGGCCCACACACTGGACACTTATCCCTCCACTCAAACGTATAATAAAGCATTGCTCCTAATCTTACAGCATCCTCCCATGGGTGCTGTTGGAGGTCAGCTGAGTAAAGCATCTTAAATAACCACTGACCTTAAATTCATTGTAACTAATTGACAGTAGGGCAGGACACAGACAGAAACTGCACAAGAGTGTCCTACTGACTTGTATCATGCCTGCATTTGGCTCGACCTCTGTCTGCGAACATTTACACCAAACTGTGCAAACAACACGGTATGTACTTAAGCTCCCTGATGCTCACTCACTTTCATATCTAGGGCACACAAGCGTTCGACACAAAACAGACAGCAGTGGCAGATTGTAAAGATTAAGATTAAATGCTAGACTAAGAAAAAAACTACAAATATTTGGTCTGCTGTTCAAAGTGGCTCACGTTTTACTCATGTTTTTGTTGCAAGCCAGTAATAATTCCAAAAATCCAATACTGTGTTACATTTTTGATAAAAGCCCTGAGGAGAGACTCAACTTGACAGGATAAGAAAGGCTGAGTGATGTTTCCTATCAGGTAAAATCACATGATCAAGGTCAAGGCACGTGGCAGTGGGGCATGTTGTACAATGTACACTCCGCTTTTGCAAGGAAGACCCACAGTGACAACAGGTCGTCTGACTCAATATGCCGTGGCGCGTTTCACCCTTTGTGCAACCAGGGACAGGCCCTCATCTGGAAGAGGGGGCAGTTTAATTAAACACAGCAGATCAGCTCTTCCGCTATGATGACAGATAAAGCAGACAGAAATGGGAAATTAGGGGAGTTAAAAATTGACTATACAGCCAGTGTTAGAACCTTTTGAAAGAAAGGCTCACATCATGATTATAAAATAAATAATTCATAAAGACATGGAGGGGAGTGGAGGTTTGCTAAATGAGCATTTTTGTGAGGTCGCACTTTAGTAACCCAAGCAGGCCTTTAGCTCTGTATATGTGTGTGTAAGAGAGATAGTGCTGATTCGGTAGAGATGGGTGAAGGTGACCCTCGCCTCCCCCTGCTGCCGGTCTCACCACCTGATATTGATCCCTCTTGTCCAACTCAGATCTGACTCAAGGATACATGGATTCATTGCCTTCTTGACATTTTAAATATGGCACTGTGTAAACTCCTTGTGGTATCATTGATAAGTTATTGGTCTTTCACCTCAATCAGAGTCTAACCTCAATCAGTCTAACAGAGGCTTAACTAATCCAGATTGGATCTCAGTGTGCATTGGGAGAGATGCCAGTATTTGTTGTTGAAATTTCATATGAGACACCACATGAACTGTTGAGGAGAACTAAGAATAGACCACATGGGTGTACAAGCACAGAATCCAAATGCAGTGGCTGGGAGCAAAGGTTTGGACCACAGATGGGAGAATGTGCCTGCGTAGCCCTGCCCTGTCAAGGGTAAACTGCCTCACACACACACATACATACATACATACATAGACAGCACACATACATACTGTTTTCACCACACCTTAAAACAGCTGCATGAATATGCATGACGCTGAAGGACACAGAAGGTACATAATTAGACAATCAAGTGCTCCCAGATGACATGCATTACGACAGTAAAGTAAAATGCACCTCACATCATCCTTCTCTGTCATTAGCAGTAAAAGTGAAGTCATGTTTGCAGAGACATGTATTTCCACATAGTGCCATTTCAAAGTTAGGTAAACTGAAATTAAAGATGGACAATGCGGAATTAAGCCTCAGTTACTAGCATTAAAAATGAGGTACCATTTGGTCTGGTAAAAAGCATGTTTGTGGTTAGACTGATGCCAGTCTTCTTCTATCCAATAAATAAATAAATAAATAAATAAATAAATAAATAAATAAATGTATTAAAACAGCGCAACCTTATACACGCTCTTCCAAATACAGCACTGTACTATAAAGTTATGGTCACATATCCATTTATCCAGAACAAGCTCCTGTATCAAGAAGAGACACACCCTAAACTAGAAAAGAAAAGCTCACTCACATGCTGCACACATACACACGCGCGCACACACACACACACACACGCACGCACGCACACACACGCACACCTGACTGCAAACTACATCCTGTGGCACAGTCTGTTTTTTTACAGTACAATGATGCAGGTGCAAAGAACATTTGCTGCCTTTTATATTTTCTGATTTTAGAGCTAAAGAGTGGAAGTGATTTTGTCGGCTCCAATGTAAGCAGCCTTTATGACAATAACAACAAATGCAATTTACCAGTGAACAGATATAGTGCATTTGAAGCATTATTTAAAAACAAAGATGATGTTGAGAGAGTAAACAAGGACATTTGTTTGTATTACCTTTCCTCACAACCAACTTTCCAACGCTACTGTTTGCATTCAAAACATGATTACATTTCACCTGGTAAAATCCCATTCTTATCCCATGATCTGCCAACATCATCACAAACCCACATTGTCCTATCGCTCTCACACTTGGCAAACACACAACAGATACTCCGATTTTTATTATTTAGGCAAAATACTGACCTGCCTTGCCGCTGACACACACACATTCTCTTCAAGCAGTTGAGCCTTTCAAAGAGGATCCGTTTGAACGCGTCTATATACATTGACCCGGCTGAGGTTAAACAACAAGCAAAAAGAATACGAAGTGTTTAATAAAAAACGAAATTAATGGCAGTGCGGGAATGCACTCCGAGTGGTTGGATCCACTGTGTCCGAGAAAAGTGATACGACGTGTGCAGCAGACAGCGTGTTCGGACACTAGTGATGCTCAGAGAGCTGTAGTGATCTTGTAGAGACAGAGAGGGGAGAGAGAGACAACACACACATATTGACACACTCTATCGGGCAAATCTGACAGCAGACGCTTATAATTTAGCTGCTGCTACTGCGATGGGCAACACAGCAGGATAAATAGGTTCTGTAATGATTAACGCCGGTTGTTGCTCAGTGTTTCCATCCAGACAGTCCTGGACTTTAATTTGACTCCTTACTTACCTTCATGTTTGCCTTATCCTTGTCAAATCCACATTGCCTTCTGCCATCTATGGTGAATCACTTATTGGTGAAAATGTAGTTTATTTTCTCTTTTCTTTCAATAAAAGACGCGTGATGGTGACGGTGATGTCGCTGAGACCAGGTAGAGGTGTCATTGAGCTGCAGCCTGTGCGGTGCTGGAAAAGATTTCAATGCACACAAGGAGTCCCAACTACCCAAGATTAGGTTACTGCAGGTTAGAATGCACGCACTAAAACAGCCTAGGGTTTAGGCTACCGAACATCTAGAAAGTTGGGTATAGGTAATAGCCTACAACGGCGACAAAACAAGTAAAGACTTAGCTTAGAAACTTACGGGGCACAGAGGGTGGGAAGAAAAGGAGTAAAGGGAAGAACCGCCCCTCACTCTGAGGTCCTGTGAAAACTACCTGCATCAGCAGCATCTGTTGTCACGTACAGCTAGTAATTTCAGGTGAGAATACCCTATATATAAAATGGGTTTTACAACCGAGTGCTGTGAATTAATTAATAAAAATAATAGATACATGTTTGACATGACAATATAGAGATTGTTAAACCCAGCACAAATGGTATTGTTGTAAAATATATTAAATAATTTACTTTTCATACTTCATCACCTCTGGGAATGAAAAAGGCCCATCTGTCATGTTTACATTCATGATTACAGGCTTAACAGATCAATCAAGCTGCTCAAGTCCATTCCAGGCGTTTGACGTTGCCTGTCTCTTTAATTTGTGCGAGTTGTGGGTAATGTAGTGTATGGAGGAAGTGAAACGAAGCCTATCTAGAAAAATTAAACTACTTCTACCATAATTGCTTGCGCTGTCAAGAGCCACTTCCAAACAATAATGGCGTCGTGGTCGAGCAGTACCGATGTACAAGAAGAGAAAAAAACATCCACAGTTTCGTTTGGCTTTACTAAAACAGTTAACAAATTTAAATCATCGACGGACACTGCTACCAAGAACGAGGAAAGGGATTTTCTAACAGGAATAGACCGGAATGAATTACAAAGGTAGGCTATGTATGCTAATGCTAACCACCTTTCATATGTAATTAACCAGATGAAAGATACGATTTTGCTCTGCCTTTAGCTAACAACTATACCACTATTGACGTATATCTGTTTCTATGCAAGTTGTTTTTGACCAGTGTCCCTGTGTGTCTCTGTACATCAATTCTGCATTGCCTTACAGTACGAAACCCGCCGAAAAGCCCAAAGATCTGATAATTCCCCTGATCCAGAAAAACCGCTGGCACCGACCGGACCGCGCAGGCCAAAATGAAGTGAGGGTTGAAAAAAGTGAAGCGACAACCCAGGACAATGACTCTGTGGAGTCTCAGGCTGTCAAAGAACTAATAGAAGGTGGGCTTTAATATACACCAGTCAGTCATAACATTATGTTTACTGACAGATAAAGTGAATACCACTGATTATCTCATCATGGTACATTTTAGTGAGTGGGTAAGCAACAGGTAAACATTTTGTCAAAGTTGATCTGTTAGAAACTGAAAACATGGGCAAGCGTAAGTAAGGATTTGAGCAAGTGTGACAAAATGATGATTTTGCTAGAAGATGCTAGAAAACTGGGTTAGAGCATCTCCAAAATTTGAGCTCTTGTGGGGTGTTCCCGGTTTGCAGTGCTCAGTATCCCTCAAAAGTGGTGAACAGGCAACAGTGCTGAGGCTCATTGATGCACATAGAGAGCAAAGTTTGGCCCTTTGCTCAAATTTGCTGAAGAAGTTATTGCTGATTTAGATAGGTAAAAGAATACACAGTGCACCATAGTTTGTTGCGTATAGGGCTACATAGCCACAGACCAGTCAAGGTGCCCATGCTGATCCCTTTGCACAACTAAAATCCCCAACGTTGGGCACATGAGCGTCAGAACTGGACCATGGAGTAATGAAGGAAGATGGCCTGGTCTGAGTTTGAGGTGTTGATTTAGCTTCCAAATTTCCCAGATCTCAATCCAATCGAGCATCTGTGGGATGTGTTGGACAAACAAGTCTGATCCATGGAGGCCCCATGCAGGTCTTGAAGGATCTGCTGTTATCATCTTGTTGCCAGATAACGCAGCACACTTTCTGGGGTCTAGTGGAATCCATGCCTCGATGGGTCAGGGCTGTTGTGGGGGCCAACACAATATTAGGCAGGTGGTCATAATGTTATGGATGACTTGTGTATATAAAATATAGGATATGATTTGGGTCAATAAATGTTGTCATTATTCGCTCACTTGAATATCTCTTGTCAAGATTCTCGGAGGCAGCTTGACCTGTGGCAAAATGGCTCAGCGCCTGACAAACAACTTAACTTCACTATTCCCCTGCTGATGCAAAACAAAGTACCAGAGGGCTTTGAGGATGGAGACCAAATCAAGGTGGATTTAAGGCCTGAATCTGTAAGTACAAAGACCAACACTGGTTCCCAAAAACTATAAATAATGAAATGCTTTGTGAAATTATACATGGTCCAAAAACATTTGCCAGATTAAAGCATTATGTAAAAACATTGTCATATGGCATGCATGTGCCTACTCCCTCTTAATCCTACACACCTTAATTGTTATGACAACAATTGTATTGCTGACTCTTGATTATACTATAATTGTAACTGCTATATCAACCTTTGTAAGCAAATTGGCCCTGTTTGTGACCATAACTGTCATTCTATTTAAAACCTCTTAAACAGCTTAAGCAGCTTGAGAGGCTTTTATTTACAAAATGTGTGGTATTATGGCTAGACTGGCTCAGATGAAATTAGAGTGAAAATGCTGACTGTCGGCTGCATAGAATAACACCCCTGTGTGCATACGCAGCTTTACACACGTGTTCTGAGGTCCATGGGGAGCACAACACAGTCTGCGTGTCAGACATTGTCACTGTCCCCAGAAACCTAAAGGCAACCAGTCTAGTCAGTTTTTTGCCAACTTGCATGTCTCATCACTGTCATCCCATGTCAGATTTCTGTCACCAAAGATATGACTGGCAGAACATAGGAGTCAGGGGAAATGTCCCCACTTTAGCCCTCGGCTCATTTTAGGGCTGTTTCCTGTATGAGAACAGCCCCGGCTTTTCTTTTAAGAAGGCCTTTAGTGGAGAAAGATGTGAGCTTGACCACTGCTTTTGGTCAAACTCGTAACAGCCAAAAGCTGAAAAGCTGAGTAACACTAGAATCACAGATGACTTCTGTTTGTGCTGACAGTGTGTGTGAACGTGTGTTTTGTGACTGATTACATAAGCAACTCATTTTGTCTCTCAAAACATCCCGTTTGGTGCCTCATGTATTAGCATCTCATTTAAGTCACTGCTTAAGTATTAGTTTGAGAGATTATTCAGTGATAAATGGTCCATACATTCAATCTTAATCACACCTAGTATGTTAATCTGGGTGACAGATAAATGTATTAATGCATCAAAAATGCTGAGTTAGGTGAACACCACAGGAGCAGCTGGAATAGCTGGAGCCTTATCCGAATACTGTTTGATTTTGTTGTCTGTTTGAACCCTAAATGGTTGCATTTATTTTGAAGCTAATAATCTCTTTAATTTCCATGTTAGTCTACAGAGGCAGATTATGAGACTGTCCCAGTTGAAGCTTATGGACTGGCAATGCTGAAGGGGATGGGCTGGAAGAAAGGCGAGGGGATCGGCCGCACATTTAAGCAGTGAGTTAGATGTTTTTAACCATATGAAATGTCTTTCAAGAATCTTTAAAACTATGCTCTATTTTATTTTTTAATCTTTTTTTTAACCACATAATGTCACAAAGGTGATTTTATTATTATTATTTTTCCTTGATTATGATTTCTGCCTGCTTCAGAGATATAAAGCCAATTGAACACGAGCTCCGTCCTAAGGGCCTTGGCCTTGGAGCAGACCGATCAGCAATTAAAGACCTGGAGCCAGGCAAACCTCAGCGGCCCCTCAAGCCAGGCGAGGAGCGGGTAAAGGAGGAAGAACTAGTTATGGGTCCTGGTGGCTATGTGCAGGTGCAGTCAGGAGCACATAAGGACCTCTATGGCAAGGTACAGCATATCCAATATACTAGCAATTTTAGTATTTTAAGAACTGGATCTATTGGTGGTGGCAAAAACTGGCTGGTACTTCTGGTATTCTGGAATTCTGGAATTTTGTCCTTACAGATTGAAGGTATTGATCCAGATAATGCTCGTGTAATGGTAAAGCTGGCAATCGGCGGCAAGACTGTGACCATTAGCCAATATGCTGTTAAACTTATTGGACGCAAAGAATATGAGAAATACGGCAAAGATCTCAGTAAGTAACTCTTAATGAGAAAAGTATAGAGAAAACAAGTCTGAGCCTGTTTTTTCACAATACAATTAACACACGTGTGAAATCATGGAGCTTCTTTTTCACTGGTCAGGTCGCCTCGGTAAAGCCCACAAGGAGAAGGAAAGAGAGGAGAAGGACAAGCAGCGACAAAAACGCGAGGAGAGAAGCAATGCTGATGAGGTCACACACAAATCTTTAGAAAAAGATTCGGGAAAAGAAGAAAGAAAGCGGAAACACCAGGAGTCAAGTCAAGAACAAGACAGGTACATTTAGTTTTTTGGCTCAGATTTTAAAACTTTTCCTGTGGAATGTCTTTGTATAACTGGTGACCATTTTCCCCACACTGTTAAGGTATTAGTGTGTGTTGTTGTTTAAAGATACACTTGTTCTTCTTGTTAGAGCTAGGCCTTCAGTGAAAGAGCCAAGGAAACCCCCAGCTCCACCTTCCTGGCTCCAGAGAGACTTAAAAGTTCGCTTCATAGACAAAGCTTTTAAAGGGGGAAAGTTCTACAATTCAAAGGTAAATTTTCACCACATGATTAAAATGTACAAGTTAAAGACATACATTTATACCTGAATAAATGTTGGTTTGATGGATTTGTTTTTAGATGCGTGTAGAGGATGTTTTGACACCTAGCACCTGTGTGTGTCGTACTGAAGAGGGAAGATTGTTAGATGGTGAGCCCATAAATTAGCAATACATCATTTACCATAAGACACACTAGTTGATACTAGATTATACTAGGAAAACATGGTGGTACTTTCTAGGAACTAGGTACTTTCTGCTTGCAAACCAAGCAATATTTATTCTTTGGCTCTATTCTTTTAATATAAACTTAATAGAAATTGAAGGCCATGGGGCAAATTACCAAAAACAAACCACAACATAGCTGAATGAGATATTGTTAGTGTAAATATTTTTTCTTGTTTCAGATGTAAAAGAAGATATGCTGGAAACCATTGTTCCAAAGAGTGAATATGACCTCATAATGGTTGTATTGGGTGAGCACAGAGGACAGGTATGTACAGGAATAATTGCACAGAAAATACTGAGAAGTTACTCCCAATTACCATTTTTGCTTTGGTCTTCAAAGGTTGGGCGTATTCTTCAGCGGGACAAGAACAAGTGCAAGGCAATGGTGCAGCTGGATCGTTACGAGGAAAAGCTGTTCACATTAGATTATGACTCCATATGCCATTATGTGGGAGCAGCGGATCAGTAATATATTATCTCCCATGTCTGTCCCGTGTTTTTGTCAGTGCGGCTCATCAGTCCCTTCCCACTTTGGTAGACCCTAGTGTTTTTTATAAAATAATGTATTAAATTTTGTAATAAAATATTACTGTGTTATGTGTACAGATCTTTTACAATAAAGAGAAGCAGTTATCATTTTCAGAGCTGTCTGATTTTCTTCATTCACATTTTAATTTTTAGAGACACATACACGTCATATAAAACATATTTACAGCTGCCCTTAGGTATTAAAAGTAAGTCTGAGTAATATTTTTGTTACTGTGTTCAGTGCCTTGTTACTGACACTAATGACAACATAAAGACTAATGAATTCAAAATTGTAAAAGTATAAAGCGTATTTGTGGGGGATAAGTCACTCCTTGGGTATCTGGTTTGCTGCATTAGCTCGAAGTACAGCTCCTGGACTGGGATATGGACGCTGCTGGAACAATGGCCCTGCTGCTGTAGTATCTGCACCTGTCTTTGCTTCATTGTGCTTGGGCAGACCAGTCGACCATGAACCCCTAGAAGAGGTAATATAATTCGAGTTCAAGAAAGCATTACCCTAAGATACATTTAAATTGAATCTCATATTGTACCTTGGGGCATCTGAATAAGCACTGGGATCCATTGGGTCCATCTCATCATCTTTTTTCCCTAAAAGTAGAAAGGAACTTGCATTTAGTATTACTTCAAACATTTAATGTGTTAAAGCATAAAAAGAAATGCATTACCTCTTTTGCTTTTGCTGTATGGGCAATGTCCTCTCTTCTGTGTCGTCTTCTGTCTCTGTCCCGGTCCCTCTCCCTGTCACGCTCTCGCTCTCTATCCCGTTCTCGCTCCCTCTCTCTTTCCCGTTCTCGCTCTCTCTCTAACCTTTCAAACTTCTCAGCTCTGTCGTCCCCACCGTCTGGTAAATATAAAAACAATTATTAGTATACTGTATATATATTGAAAACTACAAAATCCACTTCCAATTCCTACAGTGAGTGTTCAATGAGACATCATAGTGGTGTACCTTTTGTCTTCTTAATGGCTTTAGTTATGACTGACGATGGGTCATTTGGCGATAGCCAGGCAACCAAATCCGTCTCTACATTCCAGTAATAAGGCAGGCCACTGAGGTATAAAAATAAAAAGTTTTCATATTAAAGCATTTTGGTCTTTGAACAAGTTAGTACTTTTAAAAGCAGAACATCGAAGTTTCTCACCAAGTAGGGTCAAACACTTTGTACCAGTTTGGTGGTAGATTTTCTATTCTAGTAGCCTCATAATCTACATTGTTGTCATCATAATCTTCAGCAATTATCTCTTCATCTCCCCCTGGAATAAAGTGTAAATTGCTATAAGGAAATTATAATTTAGAATTAACTTTGTTAAAAAAATTTAGCAACCTTGCTCAGCAGGTTTAACAATTCCTCTCTTGGCCAGGCGGGCCATTAGGGCAGGAGGTAGAGGCATCCTGCAACACAAAAAAGAAAAACAAATGTTTTACATTACAAACACTTGAAGAAAAGGTCAAAGCAAAGGCATCTGGACTTGGCTTTCAAGGTGAAGACGTTTTGTCTCTTATTCCAAGTGACTTTTTAAATTCTGAGTTCAACTCTTATAAGAGACAAAACGTCTTCACCTTGAAAACCAGGTCCAAATGCTTTTGCTTTGACCTTTTCTTCAAAATGATCTGGATGACTGAGAACCTTCACAGACATTACAAACAGGCCCACTGACAGAATTGATGGGGCCTTAGACAAATTAAACAATAATAATAATATAAATTAAAAAAATGTTTTAAAGACATAAAGTTGCAATGCAACATAGTCTTGGTGCAACAGGGCTGAGACACAAGTGATTTTGTTTAGTTTAAATTGTTTATGCAGCTGCTTATTTGGTGGAAGCAAGCATTGTTAGCACGCCAAACAATACAATACTCGATTATTGCAGCCATTTCAGAGCACATAACATCGAATCACCACAAAATATTAATTGCAAATACTGTTCAGGTGACGTTTATAGAATAATATAACTTTATATTTACCTTAATGCTAGAAAATCCCCCTTTATCGTCCCTGGTGTAGTAAACGAAGCAACTCCTAGATAAACCGCGCACAATGATGACGTTTACGCTTCCTCCGCTTCTTCCTGACGACAACAACCATGGAGGAGTATGTCCGAGAACCTTGGTAAGATTACTGGAGAGAAGTTTTGATTCATTTGCCCTTCTTTATATGTCCATAATTGCTACTTTTTGTAATTTTGTTGTCTTCCTGGTGTGTTGTTCTCGCTTTGTCGTGTATCGAAATATATGTTTAGGGGTAATATGTTGAAGTTTGTATTGAAAAATAATAATAACGTTACATCACTTCTACCAAACTGTAACCAAATCCTAGCATTGATTATCAGTGAAAATCTTAATTTAAAAGAGGGGGGAATCTATTTTTGTGTTTTGGTAGTGCTTAGCCCACAGGTTCCTTATTATTTCTTATTCTTTCAACAACTAATTTGCCACTATTTATATAGTCCTGCGTACTTGTATAATTCTCTTTCGTGCTCTGAAGCTCTAACCTACATAGGCCTATGTCACAATCTTTGTAGTCCATGGAGAATAGTGGACGACTGTGGAGGGGCTTTCACCATGGGAGTAATTGGAGGAGGGGTGTTCCAGTCAGTCAAAGGCTTCCGTAATGCTCCCATGGTAAGCATAACCCACAATTATATGTTCTAAATAACTATTGCAATTTTTTGGTGCATCTAACACTGCCCAACACTTACAGGGGATCAGGCATAGATTGAAAGGTAGTGCAAATGCAGTGAGAATAAGAGCAACGCAGATTGGAGGTAAGGAGCTTTTTCAGGCATATAATTTACTTAGACATTTACAGTTGTTTCAGTCAGACTTACTAACAGTTACTGGTCTTTTTTGTGATTAAGGGAGCTTTGCTGTGTGGGGTGGCCTTTTCTCAACAATTGACTGTGGTCTGGTTCGTCTAAGAGGGAAAGAAGATCCTTGGAATTCGATTACAAGTGGTGCTCTAACCGGGGCCATCCTGGCAGCACGCAGTAAGAGAAGGCACACAGCAGTTACACATAGTTTGAATCCTCGATTTTGTTGTTGAAGAAGGTGTGCTGCAAGTTTAATTTTATTCTTTAGGTGGGCCTTTAACTATGGTTGGCTCAGCAATGATGGGGGGAGTTTTACTCGCCCTTATTGAAGGTTGTGGGATCCTCCTCACCAGATATACAGGATCACAGTTTCAGAATCGTAAGTATACCCTGGGTTAGTTTTAAAATGTTATATGAAAATATGTTACATTTTTTAAACAAATAATTATCTTACAATGATGGATTATTAGGCTCTAACTTATTTCTTCCTTTATTAAGTAGGTTACTCTTGTGAGCTGGTATTCAGATAACGGAAGCCTATTTACTCTTTGACAAATATATTTAGGAATCACAGTACAGTAGAAACAATGATAACATTTGTCTTTGTTTTTACTTTTTTTCAGCAATGCCCTTTGCAGAAGACCCCGGTCAGTTACCTCCAAAAGATGGAGGGCACTATCAGGGTGCTAGGTTCTAACAGAGACTAGAAGAGAATGAGCCCAGTGAAGCACAGCTTGACTGGGCTCAGTTTGTTCTGCTTTATTTTTTTGTGATTACAGTTAGAATTTCTAAGCACTTTACAGCAGAAATGTAAGGGAAAATGTGTGTAGTAGGACGCAGTGGACATTGTTAGAGGAGCAGAGGGAGATATGATTTTAATAGGTGAGCTCTCAGCAACACATGATGCACATAAGAGAATAAACATTACTTGGTATACCAAAACTATAGGCAGCACCACTCTTATTAGCTCAAATTTGGAAATGATTATAGTATTTTTTTGTGATCCAGACAAGGCAAGCATATGGCTTGCTAGCTGTAAACACAATACTTAAAACATTTACTGAACTAACCAACAACATTGCGAAAAACATGAATGACACTGTTAGTGTGCTGAGCAGGACAAAATAATAAAACACAAAAAATAAGTGCTATAGCCCACAAGTTGGTGAAGGTTTTTAAACTATATACTAGTCCCATTTATTTTAACTGCTTAGGTTTTAAGCAGTAAAGGGTTGGTACCAAAATTGGTACCAAAATACTTTTACGCATAAAGTAATAATAAATATTACTTTATGCGTGCACAAATGTGCCCCTGCACTACACCATTATCTCTACTGACTGTGTGCTACAAAGCTGCAAGATGTGCTGATAACTCAGGACAAAATGCTGGAGACACATTATGTTCACATCCACCGAACTAAATGCATGTTTCTGTGCAATACTACTGTATTATATGTCTTTTTATGAGTTTATACATGTGCAATAAATAATTATTAATACATAATTATTTACAAATATACATCTAACTGAAATATTCAGAAGATTAAGATTTGTATACATAGATAACAATGGTACTTTTTATAAGCTTTATAAAATCTTATTCCCTACCTTGTTTGCAGTTTGTCTTCATATAATCTTGCCCCGTGGGGCAGTGGTTTTGAATTTGTTTAATTTGTATTATGGTTGTAAGAATGAAGAATATGCAAATAGATATGCATCAGCCATGCTCTGCAGTACTTAGAAGCATAGATGATTTGTTTGTAGTTTTGGTGTTCTTGCTCAGCGAGTCATTATAATCCCAATGTCTCGTTTAATGCTGCACTGGACATCAAGCTACCAAGCACTTTTTAAATTGTGTCTGTTTCTTTGCTAAAGTGGCAGAATCTGCCACCACATTGAGCTTTATTTCTGTAGCACTTTGTCTTTTATTATCAGTGAGTCTGATTGTTCATTTTGAATCAGTAGGTATGTTTATGTTTATTGTGCTCAACATGGTGAATAATAAAGACATCGAATGTTGTTGTATGTTTTCGTTGTTTTGTCAAGACCCTTACATTTGTCAAATGGGTTACACATAAAAAGAGAGCTTCTAATGAGGGTCGTGATCTTTTGTCAATTAGCGCCCCCTGCTGCTTCGTCTCTGCAGCTTCACAGACGACCTGCTTCTGAATAAGGTCTTGAAAAGCATTATTTTATTGAACTCTATCTGTCTTTGGTCTGTCAGAACACAACTTCACACACCCTCTACATCTGCCACAAATATAACGTTGCAACAAAATGTTTCAGATAGACTGTACTTCCACAGTGTTCCTCCTCCCTCCCCTTGAAAGATTTCCCCTGTCATCCTTTTAACCGGCTCAGCTTGTTTAATCCCGCTGCCTGACCACCGCGGATTCGGAACCGGTTTGTTTTGATATTCTTCTACGTTATGCACCAGAATAGATACGGAGAAAACACTCTGGTGGCGTTAACTCAGAAAAGCGCAAAGTGCATTTAATTGGATTTCTGCACTGCATGCAGGCGGTGAACAGGATGGCCTGTTGCTTGTCAGCTCCACCGGCAACCTCGTGTGAATATGAAAGTAGAATCGGCTCGTGGTCACGTTTTACCCTTACAGAGGGTTTTTTTAAATGCTAATTTTCAACACATAGTCAGGAACATCTCGCTGATCCCACAAGAAGTTGATGGTGGGCTTTCCAAAGTAAATTTTGTTGAACTGTGAATATGGAAGGGGCAAAAAAAGGTAGGTGCACTTGTTTGCACTATTAACCGACTCTTCATGAAAAAAAATATATGGCATGTATTTTGTATTGTGACACTGACACAAAAAGCACTTGTATAATGTCTATATAGGTATTTATTTTTTACACGGGTGAGTTGCTGCAGGCTTATTAACAGGTGTTCATGGGCCTACCTGGTGCATGGCTAAATGCCACACTGTTCTGATAAAGAACTAGGTCACATCTGGTCTTGTAATATGGGGCTTCAGCAAAGAATACCTATGTCTTCATGAAGCACTTTTAAAGCCTAATTGTGGATAGCATAACTGTGCCACAATAACATTATCTATAATTCAAAGTGTGTTTAGCTTAAACAGTGCAAAAAGCCACACACTAAGGGCTGTCTAAGGGACTTTAATGTTATTTTGCACCCTCCTGTCCTTGAATTCATAAAAAAACATGAATAGTTAAGTAGTAATGCTTGTTCTATCCCTTTATTTTGGCAGATCTCCCTCCTGGGGGCGATGGAGGGAAGACAGACACCCTCGGGTCAACTGGCTCAGCCAGGAAAAGAGGAGGGGGGGCCAAAAAGGCCATGCAAGCAAACAAGTCTGCTCTCAGGGCCCCCCGAGCACTCTGCTGCCTCACCCTCAGCAATCCCATCCGCATGGCAGCACTGGCCCTGGTTGAGTGGAAATATCCTTGTCTGAATGGGACATGCATTAATCATTATCATAATCCTGCTTATTAAAGTTATATTATTGAAGTTGTTATGCACTTAACTGCTTTTCCTAAGCCATTTGATATTTTTATCCTACTTTCCATTTTTGCTAACTGTGTTGCCATGGGGATTACCAAACCATACCCAGATGATGACTCTAATGCCACCAATCACAAACTGGTAAGAAAAAAATGTTAACAGTTGAATCAGTTAATAGTTTATGCACAAGACATTTTTCTCAAATAATAATAATAGATTTACAAAGAAACAGTTATGGCTTGACCTCAGTTAGGTGACCCTATCAGGTGACTCTTAAACCCCAGCCTCATCTCCCTGTCTCAGACTCTTTTCTAGTCATTGTCATTATTCAATAAAACAATATATGCTAATTAAAAATATGTAAATTAACTGTAGCGTATGAAGAAGCAGGCATGTTAGCAGAAAGAAAGAAAAACTTTAATGACACATGTATTTGTTTATTATGTATTTGTTTATAATTTCAAAATTACCTGTTTGTATATGTCTGTGGAGGTTCTCAGTCATCCAGATCATCTTGAAATAAAGTTTAAAGTAAAAGCATCGAGACTCAGTTTTCAGGGTGAAGGTGTGAGATTCTCCTCAGAATTGATAAAGTCTCTTGGAATTAGAGACAAAACGTCTTCACCTTGAAACCCGTGTTTGTATGCAAAGTTAAAAATAATAAGAGAACGTTTCAGTTGAAATAGTTGCAGGAAACACACACTAACACTGCAGGAGAGATGATTAGACAATCTCTTTATTGGATTTTGCAGAGAAGCTAAGCTGATAGTTGACCAAACTCTTCCTTATGGTGACTTATTATTTCTCAATTATCCAATTTATCTATAAGCTGTGGTTAACACAGCTGGTTTATTAGCTAGTAGTCATACATCTGGACCAAAGCACTGAATTTAAGCTTAAACCAGGTAGCAGTCATAAGATGCATTAAGCAGAATGGTACCCGAAAAGAGACCTGCTGACGGGCTTAAGTATGTGTCAGGCAGTGGGATAAGAGGTTAGAAAGCCACTCCTTGCCACAAACTAAGTATTTATTTTTACTGATGAGGAAAAAGGTCTGTTTTAAGCACTTTTTAAAATGTTTAGACAAACTCAACATTTTAGAAATCTTCCTTTCCAAAATTCCTTTAGTGACTCACTGAAATGTTGAACCAGTCATTCATAACAGTGCTCATGTTGCCTTTTCTCAATTCTCAGGAACAAGTGGAGTACGTCTTCCTTGTCATCTTCACCATTGAGACCTTTACAAAAATTCTTGCTTACGGCTTAGTCATGCACCCCAGCGCCTACATACGAAGCGGATGGAATTTGCTTGACTTTGTCATTGTCATTGTTGGGTATATTTAGTGCTTCATGCAGTCACATCATTGCATCAAAAACATTATTGATCACTTGGAAGGAAATGTGATGGATTTTAAATGTGTGTGTGCGTTCAGCTTGTTCAGTGTCATGGCTGAGGCAATGACGGACCACAAACCAGGAGAGGCCCATCACGCGGCAGGAAAACCCGGTGGCCTGGATGTCAAAGCCCTCAGAGCATTCAGAGTGTTGAGACCCCTTCGCCTTGTATCTGGAGTGCCTAGTGTGTATCCAGGGATCATTTTTAGTTGTAGATATACTGTATTTGTATCTTATTTTTTAACTAAAAGTATGTCTCTTCAGGTTTACAGATTGTGTTAAACTCTATTATGAAAGCCATGGTCCCTCTTCTCCACATTGGTATGCTGGTTATGTTTGTCATCATCATCTATGCCATCATTGGTCTGGAGCTGTTTATTGGCAGGATGCATAAGACATGTTACAACGCTGCCACAGGTGCCTGCTTCTCAAATCCAACAGGCTCTAGATCTACTCAGACAGTGTTTTTAATCTGTGTGCCTCTGTTGCAGGTCTCATGATGGAGGATGATCCATCTCCGTGCGCATTTGCAGGGAGTGGCCGCTTATGTGTTGGCAATGGGACTGAATGCAGGGGCAAGTGGGAGGGTCCCAATGGTGGAATTACAAACTTTGACAATGTGTTTTTTGCCATGCTGACTGTTTTTCAGTGTATTACAATGGAGGGTTGGACAGATGTTCTGTACTGGGTATCAGCATTTGTTTTTTTGTTTTTTAAGTTAACATTAACAATTCCTTTGTATTACATCACTTTTTTACTCACTTTTCTCATCATTTTCTAGATGAATGATGCCATTGGCTTTGAGATACCATGGATATACTTTGTTTCCCTGGTCATCTTTGGTTCATTTTTTATTATCAATCTTGTTTTGGGTGTGTTGAGCGGGTGGGTCATTTTTATATTTGATTCTAACACATTTATGGTTATTTCTGTCACTCTTTCATATTCAAATATTTTGTATGATCTTGTGTTCAGAGAGTTCTCTAAGGAAAGAGAAAAGGCTGTGGCTCGTGGTGAGCTGCAAAAGGCTCAGGAGAGCAGACAGATGGAGGAAGACATGATTGGTTACATGGATTGGCTTATAGAGGCAGAAGATGTGGACGAAGAAGGAAATAAACGTAAAGACAATGGCACAGTTGCAATCATATGTACAAACAGTGCTATAGTTCAAATCTGCTTATGTTTCCAATCAAAGGTGCTGCAATTGCAAAGAAAAAGATGATGAAGAAGTTTGGCTGGTACAAACACAGTGAGGATGGAGGAGGTATGTTTCATTGTCTCATAATAGGTGACTTTTTCATTAACACTCTCTAACAGCCACTACTTGTCTGTCTGGTCGATAGAGTCAGACTCGGATGATGATATAGCCTACCTTGACGATGACAGTGGCTTCTGTGCTTCTCTCATGTAAGGCCACTGTCCAATACTTTATATAGGTATCAAACTAAAAACCTAACAGTTTATATTTCTCTTCTCAGGGCAAAGATGATGGCAAATAGCTTCTGGTAAGATGTTTTTTTTACTTTTTATTTTAAAGATTAGATCAATGTGGTATATTACTGCATCACTAATATACCGTAGTCTGATTGAATATTCTAACATCTCAAAAACATGTTCCCTATTTGTCCATTAGTGACCAGTTGTGTCAGCTGAACCATACAATGAGAAAGAACTGTCGAGTTGCTGTCAAGACAAACAACTTTTATTGGTTGGTGCTTCTGTTGGTGTTTCTTAACACTGTGGCCAGTGCCTCAGAGCATTATGGACAACCAAAGTGGCTCACAGAAATGCAAGGTGACTATCTCCATTTGAAAAACACATTTAGCCTTAAATTATTTTCTGCTACAAATCACAACTCTGATTTTTCTTCTTTGTGTGGTCCTCAGAACGAGCCAATAAAATCCTCCTACTGCTGTTCACTTTGGAAATGCTGATGAAGATGTATGCCTTTGGGCTGCAGATCTATTTCATGGCCCTGTTTAATCGTTTTGATTGCTTTGTGGTGTGCGGTGGAATCCTTGAGCTTCTGCTTGTTGAGTTTGATTTTATTCCTCCTATTGGCATCTCTGTGTTGCGTTGTATTCGTCTGATCAGGATCTTTAAAATGACTCGGTAATTGTTGCTGCCTTAATGCATCAGGCTTTTGACTTCTGTCTCTTCTGTTTCCTGATATGTATGTAATTATGTGTATTTTTGTAGGCACTGGGCTGCATTGTCAGACTTGGTTAACTCCTTGCTTAACTCAATGAAAGCTATCTGTTCCCTTCTGCTCCTGCTCTTCCTCTTCCTCATCATCTTTGCCTTGCTGGGCATGCAGTTGTTTGGAGGCAAATTCAATTTTGATGAATCTCAGATGAAGAGAAGTACATTTGACTCCTTCCCTCAGGCCCTGCTCACTTGTTTCCAGGTTACTTTCTTTTCCATCAAACCTTTTAATGTTTCTGTCCATCGTGTACTGAACATGAAATGTACTTTAATATTTCTGCAGATCCTCACTGGAGAGGACTGGAATGCTGTTATGTACGATGGCATCATGGCATATGGAGGCCCGGTCTTCCCAAATATGGTGGTGTGCATTTACTTTGTCATCCTCTTTGTCTGTGGCAACTGTATCCTTCTGTGGAACTGCATGTACCTGAAACAAATAAACCATTTATCATGTTTTATCTTGGCTCCTTTTAACCAAATTAGCTCTGTAATTTCTGTATAGTATTAAACTCTTAAATTAATTATCAGACATCTTGCTGAATGTCTTCTTGGCTATCGCTGTAGACAACTTAGCTGGAGGTGGTGGAAAGACGAAAGTTGAGTAAGTGTTTAGTCAATTTACATTTGCTGCTGTACACAACTAAGAAATACAGATGTGAAATAACATATGTTTTTAGAGAGAAGAAAGAAGAGGAAGAAGAGTGGGATGATGATGAAGGAAAAGAAGATGAAGATGCAGGGGTAAAAATGTATAATTTCTTTCCAAATAGGACATGTATAATGGTATGTTAGTCCTTCTTGATGCCCTATCTTTGTGTGTATAGAATGATGAAGATGACTGGCAGGAAAATGAGGAGCTGAGGGCTATAGAGGGCCTCGAAGGTCAGTCTCAGAGGCCTCACATCTCATATGGACATCTTAACAACATACTGCGTGTGATAATAGGAATAATGTAAACCTACTCTATTTTCTCGTTCTTAAATGACAGGAGTTGCTCCAATGAAACCAGAGTTCTCAGGGCCCAAAGAAAAGATTATACCAATTCCTGATGGAAGTTCCTTTTTCATTTTAGGGAAGAAAAACTGGTAATTTAACCCAGAGTGATCTATATGATGCTAATACTATTGCATGTTTAATAATATATGTCTACATTTCTGTCCCATACTAGTTTGCGTGTAGCCTGCCATAGCTTCATCCATCATCCTTATTTTACCAACTTCATCCTCATCTTCATCATCCTCAGCAGTATCTCTCTGGCTGCTGAGGATCCAATCAAATCCCATTCATTCAGGAACATTGTAAGACAAAACATATACAGTACTATCTATTTGCAAACAGGTGTTCATATGTACCTGTGAAATTCCCTTTATAATAAATACCACTAAATGTTCTTTTGGCCTTTAGGTGCTTGGCTACGCTGACTATGTGTTTACATCTGTTTTTACTGTGGAGATCGTACTAAAGGTAAGGTTAGAAGATGTATAGTGTTGGAAAACATGATGCGATTCAAGACCACATGTCTGTGTTCATGTGCAGATGACAGTGTATGGAGCCTTTTTGCACGAAGGCTCCTTTTGTAGAAATGCCTTCAACCTTCTTGACCTGTTGGTTGTCAGTGTGTCACTCACGTCCTTCTTTCTTCAGTGAGTAGCGCTGTCTGTCATTTGCAAAATCTTACAACCAGTTTTGTTCCTGAACTTTTTCAAACTGCTTTGTTTGGTCAATCTCAGTTCAAGTGCAATCTCTGTGGTAAAGATTCTCAGAGTGTTGCGAGTGCTCAGGCCTCTTCGAGCCATTAACAGAGCCAAGGGATTAAAGGTACATATACTGCCTATTATTTTTGATATTCTTTTTAAATGACCTACTTTTGGCCTATATTTTAAAAGATAATGTGTCTTCTGTTTTTCTGCGCTTGTTACTTTCAGAATGTTGTACAATGCGTGTTCGTGGCGATCCGTACCATTGGAAACATCTTGATTGTCACAACACTCCTTCAGTTCATGTTTGCCTGTATTGGAGTGCAGCTTTTCAAAGTAACATTGAGTTACATGAGGCTGTTATATAAATAAGGCAAAGTCAATTAAATTGTTCCTATGTTTTTTGATTACAGGGCAGATTTTACAGCTGCACAGATGAAGCTAAACATACCCCAGATGAATGCAAGTGAGTTGATCTATATAGTATTCGCTCTCTCAGTAGAGTTTTCTGTAATATTAACATCATGCATGTGATCACAGAGGAACCTTTGTGGTGTATAAAGATGGTGATATGAACCACCCAATGGTTAAAGAGAGAATCTGGGAAAACAGTGATTTTAACTTTGATAATGTGCCTATGGGCATGCTGGCGTTGTTCACTGTCTCCACATTTGAAGGCTGGCCACTGTAAGTAGGATTCTTATTCATACTTATTAAACTAAAAATGTGTCATCAACATATCTCTATCGTTTTTATGTTTGTTTGTTAAGGCTGCTTTATCGAGCAGTAGATGCCAACGCCATAAACCGAGGCCCCATTTACAACTACAGAGTGGAAATCTCCATCTTCTTCATCATCTATATTATTATCATTGCCTTCTTCATGATGAACATCTTTGTAGGTTTTGTTATCATCACATTTCGGGAACAGGGCGAGGCAGAATTCAAAAACTGTGAACTCAACAAAAATCAAGTTTGTGTTTTTTCCAAGACATGAAAGTATTTTGAAATTATATGACATGTATGCATAATGTTATATTAATATCTACATTTACGTTATTCCCAACCAGCGCCAATGTGTGTACTATGCACTGAAAGCCCAGCCTATAAAAATCTACATCCCTAAGAACCCATCTCAGCTCAAATTTTGGAGAATTATAAACTCCAGCCATTTTGAATATGTCATGTTTGTCTTGATCCTGGGCAACACTTTGACTCTGGCTATTCAGGTACATTATTTCTCAAAGATGCCTACATTTTGAATCATTTGTGCTTTTGTACTGACTGTTTATTTATGTTTTCAGCATTATGAGCAGTCAAAACTTTTTACTTCAGTCATGGATATCCTTAACATGATCTTCACTGTGGTTTTTACAATTGAAATGGTCATCAAGTTAATGGCACTGCGGGCTCATGTGAGGCTCAATCTTTGAAACGACTTACGTGTGCGATAATGCTTACACTTATCTGTCATGTTAATGTGATGCAGTAGTTCATGTTGTTTTGTTTGATATTATTTTCATGCAGCACTATTTTATCGATCCCTGGAATTCATTTGATGCTTTAATTGTCGTGGGGAGTGTGTTGGATATTGCCGTGTCTGAGTTTAGTGTAAGTAGACAGCAATGTAGGAACATCACTGAGACTTTGTATTGTGTTTTGTTTGATGCATTTGTTCTTATTGTGTCCTTTCCCTTTGTGACACCTATGAACATCTGTACATCCAGGGAGGAGGTGGACATGGTGAGGTAAGAACTATGCACAACAGTCATGGATCTAAATCTCTAACAATAGCTTTTGACTGTTATTCAGCGTGTGTCAATGTCTCCTTTGTTTTTCTCATGACATTTTAGGGAAAAGGAGAAAGTGGGAAAGTGTCCATCACATTTTTCCGTTTGTTCCGAGTCTTGAGATTGGTTAAACTGCTCAGCAAAGGAGAGGGCATCCGAACTCTTCTCTGGACCTTTGTAAAATCTCTCCAGGTCATTTGAGCTCCTTGGACGAAATTACAATTGAACCTGATCTCTTGATAATACTAACTGTAACACCATGTTTTGTAACTTTTCTTGTGCTTATTTGTTGTTTAGGCCCTGCCTTATGTTGGTCTGCTCATTGCCATGATCTTTTTTATCTATGCTGTTATAGGCATGCAGGTAAGTCATATCTGGTTTCTGTTATTTTCCTTAGCCCACCTTGTCACCTTTTGTAAATTTTATCTCATTGTTCTATTTTTTAGACATTTGGGAAAGTTGCGGTTGATGATGACACTGAAATCAACCGAAACTGCAACTTCCAGACTTTCTTTATGGCTGTTTTAGTGCTTTTTAGGTGAGTGTATTTAGCCTTGAAAGACATTTAAAGTACTTCAGTATCTTATGAAAAACAAAGGCCTTTGTTTAAAACCTTGTCTTGATTATGTCCTGGATGACTGAGAACCTCCACAGATTCCAGTATTTTATACATAATTATTTTATTTGAGTTATTTATGGATAGTTTAAATTCCAGCAGACAGTGAACAGCACATTCTCAGTTTGAAGACAGAGACAAGTGCATTGACACAGGGGCTTAACTATAAAAAAAACTACTGCTGCAGAGTGAGAAAATAGATAAAAATGTAGCGTCTAAAACATAGAGTTACTTTTATATTTATTAATATGTGTGGTACATGGAAGATAAACTGTATGTATCAGGTATGTTGATATTGTTTCAGAAAATGTCAAAGTAACTTCTTAATTTATTGTTTAAATATTGCACTTTGGTGTCTCCTCGCCTTATTTTCTGTCAAATAAAAGCAAAAAACATAAAAAAAAAACTCTACCAAAATACAGGTTCAATAAAAAGTGTGATTGCAGGTGTGCCACAGGAGAGCAGTGGCAGGAGATCATGTTGGCAGCGCTGCCCGGCAGACGCTGTGACCCTGAAGCTGATATAGAGCCTGGCGAGGAGTACTCATGTGGCAGCAACTTGTCCTACATCTACTTTATCAGTTTCTTCATGCTTTGTGCTTATCTGGTGAGTGAAGATACTCAGAAAAAAAATACTCTCCCTCCTGTACGTAATACAGCCCTTTGATGAATCGACTTAAGGACAAATGAATTTAAGTACGTGTTTTACAGGCTACGGCTCAGATGGGAGCAGAGTGAGAAAGCTAGATAACAGCATTACATCAGCAGAGTAATAGAAGTTTAAAAGCTGCATTCTCATATTTCTACTTCTTCATAGCCTCTGGGCCTCTGCGCCTATATTTTTTGACATGAATACCAAACTGCACTTGGAGAATTTTGTTAAGTCGCAGCAGACCACTAGAAAATCTTAGGGAATAAGACTGAAGTGCTCATATTTTTTAACCAGTGTTTTAATGTTAATATCTGCTCATTATGCTGAATTGTATCATCACAGCTTTAAGGGGTTTATAAGGGTAGTTTGTTGCATGAAATATGAAAGTCTGAATGACAAATAATTCCTTAAAGTCCTAAGTTACTAGCGTGAAATGTTGCTGCTCTAACGTCATTCCTCCCGGCGTTGGTTATGCAGCTGGCAGCGCTGTCTGTGTGTGGTCTTTTACCCTTAGCAGAGACCAACTGAGCACTAAAATAGAGTGGGACTATGTCTCCAAAAGAGTTATAAATCATAGAGTGATGAGAATTTAAAGTTTTATGAATAGCACTCAACTATAGTTTCTAATAAAAGAGATGCATTGTCAAAGCAAAAAGTACTATGTCTCAAATACAAAAAAGTATTAATGAACTTATCCCGGATAAGCGGTAGAAGATGGATGGATGGATTTGTAACATAGTAATTTGTCTGACTTGCTGGATGCTAATGGCTCTTTTTTTTTCATTCTAGATTATTAATTTGTTTATTGCTGTCATTATGGACAACTTTGAATACCTGACCCGTGACTGGACTGTGCTTGGAACACACCACCTGGATGAGTTCAAAAGAGTTTGGTCTGACTATGATCCTGAAGCCACGTAAGTCAACATCCTTTTTTGCCAGTGCATTTCCAATATTTTTTTTTATCAGACAAACTAAATCATTGTGCTTGTTTGTTTGTCTGCAGGGGTCGTATAAAGCACATTGATCTTGTCACGATGCTACGCAGGATACAGCCACCACTAGGTTTTGGAAAACTGTGCCCACATCGTGTTGCTTGCAGGGTGAGTACATACTACTACTGGATTAGAAATAGTTTATAATTTTAGTTAAACGCTCATACCACTTTTTCATTATTTTACAGAGACTGGTTGCTATGAATGTCCCACTGCACCTTGACGGCACAGTCACCTTTAATGCCACTTTGTTTGCGCTGGTGCGAACTTCTCTGAAGATCAAGACTGAAGGTTAGAAAAGCAAAAACACACACTACACTGTGTGCACAATTATTAGGCAAGTATTTTTGAGGATTCATTTTGTTATTGTACAACCACAGTGCTCTTGGTCAATCCAAAATGTTAACAAACCCTCAAAATTCAACATTTAAGTAGTAAAAGGGAAGTTTTGGCTTTTTAAGAGAATATCTACATGTACAGCATTATTACATCACTATTAGTGTGCAGAATTATTATGTATCTAAATGAAAAACAAAGATTGAGACATCTCACATGTTTATTTTCATCGGTTAAAGTGAGAATAATAACTCAAAATTTACAAATAAACATTTCTGAAATTTAAATTTCTTCACTGTAAATGTCCTGCTTAAGAAGAGCCCAAACGTTCTTAACAGGGTTTAAGTCAGGTCATTAGTTTTTTATCTTTATGCATGTGATGGAGTTGTGATGGCAGTAGGACAGAGTTGATTTTGAGTCCATTTTCAACCCGAAAAGGTCCAACTATAAAAGGATGATATGGTCAAAATAATCACTTGCCTAATAATTGTGCACAGTGTATATACAGACATATACAAACAAATATTTTTTAGCACTTTAATGAATTGGACTGAATTGAATGTGTTCTTTACGCCCCTCTCAGGTGCTATTGACCAGCAAAATGAGGAGCTGAAGCTGATCATTAAGAAGCTCTGGAAACGGACTAAGCCCAAGCTCATTGATGAAGTCATTCCTCCCCCTAGAGGTGCCTTTAAATACAACATTATTTAGAGAAACTACTCCATTATATTTTTAAATGTACTTATATATTTATTTTGTTTTATCTAAATCTCTATAACTGTAATTTTTCATATTTTTGTAATTTTTTTCCTTTCAGGGGATGAGGTGACTTGTGGGAAGTTTTACGCCAGCTTCTTGATTCAGGACTATTTCAAAAGTTCGCAAGAGAAAAGAAAGGGAGAGGAAGTCAAAAAAGAAGGACAAAGCAGCCTCTCTGCAGGTAAAATATTCAACATTAGTTGCAGACCATGCTATATGTGTTTGCTTTCATATTAAGCCTATGTTTGTTTGTTTTTTTCTCTTCAGCAAGGGTTGCGATCACTCCAGGATCTGGCACCAGAGATGCGTTTCGCAATGGCCTGTGACCTGGAGGAAGAGGAGGGACTGGATGGAGAGATGGCAGGGGATGAGATATTCACCAGTGAAGCAGGGACTTCAGCAAACAACACACCCGCCAGCACGCCCATGCCACCTATAGAAGCACTGGTGGAGCAGACCACAGTGTTCATTGAACCTGAAATCAAGATGGCTAATGGGAAGTCTCTGACAGAACATGTGATTACGGAGCAGGTGACTGGCCTGCGTCATGCTGAGAGGCTAAGATCTGAGTTTGCAGGGGTCAGCATTGTAACATCGCAGCCTGTCAGGTTTGAACCACTACCTATCTGGAGTGTCAAATGAACACATTACACAAATACTGTGTGTGTATAGCATTTAATGTTTTCTGCTTTAAATAAAAAACAGGATGGACTCCCTGACAGAGTTATTGAGTCCACCTCCTCCTCCAGATGTCACAGTAGGAGGAGGAGAGGCCATTTTGAGGAGGTTGTCCCAGAACATGTTCCAGAGCCAATAGAAGCTCCAGCAGAAATACCTGAGCAGGGTGACAGTGAATTCGATGCCGCAAGTCTAGCATCAGACAGGTAAGAAACACACAGCTACACATTACAATCAAATCTATTTTGTTACAGTAAATATCTTGTTATGTTATAGGTATGTGTATCCAGAACCAATTTCTCCTTTACCAACTGAGACAGACTACAATGACCATAGCCTGGACAGAGCAAACAGTATTGGAGAAATACCTTATGATGCTTCGAATGCCAATGGTTTTATGAGTAATGACTACAATGCCACCAACAAGAATGAAGAGCATGTTGCTCCAAGTCCCAGTCCATATCCTGTCATTGGATATAATACCAATGGATATGCAGGCTACCATGAAACTGACAGTGTCTTAAGCACCCAATGGCAGCACTCTGAGCAGGGGCCATGAAAATGGCGGCACTGGTAATGGTTACAATGGGAATGATTATGTCAACAATCAGAACAGTGGAGCACAGTTTGTGAAGAAACGGCTGCTCCCCACCATACCAAAAGGTAACACACTTTTTAATACAAGTGTTAGTAGTTTACATTGCAGATTGTTATAACAAGGTTTTAGCAATTCAATTGTACAGACAGTAACATTTTTAACAGTAAATTTGCACTGAAAGAGTTGTTTAAAGAGCTTTTGTCTTTCTATCAAATGTGCTGATATTTAAAATGATTATAATTGAAGCTTGTTATTAATTTACTCAATTGTCTGTACTGTTTTATTTGTAACAGATTTCTTCTTTTGATTATTATTTCAGGTCGTAAACCTGCCTTTAACTTCCAGTGTCTGCGACCCCAGAGCAGTGTGGAGACCCTCCCTATTCCTGGGACTTATCAGGGAAAGATATCTCCATCCAGATCTCGTTTACAGGTAAACTTATGAAATCATTCTTTGTTATCTGATGCCATAATTTTGCCAAGCACTCACAATGGGTCTTTTCTCCTCTGTAAGACCCAGCACAGCCTGGACTCACGGCCCAGCAGTGTGTCCTCAATGTCTTCCTCGTCCTGGGTGAACACTGCCGCGGCTGGCACCACTCCTCTACCGTCAGTAATTGCCCCCACAGGTCGGCGGGGCAAACTGATCTACACTCCTATGATCCTTGTAGACGAGGCCACGGGCACAACCCAGCCACTGTGGAGCAACGGATCAGCCAGCCTACCAGTGAGGAGGGGCCCTGGCTGGAATCCCAGTCAGACACAAACCTTCAACAGTGGAAGGATTCTGCCTGCCAACCAAGGCTATTTGGACAAAGGCAGCGCAGACAATCTGGTTGAGTCTGTGAGTAAAAATCTGTCACTTATATTTTTTCATTTATACACCTTAAACAGTAAAAAGATTGTTGTTGTGCTGTATAGGTGAGAACTATGGAACTATTTTGTAAAAATATCTTGCTAGAAGCAAATACTAAAATATGTCTATTCTTATAAATACACAAATATGTACAGTATATGCTTCGTTACTGTTTATAACTAACTCAACTATTTACTATTAACTATTTATAACTGAATAATGTAAATGAAACATCTGTCTTAATGAATTGTGTCTGTCTCTTATCAGATCTTGGTCTCTGAAGGTCTTGGTATCTATGCTAGAGACCCTAAATTTGTAAACTTTGCCAAGCGTGAGATCGCTGAGGCCTGTCATATGAGCCTGGATGAAATGGAGAGTGCTGCTGCTGACCTGATGGCTCGAGGAGTTACTCAGTCAAATTCTCGCTTTGAGGATGAACTGGCTGATGAAATGAACTGCGTGATTTCTTACTGAAGTCAGCAAGTGAGACAACGGTGTGAAAAGATGAAGTCTAAGATTGGTAAGAAGAATAAAATACAACTGTGGTGGAAAAAGGTTGGACAGAAGAGTCATGTCACACTAAGAGTCATGCTGTCAAAATATGTGTTGTGTATGATAAGCTTTATGAATGCCAAAAATAATACAATTTAAGAGCATGTGAGCACAGGACTCCACACAATTTTTAATATTTTTTTCTTATATTTTCTTGAATTCCTGTTACTTTTAACTTCCCTAACGCTGAGTATCAGGAAACATATAAAAGTAGAAAATTTCTATGTCCATAAACCTTTTATGAAGAAAGTGACAAAACCAATAGTGTTACCAGTTTTCATCTCATGATACCAATTTAGAACATATTAACTATTCTCTGTAACACAACATGTGACCTCTTAGAAACAATGTACACATTTGTTTCTGCATCTATAATATCCAAATAAAGCTTTCTTTTTCAAAATGTATCTTTTCTTTCAATTTAACTTTTTTTTTACTTTTTTTATGTGAAATATGTAGTCAAAGTCATTTTAAATGGTACCAGGTACCAGGCTCACCAAATAGGCCTACTCCACTTGTATCCACAAGTAGCCTATCTTATGAGAATACACATTGTAAGAAAAAAATCCAATATTCTATCACATCTAATACGTGTACTGGTCATATTGATTTATTTCACTTATTCCATTCAAAAAGTGAAACTTGTATAATATATCCATTCATTACACACAGACTGATATATTTCAAATGTTTATTTTAATTTTGATGATTATAACTGACAACTAAGAAAAATCTCAAATTCAGTATCTCAGAAAATTAGAATATACCAATACAAAGAAAGGATTTTTAGAAATCTTGGCCAACTAAAAAGTATGAACATGAAAAGTATGAGCATGTACAGCACTCAATACTTAGTTGGGGCTCCTTTTTCCTGAATTACTTCAGCATTGCATCGTGGATCAGTCTGTGGCACTTCAGCTCTTCTGCATTGGGTCTGGCATTTTGTATCATCCTCTTCACAATACCCCATAGATTTTATAAAGGGGTTAAGGTCAGGCTGGGACCCTGATTTCCAAGGGAAATGCAAAATTTACTTCACAGAACATAACATTGTGACTTGTGAGCAGATGGAAAACATCTCTTGGACAATGATCATGTTTGGTACACTATGTGTTCCTCCAACTATGATTTTTTTCAGAGGTTAAATTTGATGCATAGGCCTACTAGTTGTTGCAAAAATTCCTGATAAATATGTTGTTTAGTTTGTCTTTTATGTCCCAAGGACCCAAATATTACCGTAGTGATACTGGAGATGCGTGGTGAGTGACAGGATTTTGGTAAAACTTATCTTAAGGGTATAATTTTCTAATTTATTGGTCAATGCTTCTATTTGTTTTTGTTAGGATATGTATAGCCAAAAAATATTTACTAATTTGTTTAAAATAAGCATTTTGTTTTTAAACTGACGTAGTGTCACAGTGATAGTGTATTGTGCTGAACCAGATGAGTTAAGGACAGCTTGTGTCTTATTAAAGGAATAACTTCAGATCCTTGCACAATAAAGATTTATTGGGATACGGGAAAGCTAAGCCACCAACAATGTGCTTCAAAAGTGCATATTTTGAAAAAAACAACAAAAGCAAAGGCACACAAGACAGAAGAGCCATGCACCATGTGTAAATATGTTTGGAGACAGAAATGACACCAAATACAGAGCCGGATGGCTTTCCTGGGCAGGTGTGTGTAGATGAGATGTGCTGAAAATGGTGTGGTGGTTGATAATGAGTTACAGTATTTATGCAGAATGCCTGTAATAACCTTTTGCTTAGTTCAATAGAAACATGTAATTTCTTACTTGTATGTGATATCTACTAAGTTGTTTTTGATATAGTCTTTTTGTTTTTGATAAAACATCTTTGGTCAATTTTTTAACTTTAGGGATAACTTTGTTATAACTCATATTTAGTGCACCTGAGAGTGCAGGGCGACTTGTCACAGTGACACAGTGGTTTTGAGGGACCCCCTTTTTAACAAGGGCAGTATATTCCTTTCTGCAGTTCTATAGAATAGACTTTCAGACAACAGGGTCCCAAAATCCCAAATGTTCCAGGTCTGAGCAGCAGCACGGTTGCCTCTGGTCTGTAGAACTATACATGCCTCTGTGTCACACAGAGATGAGGAAATTTAAATGTTATTTTTAAATAACTTGAATTTTAAGTTAAAATGGGGTACAGCAGTACATTTTTGTTTTTAATTTGTTTCAAAAGTCCAGTTTAGGTACAGGACAGGTATCCAAATAAGGCTTAGTTGTTAATGACAAGCGGCAGATAACAGGGTCACGGCCTCATCTACTCAGGTCTACTATAGTGCGCGGATAGTCTTCAAGCTGATCGTTCCCTTCGCCTTAACCTGTAGGACAATCTCAGCTCCCGTACAATAAAAGAAGCTCTGTGATTGGACGGTTGTCTGTAAGCGTCAGGACGCTTTCACACGCCCTTGTCCTGGTCGTGACCATAGATTGTATAAATATGGATGATATCCGCCCATTGGTCCCCTATTCATCAATATTGTCATTACGAATGGGCAATAAAATGGCCGTTATATTTAGTCATTTACATTTAGTCATTTAGCAGACGCTTTTATCCAAAGCGACTTACACCAGTGTTACATTTTAGTTGACGCTTTCATTTAAGGTTCCATTCACCAGTGTTCACAGCTGGAACACCACTGTAGGCAAAAAGGGTTATGTGTCTTGCCCAAGGACACAACAACAGTATGAACTGTGGGGAGAGCGGGAATTGAACCCCCCCCAGAGACCAGAGCCATCTTTTGTACCAGGCTGTAGCCTAAACATGATTTTTACACTTGTAAAGTCGTCATTGGGTTTTTCCTTATATTTCCGCTTTGGAGCCTGCCCTCTGGTGGACGGAGGTATATCGCTGTATTTCGCTGTAAAATCGCCGTATGGCGGCGCCTTTACTCGAGGACCATTTGAGAGGTTCCATGGGAGAGGCTTGGTCGTGACGCAGTGGAAGCTCTTCCGTTTTTGGCGGCTTCCTCCCGTGGGCTGTTCTGGATGAGTCGCCTCCCTCCCTCCGCCCCTCTGATCCTCTTATCAGCGCGTAAGCGGCCAAGATGGATGTTGTAAACCAGGTAAGGCTTCGCCATAAAAACAATCTGTTTTGACACGGTTTTGTATGAGATTTTATTCATTATTTGACTTGTTATTTATTTTCTCATGCGCTGTCATTATTTGATATTTTTTATCCTCCACACGCCGACCGTATGCTTCAATGCAGTGTTTTCAGTCCATTCAGTCCAAAATAATTAATATTTATGCAATTAACCTGCAGGACGTTGTTCAAAACGGACTACACCGCGCTGCAATTAGACATTTTTCTGTGAAATCTCTTGATAGGCTTATGTTAGGAGACACGAAATGTATAGGATGTCGGTGTTATGACATTTAGCAAAGAAAAGCTCTAGCACGGCCCTTTACCAGCCTGCTTTCCAATTGCTCACCTTTCATTTTGGGGGTGAAAAACATGTGGGAGCATCATGAAATAGAGGGCCTAGGAGATTTCGGATAGCCGCAGTATAGGCCCCACACAGTAGTCTGGGTCTCTCTGTGGCTATGTTCGGTTCATCTATGCTTTAAAGGCTAAAACAATACATGGATGGACAGCGCAGTGTCACACTGTCCATCCTGGACATGTATTTTGACAGGCCGTGCGTCATCTTTTTATTGTGGATGCTGGCGTCAGGCAGAGAGTGAAAGTATTCCACAGACCCATCACTGCTGCTCACTGTGCGGCTATTTATTGATGCATACGGGGACACACCGCCTTCTTTGCAGTGTCGCATTCACCTGCATATACCTGCTTTTCCCTTTCTGTCACGCACGGGATTTAGCTAATTCTCTTCATAAATGACGCGAGAGGTGTAATGTGTGAGAGTATGCAGGAACGGAAAACACGAAGTTAATCAGCTTTGTCTAATTGTAATGCTGCCAGAAGCTCCCCTTGTCTCTCTCGCGCACACGCACACACACACACGTCTGTAGTAATATCAAAGTGAGTAGAATAGAATAAATCTATACAAATATTTCACAGGCCTACATAGCTACAAGCCATCTGTGATGACAGTTGATTCTGTGGCTGGGTGTAATAGTCAGATAGTTGACACAAAATAAACACCTGCAGGTGCCAGCAGTAGACAGGCCTAATGTAGGCTAGTATCCACAATGGACTTGTGAGTCTGTGGTTATAATCAGCTTCATCATATCATTATCATGCCCTTTCAGATGCATGATTACAAGTCACCAAGACAATGTTTTATATTCCATTTGTGACTATAATGCTGTTTTTTGTTGACAGTTGGTGGCCCAAGGGCAGTTCACAGTAATCAAACAACCACTGGGATTTATTAAAGTTCTACAATGGGTAAGTATTTCACTTTTATTTGCATTTACAAAAAAAAAAAAAAATTATGCAAATTACGTTTTGTCCTTGTAGTGTTGTCTATTATGAACACCCCCCTTAACCTACACACTCTTGTTTGCAGTAAATCATGGTATTTTTATGGATTTGTGACATTGTCCGTCAAACTAAGGTCATAAAGCTTAATGGAGCTTAATATGTGCCTGCTCTCAAAGGATAGTTCACTGTTGTTGCATTTGTCATAAGTGATTTAAAAGATCATACAGTTTTGTCTTTTTGTCTTGGGGGGGTATGGTAAATCCACTTCTAAAGAAATAATATCTGCTTATTCAGTTGGATTGAATCTACAGCCATAAACGTAACCATTTTATTGTTCACTATCAGCAACAGCACTCTCTTTACACTCTTGCACTCTTTTCTGTTTCAAAATTAAATGAATTGAAATGTACAAACTGTAAGCAAAATAGATAATGATACTTGGTAACATTAACACAGTAATGCACAGAAATAAATTTTAATTGCTTGTGGTATTAGCCTTGCAAGGTGTCTTCATCCCTGCTATTGAGTGTAGCTGAGACGTAGCTGTGTGTGCTAAAGCAGTCCTGACAGAGACAGCCCTACACTGTAACTGGCTCTCTGCAGATATGGCAGCAAACAGGAAGAGGCATGAGTGTGCTCCATGACTCTGTGGTCCTTCCCTGGAGCTATGTGAGTGTGCCAGAATATCATGACTGCCTCCTTGGGTCAGAGCAAACCAACCACCAATCAGCATCCACGCTCAGGAGGCCAGGGCCCATGAATCATCATCTGTACGCCTGCGTGCTTCGGCAACAAACTGTAGGAGGAGGGGTTTTGTAGGGATGCTGCGTTTCTATTCTAATAAAGGCAAACGTTAGGAGTATTTTGAATAAAAAGGAGAGGAGCCTCCCCTCTCAAGGATAATTTCATATGATAAATTGAAACAATGCATTTGAATCTTGTGTGTCTTTGGCCTCACTCCACCTTGCATGTGTCTCTAGGGAATACTGCTGACAAAGCCTAGATTTTATGGATGTTGGAAGACACCGAGTTCCCCAAATAAACCCGATGTAGACAGCCTGTGGCCTCTATCGCTACAGGATGGTATTCAAAAACAGTTTCCATTTGTATTTGAATACCATCTGTATTTGAATATCTGCTCTCTGACTAATACCCAGCAAATAAACATGCATAAAACAAATAAGGGCTTTTTCCCTCCACAGTACTCCCTATAAAGCAGTTAGTTGAGATTGTTAAGGCTTTGATGCTTAGGTCATGCTGTGGATATTGCTCCTGTCCATCTGGTCTTGTCTTAAACAGCTTGTGTTTGTTTTGTGCTTGTGCATAAAATACATAGAATTATAAGCAGCTGATAAACAATACCACCTGTGCTGTTTGTTGTTAGTGGATCACACATTCAGCTAATAGTGTAATAAGTATATATAAAATTTAGATAAATCTTGGTATTTTATTTGTAGACCTATAGGTAAGGTGTTTTATAATGCAAATGGGAAAGTCACAGATTGAGAAAAGTAGTCCGCAGTAGCGGACAGAGCATTTGTGTGATTGCACATGTTGGACCATGCATCTTCTCCGCAAAAGAAACACCTCTGACACCTCTCCAGCATACCAGGAGGGCTGGAAACCAGCTTCTGTCTCCTCACAGGGTAATGCTGCCAATAGTGTTACCATGGCACCAAAAAAACTGCATGCCACCATTTGTGTTTCTCAGGCTGGCTGTCCCTCCCCTCCTCTATCACTGCTGCTTGTACTCTTCTGTTCCCATTAATACAGCTCCTACTGCTGCTGCCTTTTACCTTAATCAAATATACGATCTGACATTTGTCACAGTTGCTTTTATATGATACAAAGCAAACTGTGTTGTGTGTCCACTATTTAAATCACCCAAACGTGTTTTAAAAGCAAAGACTCATCCAATCCCAGATGGGCCGCATTTGATTTTTTTTACTTTGAGAAAGTCCCATTAAAATGACACGTCCCTTTTTCTAAGGGATTCCCCCAACCCTGTAGCAATGCTATTTTGATTAAGGACAGTTGTAGACATGTTTTATACCGAGATCCATAAACATTTAGGTCTATGCCTTCTCTAAAGATGGCATCATTTCTAATGTTGTTTATTGGTAATATTATCTAACGACAACATTTGTTATTAGGACAGTAAAGAAAACATCACACAAAACAGGGCTAGCGCTACCACAATGGGACCCACTTTAAGCAGTTCATCTGTGTAAATCTTGCAAACAAGCCTCTGAGTGACATTAGCTAAAAGATTACTGTAAATAGTTCAGTATGTTGATGGCCACAGACCCAGACAGTAGCACGTACAAGACCCATGTTAAGATGGAAGTGACGAGTCTGTGCTTAGCTCACGTGCAGGGGCGTTGCGGAGGCTTTACAAGAGTTTGTAGTTGAGGATATGAGGACAGATGGTAGAGCACCTCAGTCAGATTAATAGCTGGATTTTCCGTTCAATCGGATCTGGTCTGCAGCATGGGGAGGGTGTGGTAAAAATAGTCTGAGTTGTCTAATCTGCAGCGTGTGAGAGTGTGAAGTTTATTTGTATGCGGTTTACATGAGAGTCAATGGGGGGAAAAAATTGGCAATGCTGGGTGCTCCTAGAGTAAAGGCACAATCACTTCTGTACCACTAATAAATAATCCAAAACACTACAGCAAAATGTTACCGTGACAACAGGTGCGGCCCCCTTTTTGTGCTGTGACAAAACTACATTGACATGCACTGTCTGTGTTGTTTTTTGTTGAGCAGTTTGTTGGTGATTGATGGAGAATCAAGATTATGAAGGTGTCTTAAGCTTTCTTTTCAAACCTTAAGCAGTTGTGAATACAGTAAAGCTCTGTATCTGCGTCTTTATATCATTGCACTTTAGCCATGTAGCCAACATTACAAGTGGTGGCCTATATCAGGGTTTTTCAAACTTTTTGTGTGTGTGGACCACTATTTGTAATCAAAAAATTTTGCGGACCACCTCATAACACACATAATAAAATGTCTACACACAGTCTTACCTGAATTAATCCGCACCTCTAAATAGGCTTACTAGCACTACTATAACTAGTCATCACATCAGTGTGCAACAGGCTTGTTAAAAGAAAGTTTACTGCACACAACGGCTGCCACATATTTAATTTATTTATTTACTCATGTGTGTAATCAGGTTAATTTGAACAACAGGCTTATTTCCATAGAAATAGAAAAGAACACTTGGATAGTCAACATTTCAAAACTTTTGGCATTTCTGAAAAAAACATTCTAAAAAAAAAATTTCAGAAACACGAGCGCAAAAAAACCGAAAACAAATGGAAATTAAAATAACAGGTCTCTCCAGAACCCCCTCTTTTATTGTCAACTTGACAGTTTAATGCAAATGTTATATCAATATTGGCCTACATATTCTTTTAATTTTTTTATGGGAATTTCCTGGTAAAATGAAGGTAAAATAAAATTTTATTTTGCCTTTCCACGGACCACCTGCAGTACCCTCACGGACCACTAGTGGTCCGCGGACCACAGTTTGGGAATGACTGGCCTATATGATACACATACAGTACACACAAGCTAAGGCTATTGATTTATTAACTTTTTAAAATGTGTTTTTCTCGCAGTTCTTTGCAATTTTTGCCTTCTCAACATGTGGCAGTTATTCTGGCATGCTGAAGATGAGCGTCGAGTGTCAAAATCGGTCAGAGAGTGATCTGGGAATAGAAGTACAATTTGAATATCCTTTTAGGTCAGTAATCTACTATAAAAACCTAGCTAAACAATTTCCTCATAATATTATCATATTATATCACGTGTTTTGCTTTTTCAGACTCCATCAAGTCTACTTTGATGCCCCCACCTGTAAGGGAGTAAGCAGTGATCGTCTCTTCCTGGTTGGGGACTACTCTTCGTCAGCTGAGTTTTTTGTCACCATCGGTGTATTTTCCTTCCTCTATTCTATGGCAGCGCTTTCTGTTTACTGTTTCATATTGGAGAAGTATCGTGAAAACAACAAAGGGCCCCAAATTGTAAGTTACTTGCACAAACTGAAGAATGTACACTCTGGTAATTCTTGGTATTAAAATTTTAATTGCACACATCCTCAGGACTTTGTTGTGACAGCAGTATTTTCCTTCATGTGGCTGGTGTCATCATGTGCTTGGGCTAAAGGCCTGTCAGATGTGAAAACAGCTACTGACCCGGAGAAGGTTATCACTCTTATCCCGGCCTGTGAAGAGCAAACAGTTCGTTGCCGTGAGATTTATGACCCCAAGGTCTCTGGCCTCAACACCTCTGTGGTATGTCTCAAATGTTCTTGCTTTACTTGAAAGACTTTCTACAAATACACTATTGTAATAAATAACTGTGTCATTGACTTCTCTGATTGATTGACAGGCTTTTGGCTTCATCAACTTGATCCTGTGGATGGGAAACCTCTGGTTTGTCTTCAAGGAGACTGGCTGGATGGCAGCCTTCTCTGGAGCATACGTCCCATCACAAGAGAAGCAGCCTGCTCCTGATTCTTTCGGTCAGGGTGGCTATGCACAGCAGGACCCTTATGCAGGCTCCCAGGGAGGCTACCAGCCCGACTACGGCCAGCAGGGAGGCTACAATGAAGACGGAGGCTACAACCAGGGCTATGAGCAGCAGCCCACCTCCTACTCCAATCAAATGTGAGCCAGCTCAGCTGCAAGCAGCTGCATAATGGTAAGTACTAAGTGTAATGCACTGATACAAATACAATTTTACTACCATAATGTTTGTGTCATACAACATAGTTATTATTGGTGTAATTTGAAGACATTATACTATTGATAAATTTGAGTTTGTGAAAGATGAGTCTGAAAAAGCTTTTTTCTGTATTGCTGTGTATTTGTATGTCCACTGGAGAATTTTAGGCATTATACATTACAATGCATCTACTGCATATAAGGGGTCCATCATGTGAGGTTTTAAACTCAGTGGGGCCATTTAAAATGTGTTTCTTTATGCAACAGTAATTACATTTGTGTGTTCCTGCCCATGCTTATTGTATCTTATTCTGTCCTACTTCTCAAGGTGATCTTCTGATTTAAGAGTGTGGCTCTAAAGCACCACCTGCATTTCCACACTCCTCTGTTTGTCTGTTTGTGTATCTGTGAGTTAACAGGCGGAGGGAGTGAGGCAGAAAATGGTGTGGCCTGGGGAGGGATGACCACTGGGATCAAGATTTGGGATCAAAGGGTATGTGATGTGGGTCTTTGCTGTAATATGATGTTTATTCTTGTGATGTATTTAACTGTAGAAGACAATAGGGGATTGTCTGTTTGGTTTTACAAGAAAACTTGAATACAATACCAAAACATTAGTTCATGAACATTTGAGAGAAATATTCTAATGGAAAAGACATTTATGATAAATAAAAAAAAACTGTAGTAATATTTAACTTGGGAGAATGTATTTGTCTGTGCTGTGTAAATATTAACATGCTAATATATATTATTATATGCACTCAGTTGAATAATTACATAACTCCATATTAGTTGTTATACAACAAATGTTGAGCACAGAGTTATTCAATTGCATTTACTTTGGTTCTGTTTAGGAGCTCACATAGTTTAGCTTTTGCCCTTGATTGCCATAAAGTATTCTGGCCACAGCCGTGTGCTAATTTTTTCATTCGCTAATTTTATTTGGTCAGTATAGGTGACTTGATGAGGGGACATGATGATGGAAACTGGGATGACTTATGTTAAAGTCAAAAGGGAACATAATTTACAATATATAAATACATAGATTAATAAATATAAAAAGTGTATAATAGATGGTAGGTAGGTTGTTTTATTTAAGTTCTATAGGTTTTTATACTTATTTCTCCTGACTTCCTGAAAAGTGCATATGTCATAAAAATTTGTGAGCATGGTAACATTTCTTATTTACTATGCTGTTTTCTTCAAAAAACGACATTATAGTGTGCTATCAGTATGAATTTTGTGAGTCAAGACTGTCAACAACAGTGTTTTTGTTTTACTCTTTGGATTTATGTAATGGCATTGTGTCTGTTTTGTGAAAGAATTTTGTCTTGTTTTGTTCACATTTTATGTTGTCCAGAAAGTTGTAAGACAGAGTCATATAGTTTTTTAAATGGTGTTTCTATCACACTGTAATCATTTAGTTACATATTCTCTTTAACAGAATCTATAGATTAAAAGAGGGAAGTACATCTTGGGACATGCCTATAGCAAACAGAAATTTCTGAGGCGATCTTGATAATGTTATCATATTTCCTTCTTCTGCATCTTCAATTTTTGTCTCTTCACCTTCTGAAGGCAGCCGAATTTATTGCATGCATTTAATCTTTAAGCATCCATATACAATTTGAGAGCCTGATTAGACTACACAAATAAAGCGTGGTACATTTGATCCATTATAGAGGTTACAGCACATACAGCAGCTTTGCTATTTTTAATATAAAGCACAAAGTTCTGCAAAAATAACTTTCTTCCAGATAATACACCTATCTACCAATCCTATGTCCAATGTCGGAAAATAAAAACACATTTGCCAAATAAGGTGAAAGACATGTCTTGTTTATGCGTTCACAACCCTCATCAGAATAAATCATCTACAGTATATTGGCACATAGCACAGCCTTGGAGTCACTTTTATTATTTTATATATCAGGGTTCTTTAATTCAGGTAGTATAGAGGCACCTGGTTTTCTCTCCTCCTCTAGACCCCCTTTATTATAAATATGCTCAAGTGAAATATACTCTATTGTTAGTGGTGAATGATGTCTTGTAATACTCTTTACGCCTTTGGATAGTGCTGTGTTTATTGTGTATGATGTATTCATATTAGTATTTATGATAATGATTAAGTCAGGAAAAAATATCAAAGACTCTCCAGAAACCTGATGTACTCTTATTATATTGAATCCATGTGAAACTAATTGAAATAAAGTCGAAATTATTCTGTTGAAGGTTCAAATGTGTGATTCTGTTGGTGAGTGATTTGTGAATGTATGAATTTTATTTCTAAATGTTCCATCTTTTTACCAAACAGGGGGTGCTACTGTTCAAAGATCAAAGAGACGTCACAGAGCCCCCTAGTGTTCGGTGGTTCAAGTCCTGTCTTAAACTTTACAAAAATCTTCAATCCCATCTAAAAAGAAAAAAAAGCATTTCTCTAATATAGCCTTTAAGTTATGCTTGTCAAACAAAGAGCAACATTTACCAAAACATTGGATTCAACATTGGAAGCATTAGGCTAACCAACTTTAACGGGACTGTTTTTACAGAGAAAAGTGAAGCCCACGCCCCGCCGTCAGCTTTCTGGCTCGTTCAGTAGACTCTACATAGTTAATGCTTCCTCAGCCTGAACCCAGCGGGGATTTACTCATCGAAAGTATTCTTCCGGAAAAAAGGGACTCTAAAAAAAACTAAAGAGAACACCTTCAGAGAAGCTTTACGAGTTTGTTAATGCTTTGCGGAATTACTAAGCTATAGGGATATAACACATTATAGTTAAAATAATACGTTAGTAATTAGTTACACTATGGCTGACACAACTCCAACCAGCTCCTGCGCTAACTTCTTGGAGAAGTTTACAAGTTACGTGAATACCCAAAAAGGCATTATCCTCGCTGCAGAAATAGTAAGTAAATAATAACGGCGCCCCTCAAGTTGCGCCTGAACAGTTATTGCTACTGTTATATATACTGTTGCTATTGTTTATAAAGCTGGTTATAGCAAAACTTGTTTGTTGCAACCAATTCATAATTCATGTTTATGTAGGGTCCGTGTATGGTCCGTGTATAATCAGGGTATCTTCCGTCCATTCCAAATCCGTTTTCAATTAAAAAAACAGAAAACGAAAAAACGAATCGTTTTTTGATTTATCATTTTATTGACTTTGTTTAATATTTACTTAAAGTTATATTTTTCTATTCTGCCAGACACATAATCTACTATAAATAATGGATTTTTGAATATTGGCCTAAAATGAATCAGGGGTCCGTGTATCATCCGATCATTCAATTATTCCATTTAATCTGGCAAACCAAAAACGAAATAACGAATCAATATTTTTGTTTTTCTTTTTCTGTATGAACCAATTATGAAAAACTGACGTTTGTTTCATTGCTTTCAGCTCGAAACGGGAAATATAATAAACAAGGAAACCAAAACGAAATAATGGATCAAATTTACGTTGTCTCAATTTTTCTTTATTTGTTGTAGTAGGTCTAACTAGTTCCCACAGCGCCGTCCTGCTTGCTTTGCGCATGCGCAGTGGATAGTTTCAAAGGAGTAGGTCGCTGAGCGCCAAAAGCGGAGGGTCCGGTCCCAGTTGATCAAATTGTCCAGTTCAAATGACACTCGAACCATACATGTCTTTTATTGAGGCCATGATTATTAATGGAATGCCATATCACGAGATCTCAGTAAAGATGCGAGAAATGGGTGTCCAGCGTGGAAGCTCTGAGATCAGCATTCGGAGACTAGCAGGGGCGGACTGGCCATCTGTGTGATCTGGAGAATCACAGAACGGCCGGTACTCCAGGACGGCCGGCGGGCCGGCCCACCACCCACCACTCACGCAGTCATCATCACCTGTTTTTTCCCCCACTAATCTGTTATATCCTCCAGTACTGTAGGTGGCAGCAATGCACCTTTAAGTTGGATGCCAGCTGCACTGGCCGTGGCCGCCAAGTAAGAAGAATAAGCAGTGGAAGCAACAGGACAGACGTTAGAAAAGAAGAATAGAAACAAACAGTATCATCATGCATAACGCGGCCGCGGGTAAAAAACGGAAAGAAAAGGGTGGGGCTGAGAAGGCGAGAGAAAAAAAATTGCGTAATTTAGACAGTGAAATTTTTAGCAGCACAGCCAGCACCAGCACCTCACAGTTAAACATTACCAACAGTGAAGGAGAGAGCCAGACAGCTATGCAGCATGTTGATGATGAGGGACAGAAAGATGAGCTGGTTCCACAGGCAGATTCAGGGCAAGTAAGTATGGAGCATGAGAGGAGAAAGAGAGTTACTTGCTAGGGATGATGTTAGGAAGTGATATTCAGGTTGCTAAATTTTTAATGATTACAGTAGTAAAACAGCTAAACTTTAAAATTGTAGCTGTAAAATGCCACATGCAGTAGCTAATATTAAGAAATATGTTGTGCTTTTACTTTTAAAAATGTTGATTAACATTACAGTTAATCCAAACTTTGAAGATTTTGAATACAGAAGTTACATTTGTAATGGTGTATTTTCATTTAGATGTGGTATTATTTGTGCAGTAAGATTAATTACTGCATAAATTAACAATTTCTATGTGAGTATACAAGTTAAACTAGAATAATATGCTTTTAACACAACATCTAGTCAACATCAGTGCTACTGTTATAATTTGGATGGTATAGTATCATGAGCCACAATTAAAGTCTTGTGACACTCATGCCAGGCGTTATTGTTGTTGTCGAGTTTCGATGCGCCGATTGCTTCGGGCCGGGCCTAGTCAAAGTCCAGGGCCGTTTTTTAGTCCCAGTCCGTCCCTGGAGACTAGCCTACTTGCCAAGCATAATATGCGTAGAAAAGGACACACTTCTGATTCAGAGCTTGACATTGCTGTGTCTTGAGCAATAAATGAGGTAACGTTACGTGATATAAAAAAGTAAAACATGCAGCATACTAGACCAGTGGTGTAGCCTACGTGATACGCAGGTTGCCTGTATAACGTTACGCTGTATACCCACTAACGGTCAGAGATTTCCGTATAACGTTACCCACTTAAAATAGCGAGATGATACGTAACCACATTGTTTTGTGACAGAACTTTAACGCGTTCATTCATAAATTCACCCCGTTTGGGTTGTGAAGCACTGAAATGACGTTTTCGGCTTCCTTGGCCTGTGTGTGTGTGTATGCGTGTGTGTGCGTGTGTGTGCACAGTAGTAGAAGTGTATGCAGTGTTGACAACACACAGCACTACTACACTCACTACATACAGTATGCATGTAACGTTACATGTAATATAGAGCATTCTGAAGGACTGCTTAGGCTCTGTGTTGTCAATCAGAAGTGTGTCCTTTTCTACGCATATTATGCTTGGCAAGTAGTCTCCAAATGCTGATCTCAGAGCTTCCACGCTGGACACCCATTTCTCGCATCTTTACTGAGATCTCATGATATGGCTTTCCATTAATAATCATGGCCTCAATAAAAGACATGTATGGTTCGAGTGTCATTTGAACTGGAAAATTTGACCAACTGGGACCTGACCCTCCGCTTTTGGCGCTCAGCGACCTACTCCTTTGAAACTATCCTATACTTGCATATAGATCAAATAGATCTGTGGACGCTGCTGTATCATTGGTTTTACATTCTGCACTTCAACATCTAGAGGGTAGGGATACGTATGTCAGGATGCTGTTTGTTGATTATAGCAGTGCCTTCAATACCATCAGACCTTCCATTTTAATACCTAAGCTGCTAGACCTGGGCCTCTGTACTTCCATCTGCAGGTGGATACGGGACCTTCTAACAGGCCGTTCTCAGACAGTTAGAGTAGGCACTACATACTCAGCCCCAATAGTGTTAAATACCGGAGCACCTCAAGGTTGCTGTCTTAGTCCTTTATTATATAGTCTGTATACTTATGACTGTATTGCAAAATATCCCACAAATAGTATTGTGAAAATTGCAGACAATACTACAGTGGTAGGACTTATTGACAACAATAATGAAACTGCCTATAGGGATGAGGTGAGTAATTTGATCATGTGGTGCCGAAGAAATAAATTGTCCCTGAATGTGGGGAAAACAAAGGAGGTTATCATAGATTTTATAGAAGAAATAAACCCACACATACACCTGTCTACATCAATAACTCTGCAGTTGAAATTGTTAATACTTTTAAGTTTTTAGGCATTCATATTTCAGACTCCCTTTCATGGTCTTTCCACATCACATATGCCTATGTTGCCTATGCATATGTTAAGAAGGCACACCAGAGGCTTTACTTCTTGAGGTGTCTTAAGAAATATGGTATGTCTCTTAATATTTTAAAGAACTTTTACCGTTGTACAATTGAGAGTATATTGACAGGTAATATTACAGTGTGGTTTGGAAGGGCTACTTCAAGTGAATTGAATCTTCTGACAAAGGTGGTTAAAACTGCATAAAAAATTATAGGGGTTCCACTGGATTCACTACAGGATATTTACTGGAAACGCAGTACTGGGAAGGCACTGAGAATTATACAGGATGTTAGTCATCCGGCAGATAGTCTCTTCTCCCAACCCCCATCAGTGAGACTTTGGCAGAGCATCCCAACACGTACGTCACGTTTTAGGGATAGTTTTTATCCACAGGCTGTAAGGCTACTGAACGATAGTGTAAGAGGAAGGAGGGTTGAGGTTTGAGTGTATGTTTTTAAAATGTATTTATTCTATTCTATTTTATCTTATTATTGACTGGTGCTGAGAGAGTGCTGAGGCACATTGTATTTCATTGCTGTGGTACTCTGTACGAATATGCATATGACAATAAACTGAAACTGAACTGAACTATCCACTGCACATGCGCAAAGCAAGCAGGACGGCACCGTGGGAACTAGTTAGACCTACTACAACAAATAAAGAGAAATTGAGACAACGTTTTTCATAATTGGTTCATATAGAAAAACAGGTTTGCCAGATTAAATGGAATAATTGAATAATCGAGTGATACACGGACCTGAAAGGCATGTAGTCTGGGGTTGTGGAGTCAGGAGCAGAGGTGAAGGCTTTTCACCTGTCGTGTACTTCACTTTTTTCACATTTGGCGCTAAAGAGCCAAACGCTAAATGCTAAATGCCAAAACCCTTCAATGGCAATGATGGGTCATAGGGGTTTTAACTCTAATAAGGCATCTATGTATATTGTTACCGGTGGCCGGTAATAGAACTATATTTTCATGCAGGTTGATTCACAGTTTTAGGCATAAAGTAATTTCACTTAACATGCCTCTCCCTTTGACAAAAAAAAAACAAAAAACAACAATATTTTATGGAGCAACTAAAAATTAAAGAGCACATTTGAAATTAGTTTTGCATGGTAAAATATTTTACTTCCTGTCAGAGCAGAACTGCTTCCTGTGTGGGTAGGTGCTGTCTGTCCTTGGCTACATGTTACACATGGTTGACTATGTTTGCATGGTGAGCCTGTAAAATATGATGGATTTAATCTTACTGTAAGCAACACTTCCCACTTTGAATAAAAATATATATGCACAGTTATAAAAAGACTCATTGAAATACAAAATAGCTCACACCATTATCCCCTTTTTGTTCCAGAGATGGCTTGTAACTCAACTGGCTCATTATATGCAGCCTTGCAAAAGTTGGTGGTCAGTCATACACCCACAGTGAAGAATTTTTCATTTTATTTTTTTCAGGGATAATGGAAAGTGAAGTTTAGTCCCTAACAAAGAACACGTGGATTGTTTACTGTGTGTTTCAGAGTCATCATTAGACTTCACTAGACACACTGTTGATTTGTTCATCTTCCTTTACATAGAGCCGTATATAGTATTAAGAAGTTGTCTTTTGATAGTGGATATCATATCTGACAATCTTAATGTTCTGTGGGAGTAAAACAGGAAGATCATTAGTTTATGTCTAATGTGTCTAATCATATTTCCTAGCACTAAATAACCCTGATAACCTTAAAAGGGAAAATCAATTTATGCAATTGGTGTCCTTGTGTTCAAACTGAACTCCACCGTTTTCTGATTTCAACTACAATTTTTTCAATTTTTTTCTAAACTACTCTTGAATAGACTGATCTTGAGCATGTACTGTAAGAGGCAGGACTGCAGGTTGTTGTCAGGAAACACCCCCACAAATTGCACAATGGAATGGAGTGAGGAGCAGATTTTTTAAAAGTCGGGGCGTTGTGGTTTTCACTCGCTCTGAGAGCGCTCCACTGCCGCTCCATCACATAATAACTACATTTTAGCCAGAACTAGAGATTAGATCGGCTCTAAAAAAATCAAGCCCGACCCTACCCGAGCCCGTGCACCCGAGAGACCGGCCCTGCCCGAAACATTAACTTTAATTATGAGCCCGAGCCCGATTGAAACCCGACCATTTTTTAATACGTGGGCGTTCTGAGGAGAACGAGCCTGTAATGACTAATGAGCGGAGCGAAGCCGGTGTGACTCAGCTCAATAACTGCAGGCGCGCTCATGAACCCACCTGTAAAATGATGTTCGTTCAAATCCAGCTCAGACATGACATAAATCTGTAGCTTACTATACTTGTTGTAGCCATTAAACAATGTTTTTTTTTCTTTCATATTTATGTTTAAATATTATATAATTATTTTTAAATGTAATCTGATTATGATAGATTATAAGTGCAAAGATACAGATATGATTTTGGTGGTTATATTTAGTTTAATATTAAGTTTTGTTTTGTAAAAAGCCTTTCTTTCGTTTTGTACAAATTGTCTCTTAATTTTAATAAAGGGTTCTTTGGCCAATTGCATTTATTTATTTAATAAATAAGAAGCAAATAAGTAGACTATGAGGTCGCGGAAGCGATCGCTTTAATTGCTCTAGAACTGGAGCTCGTCTCAAATAAACTGAAACTCAGCAGGTTTGCCTTACAGACATGAGAAATATGTAGAGACGAAAAGATTTAAATATGCATAGTGCAGTGTTCAGAACTCACACGGTTAACAACCAGCTTGATACAGATGGATCACTTAGACACAAATTTCCTCGGAGCGAAGATGGAGCAGTGTTTCTGATATCAGTGAGCGAGGAGTGGAGCGGGGAGCGGAAGATGGTAAACCCGGAGCTGGAGCTGGAGCGGAGTGATTCTTGAATGCATAGAGCGTGGAGGGGAAATTGCCACCGCTCCACTCCGCTCACATACTCGACTCGCAACGGGGCGGGGGCGGGACATGACGATGGTGTTTCTCCATCATGATGGACGATGATATCGGCCATCGAAACAACCCTAGTTGTTAGTGCAGGAAATGGAGTAGGAGGACACGGCAAATGTAGGGCTGTTGTATCTTGCATAGATAAAACACTCATATCTGGAACTGGAGTGTAATGCTGTTTTCATTAATTTTCTTGTCAGTTTCCACTCCTTCGTAGCTGTCATATGTCTTGTTGACTGAATGCATCAACCCAGATAGTCTGACAGCAGCAACAATAGTAGTATTGAAAAAATGACTGATAAAACTTCTAAACTGTGGGCTGCATATTTTTTCTCCACACTGGCAACATTTCAGAAAAGTGAACCGAGGAGAGAATGCATGCTTAGTTTTTTTCCCTCCATATGGAAAAATATTGTCATGGAGAAACAAATCTAAGTCAGAAGTAGGCAATAACAAACATTTTCGATGTAGGCTTTTATAATGCTTTAAAATAATTAATATAATGTTTGTCTGATGGCTGTCATAACAATAGTTTTGAATTGGGTAAACACAGTGTTTTATTTTGGAGTGATATAGTACTGTATATTGTGAGTGGACACAGAGCATTTTGTGTTACTTAGAACTGAGAGCTGTTGTTGTCTCAGAGGTGTAGGCATGTAGGTAATATAAAAAGCCTTTTATCAGTTTATTCAAGGTGACCTGTAGAGTAGCACAAAAGGGAGACATTTTAAGGGTTTCTGCTCATTTTGTGTCAAAGACCTGAAGTATTCTGGCACTTCCATATTGTTGTGTGGATGCAGGTTAAACAACATTCATGCTGATGTCAGAACCTTTTATCTCTCTGTCCTTTTCTTGTAATTTTCAGCTTATCAGTTTTATTATCACCATCTGTTATTTTGCATCTGTGTACTATGGCTACTCTGGTACAGCCATATGTCAGATGGTCTTCTCCACGCTCTTCTTTGGCATCTTCATGATGGAGGTGGACAAGAAGGTTAAAGATGTCAACTGGATTGGGACCGTAAGTTCTCTATAAGCACACAACTGTGTCAGACATTTGCAAATTTACGTTTTGTACAATGTTTTTTTCTGTGCTTCTTTTTTTCTCTGCAGGATCTTTTTCGTGCTATTGTTGGCACTGTCGCCTACATCGTCACATCTCTGATTTGTGTGATAGGAGGAGCAGGGGATGGCGCTCATATTGCAGGCGGGGTCAGTTTAGCTTCTGTGACTCACTAAAGTGAACTTTAAAGTAAAAACCATGTCCATATGAAAATTGTGGATTATACTGTAATGTAATGTGGAAACTAATAAAAAAAACAGTAGCTAAACGCATGTTAACATGCTAAATTTTTAAGTTTTAGAAGACATAAGACTTATTGAGTAATATAGTCTGCATATCATGAATTAGCCTCATGAATCCTTCTTGTATGACATTTCTTATACAACAATAGCAGTTGTCAACTTAATTTTGGAGGAAGTGGTAATTAGCAGCTTTTTACATGCGATGTCAATTATTTTAGTTTACTGTTCACGTGACTTAAATATTTCTGAGGAATTACTTCTGTGACAATCACATATGCATAAGGTAGGGCTGTGCAATTTTTTATTTCAATTTATTATTATTATTATTATTATTATTATTATTATTTTGTTATTATTATTATTTTGGCCCAAACACTATGGGTGATCCAAAAAATGTTGACGCCGATCACATTATCGACCGGTACCCATCGGGGGGTCTATTTGATTATGTACCTAACACTATAGTCTATAATAAATATTAATTATTAGGGGGTGGTAAAACTTAAAGGTAATCAACTGACAATGTTTTCTTTTCTTTATTTACTTTTTTAGTTTTTCCAGCATATTTATATGTTTGAATATATCATATATTTTAAGGAGAATTCATTGTTTTGTTCAATAAATCCAACATATTTCAATGAGTCAATGAGTAATCATGTAAAATCATTGTGATTTTAATAATGACCAAAATAATTGTAATTATGATTTTTTTTTCCATAATTGAGCAGCTCTAGACAAAGTGCATAACTAGAGGCATATATTATCTAATTATGAACTTTGTCAGCCTATCCATATATGGATGTCTGCTGACAGCTTTCAAATGCTATCGCCACTGCAAAATGTAAATAAACTGAACTGAAATCTGTGCTGTTTTCTAGGTACTTGGTGTATTTGCTGGCCTTCTGTTTGCCTATGACACCTACACCATTTACTTGCAAATCAGGAGCAATATGCAGCAAACAGAGCTTCTCTCTGGTGAGAGCATCCGTCATTCTGTTTTATTACACTTTATGGCATATATGAAAATGTTTTAAGTGACAAAATTCTTGCCTTGTTGCTTTGCAGATGGCAAAGTTTAAACTCTCCCGCATATACTGTATGTTCTGTTATGGTGTATGCAGAAGAAGAACAAAAATGGACGCTTTGTAGTAGTTATCATGAATTGGAGCAGAAAAAATGATGGACGGTATAATGTACAGGTGACAGTTAAGAGAGAACTTTTAAGTCATTGCATCGGAGGAATATGATCTAAAAGTGCGTTGTGGTGCTGTATATCTGTGCCTGTGTCAAAATAATGTCTAATGTGAGGACATATACTCACAGACTTTTATAAACCTCTATGTACCACTGATGATCTATTTTGTTATTAATATAAAATGGGCCATTAAAAAAAAGTCAGTATGAACTTTAGTTGTAGTCTGCAGTAGTGTGAAGTCACTGTGTCACAGATAACAGGTTGATGAACTGACAAATATTTTCCCTCTTTTTTTAAATCCTGACATGAATTTCTTTGTGGTTACGAACCTTTTATAAAATGTGTGCTTAGTGGCACAAAGTAATAAGAGCCTGTGTAATCCTAAGAAAAGTATCCATTCATGCAAACCTGGGTGTTTCATCTGCTTGATTCTTTCAATGTGTGATTGCACATGTTGGACCATGCATCTTCGCCGCAAAAGAAACACCTCTGACACCTCTCCAGCATACCAGGAGGGCTACAAACCAGCTTATGTCTCCTCACAGGGTAATGCTGCCAATAGTGTTACCATGGCACCAAACAAACTGCATGCCACCATTTGTGTTTCTCAGGCTGGCTGTCCCTCCCCTCCTCTATCACTGCTGCTTGTACTCTTCTGTTCCCATTACTACAGCTCCTACTGCTGCTGCCTTTTACCTTAATCAAATATACGATCTGACATTTGTCACAGTTGCTTTTATATGATACAAAGCAAACTGTGTTGTGTGTCCACTATTTAAATCACCCAAATGTGTTTTAAAAGCAAAGACTCATCCAATCCCAGATGGGCCGCATTTGATTTTTTTTACTTTGAGAAAGTCCCATTAAAATGACATGTCCCTTTTTCTAAGGGATTCCCCCAACCCTGTAGCAATGCTATTTTGATTAAGGACAGTTGTAGACATGTTTTATACCGAGATCCATAAACATTTAGGTCTATGCCTTCTCTAAAGATGGCATCATTTCTAATGTTGTTTATTGGTAATATTATCTAACAACAACATTTGTTATTAGGACATTAAAGAAAACATCATACAAAACAGGGCTAGTGCTACCACAATGGGACCCACAGCAGTTCATCTGTGTAAATCTTGCAAACAAGCCTCTGAGTGACATTAGCTAAAAGATTGCTGTAAATAGTTCAGTATGTTGATGGCCACAGACCCAGACAGTAGCACGCACAAGACCCTGAGTTGTTTACTGTTTCATATTGGAGAAGTATTGTGAAAACAACAAAGGGCCCCAAATTGTAAGTTACTTGCACAAACTGAAGAATGTAAACTCTGGTAGTTCTTGGTATTAAAATTTTAATTGCACACATCCTCAGGACTTTGTTGTGACAGCAGTATTTGCCTTCATGTGGCTGGTGTCATCGTGTGCTTGGGCTAAAGGCCTGTCAGATGTGAAAACAGCTACTGACCCGGAGAAGGTTATCACTCTTATCCCGGCCTGTGAAGAGCAAACAGTTCGTTGCCGTGAGATTTATGACCCCAAGGTCTCTGGCCTCAACACCTCTGTTGTATGTCTCAAATGTTCTTGCTTTACTTGAAAGACTTTCTACAAATACACTATTGTAATAAATAACTGTGTCATTGACTTCTCTGATTGATTGACAGGCTTTTGATTGGCAGGAAAAATATCAAAGACTCTCCAGAAACCTGGTGTACTCTTATATTGAATTCACGTGAAACTAATTGAAATAAAGTCGAAATTATTCTGTCGAAGGTTCAAATGTGTGATTCTGTTGGTGAGTGATTTGCGAATGTATGAATTTTATTTCTAAATGTTCCATCTTTTTACCAAACAGGGGGTGCTACTGTTCAAAGATCAAAGAGATGCCACAGAGCCCCCTAGTGTTTGATGGTTCAAATTCCTGTATTAAACTCATAGATAGTATAAATATGGATGATATCCGCCCATTGGTCCCCTATTCACCAATATTGTCATTACGAATGGGCAATAAAATGGCCGTTACATCCGGGCTTTTCGGCTTTTACTCCATAGTAAAACAATAGTTTTTAGATAGCATAAACCCCCCCCAGAGTTGTCACGTAGTAAAAACTTAGCTCCAGAGACCGGAGCCATCTTTTGTACCAGGCTGTAAACATGAGTTTTACTCTTGTAAAGTCGCCATTGGGTTTCTCCTTATATTTCCGCTTTTGGAGCCTGCCCTCTGGTGGACGGAGGTATATTGCTGTATTTCGCTGTAAAACCGCTGTATGGCGGCACCCTTACACAACGACCATTTAAGAGGTACCATGGGAGAGGCTTGAGTAAACTTTACAAAAATCTTCAATCCCATCTAAAAAGAAAAAAATGCATTTCTCTAATATAGCCTTTAAGTTATGTGTAGTATATTCTTTTTAATGTTCATTTACCCTGTGCATCGTGGTGAGAGGAAGGATGACTCGAATTTAATCCGTTGACTCTTTTAATAACTGCCAAGCACTGCAACATCCTCCTTAACACTTTACAACAATCAACGAACGCCGCGCTAGAGTTGTGACGTTCGCGAACGAACCGATTCTTTTGAACGGCTCTTAAACATGAACGATGGGAGCCGAGTCGCGGCTGGAGGAGAGCCGTTCTTTCTGTCGTTCTTTTTTCCTATGCGTGTCTCACACAGATGCACACAAATGAGCTCCTCCGCGAGACAGAACAGTTATAGGGGGAGGGGCGCACCCAGCGCAGGCCGACCCTTTACAGCGTGATGATATTAGTTATTATTAGATATACGCATCCTTCACGTGAGTACTCCAGTGGAAAAAACCCTGCTTGCCTCTGTCATTGGGTAGGACATTAAAAATGTTCTTTTGTGATACTGTTCTTGTATAGACATTTTTCACTAAAAGCTGTTTTGCACAGACATTCATTGCAGCCCACTTTGTTATTGTTCATTGACTTGAAGGGGCTGATGTCCTATTTGCAAAGTTTACAGTAGTAATAGTATGTAGTATGTAGACATTTCCATTTTATTTTTTCTAATTTTATCTACTTTAAATATTTTTTGTTTTCTATCAAAATATTCTTGTGTGATGTAACAAGTGGATTGTTAGTTCCATGTTATGTTCAGGTTCCTGGGGGGGGAATACTTGAGAGTGACACACAGAGAGAGAGCTGGGCTAATATGTCACTTGTAAGGCTGTTATGCACATGTGATAAATAAAGTACATAGTAAGCAAGTATACTGCTTTAACCGTCCATTCTGTATAGTTTGATAAAACAGAACAGAATGAAACATGGTGGCAGCGGTCGTGAAGTCAGCCGAAGCTAGTACCAAGCCGTGAAGAGTGAATAAGTGCCGCTAGCTTGTTGTAGGTAACGTTAGCCTAGCCAGGGAGTTTGAACGAGAGACTGCCCAGTTTTACGGAGCCGAAAGCGGAGCGGAAAAGAGCGGCAGACTTCGCGATGGATGGTCTCAAGCCCCCTCCTATACTTTGTTTGGATTCAGCAAACTTAGCGAAAACTTGGAAAAGTTGGAAGGAGGAGTTTACACTGTATACAGACCTCACAATGCCCGATGCAGAGGAGACAACTAGAGTTAAGTTGTTTCATTACCTCCTCGGAGAGAGAGGGAGGGAACTTTTAACAACGCTGGCAAGCGGTGGAGCATCTGCTAGGACGACAGTGAGTGCAATGATGATGATGTTTGATAAACATTGCAATCCGCAACTGAATGAAACTGTTGAGAGATATACGTTTTTTATCAGAGACCAAGGGCAAGACGAAAATATTGACAAATATGTCACAGATTTGAGAGTATTGACCAGCACGTGCAATTTTGGTGACATTAAGGACTCGCTAATAAGAGACCGCATTGTGTGTGGTACACACAGCCATGCGATGAGGGAAAGACTGTTAAGGGAAGAAAACTTAACGCTGGATAAGTGCATGCAGATATGCAGAGCTACTGAACTGTCAAAAGAGAACAGCAAGACTATACAAGGGAAAACGGTGGAGGAAATACATGCAATGAAGAGGAATCCACTGAGAGACAAAAAGGAGGAGATTAACTGTAAATTTTGTGGCAACACGCATGAGAAAAACAAACACAAATGCCCAGCCTATGGAAAGAAATGTAAGAAATGTGGGAAAGAAAACCACTTTGCTGCAAGATGCAAATCCAAGTATGAGAGAAACAAGAAAGGCAGATCGGTACACACAATTTCAGAGTCAAGTGAATCGTGTGAGGACATCATGACAATAACAGACGTCAGAGAAAACAAAGAGACTATAAATCAAGTGAAAGAAACACACAGCAAAAGTCAACATCTCTTTGCAGGTATGTTGGTGGACAAAAAGCTTGTTAACTTTCAGATAGACTGTGGTGCTACTTGCAATGTTATACCAATACAACTTTTGAACACAAAGACACAACTGGAACACACAGAGAAAGTACTGGTAATGTACAACAAAAGCAAACTACGCCCACTTGGAAAATGTAAAGTCAAACTCCGAAATCTGAGAAATGATAAACTATACAGACTTGAGTTTCAAGTGGTGGACCAGGAGGACAAGATCCTGCTACTGGGAAGAACGGCTAGTGAAGCCATGAAGTTGATCAAAGTGCAGTATGAGAACATACTGGCGATTGACAGTATAGTGAAAACACAATGTACGGACAAAATGACTGACATCAGTGAGCAACTGACAAATATGGAGAAAATAAAGACTGAGTTCGGAGATGTTTTCACAGGCATTGGCTGCCTAGAAGGCGAATACAGCATTGAAATAGACAAAAGTGTACCACCAGTAAAACTTCCTAAACGCAGGGTGCCGGTTGCAATGATGACTCCACTCAAAGAAGAACTAAGAAATCTTGAAAGCCAAAAAATCATAGCACCTGTGGAGCGCAGCACTGACTGGATAAGCAGTATGGTGTCAGTAACGAAACCAAATGGGAAGACAAGGATCTGTATAGACCCCAAACCACTGAATAGAGCACTAAAAAGGAGCCATTTTCCTCTTCCTACCATTGATGACATCCTGCCAGGACTCTCTAAATCCAAGGTATTCACTGTTTGTGACGTTAAGCATGGATTTTGGCATGTCAAGCTGGATGAAGAGTCCAGTTACCTCACCACGTTCGCAACCCCATTCGGTCGATACCGTTGGCTCAGGATGCCAATGGGTATAAGCCCAGCACCGGAAATATTCCAAAGGAAACTTATGCAGGCGCTAGAGGGCTTACCAGGTTTGTATATCATTGCAGATGATATACTGATCACGGGGGAGGGTGACACACAAGAGGAAGCGGACAAGGATCATGAGAAAAACTTGAGATGTTTTCTAAGGAGGTGCAGGCAGAGAGACATTAAACTCAATGCAGACAAGTTTAAACTGAGGAGAGAGTCTGTACCCTACATCGGACACTTGCTGACAGCAGAAGGCCTCCGCATTGACCCGGAGAAAGTGCGGGCAGTGCGGAGTTGCCGAGGCCTACAGATGTTAAGGGGGTACAGAGACTTGTAGGTATGCTGAACTACCTTTCTAAGTTTTGTGACCATCTTTCTGATGACTGTGAAGTTTTGAGACAACTTACACACAAGGATAACATGTGGGAATGGACTGAGGTGCACGAGACAGCTCTGACAGGATTGAAAGACAAAATAACAAACGCACCACTACTCAGGTACTATGACCAAAATGAGGAGTTAACCCTACAATGCGATGCTTCTGAGACAGGTCTAGGAGCAGCCCTGACACAGAAAGGGAAACCTGTGGCATTTGCGAGCAGAGCAATGACTCCCACAGAAAGGGGTTACGCACAGATAGAGAAAGAATGTTTGGCCATAGTGTTCGGAATGGAAAAGTTCCATCAATATACGTATGGTAGGAAAGTGACTGTTCAGAGTGACCACAAGCCACTGGAGAATATTGTGAGAAAACCGCTACTCAGTGCACCAAAGAGATTACAGAGAATGTTACTCAGACTGCAGAAATATGACATCAATGTGATCTATGTGCCTGGCAGAGACATGGTACTAGCTGACACACTGAGCAGAGCTTATTTACCGAACAGCAATCAGGGAGACGCAGAGGCAGATCTAGAGACTGTTAACATGATCACATACTTGCCTATCTCTGCAGAAAGACTATCAGCCATACGCGAAGCAACAAAGGAGGACAAAAAGTTGCAGGAGGTGATTAAGTTGATTCTTACAGGATGGCCTCGGAAGAAAAAAGACATTGAGCAAAACATACAACACTATTTTGCTTTTCAGGATGAGCTGAGCTTTCAGAATGGCATAGTGTTCAAGGGAGAAAGAGCAGTTATTCCGGACACACTAAGAGCCGACCTGACCAGCCGCATACACTCAGCACATCTGGGAGTGGAAGGATGCCTCAGACGAGCACGCGAGTGTGTGTACTGGCAAGGGATGAATGAACAAATAAAGACGTTTATCTCCAAATGTGACATCTGCAGGTCAGTTTACCCCAAGCAACAAAAAGAGACATTGCATCCACATGACATTGCCTACAGACCTTGGGCTAAGGTAGGAACGGATTTGTTTTCTTGGCACAATAAGGACTACCTAGTAACCGTGGACTATTATTCAAATTTTTGGGAGGTTGACTATCTCCCAGATACTAAAAGTACCACAGTAATTCACAAACTGAAAGCACACTTTGCTCGTCAGGGGATTCCAGATGTGCTCATCTCGGATAACGGGCCACAGTAGTCATCAAACGACTTTAAAATGTTCAGTCAAAAGTGGGAGTTTGTGCACAGAACATCTTCACCCGGGTACCCACAAAGCAATGGAAAGGCAGAGTCAGCTGTCAAAACAGCAAAACGACTGATGCAGAAAGCTGCAGCGGCTGGACAGGATCCTTACTTAGCCCTACTGGACCATCGCAACACACCGACCCAAGGTCTCACCACCAGTCCAGCACAGAGACTCCTCAGCAGGAGGACCCGTACCCTTCTGCCTACTAAGGAAACACTGTTAGAGCCTACAGTGTCAAGCAACAAACAGGGACTGAGCAACAACAGACAAAGACAGGAGAAATACTACAACCGCACAGCAAAGGACTTGGACTGTTTCAAATCAGGGGACAGTGTTCGAGTCCAACCTTTTGAGCCGGGTAACACCTGGAAAACAGCTAGAGTGATTAGACCAGTGAGTCCCAGATCTTATGAGGTTGAGCTGGAGTCGGGTAGTGTTTTGAGGAGAAACCGTCGACACCTCAGGAACAACTATGGCCCACCCTCAACATCTGCACAAACAGGGGCTTTGACAAACACACAAACTGTAGCTGCTGAACGGGGTCAGGGTAGTGATCAAAGCACTGTTACTACGAGGTCTGGTCGTCAGGTTAAAATGCCTGCCTATTTGAGGGATTATACTAAGTGAGTTATGTAATGTTATGTTTTGGTTGTGAGTTGCGGTTGCACTGTAATAGAGAGGGGGAAAGGGTAAATGAGTTATTGAGTGCACAGTTAAGTTACAAAAGTTACAAAAAATATGCACTTGAAGTTAATGTCCTGAGAGGAAGTACTACAAGATAATTACAGCCACTTGGTATGAAGCATTAATGTTTACATCTGATGGCACAGAGAAGTAAATGATAATTCTGTTTACAAAGGAAATGTATAACTTGTTTGGAAAAAAAAAAAAAAAGAGAAAGGATGTAACAAGTGGATTGTTAGTTCCATGTTATGTTCAGGTTCCCGGGGGGGGAATACTTGAGAGTGACACACAGAGGGAGAGCTGGGCTAATATGTCACTTGTAAGGCTGTTATGCACATGTGATAAATAAAGTACATAGTAAGCAAGTATACTGCTTTAACCGTCCATTCTGTATAGTTTGATAAAACAGAACAGAATGAAACATGTGATAATGTTCTTGTGTGGAAGTGTTTGTAGTGAAAGCTGTTTTGCACAGAAATTCATTGCAGCCAGTTTTGTTTTTGATGTTTATTTGTGAGTAGGTATTGTATGAATAACATAAGTCAACGTAGCTTTACACACACACACACACACACACACACACACACACACACACACACACACACACACACACACACACACACACACACACACACACACACACACACACACACACACACTTTGTACTAAATGTAAATCCAAAATAGTGATGTCACTGTCTAAGCAGAGGGATTTGTGCAACCCTATGGAATATAGTCCACACATGACAAATGAGGTAATAATCAATATTTCAGAATAATTCAAACTCAGATATTGGTGTGTGATATCTGAGTTTTAATTATTTGACTACAAATCTAACCTCATCATTCCTCCCAGTGAATATTTCCAGGATAAACTGAGATGCCCCCAAGCTGGCTTCTTAAAACTGACTAAATATTTAAAAAGAGCCAAAGGAACGGATCGCGAAGATCCGGATCCCCTCAAAGAGCCATAAATCCCATCACTACGCCGCGCCTCCAAAGCGGGCACTATTTAACATTAGTATAAGTACGCGGCACTATATACTACATTATGCTTGTCAAACAACGAGCAACATTTACCAAAACATTGGATTAAAGAGTGGAAGCATTAGGCTAACCAACTTTAACGGGACTATTTTTACACTTGTACGTCGTCACCACAAGCAACAGGGGTTAAGGAGGCGTGGGGTTTACGAGGAGCTCCTGAATGCAGCGTGGAGCGCCTATGCCAAAGTGCCAAGAGCCCCAAAAGAGAGAAGGGAAGCCAACGCCCCGCCGTCAGCTTTCTGGCTCGTCCTGTACTGCTTCCTCAGCCTGAACCCAGCGAAGATTTACTCATCTAAAGTATTCTTCCGGAAAGTTGATTGATACGGCTAAAAGGGACTAAAACCACCAGCCTGAGCAGCGAAATCAAAACTAAAGAGGACACCTTAAGAGAAGCATTACGAGTTTGTTAATGCTTTGCGGAATTACTAAGCTATAGGGATATAACACATTATAGTTAAGATAATACGTTAGTAGTTACACTATGGCTGACACAACTCCAACCAGCTCCGGCGCTAACGTTAACTTCTGGGAGAAGTTCAACAGTTACGTGAAGACCCAAAAAGGCATTATCCTCGCTGCAGAAATAGTAAGTAAATAATAACGGCGCCCCTCAAGGTGCGCCTGAACAGTTATTATTGCTACTATTGTTTATAAAGCTGGTTATAGCAAAACTTGTTTGTTGCAACCAATTCATAATTCATGTTTATGTAGCTTATTGATTTTAGCTAATAGACTAGAGTTGAACGTAGCTATACCAACTTGTGAACCGTTGTGGTTTGCAGAAAAGATAAAAAGGGAATGAAAGGCATGTAGTCTGGGGTTGTGGGGTCAGGAGCAGAGGTGAAGGCTTTTCACCTGTCGTGTACTTCACTTTTTTCACATTTGGCGCTAAAGAGCCAAACGCTAAATGCCAAAACCGTCAATGGCAATGATGGGTCATAGGGGTTTTAACTCTAATAAGGCATCTATGTATATCTTTTGTTAACGGTGGCCGGTAATAGAACTATATTTTAATGCAGGTTGATTCACAGTTTTAGGCATAAAGTAATTTCACTTAACATGCCTCTCCCTTTGACAAAAAAAAAATATATATTTTATGGAGCAATTAAAAATTAAAGAGCACATTTGAAATAAATTTTGTATGGTAAAATATTTTACTTCCTGTCAGAGCAGAACTGCTTCCTGTGTGGGTAGGTGCTGTCTGTCCTTGGCTACATGTTACACATGGTTGACTTTGTTTGCATGGTGAGCCTGTAAAATATGACAGATTTAATCTTACTGTAAGCAACAGTGCCCACTTTGAATAAAAATATATATGCACAGTTATAAAAAGACTCATTTGAAATACAAAATAGCTCACACCATTATCCCCTTTTTGTTCCAGAGATGGCTTGTAACTCAACTGGCTCATTATATGCAGCCTTGCAAAAGTTGGTGGTCAGTCATACACCCACAGTGAAGAATTTTTCATTTCATTTTTTTCAGGGATAATGGAAAGTGAAGTTTAGTCCCTAACAAAGAACACGTGGATTGTTTACTGTGTGTTTCAGAGTCATCATTAGACTTCACTAGACCCACTGTTGATTTGTTCATCTTCCTTTACATAGAGCCGTATATAGTATTAAGAAGTTGTCTTTTGATAGTGGATATCATATCTGACAATCTTAATGTTCTGTGGGAGTAAAACAGGAAGATCATTAGTTTATGTCTAATGTGTCTAATCATATTTCCTAGCACTAAATAACCCTGATAACTACAATTTTTTCATGGCTCAACAAACTCTAAACTACTCTTGAATAGAAATTTACCGTTTGTCCAACCTGATGACTGATCTTGAGCACGTACTGTAAGAGGCAGGACTGCAGGTTGTTGTCAGGACACACTCCCACGAATTGCACATATTTTGTCTTGTGGTTGAGTTAAGTCATGGTGATAAGTTGGGATGAGTCAAGAGTCACTGGTCAGTGAAATGAATCTTGTGGCGGCTGTATTTTCTGAGGAGGCTGAGGAAGTTTGGCATGTCGCCCAAGATCCTCAGCAACTTCTACAGCTGCACCATTGAGAGTGTCCTGACCAGCTGCATCACTGTGTGGTACGGCAGCACTTCTGTCATGGACCGCAAACGCCTGCAGAGAGTGGTGAAGACTGCGCAGAAGATCACCAGGACTCCACTGCCCTCTCTGCAGAACATCTACCACCGCAGGGTCCACAGAAGAGATGCTTCCATCCTCAAAGACCCCTCCCACCCCCAACATGGTCTGTTCACACTTCTACCCTCAGGACGGAGGTACAGAAGTGTGAAATGCAGGACTTCCAGAATGAAGAACTCATTCTTTCCCTCTGCCATAAGACTCCTAAACAGCAGATAGGAGTCTACATTCACAATCACAACATTACATGAACAATTGTTTACCTACTGCACTACCTCACTTTACTTTACACGTCACTTTACTTTACACCGTCACTTTACACCATCACAACTGCACTACCTCACTTTACTACTTTACTCCTTTTGCCCTCCTGTATTTTTTTGTATATTTGTATTTTTGTATACTTGCATTATTATTACTTGTATATTTGTCTTATTCTTTATTTTTACTTACTTGTGTGACATTTTACTGTGGAAGGCAAAGTAAGAATTTCATTGTACAGGGAAACATGCTTTCTGTACACATGACAATAAACACTTTGAATCTTTGAATCTTGAACATTTTGTCACTTTTTTTTAGTCAAAGGGAAATGTTGTGGCATTAGGATAGAGACATTTGTTAATATGGGAGTAAAAGCCTACAAATCAAAATCTTTCCACTTTTTACAACTGCTTTACTCTAAGTGAGCCACAGTAAATGCTGAAAACCCACCAAAATATAAGCGACTTCTCTTAGCAACTGTACTTGTCTGTACCATGAACTAGCTCCTGGCTCTCATGTTGCTGTTGACTAACATTCACAACAATTTCCCTGTAGTCATTTTAAAAGAAGCGCTCATTATAGCATTGTGAATAGATCCTGTCTGACTCAGAGTGAAACAGATCCTTTGCTGCGTCTGAAACATAAAGGTGTCAAAATTGCAGAGCCTTTCTTGTTCTGAGGAAACTCTTGTGCAGTGGGTGTTGCTCTTCAGTAGCTGCTGCTCTCAGTGCAGCCAGAATTGAGACCCTTTTGTAACGGGTCATGGGCTAGGCCACCCGCTACAGAGGCAGCCTGTGCCAGCCTCGAGAACACATGAACTAGTAATGCATCTGGTTGTGTGTTTTGTAAGAGTTGTTAGTGCAGGAATCGGAGTATGAGGACACGGCAAATGTAGGGCTGTTGTATCTTGCATAGATAAAACACTCATATCTGGAACTGGAGTGTAATGCTGTTTTCATTAATTTTCTTGTCAGTTTCCACTCCTTCGTAGCTGTCATATATCTTGTTGACTGAATGCATCAACCCACATAGTCTGACAGCAGCAACAATAGTAGGATTGAAAAAATGACTGATAGAACTTCTAAACTGTGGGCTGCATATTTTTTCTCCACACTGGCAACATTTCAGAAAAGTGAACCGAGGAGAGAATGCATGCTTAGTTTTTTTCCCTCATAGTCAGAAGTAGGCAATAACAAACATTTTCGATGTAGGCTTTTATAATGCTTTAAAATAATTAATCTAATGTTTGTCTGATGGCTGTCATAACAATAGTTGGGTAAACACTGTTTTATTTCGGAGTGATATAGTACTGTATATTGTGAGTGGACACAGAGCATTTTGTGTTACTTAGAACTGAGAGCTGTTGTCTCAGAGGTGTAGGCATGTAGGCAATATAAAAAGCCTTTTATCAGTTTATTCAAGGTGACCTGTAGAGTAGCACGAAAGGGAGACATTTTAAGGGTTTCTGCTAGTTTTGTGTCAAAGACCTGAAGTATTCTGGCACTTCCATATTGTTGTGTGGATGCAGGTTAAACAACATTCATGCTGATGTCAGAACCTTTTATCTCTCTGTCCTTTTCTTGTAATTTTCAGATTATCAGTTTTATTATCATCATCTGCTATGCTGCATCTGTGGTCTATGGCTACTCTGGTACAGCCATATTTGAGATGGTCTTCTCCACGCTCTTCTTTGGCATCTTCATGATGGAGCTGGACAAGAAGATTAAAGTTCTCAACTGGGTTTGGACCGTAAGTTCCCTATAAGCACACAACTGTGTCAGACATTTGCACATTTACGTTTTGTACAATGTTTTTTTCTGGGCTTCTCTTTTCTCTGCAGGATCTTTTTCGTGCTATTATTGGCACTGCCCTCTACATCATCACTTCTCTGATTTGTGTGATAAGAGGATGGGATGGCGCTCAAATTGCAGGCGGGGTCAGTTTAGCTTCTGTGACTCACTAAAGTGAAATTTAAAGTAAAAACCATGTCCATATGAAAATTGTGGATTATACTGTAATGTAATGTGGAAACTAATAAAAAAAACAGTAGCTAAACTCATGTTAACATGCTAAATTTTTAAGTTTTAGAAGACATAAGACTTATTGAGTAATATAGTCTGCATATCATGAATTAGCCTCATGAATCCTTCTTGTATGACATTTCTTATACAACAATAGCAGTTGTCAACTTAATTTTGGAGGAAGTGGTAATTAGCAGCCTTTTACATGCGATGTCAATTATTTTAGTTTACTGTTCACGTGACTTAAATATTTCTGAGGAATTACTTCTGTGACAATCACATATGCATAAGGTAGGGCTGTGCAATTAATCACATTTTTTATTTCAATTTATTATTATTATTATTATTATTATTATTTTGTTATTATTATTATTTTGGCCCAAACACTATGGGTGATCCAAAAAATGTTGACGCCGATCACATTATCGACCGGTACCCATCGGGGGGTCTATTTGATTATGTACCTAACACTATAGTCTATAATAAATATTAATTATTAGGGGGTGGTAAAACTTAAAGGTAATCAACTGACAATGTTTTCTTTTCTTTATTTACTTTTTTAGTTTTTCCAGCATATTTATATGTTTGAATATATCATATATTTTAAGGAGAATTTATTGTTTTGTTCAATAAATCCAACATATTTCAGTGACTCAATGAGTAATCATGTAAAATCATTGTGATTTTAATAATGACCAAAATAATTGTGATTATGATTTTTTTTCCATAATTGAGCAGCTCTAGACAAAGTGCATAACTAGAGGCATATATCATCTAATTATGAACTTTGTCAGCCTATCCATATATGGATGTCTGCTGACAGCTTTCAAATGCTATCGCCACTGCAAAATGTAAATAAACTGAACTGAAATCTGTGCTATTTTCTAGGTATTTGGTCTATTTGCTGGCCTTCTGTTTGCCTATGACACCTACACCATTTACTTGCAAATCAGGAGCAATATGCAGCACACAGCAGCTTCTACTGGTGAGAGCATCCGTCATTCTGTTTTATTACACTTTATGGCATATATGAAAATGTTTTAAGTGACCAAATTCTTGCCTTGTTGCTTTGCAGATGGCAGAGTTTAAACTCTCCCGCATATACTGTATGTTGTGTGTTGGTGTATGCAGAAGAAGAACAAAAAGGGACGCTTTGTAGTAGTTATCATGAATTGGACCAGAAAAAATGATGGACAGTATAATGTACAGGTGACAGTTAAGAGAGAACTTTTAAGTCATTGCATCGGAGGAATATGATCTAGAAGTGCGTTGTGGTGCTGTATATCTGTGCCTGTGTCAAAATAATGTCTAATGTGAGGACATATACTCACAAACTTTTATAAACCTCCATGTACCACTGATGATCTATTTTGTTATTAATGTAAAATGGGCCATTAAAAAAAAGTTAGTATGAACTTTAGTTGCAGTCTGCTGTAGTGTGAAGTCACTGTGTCACAGATAACAAGTTGATGAACCGATGCTTTAAAGATTTTCAACATTTTAATTTTTTTTTCTGTTCCTTAACTGATGTCTGTTTTATTCTTTCACCTAGACAAATATTTTCTCTCTTTTTTTAAATCCTTCTCCGCAAAAGAAACTCCTCTGACACCTCTCCAGCATACGGTGACCGGGAGGGGACATGATCGGTTCACTTAGTTATGTCGTGGCCACGCGATATTAATTCATGGGAACGTGATAATAAGTCGTGGCCACGAGATCATATGGTGAGGGAACGACATGCTTATGTTGTGGCCTCGAGATATATTAGAGGGACCACACAGTCACTGTAACCATTCACAGCAGTCAGATATGGAGATGATTAATGAAATAGCGTTTTACTTTAAATTAGGAATGTCATATAAAGATATTGTGTGATCTCTGGCATTAAGACATGGATATGTTATAAGTGAAAGACACCTGAAGCGGATTCTTAAATGTAATGGGCTTTGCCGTCGTATATTTGCTGGATTGAATGACATAGTCGGATTCATCATTGACCAGTTGAACGGTCATGGACGCCTCCACGGATATCGCTGGATGCATACAAAGTGCCTGGAAAATGGGATACGTGCACGAAAAGAAGATGTTCGAATCATTTTAAAAGAGCTTGATCCAGAAAGTTCATTACTTCGTCGTCGACGCCGACTTCAACCTCGGCTATACTTTTCTCAAGGACCCAATTATATATGCCATGTCGATTCTTATGATAAACTCAAACCATATGGAATTTGTATTAACGGGTGCATAGATGGGTTTTCCCGTAGAATCATCTGGCTCAAGGCAGCACACACTAACAGCAACTCTGAAATCATCGCTGGTTACTTTGTGGAGAGTGTGCTGCAAACTGGGGGATGTCCAAGAATTGTAAGATGCGACTTGGGAACAGAGAATGTGATCATGCGTGACATCCAGATGTTCTTCAGACGAAACGATGTTGATGAGCGTGCAGGGGCCCGCAGTTGCATTACTGGTGTTAGTTCAGCAAACCAAAGAATTGAAAGTTGGTGGGGGTTGATGCGCAAAGAAGGGATTGAATTCTGGATACAGTTTTTTAGAGAGTTAAAAGACGAGGGACTGTTTGCTGGAGATTTTCTGGATAAAGCATTGTTGCAGCTGTGCTTTCGAAGTATGATTCAGGTAAGCCAAATGCGATTTTAAATGACCCTTTTATTTTAGCCCATTAACCTATGGGCCTATGCATAACTGATTTGATTTACTTTTGTCAGTCCCCATGATGTTTTTTGATTGATTGACCTTTTAATTTTTCTGCGTTCCTGTAGCCTACTTTTATTACAAAACGTTAAAGCTATAACAAAAATTACAAATTGTGTCTGTAAAGAAATAGTTTTGAAATTTGTCTAAATTGCGCAATTGTTGTCTTTCTTTTTTTTTCTCAGGAGGAATTGGATGAAATTGCAACGGTTTGGAATGCGCACCGGATTTGACCTTCAACAAACTGCTATGTTCCTTCCGGGATCCCAAATATCATGTTCCTGGCACCTTAACTATATGGCACAGAAGACTTCATTGTACATCAGAACAGAGATGATCTACAGACAGCTGAAGACGCATGCTTGTTCCTGTCAGCAGTGCCTTGTGATATCGAGGTGTTTGATCTGTGTACAATCTTCATGGAAGAGCGTCACTTAAGTTTCCCCAGGGACAGTCATGAGGCATTAGAGCTATATGTTGAACTCAGGGATGCTATCCATTCCCAGATTACAGAATAATAGTTTTGAATTGATTGGACAATCACAGCATTGAGATCTACATGTGTCTTTTGACAGTTTGATTGATTTGATATGCACACTGTAATTGTTTGTGTATAGGCTAAATGAGTAGTTATAAAGTTTTCATTTTGTACAGATGCAAGCATAATATAGGCCTTTTTGAAGGCCAAAGCTTTCAAAGAACAATCCTCCAAGTACAAGTTTGAATGTAGATTTACTGTCAATTATTCAATAACATTTAACATTCTTTAAAGTTGATTGAATTCAAAACACTTTATAATAAAAAATTAAAACAATATACATGTACCAACCTGAGACAGAAATAAAGAGATAAATAAGAGAAAATGTCTGTGAACTTTTATACTTATTTTAATAAACTTTGAATACATGCATAAACATTTTTAAAATGTCTTAGTAAACATGGAATGCATAAACATTTTAGACATTTTTTATCCAGAGATTATTCCCTTTTAACAAAGAAAAAGCAATTTGTCATTTAAAATTGCTTAAAACTTAAAAAATTCAAACAGAAATGTGTAACAAACTTAAAGTGCAATGAGCTTACTGGAGAATTACTTGAGAACATAATAAACATCTTTTTCTAGCTGTCCTGAGATTTGAAAAAAGTTAACATGTGATGCATAAACATTTTTACTTATCCATGGACCATTTATTTATATTCAACAATGAAATTTTAGACTATTTTTAACATAAATCTGTAACAAGCTTAAAGTGCAACGAGCTTACGTATAAAATAAACAAATAAAAAAAACATTCTTGTTGCCTTATTTAAAATATTAAAAAAAGTCTGAAGCTCCTTCTGTCTTCTGTTTACAAGAAATGTTTCCAAGTTTAAACAGGTTTTGTTCTTTAAGACATTTTAACTATATAACACTTTTGTTTGCATCCCAAAACCGTTACCACTAAGCAATATAATTTTGTTCTGGAATAAATTTTTTCAAAGATATTTTAGTTTGAGCAGCACAACAATATGATTAAAATCATGTGTTGATTCAAATTACACCACATTACAATTAAAGAATAATTGTTTTTTTTTTTAATGCCACCATTCTGTTACTTCAAAATGTTCAGTAAGTAATCACTAAAACCAATTTTAAACCTGAATTTATAGAATGTAAAACCATAATTTTCCCAAATTAAACTGACTTTACCCTGTAATAGTAGGTTAGAAATTAGGAAACTATCCCCTTGAGTTCAAGTGTTTGGTAGTACATTATGGTATATGTATACCATTTCACATTCATTGAGGCATAACTTGTTGAGGCACATTAAAAGTGAACAAAGTTTATACAACATCCATCACCCAAACTGAACTGTTCAGGACGGCATTGAAGTCAAGAATCTTTTTAAGGTGTTCTCATCTAGTTCCATAATGTACTTCTTCAGGAATCTTGATACACAGCTCTGCTGGGCCGTCATTACTTCAGGGAAAACAAGGATTTCTTAGGTGTTGGTTTTTGCTCTTGTAAAATCTTTGCTAGTTCCTGTGGTTGTAAAGTACTAGAAAGATCCTTAAGAACGGGTCTCCAAGATTCAATAACAAACATAGGAGTTTGGATGAGAGCTTTGTGGCCAAACTGGTCCAAAAGTTGTGGCAGGTTTTCTTCAGTAGGCCTCTGATGACAATCATTGGAATCTAGCACATCAAGAAGTGACTCATGATCAGCTGAGCTGAAGTTTACCATTGCTTCTTCAATGACATCACGCTCATGTTTTGCAATGTAGTGATGAAAGGAATCTCTGATACTGCTATATACAGTACCATATAAAGCTTCTTCAAGAAATGGCAGGGAAAGACGAATAGGGAAATACTTCAGCGCATACCATCCTTTGACCAACACTCTTGCAATAGCTTGCCATTCATCACTCTGAAATTCATGTCTAAGGAAGGGGACTTTGACATCTGCCCCCAAAGCACACCTTGAATAGAATTCATCCCAGAATTCAGTCAAGCAGTCACGAAAAACCCCTGATCCAATAGCCTCTTCAATTTGTCCATTAGGGAGTTTCATTCGAATACTGATCTCTTTATCAATCATTGCTGGGTCACTAAAGGCTTTCATGAGATCACACAGAGCTTGCCCTCTTCGCACCACAATAACAGTCTTTGGAATATCATCAATTGGAATTGTATCATCCAAACTCCCAAACTCACTTGAACCTCCTCCAATTGTGACCTCATTATCAAATGATCCCTCAAATGGTGTGTGTTCCACATCAGTTGCAATCATTGCATTTTGTGAAGAGTTATCGGAGCTGAATGCCTCTAAGCTCCATACCTGTTGCACCGTTCTCACATTTTTAGCTGTTAAATTACTTTCCCGACTCAGGATTACCATTTCTTCCTGAAAGATGTCCTCCCTGTCCATCTCCATGTGATCATTCATTGCATCAGTCTGTATGACTGATATTTGGTGGTCCATGACATTAAGTGGCTCATATAACTTGATACTGGTGTTTTCAGAGTCATTGACTCCGAAAAATGTGAGGTCAATTGTTTCACCTTCTTTGATGCTTGAGCTGCTGGATGCTTGGATATCGTCTGCACTTTCATTCAACATGGCATTTGCTTCCGGATTTGTAAATTTGTTTTCTGTAGTCTTCTCCATATCAATGCACTTTGTAAAAAGATAAAGTCTAAGAATTTTAACCTAGCTTGCCTCATACAAATCTCCAATGGTACATTCTGATTCAATCATTCTATGGGAGAAATCTCGAATGTCACATACAACACTTTTCAGATCTAGATATTTAGATTTACCATTTGGAAAAAAGAGACCCTCTGCTAATTTTTGTAGGTCTTTCATTGTTGACTTAACATCTACAGTAACATGTCTGGTTCCACCCCCTTTTGCAGAGCGAACTTGTCTTTTGCACTGAAGTTCATCCAGCCCAGTTCCACACGTTTAGATTTCTTCTTGGCATTTGTGTTCCCGGCATATTTGTTGGAAATCTGTTGTCGATGTTCTTCTTTGCCACTTGGGGTACATACTCATTTCCTCAATCTCTCAAACAAGTGACTTTTCCTGTCTGTATATTCCATCGAACACTGTTTTCTTCGACAAAAGGCCACAGTTGCCACTCTGTCTCCATAGGAGGGAATGTATTTGGCTAGCTCTGTCTCTGACATCAGTGGTATTACAGATGTGTCAATCTGTTGAAAGACATAATTGTTTCAAAAAGGTTTGAATCACATATTATAACAAAAGCAATAGCAAAAACTTTTAGGTTTTATACTCATAACATCATATTTAGTAAATGTTTGCATGTTTGCTGGTTATACAAAAAGCAACTAAAACTGATTAACTTCTTTTACTTTAATATTGTTGTATTCAGATCACCTTTAAATTATCAATGAGAGACTCTTTAATAATTACCGAAATTGCTTTAAATAAATGATTCAATGACAAATAAAGTACATTTTAACAGTCACTTATCGCCACCTAGTGTTGTCATGATGTAATCGATACACTCTTTATCTGAAGCCTTGGGTTATTTTAAAATGGTTCCTTTTTTTTTTATCTCTACCATACATGGCCGTTTATATCTGAACTATAAACTTTTATCCCAGTACCTCAATGATAATTTGAGTTATTGTATGACATAAATAGCCTGAAATTGTGTTGTTGTGTAAAATGGAACATGCTAGTGCAGCAGCTTATTAAACTCGATAGTACGATTACTGCAGGTTTATTTTAATAAATAGGCTACACTTTACCTTGTCTTGTTCAATTTTGGTAATGTAGTTCTCCTCTATGTTGCGATGCCTTAAAAAATCCAAAAGCTCGTGTGACTCCATCTACGGTCATCAAAACAAAATAAAATAAACAAATAACGAGAAACTGAAATAAACAAATTACAAAGTCAGTAATGACTAGGCCAGAGTAAAAGGAGAAGCCCGTGCTGTGAATATTCGGCTAGTGGCTACAAAACGGATGTCATTCCCTCACCATATGATCTCGAGGCCACAACATAAGCATGTCGTTCCCTCACCATATGATCTCGAGGCCACAGCATAAGCATGTTGTTCCCTCACCACCATATGATCTCGAGGCCACGACTTGTTATCACGTTCCCACAAATTAATATCGCGTGGCCACGACATAACTAATTGAACCGATCATGTCCCCTCCCGGTCACCTCTCCAGCATACCAGGAGGGCCAGAAACCAGCTTCTGTCTCCTCACAGGATAATGCTGCCAATAGTGTACCATGGCACCAAACAAACTGCATGCCACCATTTGTGTTTCTCAGGCTGGCTGTCCCTCCCCTCCTCTATCACTGCTGCTTGTACTCTTCTGTTCCCATTACTACAGCTCCTACTGCTGCTGCCTTTTACCTTAATCAAATATACGATCTGACATTTGTCACAGTTGCTTTTATATGATACAAAGCAAACTGTGTTGTGTGTCCACTATTTAAATCATCCAAATGTGTTTTAAAAGCAAAGACTCATCCAATCCCAGATGGGCCGCATTTGATTTTTTTTTACTTTGAGAAAGTCCCATTAAAATGACACGTACCTTTTTCTAAGGGATTCCCCCAACCCTGTAGCAATGCTATTTTGATTAAGGACAGTTGTAGACATGTTTTATACCGAGATCCATAAACATTTAGGTCTATGCCTTCTCTAAAGATGGCATCATTTCTAATGTTGTTTATTGGTAATATTATCTAACGACAACATTTGTTATTAGGACAGTAAAGAAAACATCACACAAAACAGGGCTAGTGCTACCACAATGGGACCCACTTTAAGCAGTTCATCTGTGTAAATCTTGCAAACAAGCCTCTGAGTGACATTAGCTAAAAGATTACTGTAAAAAGTTCAGTATGTTGATGGCCACAGACCCAGACAGTAGCACGTACAAGACCCATGTTAAGATGGAAGTCTGTGCTTAGCTCACGTGCAGGGGCGTTGCGGAGGCTTTACAAGAGTTTGTAGTTGAGGATATGAGGACAGATGGTAGAGCACCTCAGTCAGATTAATAGCTGGATTTTCCGTTCAATCGGATCTGGTCTGCAGCATGGGGAGGGTGTGGTAAAAATAGTCTGAGTGGTCTAATCTGCAGCGTGTGAGAGTGTGAAGTTTATTTGTATGCGGTTTACATGAGAGTCAATGGGGGGAAAAAATTGGCAACGCTGGGTGCTCCTAGAGTAAAGGCACAATCACTTCTGTACCACTAATAAATAATCCAAAACACTACAGCAAAATGTTACAGTGACAACAGGTGCGGCCCCCTTTTTGTGCTGTGACAAAACTACATTGACTGGCACTGTCTGTGTTTTTTGTTGAGCAGTTTGTTGGTGATTGTAATGAAGAGAACTGGCTTTGTTGTTTAATATAGTTTGAGGAATCGTTGGGTAGAGCTCACAGCGGGTGATCGGTCAGAATCACGCAAGATTTCTTCATTGGAAGTAGCTCAGTGGTAGAGCGGTCGTCCTTCAACCGGAAGGTAGTAGGTTCGATTCCCGCCCCACAGTTCATACTGTCGTTGTGTCCTTGGGCAAGACACTTAACCCACCTTGCCTCCAGTGTCTGTAGCACTGGGGTATGAATGTGTGTGACTGTAGAGGTGTGTTTGGTGGTGGTAGGAGAAGGTTGAGCGCCGTTTGTATGGCAGCCCCCATCTCTGTCTGCCCCAGGTGTGAATGGGGTGAGTGGAAGCACGATGTAAAGCGCGTTGGGTGCCCGAGAAGGGTGCAAAAATGCGCTATATAAATGCATTACCATTTACCATTTTACCATTTATTGACTTTACAACTGCATAGGTACAGTGAAGAATGTGTTTGGGTGTGGTCTGAATAAATAAAGAAGTTAAACAAACAGTTAGTTGAATGCAAATGAATGATTATCATGCAACAAACCTCTATTTGTATCAACTGTATTCTATTCTAATAATATAGCAGAAATGAAATACAATTATATTTTAACATGGCCGAAACTGGCATTAAAAGAATGAAAAAAAACTATGCTGTAGGTCTAAACAGCTACAACTATCACAATGAGAAATGATGCGTCATTTGCAATACAATGGCTCCCTCTTATGGTTGCGCAAAGACCTACACCGAGCCGCTCCGAGAGGTGTCACGTGACGACCAGTGTACATGCGGGAGGTACGTGCCCTATAACCAATTAACTGGATTGAAGGTGAATATCACCGCAATAGCGTACAAATTAGAGACAGAGGGCTTAACTGGTCTTATACAATATGTAAACAAGGAATAAGGCCCAAGTGGCAATCTATACATTGTTAGAAATAAGCATTATGACACGAGGCCTAACCAGACAGAAATATGAACTTACATTTAGCAACACTAAACGGACAAACACTACCAATCTAACCATAGCAATAGCAGTAAAAGCACAACGAATTAGGTGGATTCTTACTTGTAAAGACACGCACAGAATAAAGCAGTTGTATCAAGGCTGGTTATAAGTTGGTATGATTAGTATAGCTACACTACTGGCAAAACTCAGACAGAACACTACCAGAGTGCTGCAACTCTAAGTCAACTTGTGATTGGCTAACAGCCCAGGTGAAGCGAGGCATCTTCCAGTAGGAGAGAGAGAGAGAGTCACAGTAAATGTCTGATGCTTAGCGGCCACAAGGGGGCCTTTTTTACAGTGATTGATGAAAAAAATCAAGATTATGAAGGTGTCTTAAGCTTTCTTTTCAAACCTTAAGCAGTTGTGAATACAGTAAAGCTCTGTATCTGCGTCTTTATATCATTGCACTTTAGCCATGTAGCCAACATTACAAGCGGTGGCCTATATGATCCACATACAGTACACACAAGCTAAGGCTATTGATTTATTAACTATTTAAAATGTGTTTTTCTCACAGTTCTTTGCAATTTTTGCTTTCTCAACATGTGGCAGTTATTCTGGCATGCTGAAGATGAGCATCGAGTGTCAAAATCGGTCAGAGAGTGATCTGGGAATAGAAGGATTTGAATATCCTTTTAGGTCAGTAATCTACTATAAAAACCTAGCTAAACAATTTCCTAACTCTGGTAGTTCGTGGTATTAAAATTTTAATTGCACACATCCTCAGGACTTTGTTGTGACAGCAGTATTTTCCTTCATGTGGCTGGTGCCATCATGTGCTTGGGCTAAAGGCCTGTCAGATGTGAAAACAGCTACTGACCCGGAGAAGGTTATCACTCTTATCCCGGCCTGTGAAGAGCAAACAGTTCGTTGCCGTGAGATTTATGACCCCAAGGTCTCTGGCCTCAACACCTCTGTGGTATGTCTCAAATGTTCTTGCTTTACTTGAAAGACTTTCAACAAATACACTATTGTAATAAATAACTGTGTCATTGACTTCTCTGATTGATTGACAGGCTTTTGGCTTCATCAACTTGATCCTGTGGATGGGAAACCTCTGGTTTGTCTTCAAGGAGACTGGCTGGATGGCAGCCTTCTCTGCAACATACGTCCCATCACAAGAGAAGCAGCCTGCTCCTGATTCTTTCGGTCAGGGTGGCTATGCACAGCAGGACCCTTATGCAGGCTCCCAGGGAGGCTACCAGCCCGACTACGGCTACAATGAGGACGGAGGCTACAACCAGGGCTATGAGCAGCAGCCCACCTCCTACTCCAATCAAATGTGAGCCAGCTCAGCTGCAAGCAGCTGCATAATGGTAAGTACTAAGTGTAATGCACTGATACAAATACAATTTTACTACCATAATGTTTGTGTGATACAACATAGTTATTATCGTGTAATTTGAAGACATTATACTATTGATAAATTTGAGTTTGTGAAAGATGAGTCTGAAAAAGCTTTTTTCTGTAGTGCTGTGTATTTGTATGTCCACTGGAGAATTTTAGGCATTATACATTACAATGCATCTACTGCATTTAAGGCGTCCATCATGTGAGGTTTTAAACTCAGTGGGGCCATTTAAAATGTGTTTCTTTATGCAACAGTAATTACATTTGTGTGTTCCTGCCCATGCTTATTGTATCTTATTCTGTCCTACTTCTCAGGGTGATCTTCTGATATAAGAGTGTGGCTCTAAAGCACCACCTGCATTTCCACACTCCTCTGTGTGTCTGTTTGTGTATCTGTGAGTTAACAGGCGGAGGGAGTGAGGCATCAGGCAGAAAATGGTGTGGCCTGGGGAGGGATGACCACTTCTTATTTACTATGCTGTTTTCTTCAAAAAATGACATTATAGTGTGCTATCAGTATGAATTTTGTGAGTCAAGACTGTCAACAACAGTGTTTTTGTTTTACTCTTTGGATTTATGTAATGGCATTGTGTCTGTTTTGTGAATGAATTTTGTCTTGTTTTGTTCACATTTTATGTTGTCCAGAAAGTTGTAAGACAGAGTCATATAGTTTTTTAAATGGTGTTTCTATCACACTGTAATCATTTAGTTACATACTCTCTTTAACAGAATCTATAGCTTAAAAGAGGGAAGTACATCTTGGGACATGCCTATAGCAAACAGAAATTTCTGAGGTGATCTTGATAATGTTATCATATTTCCTTCTTCTGCATCTTCAATTTTTGTCTCTTCAACTTCTGAAGGCAGCCGAATTTATTGCATGCTTTTAATCTTTAACCATCCATATACAATTTGAGAGCCTGATTAGACTACACAAATAAAGCGTGGTACATTTGATCCATTATAGAGGTTACAGCACATACAGCAGCTTTGCTATTTTTAATATAAAGCACAAAGTTCTGCAAAAATAACTTTCTTCCAGATACTACACCTATCTACCAATCCTACGTCCAATGTCGGAAAATAAAAACACATTTGCCAAATAAGGTGAAAGACATGTCTTGTTTATGCGTTCACAACCCTCATCAGAATAAATCATCTACAGTATATTGGCACATAGCACAGCCTTGGAGTCACTTTTATTATTTTATATATCAGGGTTCTTTAATTCAGGTAGTATAGAGGCACCTGGTTTTCTCTCCTCTAGTCCCCCACCCCTCTCTCTTATAAATATGCTCAAGTAAAATATACTCTATTGTTAGTGGTGAATGATGTCTTGTAATTCTCTTTACGCCTTTGGATAGTGCTGTGTTTATTGTGTATAATGTATTCATATTAGTATTTATTAAAACTTTAATATTTAAACTTATTTAAACTTTACAAAAATCTTCAATCCCATCTAAAAAGAAAAAAATGCATTTCTCTAATATAGCCTTTAAGTTATGCTTGTCAAACAAAGAGCAACGTTTACCAAAACATTGGATTAAACAGTGGAAGCATTAGGCTAACCAACTTTAACATGGGACTATTTTTACACTTGTACGTCGTCACCACAAGCAACAGGGGTTAAGGAGGCGTGGGGTTTACGAGGAGCTCCTGAATGCAGCATGGAGCGCCTATGCCAAAGTGCCAAGAGCCCCCCTTGAGAGAAGTGAAGCCAACGCCCCACCGCCAGCTTTCTGACTCGTTTAGTAGACTACGTAGTTACTGCTGCCTCAGCCTGAACCCAGCGGGGATTTACCTATCGAAAGTATTCTTCCGGAAAGTTGATTGATACGGCTAAAAGGGACTCAATCCACCTGCCTGCGCAGCGAAATCAAAACTAAAGAGGACACCTTCAGAGAAGCATTACGAGTTTGTTTACGCTTTGCGGAATTACTAAGCTATAGGGATATAACACATTATAGTTAAAATAATACGTTAGTAATTAGTTACACTATGGCTGACACAACTGCAACCAGCTCCGGCGCTAACTTCTTGGAGAAGTTCAACAGTTACGTGAAGACCCAAAAAGGCATTATCCTCGCTGCAGAAATAGTAAGTAAATAATAACGGCGCCCCTCAAGGTGCGCCTGAACAGTTATTCATATTGCTACTATTGTTTATAAAGCTGGTTATAGCAAAACTTGTTTGTTGCAACCAATTCATAATTCATGTTTATGTAGCTTATTGATTTTAGCTAATAGACTAGAGTTGAACGTAGCTATACCAACGTGTGAACCGTTGTGGTTTGCAGAAAAGCTAAAAAGGGAATGAATGGCATGTAGTCTGGGGTTGTGGGGTCAGAAGCAGAGGTGAAGGCTTTTCACCTGTCGTGTACTTCACTTTTTTCACATTTGACGCTAAAGAGCCATACGCTAAATGCTAAATGCCAAAACCGTCAATGGCAATGATGGGTCATAGGGGTTTTAACTCTAATAAGGCATCTATGTATATTTTTTGTTAACGGTGGCCGGTAATAGAACTATATTTTCATGCAGGTTGATTCACAGTTTTAGGCATAAAGTAATTTCACTTAACATGCCTCTCCCTTTGACAAAAAAAAAAAAATATATATATATATATATATTTTATGGAGCAAATAAAAATTAAAGAGCAATATTATTTTGTATGGTAAAATATTTTACTTCCTGTCAGAGCAGAACTGCTTCCTGTGTGGGTAGGTGCTGTCTGTCCTTGGCCACATGTTACACATGGTTGACTTTGTTTGCATGGTGATCCTGTAAAATATGACGGATTTAATCTTACTGTAAGCAACAGTGCCCACTTTGAATAAAAATATATATGCAGAGTTATAAAAAGACTCATTTGAAATACAAAATAGCTCACACCATTATCCCCTTTTGGTTCCAGAGATGGCTCTCCCCGCTTGTAACTCAACTGGCTCATTATATGCAGCCTTGCAAAAGTTGGTGGTCAGTCATACACCCACAGTGAAGAATTTTTCATTTTATTTTTTTCAGGGATAAGGGAAAGTGAAGTTTAGTCCCTAACAAAGAACACGTGGATTGTTTACTGTGTGTTTCAGAGGCATCATTAGACTTCACTAGACCCACTGTTGATTTGTTCATCTTCCTTTACATAGAGCCGTATATAGTATTAAGAAGTTGTCTTTTGATAGTGGATATCATATCTGACAATCTTAATGTTCTGTGGGAGTAAAACAGGAAGATCATTAGTTTATGTCTAATGTGTCTAATCATATTTCCTAGCACTAAATAACCCTGATAACCTTAAAAGGGAAAATCCATTTATGCAATTGGTGTCCTTTTGTTCAAACTGAACTCCACCGTTTTCTGATTTCAACTACAATTTTTCATTTTTTTTCTAAACTACTCTTGAATAGAAATTTATCGTTTGTCCAACCTGTCCTCCAGAAGCATGACTGATCTTGAGCATGTACTGTAAGAGGCAGGACTGCAGGTTGTTGTCAGGACACACCCCCACGAATTGAGTTAAGTCATGGTGATAAGTTGGGATGAGTCAAGAGTCACTGGTCTGTGAAATGAATCTTGTGGCGTAGTAAAGTATTTACATTTTGTCACTTTTTTTTAGTCAAAGGGAAATGTTGTGGCATTAGGATAGAGAAGTTTGTTAATATGGGAATAAAAGCCTACAAATCAAAATCTTTCCACTTTTTACAACTGCTTTACTCTATAAGTGAGCCACAGTAAGTGCTGAAAATATAAGCGACTTCTCTTAGCAACTGTTGCTGTTTGGTTTGTCCCTGTACCATGAACTAGCTCCTGGCTCTCATGTTGCTGTTGACTATATATAGCCAACCATTCACAACAATTTTCCTGTAGTCATTTTAAAAGAAGCACTCATTATAGAATTGTGAATAGATCCTGTCAGACTCCAAGTGAAACAGATCCTTTGCTGTGTCTGAAACATAAAGGTGTCAAAATTGCAGAGCCTTTCTTGTTCTGAGGGAAACTCTTGTGCAGTGGGTGTTGCTCTTCAGTAGCTGCTGCTCTCAGTGCAGCCAGAATAGAGACCCTTTTGTAACGGGCCATGGGCTAGGCCACCCGCTACAGAGGCAGCCTGTGCCAGTCTCGAGAACACATGAACTAGTAATGCATCTGGTTGTGTGTTTGTAAGAGTTGTTAGTGCAGGAATCGGAGTATGAGGACACAGCAAATGTAGGGCTGTTGTATCTTGCATAGATAAAACACTCATATCTGGAACTGGAGTGTAATGCTGTTTTCATTAATTTTCTTGTCAGTTTCCACTCCTTCGTAGCTGTCATATATCTTGTTGACTGAATGCATCAACCCACATAGTCTGACAGCAGCAACAATAGTAGTATTGAAAAAATGACTGATAGAACTTCTAAACTGTGGGCTGCATATTTTTTCTCCACACTGGCAACATTTCAGAAAAGTGAACCGAGGAGAGAATGCATGCTTAGTTTTTTTCCCTCCATATGGAAAAATATTGTCATGGAGAAACAAATCTAAGTCAGAAGTAGGCAGTGACAGCCTCCATTACATTTTTGATGTAGGCTTTTATAATACTTTAAAATAATTAATCTAATGTTTGTCTGATGGCTGTCATAACAATAGTTTTGAATTGGGTAAACAATGTTTTATTTTGGAGTAATTTTGTGTTACTTAGAACTGAGAGCTGTTGTTGTCTCAGAGGTGTAGGCATGTAGGCAATATAAAAAGCCTTTTATCAGTTTATTCAAGGTGACCTGTAGAGTAGCACGAAAGGGAGACATTTTAAGGGTTTCTGCTAGTTTTGTGTCAAAGACCTGAAGTATTCTGGCACTTCCATATTGTTGTGTGGATGCAGGTTAAACAACATTCATGCTGATGTCAGAACCTTTTATCTCTCTGTCCTTTTCTTGTAATTTTCAGATTATCAGTTTTATTATCATCATCTGCTATGCTGCATCTGTGTACTCTGGCTACTCTGCTGTAGCCATATGTGAGATGGTCTTTTCCATGGTCTTCTTTGGCATCTTCATGATGGAGCTGGACAAGCAGATTCAAGTGATCAACTGGGTTTGGACCGTAAGTTCCCTATAAGCACACAACTGTGTCAGACATTTGCAAATTTACGTTTTGTACAATATTTTTTTCTGGGCTTCTCTTTTCTCTGCAGGATTTTTTTCGTGCTGTTATCGGCACTGTCCTCTACATCATCACTTCTCTGATTTGTGTGATAGGAGGAGCAGGGGATGGCGCTCGTATTGCAGGCGGGGTCAGTTTAGCTTCTGTGACTCACTAAAGTAAAATTTCTGAAACTGTGATATAAACCATGTCCATATGCAAATTATATAGTATGCATTTACAATCAAGTAAAGACTACATACGAGTGGATTGCACTGTAATGTAATGTGGAAACTAATAAAGTAGCTAAACTCATGTTAACATGCTAAATTTTGAAGTTTTAGAAGACACTTTATCCTCATGAATCCTTGTATGACATTTCTTATACAACAAGAGCAGTTGTCACAGAATTTATGTTGTCAACATAATTTCTGCAGAAAGTGGTAATTAGCAGCTTTTTACATGGATGTACTTTTAACAATTTCTGTTGTCGTGACTTAAATATTTCTGAGGAATTACTTCTGTGATAATCACTTATGCGGTATGAGGTACTTATGAGGTAGGGCTGTGCAATTAATCAATTTTTAAATTTCAATTTATTATTATTATTATTTGGTTATTATTATTATTATGACCCCAACAAAATTGAAAACACTATGGGTGATCCAATCTAAATTTTTGACGCCGATCACTTAAATCATTATCGGCCGATACCCATCGGAGGGTCTATTTTATATGTACCTAACACTATAGCCTATTTTAAATGTTAATTATTAGGGAGTGGTAAAACTTAAAGGTAATCAGGTAATTTTTAGTTTTATCCAGCATATTTATATGTTTGAATATATTGTAAATTTTAAGGAGAATTTATTGTTTTGTTCAATAAATCCAACATATTTCAATGAGTCAATCAGTAATTGTGTAAATTGTATAATTGTGATTTCAATAATGACCAAAATAATTATGATTATGATTTTTCTTCCATAATCGAGCAGCTCTAGACAAAGTGCATAACTAAAGGCTGCTATCTCCACTGCAAAATGTAAATAAACTGAACTGAAATCTGTGCTATTTTCTAGGTATTTGGTCTAATTGCTAGCCTTCTGTTTGCCTATGACACCTACACCATTTTCATGCATATCCGGAGCAATATGCAGCACACAGCAGCTTCTACTGGTGAGAGCATCCATCATTCTGTTTTCTTACACTTTATGGCATATATGAAAATGTTTTAAGTGACAAAATTCTTGCCTTGTTGCTTTGCAGATGACAGAGTTTAAACTCTCCCGCATATACTGTATGTTCTGTTATGGTGTATGCAGAAGAAGAACAAAAAGGGACGCTTTGTAGTAGTTATCATGAATTGGAGCAGAAAAAATGATGGACAGTATAATGTACAGGTGACAGTTAAGAGAGAACTTTTAAGTCATTGCATCGGAGGAATATGATCTAAAAGTGCGTTGTGGTGCTGTATATCTGTGCCTGTGTCAAAATAATGTCTAATGTGAGGGCAATTACTCACAAACCTTTATAAACCTCCATGTACCACTGATTATCTATTTTGTTATTAATTTAAAATGAGTACCATTAAAAAAAAGTCAGTATGAACTTTAGTTGTAGTCTGCAGTAGTGTGAAGTCACTGTGTCACAGATAACAAACTGATGAACTGATGCTTTAAAGATTTCAAGTGTATTTTTTCTGTTCCTTAACTGATGTCTGTTTTATTCATTCACCTAGACAAATATTTTCCCTCTTTTTTAAAATCCTGACATGAATTTCTTTGTGGCTAAGAACCTTTTATAAATGTGTGCTTAGTGGCACAAAGTAATAAGAGCCTGTGTAATCCTAAGAAAAGTATCCATTCATGCAAACCTGGGTGTTTCATCTGCTTGATTCTTTCTGATTTTTATTCAGGCTTTGTGTGTTCCGATGCTTTCAGATAAAATTATTTTTATTGTTTTTGTTCTTTTTCAAGCTCTTTTACTACTACAAGAATGTTCCTTTTTTATTCAGACTATTGAAGGACAAACATTTGTACAACATTAACTTAAGTTGGCTGTTTCTCATAAGAATGTCTTCTGTTTCTAACAGTTGTACAAATTGCAGTTTGTAACATAATTATTTAATGCAGTGGTGCTTCGGAAAATAAAAGCCATCTTTAACACAAGCGTCTTATTTTTTCTTTCGCCAATCTGATTAGAAAATGTGATGTGTGTTAATGTAGGCTACTTCATTTTGTTGCTTGTTACTGTGTATGCTTTGTGTCGGTAGTGTTACCAGTAGATGGCAGCAAATAGTTGCTCTAAAATAAACTGATCTACTGTGCAGGACCGCTGGTCTACAACTTTTCAAAAAAACAGTCTGTAATATGTGAGATGTTGAAGACACTAATCTCAAAGATGCCTATTGAGTTTTCCTGATCCGATGATGCTTACAGGGAATGTATTTAAAAATATCTTTCTCTTTTGAGATTATTTTGCATTTATACAAATCCAATTGTATTTGCTAGGAGACCTGCACTAGAATGCCATTGGTTAAACCTATTGCAAAAGTGGCAATATTTGGTTTTATATAGATACTAAATGTTAATTTAATTTATAATACAACCGAATATTTCATTACGGGCATAAAATTTTAAATGTTTAAACCACCAACTGGTCAAGTCCTCCTAGTAGGCCTGATTTATTTCAATAATCACGCTTTAAGTGGCAACAATTGGCTATATCACCTGGGAAAAGAACGTAGGCCTAACTACTGAAGCAGTGATCAACTTTCTTGTAGCCTTAGAGAAGTTAGGGCCAAACCTGCAAGTGTTTCTACGAGCAGCAGGTTTGAGTCAGTTGAGATCTGTCAAGTTGCCCAGGTGACGTAAGAAACGTGGCTGTAAAAGCTTAAACATTGTTGGTTTAGCCACTTTTGTTTAGCTGGATGAAAACTCCCTTACAGTATAAAGTCATCAGACCATTTACAACAATGTGTGTAAGTTTTTTTAAAACTTATTTGCTCACAAGATGTCACTTGTAGATGTTTACTTTCAGAGCTTAACCGGAAGTTGTCTGTAGTTGCTCTGGCTTGTTTTCACATGATCCTCTGTGAGCCACCGGAGTTAGCCAGAGCCAAAAGAGGAGTCCGGGCTCGGCATGTAGGAGTTTATCCCAGACTTTAAGACTCTGTCCCAACACTGTTTTTTCCTGTATCATTTTAACTACTATCTTTTTAGAACAAAACAGCGCCATGTTTCTACGAGGCTCTAAAAAACGACGGTCGACTCGTTCGGTGAGTAACTACTTGATTCATACTTCATATTTTTTCCACAGCGGAGAAAGTGTCTTTATTTATAAGATGTGAACATATGTAATCGTTCTTTTGAGTAAATAACTTAGCACTTTGCCGTATTACACTCAAAATAAACTTGCTCCATTCCCAGCGCAGAATTCACCTGAGTTTTTACATGTAAACTTTTTATCCCATAAGCTCGTCTCTTTGTTATTTTACTGAGTTATACCGTGTATAAGCTATGTTGTGCAATTTCGTGGACTGAAAGGTCCGAGATTCTTTGTTTCTTGAGATATTTGAGGCGCCCCAGGTGAGTCAGAAGGGTCGAACTACGTCATAGACTTTACCTGAGCTGGATGTGGCTTTTTTCTGAACTCATGTCATAGGCTACTACCAATATATTTATGTAAGGTTATCTAAAACGGCTCAAGTGAGTGACCATATGAAGCTTGAGACCAGACCAACAGATGTGAATTGGAAACATCTGTCTCTGCTGCTCATTTGGACAAGCTCCAGACACAGTGACTGTAAACCCACTCCAGTTTAATGAGTCTCATTCTTGTACAAACAAAGTGGTTTAAGTGGTGTTTATGCCTATGAAATAAATAGTGGCTCAACAGTAATTACACCAATAAGACACCTGTTACAAGCTTACATATACCAATAACTGCATTAATATTTCATTCACAGTCACTTACTGTTCATTACTGTTCAATTACTGCTTAATTCAGATGGTATTAATTTCTTGATAAATTGAATATAGTCAAATCTTTGAGTTGTTATAATAGTGTTATAATAAATCTAGATAAAATTCTTCCAAATACAGGAACCTAATCACTTTCTGGTTTTATCTCTCCAGCTCATTTAACATAAGTGGTTTGTCACAGTGTTTTTGAATACCGCCATTATTATGGCACTTTGAAACTGTGGAATACCTTGAAAGCTATCGTCCCATGATGCACATGTAAAAAATGAATAGAGATTTACGTAACATTTTGCCATAAAAAAGAAAAAAAAATGTATGCATGGAAATGTTAGCACAAGTAGAGTCGGCTACTTGTTGTGCAAATTCTCTAAATCTATTAGAAGTGGAAACCGTAAATGTTGGTATCTTTAGCTCAACACATATTTTACTCTAGGTTTCCTTTTTATTTGACTTTAATGTCCCATGAATGGTTGGCTTGCAGGCTGTCTGTTTAATGTTGTCTAGTGACGAGAGGTCTATATACTCTGCTAGTCAAGGCAGCAAAGGAGTCTCACCCCTGACCTCCTTGGTAAATGTTCAACCATCGAAGACTGTGAAGTAAAGGCATCTCAAAATTCAAATGTTGTGTGTAGTTTTAAGGCACAATGAATTTTACCTTGCACTGTAGGTCCTAATGGCATTGTACTAGTATTAATTACCTGTTCACTCATATTAGTGTAAGTGATATGGGCTGAGCCTTTGCACTTGCCTCCTGATAACAAAGCTGGATGACTTTCAGTTTGTCCATTACCTGGTTACTTGGTAGCAACAAGGACCTCAAGCAAAGCAAAGCAGCACCATGTGATCAACGTCATAAAAACAAAAGAAGCTGATATGAAAAGCCCGATGCCGGTCTAAGTGTAAGCATGCGATGGGAACCTGAGTGTTTTATTTACTTTACTCACATTTCATTTAGAAGTGACTTCCTTCTGCTCCTGGAACATCCTTCTATTTCAGCACAATAGGCACAACGTTATCTTTTTAGGGAGCTGAAAGGAAACACACAAGTACGCACAAGTAAATTAGAGGCTCTCTGAAACTTACCTCATCTCTTCAGCACGGAGAGGAGAAGACCTGGGAGGATCAGGAATGTTGATTAAAGGCACAAAGTTCATCTCTTTTTCCATCACATAATCTAGGTTTAGTGAACACTTCTACTGCTAATTACAATTACACAGACTCACAAGGGTGGCATAATTGGACAAACACCTATCAAACCTTTAGCCATGGAACACAGTTATCTCTTATAGTTGTCTTATAGTTGAAGTATAATATCATATACATGTCAGGTCTTTAAGGTTTGTCCCTTTTTAGAGATTATTTGAATAGGTTTTCTTGGTCTTGCTGGGATAAAAAGTTGTTTAGACTTACTACTGAAAGATTTATGGCTCCAGAGCTCTGGATGAGATAATGGTGATCTCTCTTGTAAATCTTCTACAAATGATTTAAGAATTTTAAGGAGTAGCTTCACCCAACAGAAAGATAATTGTCCTGTAAAAGCTTCTAGTAAAAATGATTTACTCCTGCAGTTATTCAACTCCATCAGCAGGTCTCTCAGACCCAGTCACTGTGTCTGTGGGACAGCCCATAGACTTACAAAGGTACAGTCACCCAATTATGACACCTTTAAAATAGATTATGCAATTCTTAATGTTTTTCTTGATTTTTTTTAAATAAAGCCAGCTTTGTACAATTTTAATACATTGACTAGATCAGAGTTATTAGCATTCCCGCCTCACAGCAAGAAGATTGTGAGTTCAAACCCTAACTCGAACATTCTCGACCAGCCTTTCTGTGAGGAGTCTACTTGTCCTCCTCGTGTTACTGTGGCTTCTCCCTGGGTTCTACAGCTTCCTCCCACCGCCCAAAGACATGCGTAGGTAAACTGGCAACTCTTAAGTATCCCTATTAAATGTAATAATCTAAATGTGAGCCCTGCAACTAACTAGTTGCTGGGATAGGCTCCAGTCACCCATGACTCCTAACGGGAATAAGCGGAAGAAGATGGATGAATAAATACTCTTTATTATCCCTGTGAGGAAATTCATTCTCTGCATTTAACCTGTCCAATGGCGCAGTTGGCATTTGCTCAGAGGGCATCCTTCTCCAGATCTTTGCGCCAGTAAGTGGTCATGTAACTAACCATAGAGACGTTTTTTCAATATTGGGAGGGGAAACTGGAGCACCCAGAGAAAAGTGCAGGTGCTAGCCACCTTGCTACATATTGTTAGGAACTCCTGATATGGCTAAACAGGAACAAAATATTATAAGTTTACTTGAGGTAGAGCGCATACCACATAAGACCATAGATTGTATAAATATGGATAATATCCACCCATTGGTCCCCTATTCACCAATATTGTCATTACGAATGGGCAATAAAATGGCCGTTACATCCGGGCTCTTTTACACGAGGACCATTTTAGAGGTTCCATGGGAGAGGCTTGCATAAGACACAGACACAAGTCTGATTTACAGGTCAACCCCCTGTTTGTCCCCCTTTATGTCTTTCTACTCAATCTAAAACAAATCTTTAATTATTTTATATTTAATTACTTAAATCCTCTGTTAAAGTAATTTATGGAGACAAAAATGACTGCTTTTTCTTGTAGTGTGAACGAGCTTACTTTAACAGCATTGTATTTAAACCAGTGAGAGGCAGACTGGCGCCAAGTACAGGTCTGTGTGCTGTTGTGTGAGACTGAAAGGCATTTAAACCTGGATCGTAAATTATTGCTCGATGCCATGTACGAATATTCTAGACTAACAAGTTCATGTAAAACAGGATATAGTCTCCGCCCTGAAACCGCTTATTCAACGTATTCAACAGAATTAGTCAGGAATTGGGAAAAAAAAATTATACTCAAGATCAAAGACAGACGTCTGCGGTGACCTTTTAATAAATTAGTTAAGCATTTACACTTGTTACAATCCGCTGATATCCTGGAGATAAGCAAAACAAACTCCACAAAGCACTTATAGGAGTTGCAGTGCATCAAACATTAACTCACACATGGATAAAAACTGCCTTAAGATTTTGTTTGTGGTTAGAGCCGCAGTTCTTAGGGTGTGATTGGAAAAAGAAACCTCAAATCACAGTTGAGCAGGTATGCACAGGTATCTCACTGAATCACATATCTGAGTTTTATTGCTTTGCTCATTAAATTTTATGTATGTGCGCATGCGTAGATTATACATTTGTGGTGTTTTGAAAAAGGATGGTGCGATTAAAGAGACACAGAGGCGACTGCTCTGTATCGTAATTCATAAAATATCTGTCAAGTCTGTGTAAATGCGGCGAGTCCTTTACAAAGGTACAGACCGAAAGGTTCGAATAAGTGAGCGAAAGAGTGATTACATAAAGAGGGAAAGGGTGTAGCTCTCATCCTGAGTCTGCTTCCTTCCTCTCATCTCTAAAAGTGGTGTGCGTGCTCAGCCACAAACGTGCACACACACACACTCACACACACACACACACACACATGCACAATAGGCCACTGCAGGAACACAACAGGAGGGGGGATCTGACGTAGTTGCTTTTGTGCTAAGCTGTGCAATTGGCCAAGTTAAATGCACTGCTCAGCACTTTTTCATAAGGTACACTTTATGTTCTATTTAATACTTTTCAGTTTTAAGAGTCCATTCCAGGAGGTAACAGCATATAATACTACTTTAGTTTAAATAAAGTGCTGTGTCATGAATTGAAAATAGTGAAAGTTTTAATATGCCATTGGACTAAACAGGATGACATCTACCAGACAGTACTCCTGTAATAACTTCATAAATTGTGTCTATGCGTCAGTACTAATCCATGGAAAACCTATAGACACCCTGTAGTCGACCTCAGATGCTGCTAAACAAATGGCTAAAAGGATTCATTCATCATTCTGAGGTTTAAGGGGACTCTAGGTGTGCTGCTCAATACAATGTTTCTCTGGCCGTGTCGGTCAAATAATGTCTCTACCAAAGGTGTACTGTTGATTTAAGGGAGATGATAAGACGTGCAGTAAGCATGTGTTATGTTTTCAGCAGGAGGAGGAAGAGGATCCAGACAAAGGGCAGCCCTGTATGAGATGTGGAGACCAGTGTCCCGGTTTTCGAGTCCATGGCTGGAGGTTTGAACTGCTCCACTACTCTTTTTGCCTTTGCAGGAAATGTTGATTCCCTTTTGTTTGTTTACAGGTAGGGCGATGTTCAATTTTTCATACCGTTATACCAAAATTATACCCCAGTATACGGTATATGGTATTAGGGGGAGAGACACGTTTAGAACCACCCTATGAGTTTTTAATTTTACATGCACTAAGCATAAACACTCAAAGATGGCCAAATGTTGTGAAAACATTTTGCTGAAAGTGAAGCCGGTGCTATGCATCACAACATTACAGCGCTGCTTTAATTACGCACAGAAAGAACAGTGCCTCTGCAGCATTATCTTTTAACTCTCACAGACAATTTAGATTTGTTAATGGATTTATTTTTCAGAGTAGACATCAGAAGTAGACAGGTTTTACAGCACTACAGAGTTTATTTAGGCACTCGTCTGATCACTGAAACGTTATGTGTCAACAGGACACTATGGAATAACTGGTGCTTGCTACTTCGGGAGTGCGCACATTAAACTCCATTATCGAGTTGCACTCGTCCCAAAAACATGTCTTTAGCCTTGTTTTCTCACTAAACGCTGTGTGTCAGGACTGTTCTCGTGGTTCTGTAGAGAAGCCCATAGACATGCTTCACGCAGTGCCAGGGCTCACGTTAACAAGTGTCAGACCTCCGTGTATTTAGCCTTCTGTCTTTACAATCACGGCTCTGGCTGCATGTTTAGTGCACAGGAAACACAGCGTGTGCATGACTTAGTATTGAGATATTTACTGGGTTTTCAACAGAAATAACTACTTTGGAACAGTCACATACAGTTTTTTTCGGTGCTTAAAACCTTTCATTCTGTCTGTTGCCATACTTACTGTACATTTGTTGTCTGTGGCTGTATAAGCCATATTTCCACAGACAGACTAAAAACAATTTCTGACTGGGCTCATCAGAAGCTCTTTTTAAAGGCAGGTGTCCGTACAAAGAATTAAGAAAAAAGTAGTGAGCGACACAGTAGATTCCAGTCATTAATGTTGTCACTGGCCTCATTTCTTCACAAATATTGACCACAGCCTCGTTAGGTGCTCTCCTATTTCTTTCACATTAAAAATAAAAATAAAATCCCCAAATAGTGCAACTTTTGAGACTGACTCACTTGCATTCACTAAGGCTGCTGCTGGTAATTGAAAAAAAAATACAAAAAACAAAAATATTTACACAGGGATATCGTGGCTTATTGAGTGATACCTTGGGTATTTTCTGATATCCTCATACCGCCCAACCCTTGACAGTTTCAACTATCCTGCTGCTGAAGGTTTAGCTTCATCACTGAAAACTGACTACTTAATATCAACATAACTCATATGACATAGAAGTCAATTATTTTAATTTGATGTGGAGATTAACAACAGATAAGCTGCAGAAGCAAAAAGTCAGAGCTAAAGGCTTATGGAGACCATTAAGTGCAGACAGCCACAACCCGAGTCTGGAGGAGCTTTTAGTTTAGTGTGTTTGTAAAAAGAAAACTCATATCAGCATCGTTAGTATTAAAGACATAATATGCAAAATTTCCAGCTGAATCTTCCATCCTCTTTTTCAGCACTGATCTTTAAATTAAAGTCTAATCGAGGTTTTGTGAGCTGTGATTGGCTCAGACATACACTTACTCATTTAAAATTTCATAGATATTTTAGATTTACAATTTATAACCCAATAGTGGTAATCTCTCAGTGATCACCAAATAGTAACTTTCTCAAATCTGGTATCTGATTGGAAGTCCCAGCCAAACCTCCTTTTTCTCCCTCACTCTTCTAACTCCCTTTAGTGTATATCCAGCTGGTCGGGTCGCTTGGTGCGTTTAATCCTGTCAATCACACTAATAAGGTTAAGATTTACTGCTGTGATAGTAACCTTCTGGACCACTCCCAGCGCACCATTTTCACTCTTTTTCCACTATTTCTTTTGTTGAATGCAAACTTGGATTTAGTCAATATACCTGTTATTTGTTAATAGATTGCTCTCTGGAGTCTCAAAGCTGCAAAAGCACAGAAATATGAATAGAGGACACATTTTGAAATGGGTTGTGCAGGCTAAGTCTAACTCAAAGACAGAGGGTAAAACAGGCAGAAGAATGCACACTTCATGAAACCGGACAAGTGTAATTGTATCTTTTAGCTTATTCATTCTGCTCCCTCTATTCAGGTCAAGACAATAGCTTGGAAGTTAGATGTAATCTAAAACATGTGTGCTGCACTCTACCCACGGGCCATACCATGGTGTAAGTTTAGTTTCTGTACTCATCGATTTGTTTACAGTAGGTTTAATCTTTTTCATGTTCACACAGTGTTATCATTTAGCTAAGATCAAAAGGACAGAATGGTGACCGCTGTTGTTTATGGGATGAGCTTTTCTAACCCAGAAGCATAACAACATTTTAAAATTACCAAAGTGACTGTGATTTATGGGCTGCAATTTTTAAAAACCCCAGAGTCTTGTATAAATTGCATCTCCCTTAATAACCAATTCAGAATAATAACTTCCTAGCGACAAAGTGCCACAGGTTCAGCTGCAAAAAAGGAAGTGATCCATCTTCGTCCCGCTCTTCTTCAGACAGATCCTAAACCGAGGTGAGGGACAGATGGTGCTTCCGCTGCCCAGCAGTAACTGAATTGAGTTACTTTTGACCCCTAGGTCTTTGCCTTGTAGCAAAAGTGTTCAGAGTTACCGTTAGCCCGGGTGGTCATGCAGCAATTACTCAGCCACTAATTAGAAGCAGCACACAGAGTTACAGGACGAGGCCCATCTGCTTTTTGAGCAGGATCTAATGCATGCTTTGCTATACCTCTTTGGAGTTATTGATTATTATAACAGCACAGGATAATCCCAGACACTATGATATTTCCATATGCTGCTGAAAGTGTCCTTCAAAGACCCACAATGGAAATATGTTTAGCCTGTCTTTAGTTAAGGCGTGTAAATCTGTCAATATCTCTATTGTTGAGCATTTTACCTCAATTATGATTAATATCTTTCATCCTATAGTTTAATGACAAGGTTTGTACTGTAAATATTTATATATTCAAACAATTAATTCCTGGAATAACTTTTCCAAAACTAAGACTGAATATCCTTTCTTTGCAATTTTAATCTGAATACAATTACCTATTTTGTGTTTAATAATTGTACATGGTAAAACAATTTAAACTAATCTTTAATATACTATTACAACCCATATTTTTGCTTTCAACCAACAGAATACAAGAATTTTAAACAATTGTCACAGGCCAGATTTGATCAGTTGCCCATTTTATTTTTGATTTGTTTCTAGCCTTAATCTTTCTAAATTAATCTTCAGCAAGTTATAACTTGACATGCTGTGGCTTCTATAAGACCTAAGTCATTCATTTAAATTTAACTAAAAAGATTTTGTTCTATGCCTGCTCATTATAATGACATATTATGACAAATACTCGTTGCTCATAGGCTTTGCCACTTGTTTCTATGATTAATGACTGCATCAAAGCATCATCAACCCATCTGTTCTGGACCAGTCACTGCAGTCTGGTCAGAGCAGAAGAGACAGTGAGAGTGACGCTTGTTAAATTATAAATCTAATTATAAAGGAGAGAGTACATGCTCTGTACTTTTGCTTATTTTTGTAAGTATATTTTAAAAAGTCGTTAGAGTATGTATGCTCTCTTAACACTGTGTTTGCTTGGTAACCTGTGGTTGTATTAAGTGTTGGAGCCACTTTTTGTGTGAACCCACTGTCGGCGTAGAGGGGGTGAGTGAGTGAGTCTGGGGATGGGAGACTCATAAAAGGCATGCACGAGTAGAAATGACCACATGTAGCAAGACCACCACAGAATATCATGCTCTTCGTCACAGACACTGTTCGCTTTAAGAGAAGCCTGTGCGAATTGGACTTTGACAACAGGACGAATTTGTCATGATCACCACAGGTACAGGACAATCACTTCTTTGCTGTCTAAAAGGATTAGTCTGAATTGAAACGTAAACAGTCATTAGCTTGGGAAATGACATTAGACATTGTTTCTGTTTGTGGAAGATGTTTATTTTGTTTTTTCTTACATAGGTTGAACGTTATGTAAAGAAGCTAACCTTGTACACAAACGGCATGTTTCTGACTATGTGATGCCTTTTTTTCTGATAGTCCTACTTGCAAATTCAATATCTATCCAAATTAAATTGACAATTTTAGTGGTGTCAAATATGTATGTATATTTTTAAGTTCCTTCATGAAGTGTTAATACTCAAGTGGCAATTAAATCCTGTTCTTGCATGACAAATCTTTATTCCTATAGCCCTAATGCCCTAATGTCATCCATTCCTTAGAGAGCTTTGTGGAAGTGATCTTAAACATGAGAAACAAAATAATTCATTAATTAATCTACTGTTTATCATTTATGGGTCGCAAACGGGCTGGAGCCTATGCTGTGGGGTTAAGGTGTGGTACAACCTGTTACCTGGACAATGATCAGGACTAACACTAAAAAGACACTGATAGACAACTCGTTGCACTCATATTCACAATGGGCAGTTTTGAATCACCAATAGACTTATACATATTTTTGGACCTGCCTTTCTGTTTTTAAAACAAGTGTACATTTGGTGTTCATTTCCCTGTGGATTCACTTTACAAGACTAAACAAATGGAAGCCTTTTAAAAGGCCATCCTGCATTCTTTGGTACACAGAGTTTATTCAGTCTAATTGACACTTTGGCGTCCCTCAATGATCGTAGGTTGCAGGTGGTTGGCAAACACCCACCAATGACTTTATTTGTAAGAAATTCTTTTATCGTGTTGAGGTTGGTGGGGGTGAGACATCTGCCGCTTGTCTTCTCATGCCAGGACGAGGGCTGTGTCCTCCTTCCTTTTTACATAAGCATGTATCACAGCCCCTCCTCCTCAAATGAAGCCAGATGCCAGCAATGTTTACTTGTCTTCTGAACTATTAGTTGTATTGGTTCTACCCGAATTCTGCTATTTATCCTGTTTGTAATGTCTCCTTGGTAAGACTGACTGTTGATTTTAATTTTCTTGACCACTAGAAAAAGAACAGGAGAGACTTTCAACTTTGCAACATTAAGATGAGGTATGGTTTATAGAAGATAACGCAGAGAGTAACTCTTGGAGTAACTGTGTTTTGTTTATGGTAGATTTTTGGGGGGATGGGGATTGGTTGCTGAAATAAAGCAGCTTTGTGCCTTGTGAACTTGAGCCACAAGTACCAGCTGGCAGACTGTTATGTAATGACAACAGAGACAATTTACACATGCATGACATGATGCATATGGCATATTATTTATGCATATTGTTTTATTCTCACTTATACATCATTACCGCAGCCTACTGACACTGGGATACTTTACACTGGACCACACCAGATTTGCTGTGGCCAGGGAGATTATTGGTCCCATCTTCGCCTTCCCCTCTTAACTGCCCTGGGATTGACTGCCAGCTTATGTCATTGACCTCATTCCCTGTCAGTTTCATATAAAATGTTCAGGATGGGCCAATCTTGATGCAAATCTGGTCTTATCCTGATATAAGAAGAGCATGAACTGATCATCATGTTCAAAATTGCTGCAGTTTAAGATTTAGCTTACTCTGTTTATTTTGTTTGTTTTTTACTCTGAAGAACCTTTATGCAAACAAATGGATTTATTAAATTATTAAGACATAGGTTGATTGATTTTGCTGTGAGCTGTGGGTGTCTTAGTTGCATAATACTAATCTCTAGTACTATCAACTAATTCAAAAGAGTGCAGGATTTTACTTATGTTTTTTGCATTTTTGCTTGTGCAAAAATATAAGCTCCACAAATATTCTAATCTTGGCAGAGATTCCAATGTAAATGTCAAGTTTGCACCTGATTACCTGAAGCACAAGGAGAACCCGGAGATAGTTTTTTTTTTTTTTCTATTCACAGGAAGATCTGTGTGCACTGCAAGTGTGTGCGTGAGGAGCATGCTGTGCGCTCAGTGCCTGGCCAGCTGGAAAAGATGATGACAAAGCTGGTATCAGACTTCCAGAGACACTCCATCTCTGATGATGACTCGGGCTGTGCCTCCGAGGAGTACGCCTGGGTTCCACCTGGGCTCAAGCCTGAACAGGTAACACCCATCATGCAGAGCTCATTTACAGCTCATTTATTTAAATTTCTGTTACAGAAACAAAGATTACGCTCTGACTTGAACGAGTTCATACTAAGATAATTTGATAACCACAGGCAACATACACTTATTCTAAATTAAATGAAATTTATAAAAATTTAATTTGACCACATTTTCCTCCTCATCCAGGTGTACCAGTATTTTAGTTGCCTACCAGAGGACAGGGTGCCTTATGTTAACAGTCTTGGAGAGAGATACAGAATCAAACAGCTGCTTTATCAGCTGCCAGCTCATGACAGCGAGGTAACACCAATCACTGGCCGGATTTTCTTTCTTCTTTCCACACAATATACAATTTTGTTTTTCTATCAACTTTAGCAATGCATAGCACAAAGAGTTCTTGAACTGCAATAAAGGCTACAATATATAGCCTCACACTACATAACACAAGATGAGTTACAAAAAAGTGAACAGTCTAATTATGCAAGTATTTATAATAGTTAGTTAGTTAGTTAGTTAGTTATAAAAACTGTGTAAAAATTATATATACATAGTATATAGTAGTATAGTACACAGTATATTTACAGGGTAATAAATGTTGAATAATATCAGATTTATTTAAATTATTGCACAGACATTTACATAAAAAGAACAATTATGCACAGATTAGGCACAGCATAATAACTATTTTACATGAGTATTGTATGGACTGCTGTGGGGATAAATTACCTGTGCTACTACAGATGCCAAATGAGCTGCTCAGAGCAGTAGCTGATCAGACTACAGTTGTGCTCATAAGTTTACATACTCTGGCAGAAAATTTTTATTGTTTGGCCTTTTTTCAGAGAATATGAATGATAACACAAAAACTTTTCTTTTACTCATAGTTAGTGATTGGGTGAAGCCAGTTTTTATTAAATCCCTGAAAAATGTCCAGAAAAATCACAAATTCTGCCATGGTATGTAAACCTAGCAGCACAACTGTAACTATATCGTTAAATTAAGAATAAATAAACCAAAATTAGAAATTCTTTAAACCATCAAGTATTGTTTTATTTATTTATTCACATTATTCTAATGATTGGGTAATCATATTGATGACTCTGAGTTATATTAATGCATGAATTAATATTATTTATTGCCTGTATTAACTGTAGCATTGGTGTGTTTTTGCAGCCACAGTACTGTAATTCATTGGATGAGGCAGAAAAGAAGGAGTTGCGTGTGTTCAGTCAGCAGAGGAAAAAGGAAAACCTGGGCAGAGGTGTGGTCAGACTCTTCCCTGTAACTATGACAGGAGCTATTTGCCAGCAGGTAAGGCTTTGCTTTATGTTTTGGGCGATGCGTCAATAGGCAGTGATACCAAGAATATAATTCAAGAATAATTTTACAATTTAAAAAATCAAAGCCATGCTCTCCAAGAGGAGAGTTCAGGTGCATGTGGGTGCAGGCATAGCTCGGGGGCGACTATATATAGTGGGTTTAATGGTTATAGTGCTGCATATACAAGTTTCTGTGCTATCTGGAGTGTTTACTATAAAGAATATACTGTCTTGACTGAATTTTCTCACCTGCATCACATCTTTAAATCTATTTTTTCCAGTGTAACAGACCAATCAGCGGTGGAGATATTGCAGTGTTTGCCAGTCGGGCAGGATCCGGTTGCTGTTGGCATCCTCAATGTTTCCAATGTGCCTCCTGCAATGAGCTGCTGGTTGATCTAATTTACTTCTACCAAGATGGTCAAATATACTGTGGCCGGCACCATGCAGAGAGGCTCAAGCCACGCTGCCAGGCCTGTGATGAGGTATTGTAGCTGTCTTAATAAGATCCCACATCTGACTTTAAATACCCAAGCACATGATAGTTGCTACACAGATTATCTTGGTCTCTGTCATAGACATGTAAAAAATATAGTTTTATTTACATTATGCAGTATGGTGTACTTTTGGATGTGTGTAGTGTAGCTTATATGTTTTTATATGTGCGAGTCTTTATTAATTCACTAATGGATTTGGGACAACTGACCTATAAAGGTAATTTAGACTGGTAGATCTCAAAGCTGACAGCATGAGAAGATGTTATCATCTCCTTTTTTTCTGTTGTTTTAATTCCAAATTTTTTACAAGCAATCTTATTATTATTTATTTATGTACCATTGAAACCATGCTAAAGTAGGTAAATAATGGGTTGAATTTCTTTAAAACTACTTTTAGTTGCCTACATCTAGACTGCTCTTGTATACCATAGTTCTGACTCCTCACAAACTGTATACTGAAATGATGTACTGTTGTTCACTGTGGCTTTCCAATCCTAGATTATTCTTGCAGATGAATGTACAGAGGCAGAAGGAAGATATTGGCACATGAAGCACTTTTGTTGTTTTGAGTGTGAAGCTGCACTTGGTGGTCAGCGTTATATCATGAGAGAAAGTCGTCCATATTGCTGCACCTGCTATGAGTCTTTGTATGCGGAGTACTGTGATACCTGTGGAGAAAACATAGGTACCAAGTTACAGTTTTATACATTTTTTTGATTTTATGAATTACTGTACTATACTGTCTGACAACTGTTTAATCATTTAATCTTGTCCCCTAGGAATTGACCAGGGCAAGATGACATATGAGGGTCAGCACTGGCATGCTGTGGAGTCGTGTTTCTGCTGTGCCCGTTGCAGACTACCACTACTGGGACTTCCCTTCCTTCCTCGAAGTGGCCTCATCTTCTGCTCCAGGGCCTGCTCACTGGGAGAGGATCCTAATAACTCGGACTCCTGTGACTCAGCCCTGCAGAGCCGCCCACCTCAGCACAGACGACATGTTACAGCAGGGAGAGTCCAGCAGCCACACTGTTGCTCACCACTGCAGCCACTAGAGGGCATCAACCCCCATGTAATGCCTGCAAGAGACCGCATTAACACTAAAATGGAAAGCAGAGGTAAATGTCATTTTTAATATGATATTTTGTAGATCAAGGGCACAATAATTTATTATTTCTTTACTCTGCTCTTCCTAGGTCCACACTGCATTTCTCTTAAACAAAATGGAGCTCCTTTATCTCAAGGTCACTCTCTTTCAAGAGGCAGCTACTCACCTCTTCCTCACATACACTTGGCAAATGAACGGGGGCCCTCTTGGCCCAGTGACATCACACATTACAGCATAGTACCAGGGCATTGTGACAGCCCTCACTTGAATGGCCTTGAAAAAGAAGGAAGAATGAATGGCAATATTGGACATCCCCTCACTTGTATCAGTTCAAGAGAAACCTCTGCTAAAGATTGTATGAATTGGGTTGAAAAAACAAATCATGGTAAATCCCATAAATATGTTAAGATTATTCATACATTGACTTCTTGGCTAAATGCTCAACATTTGCTCTTTGATTTCAGCATTTCCACCTCCTAACCAGCTGAAGTCAGCTGACTCATCTCCCCTGTCCCCCAGCGACAAACTCCCGCCTCCTCTGCCTGCTAAGTCTCGTGAGCTGAATCCCAGGGAGTCTCCCACAGCTAATCTCAGCCAGCCAGAGGACAGACTTACCGATTCTCCACAGCCCCTGTCTCGCAGCGGGACAGCAAGGGTCAGCTTCAGAGAACCAATCAGCAGCAGCTACTCTATGGAAGAGGATGAGGAGGAAACACAAGATCACGAAGACGAACAGGAGGACAAAGAGCTTGCAGAGGAAGCATTTGGAAGCAGGTTACATCTAAAGAAAGGCATCTCACCCCAACTGGATCTACTAGGTATTTTTTTTTTTTTTTCTAGGGTGCTTTTAGACTAGCTTTTAGACTTCATACTTTCAGACAGATTGTTTTAAGTTTTTTTTTATTTATTATTATTAGTTTATATAGTAATTACACAACAATTACACAATTAACTCCAACGCTTTAATTGCTGGTCTAATAAGTAATAAAAATAGGCCTCTAGTTTCCACAAATCAATCTGTTCTTTGGTATTCCAGCTCTTAAGTGGCAATACACACTCCAAATGGATCATAGATAGTATGATACTATAATTATGAATATGGTTGCACAATTTGGTTCTTAATCCCAGTTTTCTTTATTTAGATGGTTCCTCACACCTCCACCGTCTGAAGCGAGGCTGTAATCGCTCCCGCATCCTCTCAGACCCTTCTCTACACCTTGGATCAGAAAAACAGTACAGACGCTCTCGGCCTGAACGACCTCGACTTGACACCTTGGAGTGGAGGGGAGAGAAAGAGAGAGATAGCCGAGGTTCATCCCATTCCTTGTCATTGAGCCTTCAACCAGGCCACTACAAACATGAGGACTCCTGTTCGACATGCTCTTCATCCTCTGAGTCGGAGGAGGAGGGCTACTTCCTGGGGCAACCAATACCCCTGCCCCCGCAGCTTAGAGTGAACCAACCTGAGGCCAAAGACACACATGTACATGGGAAGAAGGAGGTTCAAAAAGAATGGGGACTAAGAGGTAGCATACGACGAAGAAGGGCGCACAGTCTTGGTGGAAAAGATAAAGATAAAAACTGTGCTATTTCCTAACCTGTGAACATACACCAAAACAGAACATACAGATAAAGAACCTGTATGTTCCACATTAAATACAAGCTCCACATTGTATTTATTGTGGAGCTTGGGTTTAAATAATTTCCAAAAACATAGTTAGAGCAAAGCCTCACAGCACCTAATACACGAAACACTCTGCCAGCACAGTGGCACAGTGAAATAAACTATTCTAATAATAAATGTGTCCCAGGTTTAGGTAGTTTAAACCTGTTTAAACTGAAACTGTCTGTACAGTGGGCTGTTAGCATAACTGTATTTACATAGACAAACCCCAACCAACCGAACCAGCAGCCCCGGGGATTTTAAGCCCAATCTTTGTTTATGGTTTCATAAAAAATAAAGTATACTGTTTTATTTAATTTTAACAAATTGGAGTGCTTTTTAATGCAATTGTATATGGTTTCTACAACTTAAAATGTAAATCCTCAATTGTTATTGGATGATGTGTAATGGATTTATACAACGAATGTGTGTGAATGTTGCAGGTCATATGTATTATATTGTTTTTAAAGCCCAGTCCAGAAACACTATTTTTGTATGTTGGGTGTTGGTGTAGCTTAAATATTTTACATGGGTTTTTAATGTTTTATTTCTGTTGTAAGTCACATATTGTAATATTAAATCAGACACAATAGTTTCCCATGTCTTATTTATTGAAAGTAAACTATTCAACAGAAACATATTGTATACGCCATGTATGATAACCATGACGAAAGATAAAGCACAACGCAAACCACAGTCCATTTGGTCAAAGGTAACTCCTTTCGTATTTCAAAGAGACGATGGGCCAATCAGAGCCTGGGGGCGGGTACTAAGGGCGAGCACATGAGAGTTGTCAAACAGGTTTCTCTTGTGTTGCTAGGTGGCTTCGATATCCTCACTAATACGTAGTGTTACTGCTCGTCTCTTTTACCTGTGCCAAAACAAGAAACAGGAGACACTTTCAAATTGGAGAGTCAAGGTGAGTTTTTTTTTCATTAAAGTGACACAGGAATAACTTCTCAGTTAATTTGATCAAGCAGCTAACTACCTATTGAGAAACACCTTGGAACAAGTTGGCTTGAGGCTTGTAAGGGCAAGACTTTAGGCCTCACCTTCACACGCGTCGCAGTTATGTTCCTAACCTTTTAGAAAATTATTTTTTGTGTCTACGTCTTTTTGTGTATTGCTCATGTTTGTTAGGTCAGGGGCAAAACGTGTTGGTATTTGACTTAACATGTCTGTTTTTGTTGGTTCTGACACGTTCTGACATTTCTCTTTGGTGTGTGACTCACTAGCATGCTCTGTTAATGATATAACGTTAGTTGCTGGGTAGTATACATAAAGCATGTATATTATTTTTTATTTTAAACTGGGGATTTATGAAGACCCACTGAATGAAGGAACATTGGATACAAGTTGAGCATTATCAGCAGGAGTTTGGCCTAGTAAAACCTGGAATGGCAAATATGTAGAGAATGTGACTGACAGATGCAAAGTCTTAAAGAGGCATATTTCAAACATACATTATTAATTATTTACAGAAGTGTTTTATTGGCTGTGTCAGCACATCTAAATATTAACTCAGTATTTACTGGTTTCACTTATAAAACTGTAAGCAAAGAAACAAAGAGGGCTGGATTGACAGGACAGAAGTAACTTCTTTTATGAGCTTGTTTAACCCATAAAGACTTTTATTTCAGAAGGAAATCTTAACCCAGGCAACTGACTTTATTTAGAAATGAAGAGCCATTGTTCCCACAGCAGCTGTTGGTGCCTGCAGACATTAGTTTGTTGACAACGGTCCTGATATACCTCCCCATTCCCACTGACAGCCACGCACTTGTCTTTGGCGTCTGTTCACAAGCCCTGACTGTTTGATGGAAAGGACAGTGATTTTTGTAATGGTCTTTGACGCTAGAGAAGACTGTCTGGTAGTATTGTTTTGGAGCATTTGAGATGTTTCAAAAGATGTGCGCTCATTGTATAATGTATTCAAGTGTGTTTGCTTATTCACTGATCTTTTATAGTTTTGTATTTTTGACTAATGTGTAAATTCTCTCTTTTACACAGGAAGATCTGATCAGGCCATGTCATGATAGTTCAACTGTTAAGTCAAATGAGCTGATAGCTGAAGATAATAATGAGGCAGCACATAGGATTTTTTCTTATGTAAAAACCAAGTGAACAAGGACAGTTACAAACTTTGTTTTATCTGCTCACACAATGTCCTGTGGAGACTCTCCAGCAGCCAATCAAACGTTCAGTACGGACAGTAATTGCAGCAACACCCCCTCGATTACGACCAAAGGGCCAGGTGGCCCCTGAAGTCTATCGACAGTGCCTGGCAGCAGCAGGTAGACCTAAGCAGAGTGCAGTGGAGAGACTGGAAGCAGACAAGGCCAAATATGTCAAGAGTCAAGTTGCACTGTCTAAGCAGCTGCCAGTTCAGCCTCCTGAGATGACCAGACCTTTGCTAAGCCCACGTTCTGCCCTGCAGCCTACTAGGAAGACTCCTGTCCAGACAAAAACAAAACAAGAAAGCGTCCAGTTGGATTTGGAGCACCTGAGTAACCTGATCAGCGGTGTCAACGATGGACCTCAATCTAGTTTAGAGGACAGCCAAGCTGAGTTAATCTCTCAACAGAAAAAAGAAAGGCCTTGCCCACCTCCACTCCACTTGGAGGAGGACAGGAGATGGTGGCCAGCCAAGGTGAGATTGAAAGCTTTAGGACCGTCCAGAGAAGAGAGCGTGACCACTTCTCCAGTGGCAAGGACTGTGAGAAGAGTGGATGTCATGCCCCAGACCACCACAGTGCGGGCCCCTGTGAGACCAGCACAGTTCACGAGGCAGCCATTACATCCCTTACCTTTACATTCCCAGTTTTCACTCCACCCTAATTTACAACTCCGTCTATTTTACCCCAGAGCAACACCAACTTCCTCTCCACTGAAACCTGTTGTTGCACCACCACAACCTGAAAACCCTTCTGCATCATCTCCTATCAAGTCCCCCCCTGCTCCTCCTCACCTTGACCACCCAGTTTTGCCTCCTCCCTCCCCAGCAATCACCCGCCTGTCCTCCAGCTCCAGGAAAAGGCCCTCTCTGACCCGTTCCAAATCAGACCTCAGTGATCGTTACTCTAGAGCCGGAACCGAGCTTGAGCGATTCTTTAACCTGTGTGGTCTGGATCCAGTGGACTTGCAGGAGCTGAATGCGTCTAGTTCTGACATTGTGTCACTTGCACGTTTCCGCAGTGTGAGTGCTCCAGGCTCTGAGTGTGTGGGTTCTGGAAGGGAAGACGAAGAGGGGGAAGGTACTGGGAATGCTGCCGAGCGTGTTCCTTATGGTGTCTCGGTCATTGAAAGAAATGCACGAGTTATCAAATGGCTTTATGGACTACGTCAGGCCAAAGACACTACAAATAAGAGCTCGGATTTGTAGAAAAAGAACAAAGTGCCGGACTACAAATACATTATAATGAACATATCTTTATTGATGTTAATCTGGATTCAATGAGTTCGATATGTTTTGTTTTGATTTTTGTCTCATAATGGGGCTAATTGTGCTGTTGAGGCTGGTCTTTAAGTCTATGGTGCCATGTCAGTTCATATCTCATGTTCTGCAGATGTATGTCAATTAAACTTTGATAATGCAAGCATATTACTTGGGTTTATTTACATTACATTTTACTACTATAGCTAAATACAACACACACTTGCAACACACACTTTACTTTGAAATCCTAGCTGGTAATAAAATACATATGTACTTAAGACCAACTGTTCATAAAAATGAAATTTAATTTCATAAATTCACAGCTCTCAGCAGCTTATTTAAAAAAACTCGATTAATGAGCTACTCCATAATATTTTTATTCAGCAGCTTACCATTGTACTATACCCACGTGTCAAACTTTGTGGCATGTTTATGTATTTGTAAAAGGGTATAGAATTACAGAAAAGATGATAGACATGGGTAAATATGATATGGGTTGAATAATGAGTACTTCAGTGACTACTAATCCAAATAAGTTGTTCAACCAGATTCCAGCGCTTAACAAGTAGGGCTTACATTAGGTACAGCTCTTAGTGTGTGGACAGGTGTTAAAACGGACTATGGATAGGAAATCACTCGGTGGTGGCCAGTATCAAAAGGTCTGTGTCGAACATTTAATAATCTCTAAATATGTTATTAAATTGCTGTACTAGACATTGTTATACTTGTGAAGAGGCTAAACCTCCTATGTGGTCTTCAGGAGTCAGAGGGCATTCCTTTGGGCAGGAAGCTGTGCTATGCCTTAGGTGGGGTCCCATATCAAATGACAACAGTCGCTATAGGGGTTTCACTGCAAATCTTTCTTCTGGATATTGTGCAGGTATAAAAATATACTCTAAATGTGTTTTTTTTTTTTTAGTATAGTAACGTTTAAAGTAGAGAAAAGTAACATCACATGTTTAAAATGGTTGGCAAAACATATTTACAGATGGAAGCTTTCTATGTCTCTATGATTTTGTTTGTGAGCCGGGCCTGGGATGCAGTGACGGACCCTCTGGTTGGATATTTCGTCAGCCACAGTAGCTGGACACCCATTGGCAAACTCTCTCCATGGTAAAAAAAAATGCTCAACACACTTAATTTTTTATTTAGCTGATGCAACCTCTAGCAGTGTGTTCAACAAAATTACTAATGTTAATGATCCAGGCTGGTTCTTTCCACACCTTTTGGAATCCTGTCCTATTTGCTACTGTGGTTTGTGCCTCAAGGATCCATGTCTACGGCTCATATCGTGTTGTGGTTCCTCACAGTGACCTGTGTGTTTGAGACCATCATGAGTGTAAGTCAGGTATTTCAGCCACTGCCTCCTTTACTCACATTTCTTTTCATTTAAGTTAAGCGTTTTTGAGTTTCTTGAAAAGTGCTATACAAGTGTTGTGTATTATTTAGTCATATAGTCAAATGTACAGTAGTCTCTCATGTCTCTTTAGTGAGAAACCTGTACTCTGTCCTTATTTGTGCTGCTTGATGTGCGTTGCCATGACTTGTCACTGCCTGTGGTGTCATGTTTCTTCCTGTCCTTCATAAACAGTGCTACAATGTGCCATACCTCTCACTGAACATGTTCCTGGGAGGTAATAAGAGAGAGAGAGACTCTGCCACAGCCTACAGTTAGTAAGCTCTTATTTACCAACTGCTTTAAAGTGGGCTACTACACAGTCTGGAGATAGTGCATTGTAAGGTACAGTCTGAGTCATTCCTCTACATGTTTTTCTATGACAGGAATGAGTGTGGAGATGGTGGCAATGCTACTTGCTTCAATAATTCAAGGTGAAGTTGTAGCTCTGTACAACACAGAGAAGCAAACCTACTGTCAGCACCTGGACCAGGCCCAAGAAGCAGCTCAAAGCACATTCTTTCCACCATCACTTCATGGAACGGTACCGCACTGTTTAGGAATACAACCCAATTTATAAAATAAATTTCTTTAGCTCACTGGCAGTGCTATTGTACTCACACCATCCCAGGGATATCTGGTTACACAGTAATTTACTATTATTTGTTAAAGCAAAGGCATTGTTGTGTATCTCTGTTATTCCTAGTTGTTTCATAAATTTGTTGAATTGTTATTAACTGCCCAGAATTATTTCCACACAGAAAAAAGCTTTTCTGACTTCAGCTTTGGTGATTGGTGCCTTATTTTTCCTCAGTAGTCTCATAATCTTCCTGGGAGTTAAAGAGCACAGGGGTAAGTCATGGAAGTCAAAATGCAAAAAAGTCACTTGGAAATATTATGCGAGAACCAGGGTTTTATTATACAACTGATTTTTTTTTTTTTGGACAGCCCCAAACAGCTCTAATGACAAAAGGCAACTGGCATTTCTAACATCATTTAGGATGATTTTGTGCTATGTTCCATATCATCGACTTGTGTTTGGATTCATGATCAGCATGCTTGCATATCAGGTATTATTTTCGTTCAAATTGTCCAAACATTTCCTTTTTTGAAGCCCTATAAAGAATGGAACCTAATCACCTAAAGATTATTTTTTACTTTTATTCCCCATCTGTTTCATTTCAGCTGTCCCTAGGTAATTTTGCTCTCTTTTGCATTCATGCTGCTGGGCTTGGAGCCCATTTCCAGTACCTCCTATTGGTTCTACTAGTAAGACGCTTCAATTTACGCTTCACTTACTTAGATGTTACAATCAAAGAAATATATTATATGAGCATGCTACCACATACTAAATTGATGTCAACATTTACAGGGTTCGGCCTCAATAGCTGTTCCATTTTGGCAATCTGTGCTTCTGAGAATAGGGAAAAAGATAACACTTTTCACTGGATTATCTGTAAGAAATCAAAGACACAAAAAAATTGAAAATAGATACCCCTCTTGAGTGTGCTTGTTGTAGGACCTTTTTAAATGTCTCTTCCAGATCTTCATCCCAGCAGTGATTCTTGTGGCCTGTGTTCCCAGCAACCTGACGGTCTTTATCATAATGTGTGTTGTTATGGGATTTAGTGTGGCGACTATTTTCCTGCTTCCCTGGTGAGTCACTTCTCATCAACTCCCAAAGGCATCTATCTATGCTTTTCACTTTGTATTCATACCTCAACCCAATTATTCACGGCTCCACATGAATGACGTATGCATAAGTTGAGGAAACTGTATTTGTGGCAGGTCAATGCTTCCTGATGTAGTGGATGACTTTGCTGTAAAAAATCCCACCTGTAAGGATTTGGAGCCTCTATTTTTCTCCTGTTACACTTTCTGCAATAAGCTGGCAGGAGGCCTCTCTGCTGGAATCTCAACCATGACATTACAGTGAGTCAGTACACTCACTTTATGCTATTTGTGGATGTTGTCATATGTTCTCTCTCCCTACAGGTTTGTGGGCTACAAAGCAGGTGCATGTAGCCATAGCAATGAAGTGGTGACGGCTCTGATCGTGCTGTTTTCACCTGTTCCTATTGCACTTCTCCTAATAGGGATGATCATATTTCTCTTACACCCAGTCAACGAGAGACAGGCTTTACCACTGCAAGAGATTGCCACAGTTTAGTAAGTGTTTGTTTCCTTATAGTTTGACCAGTTATACATGACTTACAGTTTACTTTTTGGTCTAGTTCAAGGGGGACATCATCTTCATTAGACCTAGGAGACTCTACATCACAAACATCTAACGCAGCCAGTGTGACCACACATGCTCTTTCAGATAAGGCAAAGTGTGTAGTGGGAAAATATAGCAGACCCAAATGTGTCATCCAGCCAAATATACACACCACACAGCACCACAAGCAGAGACTTGGCCCAAAGGAACATTCATCAGAAGATGTGGAAGAAGAGAAATATGCGAAAACAGAACCATGCAGTTTTTCAGACAGGCCAAAGGTCAAGTCAAAAGTCACATGGGTATAGTGAGAAGACAGAATTATTCACATTTACTGATAGAGATGCTCCAATGAATGATACAGCATTTGGATTTGGTTTGTCTACTTCAAAATGTGTTGAATATAACAGCACTTGTGAACTGCCACCTTATGGTGTGAATATTAAAGGCAGTTAGTAAAAATTGAGTCTCAACTGACAATAAATGCTGTGGTTTATGACATAAGTGAAACTCACTTGTCCCTAACAAATAAGCATTTAATTAAAAATAAATAAATTGTAATTAAATCTGCAGTTGTCTATTAAACTTCTCGATGCACTCTCCACAAGATAAAAGTGGGAATGTTATACATGGGTTTTTAAGATGCTCTTTTTGAGAAAGAATTTTAAAAAAATGGTAGACTGTTGCCTCAATTGATGTTACAAAACAATATCTAAATCTTATAACACTGTTAAGAGATAAGATACACCCAGGCATCATCCCACCTAGACTTTATTGATCCCACAGAGAGGAAATGTACAGCAGCTCTCAGAAAGGTAAAGTGCAAAAAGTAAAAAAAAGGTGCGCATGCAATAGAAAAAAAAAAGTATCCATCCATCCATCTTCTACCGCTTATCCGGGGCCAGGTCGCGGGGGCAGCAGTCTAAGCAGAGACGCCCAGACGACCCTCTCCCCAGACACTTCCTCCAGCTCTTCCGGGGGGATACCGAGGCGTTCCCAGGCCAGCCGAGAGACATAGTCCCTCCAGCGTGTCCTAGGTCTTCCCCAGGGTCTCCTTCAGGTGGGACATGCCCAAAACACCTCCCTAGGGAGGCATCCAGGAGGCATCCGAAACAGATGCCCGAGCCACCTCAGCTGGCTCCTCTCGATGTGGAGGAGCAGCGGCTCTACTTTGAGCTCCTCCCGAGTGACCGAGCTCCTCACCTTATCGCTAAGGGAGCGCCCCGCCACCCTGCGGAGAAAGCTCATTTCGGCCGCTTGTATCCGGGATCTTGTTCTTTCGGTCATGACCCAAAGCTCATGACCATAGGTGAGAGTAGGAACGTAGATTGACCGGTAAATCGAGAGCTTTGCCTTACAGCTCAGCTCCTTCTTCACCACGACAGACCGGTACATCGACCGCATCACTGCAGAAGCTGCACCGATCCGTCTGTCAATCTCACGTTCCCTCCTTCCCTCACTCGTGAACAAGACCCCAAGATACTTGAACTCCTCCACTTGAGGCAGGATCTCTCCACCAACCTGAAGGGGACAAGCCACCCTTTTCCGACTGAGATCCATGGTCTCAGACTTGGAGGTGCTGATCCTCATCCCAGCCGCTTCACACTCAGCTGCAAACCGTCCAAGTGCACACTGAAGGTCCTGGCTTGATGGAGCCAACAGGACAACATCATCTGCAAAAAGCAGAGACGAGATCCTGTGGTCCCCAAACCAGACTTCCTCCGGCCCCTGGCTGCGCCTAGAAATCCTGTCCATAAAGATAATGAACAAGGCTGCCGGTGACAATGGGCAGCCCTGCCGGAGTCCAACATGCACTGGGAACAGGTCTGACTTACTGCCGGCAATGCGAACCAAGCTCCTGCTCCGGTCGTACAGGGACCGGACAGCCCTTAGCAAAGGGCCCCGGACCCCATACTCCCAGAGCACCCCACACAGGCGCCACGAAGGACACAGTCGAATGCCTTCTCCAGATCCACAAAACACATGTGGACTGGTTGGGCAAACTCCCATAAACCCTCCAGCACCCTGGAGAGGGTATAGAGCTGGTCCAGTGTTCCACGACCGGGACGAAAACCGCATTGTTCCTCCTGAATCCGAGGTTCAACTATCAGCCGCATTCTCCTCTCCAGTACCCTGGCATAGACTTTCCCGGGGAGGCTGAGGAGTGTGATCCCTCTGTAGTTGGAACACACCCTCTGGTCCCCCTTCTTGAAAAGAGGGACCACCACCCCGGTCTGCCAGTCCAGAGGTACTGTCCCCGATCACACGCTGATGTTGTAGAGGCATGTCAACCAAGACAGCCCTACAACATCCAGAGACTTGAGGTACTCAGGGCGTATCTCATCCACCCTGGTGCCTTGCCACCGAGGAGCTTCCCAACTACCTCAGTGACTTCGGCCTGGGTGATGGATGAGTCCACCTCCGAGCCCTCGGCCCCTGCTTCCTCAGCGGAAGACGTGTCGGTGGGGTTGAGGAGATCCTCGAAGTATTCCTTTCACCTTCCAACAATATCCCCAATTGAATTCAGCAGGTTCCCACCTCCACTGTAAACAGTGTTGGCAGGGCACTGCTTCCCCCTCCTGAGGCGCCGGACGGTTTGCCAGAATTTCTTCGAGGCCGACCGATAGTCTTTCTCCATGGCCTCACCGAACTCCTCCCAGACCCGAGTTTTAGTCTCCACGACCACCCGGGCTGCAGTCCGCTTGGCCTGCCGGTACCTATCAGCTGCCTCAGGAGTCCCACGGGCCAACCATGCTCGGTAGGTCTCCTCCTTCAGCTTGACGGCATCCCTTACTTCCGGTGTCCACCACCGGGTTCGGGGGTTGCCGCCACAACAGGCACCGGAGACTTTACGGCCACAGCTTCGAGTGGCCGCATCGACAATGGAGGTGGAGAACATGGTCCACTCAAACTCAATGTCTCCAACCTCCCTCGGGATCTGGTCGAAGTTCTGCCAGAGGTGGGGGTTAAAGGTCTTTCTGACAGGGGGCTCTGCCAAACGTTCCCAACAGACCCTCACAGTACGTTTGGACCTGCCGAGTCTGTCCAGCTTTCTCCCCCACCATCGGATCCAACTCACCACCAGGTGGTGATCAGTTGACAGCTCCGCCCCTCTCTTCACCCGAGTGTCCAAGACATACGGCCGGAGGTCAGATGAAACAACTACAAAGTCGATCATCGATCTCCGACCTAGGGTGTCCTGGTGCCACGTGCACTGATGGACACCCTTATGCTTGAACATGGTGTTCGTTATGGACAAACTGTTGCTAGCACAGAAGTCCAATAACAGAACACCACTCGGGTTCAGATCCGGGGGGCCGTTCCTCCCAATCACGCCCCTCCAGGTGTTACTGTCGCTGCCCACGTAAGCGTTGAAGCCAGTAGAACGACGGAGTCCCCGGTCGGAGCACTTTCCTGCACCCCTCCCAGAGACTCCAAGAAGGCCGGGTACTCTGCACTGCCATTTGGCCCGTAAACACAAACAACAGTGAGAGACCTATCCCGACCCGAAGGCGCAGGGAAGCGACCCTCGTTCACCGGGTGAACTCCAACACATGGCGGCTAAGCTGGGGGGCTATGAGCAAGCCCACACCAGCCCGCTGCCTCTCACCGCAGGCAACTCCAGAGTAGTGGAGAGTCCAGCCTCTCTCGAGGATTTGGGTTCCAGAGCCCAAGCTGTGCGTGGAGGTGAGCCCGACTATCTCTAGTCGGTATCTCTCAACCTCCCGCACAAGCTCAGGCTCCTTCCCCGCCAGCGAGGTGACATTCCATGTCCCTAGCGCCAGATTCCGTGTCCGGGGATTGGGTCGTCGAGGCCTCCGCCTTCGACTGCCACCCAATCCACTTTGCACCGGCCCCTTACGGTTCCTCCCGCAGGTGTTGGGCCCACGGGAGGTCGGCCCCACGTCGCTCCTTCGGGCTGAGCCCGGCCAGGCCCGTGGGGAAAGACCCGGCCACCAGACGCTCGCATGCGAGCCCCAACCCCGGGCCTGGCTCCAGGGTGGGGCCCCGGTTGCGCCATACTGGGCGACGTCACGGTCCTTAATTTTTTCATCTCAATAAAGGGTTCTGAACCGCTCTTTCTCTGGCCCGTCACCTAGGACCTATTTGCCTTGGGAGACCCTACCAGGGGCATATAGCCCATGACAACATAGCTCCTAGGATCATTCGGGCACTCAAACCCCTCCACCACGATAAGGTTGCGGTTCAAGGAGGGGGTATATACAACCTCCACAGCATTTTAAATAGAATAAAATATAAAGGTTAAATTAAAAACAAAAGCTATCTTTATACTTATTTACAAAGGGAAAAGGGAGACAATGGACATTGCACAGTATTCTGGCTTGTTGCACATGTGAGTTATAAAGTCTGTCTGCAGCAGGTAGCGCTCCTTCCTGCACTGAGGGTCACTCAGTCTGTTACTGAAGGAGCTGCTCAGAGCCTCCACAGTCTGATGCAGGGGGTGAGGTATTGTCCCTGATTGATGTCAGCTTGGCTAACATCTTTCTCTCACCCACCTGCTCGAATGAGTCCAGGACAGGGCTCCTGACCAGCTTGTTGAGTCCCTTCCTGTCCCGTTCCGTGCTACCCGCTTCCCTGCAGACTACAACGTAGTGGAGAGATGAGGCTATCACTGAGTCATAAAAGGTTCTTAAAATCCCTGCACACTCCGAAAGACCTGTTTCCTCAGAAGGTGGATCCTACTCTGGCCCTTTTGTACATGGAGTTGTGTCCAGTTTATTGTTCAGGTGAACACCCAGGTAATTGAAACTGTCCACTGTCTGTGTCCAAGCCCTGGATGTTTACTGGTGTGTGGGGGGGATAACCTCCTGAAATCAATCACCATCTCCTTCGTCCTGCTGCTATAGCTGGAGTAGTTTTCCTTTTGCACCTTCAACATATTCACACAAGTAGATATTACATATTATAATATAAATAATACAACGAGTTAATGTTTTAACGTTTTATTAAGACAATAACACTGTTGTCTAAAATAGACAACAAATAATTATTTAGGGCCTTTTATGGTTTGAGATGGTTTGGCATTGTCAAAACCTCACAGAACACTGTTGAGACCTCAATTACCCAGGAGCTGTCACCACTTCACTTTAGACTGATCTAACAGCTAAGCAAAAGTGAACATTTTACAATAATCTCAGCCCCTGTGGTGATGAAGTGGTGGCTTGAGCCGACCCGCCTCTGCCTGCCGCCGCCCCAGCACATACTAGTGAGGAAGGATACTCGAGCAGAAATGGGGGTAGAAATTCAAACCATAACTCCTGGCGACGGTAAGATTAAGTAAATGTCTTTATTAACATAATCTTTAACCTTAAGGTTGTATGTCTACTTGTCACTTTTGTAACCTGTTAACTCCTGTGTTTTAGGGCGAACATTTCCGAAAAAGGGGCAGCGCGTCGTTGTGCACTATGTCGGTAAGTGTAGTGGATGCAGCAGTATGAGACTTAAACGCAGTCAAGTTTCTTTTCAGTCTAATACTAGAGAGATGTTAATGTTGGGTTGTTTTTTGCTGATTCTTCTTCTTGTAAAAACTCCAAAAAGATTTGTGTCACCGGCGTTAAGATGTTTATTTTCCTTCATGATAGCCCAGACTAGCAGCTAAGTTAGGTTAGCATTTACCTTCTCATCAATTAAAACATGGCTTTGTTTAAATTCTGCTTATATTAGGAAATGGTGTAGGATAACGCTCTTGGAATCATTGAACCCGATACTTTACGTTTGATTTGTCAAAAGTCCCATGCTTTGTATTCTTTTTATGAGGTACAGCAACGGCACCCGTTTTTTCCCTGCCACATAGCAATGCTAAGTGGCCAACATTAGCTTGTAACGCTAGCTGTCAGTCACCATTAGAGGGTGGATAAAATAGCCAACATACATGAAAATGGGGATTTCTTCGGTTATTTTTAATGCAACAGGAGTTGTCATTTAAGTAGCACAAGATTAGCCAAGTCTTGGAAAAAACGAATTCTAAAGGCACCAGGATCAGTGTGAATGTGTTTTTAAAACCTTGTGTTGATTGTCTGTCTTGCAGTATATTGATGGTTTCATGTATGACATTTATATTTGTATAGTAGGAGGACTATGCATTAAGACCTTTTTGATCCTGAATTGTTTATTGTAAACGTTTGAACATAATGTGTTGTACAAATGGAGACCTTTTAATAAAAACACTTCAAAACAAATATGTGACAGAGCCAATCATTGGACCTGTGGGTTAAAACTATAGTCTAGATCTAATGAAGGTACATTGAAGAGAACCTTCAAAACCTTAGTAAATCACTGTTTTCATACCACTACATAGACATGTAGCAGACATATAATATTTGGCCCCTAAGGTTTCAGTACTTAAAGCTAATATTTTATGTGACGTTCAATAAGTCAATCAAAACCCCAGCCAAATACAGTTCATACTACTTACTTTGGTTTCATCAGGCACACTGGCGGATGGTAAAGTATTTGACTCATCAAGATCCAGAGGAAAGCCATTCAAATTTAGAATTGGAAATCAGGAGGTTATTCGTGGTTGGGAAGAAGGAGTAGGTCAGGTAAGGAGGATCGCTCATATAGAGGTGTTCATTCATGGTACTTGATGTTCATCGTGTAATTAAACAAATATTTTTTCACAGATGAGTGTAGGTCAGCGGGCCAAACTGGTTTGCTCACCAGACTTTGCATATGGCAGCAAAGGACACCCAGGCATCATCCCACCTAATGCCACCCTTACTTTTGATGTGGAGCTGCTTGGTCTTGAATAAAACTTGTGCACTTGCTGTTTTATTTCACTCAAACTTCAGGGTATGTCTTCAGTGTGTTTGTTTCATACAGATTATATGCCGTTAGGTTACAAACACCAATACACCAACATTTGTATTTAATATGTTGACAAGAGATTCACCAGTGTTTAACAATTATTAACAGGTTTTCTTCAGTTGTCTATTCTCCTAAATTGCAACCATCTTTCTGGTTACAGGTTAACTCCTATCTCGGGAACATGAAGGAAAACAATAATTGAATCCTTTTGGTTCCTGTGTAGGACCTATTTCTACACGACTTCACTCATCTTTCCATTTACATACAAATTGTGTTGTATCACTTGCTTTAAGTCCTTTTTTGTCATAATATATATTTTACACTCTAAACTAGAGGTCTTATACTATGCCATTCCATATTTTATTTTATTTTCTAAGGACCACTTATCGAGTTTTAGATTGTCATACAGTATTATATTTGGTCTCATTTATGTGGCTCTGTGGCCTTTTTACAAAAGTTGTATTGATAGCAGATGATGAAAACATTGTTTTTTGACAGTGATATTTCTATGAACTACCTTTGTGGCTTCAGTTTCAGGAGTAAGGTTAATAAGATGTTATAAGTTAAATTAAGCACATCATTGCCAGATTTTTCTAAAACTGAATTTGCTTGTTTATGCTGCAGAATAATGCCTATTTAGAAGTTTTGACCAAATGTTAATATCTGGACCTTTTTTAATGATTGCAGACTTGAACTGACTTAATATTTTTATTTTTGCCTAAAGAACCAATGATAGCCTGGCAGGATGTTTTTTTTTTTCACAAAATAACATGGCACACCTTGGAATTGTAATCTTTATTTGAAGCTGTGTTGCAATAAGCTTTTGATGTTTGTCTGTTACTTACTTAAACAATAAATGAAAAAAAATCTGTAACTTAACAGAGTTGATTCTGGTGGTATTAGCATTAAAATGTTGAAAAGCAATTACTAGAAAATCTAAAGACTCAAGTTCAGTCTGTAATATGCGTTGTTTGTGTTATGGAAAATGGGTTCATTTAAATCAAAATATTTCACATAAAAAACAAAAACTAGAGATTGTGCTCTTCTAACCTCAAATAGTTTTGTTTTTCCATGTTTGTATTTACATTGCAGTAATATAAATTGATAACCACAAGTAAACCTAATGGACAGATCCAGTCAAGCTAATTTTGATCCTTAAAAGCATCACAGTTGCCACATTAAAGGGCAACTTAGATAAATTAAATTATACTACAATCATTTGTATGATTACAGACAGCAGGTATTTCAAAGTGATGTGCATTTACATATTAGTTAAAGAGATATACTCTTTTTGATATTAAGTGTTAGTAAGAAAACAAGTGTCTTCAAATATTGAGGACAATCCTCATTCAAGACCTCTACCTGCTGCTTCAAAACTGCCTCAAAAACTAAATTGCCATTAACATTGTCAAATAAAATTACCAAACCTTCTATTTCTTGTTACAATTGAACATCTTAATTAGAAAAGATGGATAATAAATACTAAAAAGACTTACCGTAGGCATTTTAATTTTAATTCTAATTTAAGCAGCTATTTTAATCAAGAAGAAGTCACATGCAAACTGCAGACAGTAGCATCCAAAAAATATTTACTACTACGGTTTTGTGCATGACCAAATCTTTCCAGATCTGACCAGTTGATAAAGTGCAATTTGGTAAAGTGAAAATAAACATTGTTTTAAATCTATGTTGTTCCATTCACGTTGTTTGACCCGCGGCTTCTGCCTAAACCTTGTTGACGAAGAGAATGGAGGGCCACTGCACAGCAACCCCTTAAGAGAGACCCAATGTGGTACACAGGCATGTCATCCTGTGGCCCCCCTCTGCATAGCCATGCCATAGTGGGGACAACTGGCATAGCCAAAGCTAGAAGGTCTACCAGGAAGTAGCGGCTCCAGTGGTAATGCTGAGGGGGAACCCTTTCTGTATTTGCTTCTTCAGTTTCCTCCTCTACCTCCCGCACTGTGCTTTTCTGTTTGACTGAAGGCTGAACTGTGGATGCGGGTTGGCAGGTGTGGGGCTCTGCAACAGTCCTGGTTGCCTGGTTCTGTGTGCCAAATGGTACTGGGCCTACACTGTATAAATGTTCATTATGGCATACAGGAGGTAAAGACAATGGTAGCCTGTGTGGTTCTGAGTGTGGCATATCTGTTGTTGCAAAAGAAATGACACTCAACTCTTCTACCACACTGTCCTCACAAAGCCAGGTCATTGTTGGGCTGCAGGCCTGGGAGCGCATCTCTGCTTTCTTTTCTGTGGGAGGAGCATGGGTGGGAATAGGGTCAGAGGCAGGCATAGAAGCAGTTGTCACAGTTAGGGGTGGCTCCTCCTGAGGTAAATGCAAGAACAAGTGATGATGGGGAAGGTAACTCTGCCCATTACACTTACAGCTGCTGCTCAGAGTGTGGCAGGAGTGAGACATAGGCAGTACAGCTCCACCACTGCACAGCCTTTCAAAGGTGGAGGAACAGGGAACAGTTGGGGAAGCTTGGAAGTGGCCTTGCGACGGCAGCTGTTCTGATAATAAGGCAGCCTCTAGAAGCAGGTGAGTTTGCCTTGGTGCCCGTGGTACTCCACTGTGGTCAGATGTATTCAAGCTGCGGTCCAGCTGAAGCGCTTCATTACTCATGCGATTGTGAGCAGTGTTGCGGCTCAGTGTACTGGCAGGAGAGCAGCCACAGGAACGAGATCTCCCACCAGGCCTTGCTGCTTGTAATCCAGTGAATGGCTTGTTGTCATGGGAGTCTGGCTCACAGACTTCCACATTGGACCTAACAGACCTACCACCTCCTGGAGGTGATGGATTTCCTTGCGGGCTTCTTTCAGAGCTAACTGTGCCTCCACACGATGGCATTCCCCCTCTATCCATTCTTCTTGCATCCTGTACAGTTGGGTCCTCAACTCATCTATTTCACACTCCCTGATAAGATAACATATTGGTCAATGACTGACTTTTGTGCAGATATATGGACAATAAAAGATACAAAATATTACCTGTGCTGCAGTCTTTCAACATTTTCCCTAAGTCTGGTCCGTAGGTGCCGTATGCACACTTCCTTTTGTTGTAAGGGCGTCAGGTACTGCTCGGGGGTGGGAGGCCTGATTCCATGGTGGTCACTGCAGGCAGCATGCTTAGCCTGACGCCTGATCCAACATAATATAAGGGTTTGTTTTTGTGCGTATGTTGATTAATAATAAAAATGTATTTTTGTGAAAAGTATCTCACCTAGGTGTATTAGGATACGTCCTGGCTGTGGGACCGCCCTCTAATGCTCTAACCCGACCAGGGTAGGTGTTTGTACTAGATCCATCACTATGAACATATCGGCAACTGCTGCCACTAGTGCCCACAGAACGCCTTCAAATAAACCATGTGCAGAGTCAGCATAGTTTGCCTTTCACTTGCTTTTTAAAGTTAAATTACAATACCTGCGGTGAGCTGAGGAAGGTTTCCTGCTGGGAGTGAAAGACATTGATAAAGACTGGGACAGTGACTCTGTTCTCCCCTGTCTTTAGAGGGGTGCTAGGAGCCCTCAAAGCCAGTTTGCCTCAACTGGTAGAGAAAAAAAACAGTTTATTTCTAAAGCTTTATAATTTTTCACAAATTGATAAAAAGAACAAATTTGTTTAAAATGTGTTTAAAGTTTTGTTAAATAATAAAGCGCAGTAAAATAATCAGCCTTTTTATATTGGTGTGTTGCCTAAGATAGCCTAATGTACACTTGATTAATGAAATTCTCACTTAAATAGAAGAATGGCCTGCTAGACTACAATATGTCTGCTATGCCTATCATTCCAAGGGACATTAACTAGGCTACGATAAACGTCAACACGGGCATTTAAAATGATTTATTCAACACTGTATCTGGTAAAGCCACCACCAAAATTCAATCTGTGAACAAAATGCTCTTATAACTCTTTCAAGGCGCAGCATCATTCTGTTTTAAATACTGCCCGATGAAGAGACATTGTTAAAATAACACCCTGAGAGCACGAAAAGCCAAGTGTGAGCCAGAGACGCACCCTGCAAGTCCTAAATTTAAATTCTAGGACAATGAGACACACAATTCTGCCTCCCCTCTGTGCACAACAAGTGTCAAGGATGCCTGCGTGATGAGAGAAATACGCAGTCATGTTACGTAAGTGTGACTGTCATGTTTACGGTGGAGGCCGGCATCAACATATCATGGATAAAACTCTTAAATATTAAAAAGGTAAGCAGGGTTCCTTTCGGTGTAAATTTCAAAAGAAGCAAACTATCAATTTGGTCTTTAAAGACAATCGTCATGGCATACTTTTGTGGTGGTGGTATATTCACAACTTAGTATAAATGATATGAAGTATTTTCCACAAATACAAGACATCGAAAGGGTCAGCAAGTGCCTTTCATACAAAAATCTGTTCATAACCACAACTGTCTGACTTGTAAACCAGAATTGGTCCTATATATTTATCAAAGGTACGCCGGGTACATTTGAATAACGAAATAAAGCCGGTTGCTGGACACGCACCAAAAGGAACCGTTTTACACTACCATTTTTCCAGGTAGAAGTTTCGCCTTGTGGTCGAGCTTCGGTTTTTGCCAGACTTGACTGAAAAGTCCCCGGTGGTATCGGTAAGAGAAGATGCTGCTGCTGACAGTAGTCAATCCCGCAGCCATGAAGCCCGCAGATGAAATGAGGCAACTGCGACTGGTGCACCATGGCTTCTTAAAGCGACAGTACAGTCAGCGTCAACTTCTCATAATTTGTTTGCACACATTAAACATGGCCAGTTTCCTGCATAAGTTTTAATATTACAAAAGCATTTAACACAAAACACACTAAATGCTTAAGTTAAATTACTAAAAACAATACAGAACAATTGTCCAGGACATGAATTAAGTTAATATAAAATTTATATTAAGTATTTTGATGTTTATGGAAAAATAAATGTACCCAGAACAAGCAAAACGTATGTACAAATACTGACATGCACAAAACAAAGTTTGTGACGCGTCATTATATTCATTATCCGTCAGTCTGAGAAAATTGCATTACATTGCGTTATCTGTTAAATAACGGAAGTTGAAGAATAAATTTTGACCTTTGACTAGTTACTTTTCTGACAGCTTTCAGTTTAATCATAGAATTTGGGACCAGGTGTGGCAAGGATGTCCTCATAAGGTGCGCTCTGTTGCAGCTGAAGTGTTTGTCGTTTCTTCAAAACCAGAAAACAAAAGAAAGTGGTGGCAGCCAGAGAGCGAGTTTTCCTTCACAGAGTGCCCTCAGGCTAAAGACGGGGTCAGTGTTGCTTTGGCTCTGCCAAACACACAAATACACTACTCAGATACATTAGTGCAAAGTATATGCATACAACATAGTGATAACAAATGTGCTTTTAGTTACATACTTGCAAAACGCAAAGAAGCCTCTGTGCTTGTCTGGTTATTCTTCTCTCGCCAAAGTCTTGGCTATCCAGCATAGACTACATACACAAAGACAACTGTATTTCAAGGTTTGCTGGGCACATCACCAAGTCACTATCTGTCAGACACTAATGGTGTGTCTAAACTTCATTTCAAAGAATTCCCAAACCATCAGTATCTTTATGCTTGTGTTTAGACATCCACCTGAGTATGAACAAATGTGGATAGACAGTCTTGTTCCACATGAGATTGCTGGACAAACATTGAATCTTCTGAAGGAAGCTCAGGATTAGTCAGTTCTGACCTGTTTTCAATCTATACATAGAAAAATAAAAAATAAACAGTGAAATGACAAAACTGGTATCAACAAGGCAAGTCTACACATCTCTCATAAGAAAAAAACTCAACTTGTCCATGTTCTGAATAACTGTCAGGTTGGTTGTCAACCAACTGCTCAAGAAAATCCAGCACCATGCTGTGTGTTTTTTCAGCTTTAATTGTTGAGTCTATGACACTGTAGCTCTCTGTGTTGGGGGACCTCATGTCCCTCTGAACTATGAGTCATAAGAAATAAAAAAAAAAAAATACATAATACACAACTGCATTTGCTGAGAATGACGACATTAGTACAGAGACATTTTATCAGTTATGAATGTTGCTCTAAAAACAGCTGCGTGAGGGCAATACCACTTTGAACTAAATCAATGAAAGACTAAAGTTAAGTCGATCATTTCTGGGCTTAGACAAACTTACCCTCCCCTCCATCCTGACGTAAGGCTTCAGTATCCTCAGGCACACTGTAATATTTTTTCTCAAAAATACTTTTTGCAAAAACCTGTAAAGGCAAAAAAACAACTATAAACACACTTTAATTATATTCCTCAATCTAAATTATTTGTAATCAAAAGAGCAATTTATTTAAACCTCCTTCATTTCCAGAGTGATTACACTGGAACAGGGTTGTGAAAACAGTTTGTCTGCCCCTCCACTTTCCTTCCACTGCATGAGCTCACGGGTGGGTGGGGCCATATCCAAAGGTGCAATCAGATCTGAGTAGTCAGCCAGATGCTCTCTGATGGCTTCATTGGTCAACTGCTTTCTCTGGTCAACAACCAGCTTGCGTTTTCTTGTCCCCTTCTTTCTCTCTAAAGTAGCTGAATTTAAAAAACAAAAATCAAGGCTTAATTTGTTTTGTCATTTAGCATCACTTGGAGCATAATGTATTGCTCATACATACGTGTGATTGGCACAGGTTCAAGGGCAAAGGCCTCTTCCTCATTAGCTAGCAAGGTAACATTAACTGTTAATGGCTCTGCTTCTGCTGGACCACGTGTAACAGCATCTGTTGAAACAAAAATAGATCAAATAGAACAAAGACTAAGCTACCCTGGTTGTTTAATAAATATAACCACTATCTTGTTAAAGTTAAATTTGTTACCTTCTTGATTTGATGTGGAAGAGTCTTCATTTTCATTTGGGATGAGATCTGCAGAGTCTTGATTACTTGAGTTTGTAAGAAAGTCTGCAACATTTCCGCAAAAAAAAAAAAAAAAAAAAAAAAAAACAGTCTAGAACAATTCAAGAGTAAGTGGTAAAAGCTTTGCCCGAATACTTTAATACCAAGTAAATCATATCCTTTGTCCTCATCCCCAAATGTATCTTGTTGAGTTAAGCTCTGGAAACTCACATCCCGCAGGCCAGGTAGGTTGCTCTGAGTCTCTGAAAAAACAAACAAAACAGGAATAACATTAAAAGTTTGTAGAATATATAAACTACATCCAAATGCATCGACTGTTGATGATTGCTGGTTCTTACCGAAGTCTGAAAAAATCAATAAGCCGTTACCAAAATCCTCTTTTAGAGTTATTTCCTCTGCTCGACACTGATTAAGTGAAAAATGGTCCACTACATCAATGTTACTGAGAGTGAAATATAAAAGACAACGATACAAATGTAAAAACACAAGACAAGCTTAAGGTTTAAACTATTGTTTGGCAACAAATGCATTAAAGCAAGTCAGTCACAGGTTTTAGGGAAAACAATGGCACCTTGGGTCTGGCAGCTGGGTATCAAAATCTGTGAAATCTTCAATCAAAGTAATGGCTTTTACTGTGGCCTGGAGTTCCTCTACGGGCAGGTCAGTCTGACCTAGAGGGTTGAAAAAAAGATGGAAACAAAAAACAGGAGCAGAGTAGCCATCTAACAGAAATGTACCTTTAAAGGTTATGCAAGATGTCATTGCCACATGTTGCCATTTATTACAAATATACAAACCAAAAGCCAAATAAACCTACCTGGCCTAAAGGCCATTTTAATTTTAACCAACGCATCACTGCAGTCTGCAAGGAGGTATTTAGCTTTTCTGGAGTATATCCGTACCACACCTAGAAGCAAGTGACCAGATGTCCGCAAACCTATTTTCATCTGCAAAAATCCATATTAGGCCTACTACAAAATACTGCATCATCATATACACCGATTTAGTCATGGGTTAATTTGTATAATTGTTAAGTGTCTACCACTTACCTTTGGGGATATTATATCTTTGACAGTGTTTTCTAAATTACACTCAAAGACATGGGCTTTTGTGAGTTTTCTTTCCCAATGGGCTGCTAACCAAATTTTCGCAAGAGGACCCTTCTTGGAGGTGAAGAGCTGAGTGTAGAACATCATGTTGTATATGTAACCTGTAACAAACACACAAATGTCAAGAAAAAATAAACCGAGTTACAAATTATGGGATGATATATGACCTCTTGCCGTTAACGGTAATTACCAAAATGAATGCTCAAGGTTAGCTCTAATATCCTGAATCTGCTAATAGTTAGCTTAACACAATGGCTTATAAAGTGGCCTGTCTTCAAAAGTACTTTCCCACATTGATTTAGAATATATAAGAATTTACAAATAGTCTCTATAATTATTATTTAACTTTAGTAACAGCCGAGGCAAAAACAACAGCAGTTTGATGCTTGCTTAAATCGTACCTGAATTTGGAAACAACCGCCTTGAGACACTTGGCGCCCGACGTCACTGTAAGGCACGAGCTTAGGCACGCGACTTCAACTTTTTTGTTTTTCACTGCATCCTCTTGACTTAACGAGTTTATTTTTGAACAATAAATGATGAAATTAAGACAAAAACACAATTGCTCAAATTTTGTGGTTTCGTCAGGCAAGTTAATATATTTAAAGTTAATTTTAAAAGGCTGAGGAGCACACGTTAACTCACCTAAGTGGCAGATTAATGGCCTACAACAAAACACGTATGCCTCCCTTGCACACAAACTCCAAGATGTGATACGGTTATATTTTACCATGACATTGATATTATGAGATTTGTTCAAATACATGTTTATAGTATTTTTGTCACTACAGACGAGCTTGAGGATAAAGCTGCGCGTGCCAATGTGATCCCAGGTTTATCTGGTTCCTGCCTGGATAGCTGCACAGGTGTTTCCCTTCGATGATAAGACCATCTTGCAGGATCTGTACGTAAGCATGACCTCATCAAATTATAAACAACATTAGCAAAATTCAAGCTTAACTGGAGTAAGTGTGGGCAGACTGATTTAAGAAATAACATTCTTTAGTTTGTATCAAGATTAATTTCCCCAAGAAGGAAAAAGAAACTGAACTTTTAATCAGCCATAGGCATCAGGACTATTGGAGTAAACCCAGCAAATGGTTTACCAAGCCTCAAATGTTAGACTTCCTTAATAGTGTTGTACCCAAATCAATTATCTTAAACTCCTAATGTTGAGAGTGCCCTAACTCCTTTGTACATTTTTTAACGTACATTACGTTATGCCCAAATAATAATCAATGTTTTAAGGATAGTGAGGATAATAATAATCCTACTTTAGGTTGTAGCCAGAAAGTTGTACACAGAAAAATAAAGTTATTTAGGCAGTCTTGGCAAACATTTGTTCTGTCTGGTATTATTATTTTTTGCAAGTAGGGAAAGTCTATTTCCCAAGGCCTATTTTGTCACTGGATGAAATTAAATTAAGTTGATGCTCTATGGAGATTTCCTTAGTCTGTCTTCTGGCACAGGAATTATGTAGGCTATTTTAGTCCAGCTTTGATAAAAGTTTATCAATGTCATTTGGTGTTGATATATAGCATATATAAAATTAAACAGAGGGGACAAAATCAAATACATGCCATCTGTGTGAGAGGGTTTAACACAGTGCTATCTTCTATTGTAACGTGATTTGCTAACACAGCCATTATTGAAATTACTATAACATCTTGCTTGTGTAATAGAGCTTATATAGAAAGACAGGAAATGTGCGAGTGGACACCAGTCAAATCATTTTTATTTTATTCTTTCTAAAACTGAAGATTAGCCTTGGCCATACATTATTATCACATGAAAATGACAAGAAATATGTCCTCTGTTTGAATGTTTCTGTACGGTAAAACCATGTTGGGCTGTTCGTCTCAGCTCATTTGGAGCTGTCTCATCTTGTCTGCTATATTGTACTTGTGGTTTTACCTTTTAGAGAAAGTCACCCTGTGGTATTTCTGAAATTTGGTTCACTGTCACCTCTGTGTAGATGGATCCCGTGAGGATGCAAGCAGTTCTGTTGGGTGTTGTCACATGGCCCATAGCTCTCCTGTTGTCCATTTGAGAAGCGTGTAGAGATACTCGTGTCCTTGTTACAGTGGGAGGTGCATCCCAAATATCCTTTTGGATTAGACTTTGGGCTTCCTCCAGCAATCCTCAGGCGTACTGTAGATTTGTCCCTGTACAGACACTCCCGAAAATTGGGCTTACAAAGCAGGTACACCATAGGGTTGTAAATAGTTGAAGACTTGGCAAACACAGCAGCCAGGGCAAATACAGTGGTGGAACCTTTAGGGCATCACCAAAGGCAGCCCACATGGCCACAGCTGCGTATGGGGTCCACGCACAAAGAAAACCAATACATACTGCCACCGAGAGCTGAAAGAGACATGTATACAACAAAATTATTGTTATGCACCGTGAATGCATGCATTATCAAAAAAAAATAATATTTAACGTCAGATATTTTCTTCTCTTATACTTTTACTTGACACTAACCTGAAGCTATGTTCTCTGACCTTAATAATGGAGGCGTGTGCGTTGGCAGTCTTTGACTGTGGTGACACATGCTGCTGAATGGCCTGACTTGACCCTCGCACTGTCAGCAGAATGAAAGTGTAGGAGAGAAATATGATGGTGCAGGGCAACACATAGCAAAAGATAAAAAGGCAGACAATATAAGTCAAAGATAAAAGCTCATGATTGGGTGCATGCCAGTCAATGCAGCAGGCTGTGCCATAAGGTTCAGGACCATATTGTCCCCACTGTGCCAGGGGCCCAACGGCAAAAATGGATGCATAACACCACACTGCAGCCACCAGGAGGTAGGCGTGAGATGAGGAGAACTTATTACCTGATCAGACAGGAGATATAACCAGATTGAGCGTCATACATACGCAAGTGTTTTGATCATATCTTATCATCTGAAAACTCTTGAGTTAGGCTGTTGGTTTATCATTCCCTCACCATAGTTATGGAAACAGACTTTAAGGCAGCAAACAGAGGACAGTGTTGTAAGGTTGGTTAAGCTACACAGGCCAAATAGTACTCCACACACTGCGTAAAGCTGACAACCAATTTCTCCAAACAGCCATCTGTGAAAAGACACATGAGTTCAAAATAAACTTGAAAAGTTCACAATGGAAGAAAAGATTGCTAAGTAATAAATACCTATGTGAAAAAGAAGAAGATATTGCCAAAGGGAATAAAGATAGTGTCATCCCAAGGTCGCTGACAGCTAGATTAATGATGAAGTACTCTGCTGGCTTCAAGGTTGACCGCTTGTGATACGCAACAAGTAGAAGGATGCAGTTTCCTGTGAGAGACAGTACACCTGAAAGAAAGTGAGTTTTAGGGTTTAGGGTGAAAGATTAGTATATGTGACTTTGTATGACTTACAAAACACACTGTAGACTGAACCCATGAGGATGTCATACTCTTTGGAGATGGTGGACACAAATGGAGCTGAAGTGTCTGAGGTATTCCCCATCTGAAAAGAGAAGAAATGTGTAAGTAATGTGAACTTTTATGTAAATAGGCTTTATAGAATATATAATCAGTCCAATATCAAATATAGTCAGCCCTGCGACTAACTGGCCACTGTCCAGGGTGAACCCCGCCGCAGGCCAAAAGCTGCTGGGATCGGCTCCAGTCACCCGACCCTAACGGGAACTAAGCGGTAGACAGTGAATGAAGAATATATAAATATATAATAAATATATATATTTCTTGTATGTTAGATGTAGATATATATATATATATATTATTATTAAAATAAAAATGTAGGCTTGTGTAATATTAGTACTTGTCAAAAGTAAGATTAGTACTTGTGTTAAAATACACAAAGAATGACAGATGGAAAGCAAAAATCAGTCTCTTTTGGGATTTACAACAGATTGTAAAATGAGGGATTGAGGATAATAGAAAAAAAATCTGTTCAGAACACACCAACTTGTTGTGGAGAGGACTTAACAAAGCAACTGATGTATGCTGAAGTAAAAATAATGGCTGTTGTTCCCTTCAACTAAATATCTGACATAAAACCAGATAGATAATCTAGCAGTAGTCACCACCCTCATACACGGCTATCAGCACACACAATGAGCGATGGAAGAATGGAAAGGAATACTATAAGAGTTGATGCAGAGGCAACATAGGCTCTTAAGGACTTGGGCAATCACTGAGGATAAAGTAGAGCGTAGGGCGTCATTACTATGCAAGACAGCACAGCAGTGAATGACAAAATGTCCAGTCACCAGTTTTAAGACCACTTTTGATCAAACCGTATTGCGTGCCGGCAAGGTCAAGAACACATGATTTATTATTAGATGCAGATATATCCTTCCAGTGTCCATGAATGCGCTTTCATGGGTTTTAATTGATTACATTAAAGGGACTTCACCAGTACTCTTTGTCACTCTGTAACAAGAGGGGGGTCCAGTAAATGAGTAGCCAGAGCTTTGCCAGTATTTTGAAACTGTCTGAGCTTTGGCACTACAGTCATCATTTGTCTGAGCTGTGTTGAAAAACTCTTCTGTTCTGCTGGGATTAACTGGGTGCCTTTGAGGCAGAGACATGAACGTGCCGGTCAGTGATGATTAAGTCTCCCAGAGAATTCACGTAATCCCACCAAACTGTCAGTCAGTCCAAATTGTAGTAGTCAAAAAAAGATAAAGCCTTCAGTGACTAAAATGCATGTCAGCCTTTTTAAATTCCTTGCATAATGCTTGCTAATGAGCAGTGACAATTACAATATCAGAATGTCTCAATGCTTGTCTCAGCACCGGCGAGTTGAATCTTTGACTTGTTTTGTACCTGACGCCACAAATTAATCTATAGTAAATCTCTAATAGACACAGGTGTTTGATGGGCTTGTAAAAAGTAAATTTAACTTTGATCATATATGAATGCACAAAAATGTATGTATTTGTTCTGAAATGCTGTCATTTGGTTTGTTGAAATGTATGAAGTTGTTGCACCTATTGATGTTATGAATGTCTGTGCTGTCACCCAGGAAACACATTAATATTTCTTTTTTTAAGGCACATGGAGCTGCCCATAAAAGCTTGAGTCCTTTTTGGAGATTGATGTGGACATTAGTCTCGTGTGCTGTGCAGCAACTGTCTCTTTGTTTGAAAGTGATTGACAGTGACAAGTGAATGCCACAGTAATGTTTACACAGTGGTTTGACACTGAGGAAGAATGGTTGGAGGCAACATTTTGCTTGTGAATAGGACATGCTGTGACATTTCTTATGTAATGTTTCTGTAGATTTAAATGTATAATGTTCATAGAAAGAAAGGGCATTGGCATTGTTACTCACAAGTTCATTTGATATGATTTAAGTTATTTGTGAAATGGCTCATCATTAATTTATTTGGTACCTGAAAGCAGTATTGTAGTTGAGTCACCAGTTTTTGAGTCCAAGTCACTTTCAAGTCCCAGTGAAAGACTAGTCCGAGTCAAGTCATCATCACTTAAAGTACAAGTCCAAGTCCGAGTCTTCCAAAAAATTTCAAGTCAAGTCAAGTCGAGTCATTTTTAGTTGAACTGCAAGTCACTAAAGAAAGGTCCAAGAAAGGTAAGACCAAATTGTGAGTTACAAATCTGAAAACTGTGGGAGCCAAACTGATACATTGATTGGAATTTTAGTTTTGTACGAGCCTTTTTCATTAAACACGTTTAATGGAGTTTTGATTGTGGCATATCAGTTAAGGCTGTAGCCTATATAGGCCTATATTTTTAAATGTATTTATTTTAGCCCAACTTCTGGGTTACATTTTGGGGCTGGAGTTAAATGAGAGCAGCTCATCCCTCTCTGAACAACAGGCAGAGGTTGTGTGGTGTTGTCGCTAAGTGAGACTTGCGAGTCTTTTGTGCTCAAGTCCGAGTCTAAGTCCGAGTTATCAGTTCTCAAGTCCGAGTCGAGTCACAAGTCCTTGTGTCCGAGAATAAATAAGTCCAGGTTCGAGTCCAAGCCATTCAAAGGCAAGTCCCCGAGTCAAGTCACACGTCACAAAAATGACTACTCCATCTCTGCCTGAGGCTATAGAAGTATGTGTTGTGTTTTTATCGGGTTTTGTCAGGGTTGTTAGCAATGTTTATGCTTTTGCCTTTGGGAAGGGCATCTGCCACAAACACCTCAAAAAAATAAATAAATGGGTACAATTCTGCCACCCCAGTAAGTCATGTCATGATTACTGTACCACAACTGCTTTCCCTGACACTAACATATTACACAACCACATTAGGACTAAGAAACAAGACAGGTTTTTTTCTAAATTGCTTAAAGCCCATTGCCTTTAACAAAAATGTATTTTATACAATTACAGAACATAGTCTGGCCTTGATTTGTCAATAAATATTTTTTTAGCGTTTGTAAAGCTACTAAGCTAGAGGACAACAGCACAGATGAATGTGTCAGCATGTCCTTTAATGCATACCGTCATCAATGTCCCGTATGAAAATGTCTTGAAGAGTAACTGAGGTTAAAGTCATACATCTGGCTCAGACGTTATTATTATTATTATTATTATTATTATTAAACACCCAAACCAAAAAAAGAATAAGGATGATCCATAATCTTGTCACTAATCATACTGATGGTTGCGCATTCATCTGATCATTACTACATGCATTACTATGTACTACTGATCATACATACTACATTCCCACAAATGTATTTAGAAAATAATCTCAAACCTATGTCTGCTCCCTAAGACATGCATCTTGATCAATAATAATCATTTTCCGATTGTCTTACAGAAACAGAGAAGACATGCCACTGCCACGCTGCTTACCTTCGAGGGTAGAGAGAGGTTTGACCTCATTTAAACTCATGGGGGACAGGTGGAGAGCTGTAGATGGACGATTGAGAACAAAGCAGGGTACAAAAGAGCGAAAAAGAGAGACCGGAGACACTGACACCATACTCACTTTCCCACCTCTTTTTTATTTATCATTGTGGAGATGCACTGCGCCCCAGTGAAGTAGAACAAAAAGCTCAGAGTGATGGCAAGCCAGCTTGAGAGAGAATGGAATGAGTAAAAAATGGAGGAGAAAAAAAGAGGGATCAGTATAATACTGGCAAGCTTTGACTGATGACTCACCACACCACACCCCCTATTTATTTTCTTACCTTAACCATGCATGTCATGCTTGCAACTGGTTGGTTTTCTTAAAGCCTGTCAGGCAAAAATTTTGCCCCTTAGGGAAAAAGTTTTGTGCACGGAAATTTTATAGATAACACGAGCAGAAAGGCAGAACTACTACAAGCTCTACTTGAAGGACTTGAAGGATCAAAATAAAACAAATGCACCAATATTGTTAGACAAGGGCATTTAGGTGTGAACTATATTTATCCTCATTGTCTGATGCACAATAGTGAAGACAAGACACTGCTTTCCCACCAGTGCAGTTTTCTAAGAGAAAAGGAGCTTCTAGTGACACTGGTGGAAAGCTGCTTAAGGGAGCACAGGCTCAGGGGCTGAGCTGTGCTGGCCTGTCACAAAGCTGCAAAGAGCAGTGCTGTCACATTAATACCACAGCACAGGGTCCTGGCCCTCTTCAGTCTGCTTTCTGTCAACTTTAGATGAACTTTGTGTCATAGTCCATAGTTGGCTTTACAATGGTATTATAGTAGTGTCTTATTAAAGATGCCAGTAGTCAAGAAATGAGCAGAATATGAGAAAGTATTTTGAACATAGTGTTACAGGGACAAATAGTATATGTCAGTACTTAAATACTGTTCACAACCCCAGTGCAAAACCATATTGGCTTATTGGCCAATATTAATAACTCATATTAATTGAGTGATTCAGGAATAAACTGGGCAGTACTCAAACTCATGACAGATTGAAGATAAGCTAAAATAAGCCCTTATTAATAATAGTGTTCCTGGCTTTAGGCTGATTATTATTATTATGTTTATTATTTTAATAAACATAAATTAATAATCAGACAATGGAGTTTGACCAGTTGTAGCTGTCAATACTCTAGTCAGTGAAAAACTGAATCTAAATGTAAGTCCTCAGTGAGAGTATTTAAGTAGAATCAAATACATTTACTCTGGCAAACAGAAACTGAGAACTGCTTTATTTAAGAAAAATGTTATTATGTTACTATTAACATTACTATTATTATTTGTGCATATCTATGATATTGGAAATTTACCACATGTTACAGGCCAAAATTATTTCTGATTGGTATCCAAAAATTGCCAGTTTTTTTTTCTAATTTGTTTAAAACATTAACAAAAGAAAGTGATATTTTTCTCTATTATGTACTCATCTCTACTCCTCTTCAGCCAGCTTAATGCTTCTCTACTGTCCTCTTGTGGTTTTTCTTTGTAAGCACTAGTATAAAGTAAATTGAACTAAAGGGTGAAGGATTATTATTTTTAAGAATTAAATAATATCAGTATATTGTAAAGCAACAAGAACAGTAAGTACTTGTGTTATCACTACAAATAAATCCCTTTAATCAAAATTAAATTTTACAATGACATTTAAAATTTACATTGTTATAAAAACATTATATCTTTAAGCATAGGCATACAATTAGTACAAAAACATAAACTTGTAAACACTATTCAACAAAAACAAAATTCAAGAATGTCTTTTGTTTTACATGAGCACTACAACAATACAAATGTTCTTTTCCACAGTCAGTGGGCCTTGAAAAATGTCATTTCATGCAAAATGTCAGTGGAATTAGCTGCCTTTGGGGTTTCCACTTCTATCTACACAACTTTAAGACACAAATATTTGCGTATTTACCTCAGTGCAGGTTTAAAACCTTTGTAATTTATTAGTCAAGTGAAATAAAAAATTAGTGGACCAAAACATATTCAAACCCATTGTAATTTTATTTTAAAGTTATGTCCAAAGATCCCAGCTAACTTAATGTGAAGGTATCCCCTCGTTTTGGTGGTGCCTCTGACTCTGGACTCTGCTGCGTTGGTTCCAACTTGGAAGTGCAGTTTCTGAGTTCATCTTTGAGCTCGGACAGTTGCTGCGTGTGGCTGGACAGTGTCCCATTGACCTGTAAGAGAAGTCCAGTTGACTGTTTCTCCAGCTCCTCCCTAATTCTCTCCAGGTCTTCTGCCAAGAAAGTCAGGCCTTTGCACTGATTCTCAACACTAGCCACACGCCTCCAACTTCACTGACCTCTTTCTGGACGCCCAGAGCTGTGCTACGACAGCCTCGCACCTCATCAGCTAATCGCCTCCTCATCTCCAACAGCTCACCTTTTAGTCGGGTTAGTCTGCGCCCTCCTGCTCCCAACATGGAAGCCTGATGGCTGACCAGCTGCACTACACCCTTCATCTGCTGAGCAAGGCGTGCCTCCCTGTCATGCCAGGAGCTGTTGACCTGGTCCACCTGGTGGACAACTGTCCCAAGAGACTCCTGGAGCCCCCTCAGTGTGCGGTTTACAGAAAAAACATTTAACCTGAGAATTGTGAGCTCCCCATGAATCAGAGGTTGTTCTGGTGTTTGTTCTTGCTGATCCATGAGACGCTTCAGAATGTTTTGCAGTGTAACATTGAGCCTATTTAAGCGGTTATCTTGAATGTCCAGTGACCCACTGATGTTCTGCTTATCAGTTAAATCAAAACTAGCAGAGTCTCCTTGAATGGGAGAAGGGGCTTTAGGCGATGAGCAAGTTGATGAACAGAGCATTTCTAGGTTGTTCAGCTGGTTCTGCACTCTGTCCACATCCATTTCCAGCCTCCCCCGTAGGGACTCCAGCTCTTTCTCCAGGGTGAGTAGAGCATGTCCCTCCAGCACGGTCGGGGCAGTAGCATTTCCCAGCTCCTCCAGAGCTGTTAGTAGGCGCTCCTCCAAAGCCCTCAGCTTACCCTCCATTCTGTCCTCCAGGACTAGCCTTGTCTCAGCTTTCTCATAGACATTACTTCTCCCCTCGGACTCATTCATGTGCATGTGCCCCGTAACATTGAGTTTCTCCTCTAGATATGCAAGACGACCCTCTAAAATGCCCTCAATGTGGTCCTTGTGTCCACTCATCTCCACTCTCAGGTGGCCCTGTGACTGGTTCAGACCTGACATTGATGTTTCAAGTAACTCAACTCTTTCCACAAGCCCAGTTATTCTAGTACAACAGCTGTTTGTTGCCTCTAAATTATTGATTTGCAGCTGAAGCTTTTTTATCTCCGTTTTTGAATCTTTGGTACTTTCCACCAAAGCATCCTCCATGTGTTCCTGCCTCTCACCTTGCTCTTTCTGGCACTGGCGATGCACAGCCCCAGCTTTCTCCTCACAGCGGCTTTCTGAAGTCTCTACACGTTTTTCAAACCCTCCTAGAATCTCTGTCCGGGCTGCACTGAGCTTGGCGTCCATCATGTTCTCCACAGCTTTCCTGCCTTCTCCTTCAGGAAGGTCAGAGGAGTGTGAGGCTGTTCTTGCTTTATTAGATAATTTCTTTAGTGCACTGTCATGCCTGGTCACTGTGGCTTTAAGCCCCTTGAGCGCTGCTGTCTTGACTTGCAGCTCAGTCCTAAGCTCATCTACCTTTTCTCTCAGTTCTGCGAGGCCTGGAAACACGTGTCTGCCATCTATAGCATCTGTCTGAGTGTCTCCTCCCGGAATTTCTACAAAGCCCACAGTGGACGCACCGGTGGCTACAGCTGGTGCCGGGACAGGCGCAGGGGCAGCAGAAAGAAGAGTAGAGAGCATCCTGTTGGCGTCTTCTCTGAGAGAGGCTCGTAGGCTGCCCTCTAGTCCATTCACAGTGCCTTTCAGGGTCTCCAGACCCTGGGTCAAACGCTGCACATCTTCCTCTATTTGCAGTAGCCTCTCCTCCATCTCACCGTCTAGAACCTGGCCTAGAGAGAAAAGATGAAGAGCATTTAAGAATATGCAATTCTGTAACTGCTATGATTTAATAACATAACAATAACATGAATAATTCAATTTATTTACTGTTTAACAAACTCTGTCCATGATAGTAATGGTCTGTATCCTCTCACCTTCAGGAGGTTCACTTTGAGAATCTTGAGTTGTCTCCACTGGAATATGTTCCTCAGATCCATGACTGTGCTCAGGGATCTGTTCATGCTCATGCTCTTGCTGAAATGGGTCTTGGTGGTCTGGCAGCGGCTCTGTCTCAGCCAGATGAGGCTCAAAGGAGGTATCTGGATAGGAGGAGGACCTAGGAGGGCCAAAATGATGCATGGGGTAAGGGTTAAAACCACTTGTGGGAGGTCCATTGGGTTGAGCCCATGGGCTGGCCTTGACAGCAGTGTTCATGGGTTGACCCTTGAACACTGAAGGGTTGTATTGTGGGCCCTTCAACTGTGGCCCCTTCATTGGTGGACCCTTCTTTGCTGGCCCCTTCATTGGTGGACCATTGAAGGGTGGCATCATAGGGTGATGGTAAGTTGGTCCCTGCATGCAGGCATAACCAGAGAACCCAGGACAACATCGCCACTCCAACTCAGTTACAGTTTTATGTGCCACTTTGTAAATAGGTTTATACATCAAACGATATCTAAAAAAGAAAAGATTGTTTTCAGTCATTGTGGGAAAATCAGTTTGAGGTAAAATAAATTTACATTACATACAAATGAGAATAAAAAATGCTGTTCAAAAGTCTTTTTTACATACAGGAGAGTAGGGCATTTTTGTCCCCAGGAACATTTGTTGTATTCAGCTTTGACATAGGGGGCTGAACTGTCCTGCACAGTAAAGGACATCGTCTTTTCAACAACATATGCACAGTGGTTCCTTTAACAGAATGGAAGACAAAAATAACTTATATTAATGTAACCTGTTAACAGCATTATTAAGTAATGATACAAATAATATACATTTGTATATTATAGATGGATGAAATAACAGGATTTGTTTGTTGATAAAACAAATGTAAAGACAAGAACTTACTTGTGTCTGCTGGTAGGATTCCCTGCTTCATAGTGTGGATTGAGACCTCCTTTAAAAGGGTAAAACTGAGGTGGTCTGTGGAACTTGGTTTCAACAAGTGTCAAGAACAGAGTAATGACAACAACAGGACTCAAAGCCCTCACAGAAGTCATGTTGTAATTCACGTTTTAAAAGTCTTGAAAAGGCTCTGGATATAAATCCTCTCTGTCGAGGGCAAGTAAAACTGATGAAATGCACCCTAAATATTCCAGTCCATTTGGATATGATGATTAAAGATAAAAAGAATTAAGACCAATATACAAAATCAAAATTGTGTCACAAAAAGTAAAGTTGCTGTATAGATGCTGCCTTGGCTGTAATGTTTTTCCAAATGTCACCCGGCTCTGGGTGGACTCCGGCAGAGTGACAACAGTCCACTGTGAGGTTTGGAGTCTACGTCTGTCACTAATAGTGCCCCTCTGGGACCATCTGCATAACTCCTCCTACTTACTGACAAAATGACACCAAACTGACACTAGAGGAAAGGCGGCAGTGGAATGTTTTGTACATTTAGGAAATTCTGTTTATCTTATGTGCTGAGTATAATCAGGCCACAGGCTAAATTTACTCTTTTTCACATTAGTTTTAACATTAGTTCAGAAGTGAGTTATACACTGTCCAAAAGTGTGTGTACACATTCAATTTAAAGATGCAGCATAAACTTATATTGTAATTTACATTACTATTTTAAAGTATAAGTGGTTTGTTAGTTGTGCCTTGTCTAAACAGCAAAATTCCAAGAAGGGGGAAAATATATAATGTACCTTTGTACACACCCATGCGCCTTAGACCCCAGCTTCACAAACCAAAACATTCATTCACAACACAAAGCTTTGTGTAGTGGAATCAGTTCGACTTAGCTTTTAAACACAAAGATATTTTCCATATTTGCCTTGACTTTACCTGGTATCATGTTTTTTACTTATATTTTATATACATTTACTTTTTGTCTTTTACTAGTTGAAACAAGACAGGCATTGTGCATTATTTTGCACTACAGGGATCGTTTTGGTTTGATTTGTTTTTTTTAAAAGCAAGCCCATTTCCTGTTTGTTGCTGAACTCACCTATTTAACTTAGAAACACCCATTTATTTTCACTTACACTGCAATGTTTATATAAGTGGGTTACATATTGGGTGTTTAACCCTTGATTTGTCGACAAGCTCTTATTGTATCTGTGAAACATGTTTCAGTGCACCCAGCTTCCACACTCAGACTTTCTGGTGCAGTCAAACAAGTGTACCTTTATTCAGGAGCACAGTGGCAGCTCCACCCAGGCCTCTCTCTGAATAACATCACTGAGCTACAGCTGTTTTAGCTTCACCTGTCGTCATAACACTTATGTTACGGTTTATGCTGCTCATGGACCTCTTGACTTCCTCATATTATGAACACAAATGAGGCCTTTTTCTGCATACCCCCCCACTTACAGCCGTCTGGATAACACATGGCCAGTCCTATGTATGTGTATCTATTTGATTTCTTTGTTTAGTTTTAACACCAGTGGTTCACATTCTGAGTCTCCCTGTAAACCTCTTATAGCACAGCCACCAATTTAGACTGAGTTTAGCACAGCCTCCTTTGTGAAGACATTTTATATGTTATGAGGTTTTTACACATTACTATATATAAATAATATACTGTATGTTCAATTTGGGCGGAGTTGGTGTTTTTCCAATGATAAAATATAATAAGAGGACCAGATTGGAGAAAAAGGTGATAGTAGCAGGTCAAAGGGCTGTTTAAACATCTGCCACAGTTTGTATGTTGAAGAGTGGCTCATATCCGCTTCTGTACTTTAACAGCCATGTGCAAGGACAAACAAAACAGACTGATCCTAACACTTTACAAACCTAGACCTTATATTTGGTCCCTCTAAACACATCTTTGTAATTAAGAATTCCTTTAACATAGTACTTTGTTGTTGTTGAACTCGCTATTGGACCAACATTTTAAAAATGTAATACTTTAGTGGGACAAATATACAAAGCTAAGTTTCTTATGGGTGTTGAGAGGTCCAGGCACACTTAACACTTCAGCTAAGAGCTCCTGGGTGTTTGCTGTTGGTGCTCATGGTATTGTGTACACATCTGGACAGCCTCCTGTCAGATGTGTACACAACACAAACATCAGCTTATATCTTAAGTTTTTTTTTCTTGTATGTGTGATAAATTTACTTTTTATCATTTACAGTATTTAAGAGATTTTCTTATATATACAATTTGTTATGCAAGAAAATGTTACTGTTTGTGCATTGAAATTATATATATATATATACATATACATACATACATACATACATACATACATACATACATACATACATACATACATACATACAGTATAAGATAAAAAAACAAAACCTTTGTCTCAATGTGCATTGATGCAGCAGACGTCCAGTAAGAGCAGCATCAAACAGTGTCAAAGTATTGTCTTGGTGTACTCAAACTCATGTTCAGGAATGCTTAAACCTAATTTTATATTACTAACTGTGCAAATAAACAAAAAATGTTCAACTAATTGAAAAGAATTTGCCTTCCAAATACAGTTTCTCACTGCTGCTGCTGCATGTGACTGCCCTCTTGTGCTCACAGTTGTGTAATGTTTATTTTGGGGGATATGGTTGTACAATGGCTGGCATATGACTGAACCATTTATTATGTATTTACGTTTTAGAAAGTTCATAGTTGATAAGAGGTTCCAAAAATCACCCAATTTTACACTTTGGAAGTCAGGTGTTATTAATATCATAGCTAGGTAGAGCAGTCGTCTTATAACCAGAAGGTTGGCGGTTCGATTTCTGCTTTCATATTGTTGTTGTGCCCTTGGGCAAGCCACTTAACCCACCTTGCCTCCAATGAGGCACATACTGGTGTATGAATGTGTGAGAATATGGGGCAACGGATGGAAATTAGCCTAAGGCTACGATCTGGCATGTTTACATTCATATGGCTGTGTCTTGTTCATCAGCATGCACTCAAATACATTTAATACATTTTTGAGGACAAAACTTTACACTTACTCATATTTAGTTTAAATCCTGAAGCCTTAGAGAAGTTCTCAATAATTTGGAGGGATTTATTATTTTTAAAAGACTGTTGTGTCAGCTTACTGACTCATGGAAAGCTCTTTATCCATGATAGAAAGTTTGCCAAAGGGAGCATTTTGGCCAAGATTGGGCAACCTTGCAGTATTCTCATTCTGATCTTAAATGTCTAAGGAATACCATATGGAGACACTGGACTGTTTGTATCCCTTTGTAATATTTTTTATAACATTGGGATAATTGCTCCCACAGCCAAAAGGACTGTAATGCTTATAAAATAAATTTATATTTGTTTTTCCTGTGTTCGGCAATAGGTGTAATCAACCCTTGTTGTGTAGTATTCTGGTGTTAATGCCACAGGTTAGGGCCATAGACAGAGGGTTAATGCGTGGCAAGTGGGAAGTGGGATGCTTAACATTAAAATGGAGCCCAAATACCTCAAATGGCAGTCAGTTTACAATCCCATTGCCATTTGTGGTAAATTGTAATCCATCTACTAAATATATATTGGAATATAACATTAGTACTTGCCATTTAATTTGGGTTTGATTTTGCTAAAAAATATATAGTTTTGTAGATTTTTTTGGATTATTTAAAGCTGTCTCAGATGAGTGTTGTTACACATGACCTCAAACAAACTACAGGTGCACCTCTGAACACCCGCCCGACTTTGCTCACTGATCGAGTGCCATTTTCACCCTGTTACCTTGATGTGTTTGTTCTCCTTTCATCAGTTTTTATCTTTAGTCTCCTGCCAACTCATGCCACTGAAGGACACTGGCCTGGTGCACCCATGTGCTCAAGAAGACGCTTTTTTTCCCACATCTTTGTTCTACTTCAGCAAGATTCAGGGGAGTTTATATTTGCTGTTTTATTGCCTCAGCCAAACCATCTCGAAAAAAACAGAGCAGCCTAATATAAAAGTTTTAATTATTTATAAATGACACAAGAACACTGCACAGTACATTTTAGCCCAGATATTTTGAGAACCCTCCCTAAGCTATACCCCAAAACTAGAGTCAGATTTTTTTGCAATGGATTTATTCTTGCCCTGCTTTTATTCTGTGCTGTGCCACTTATACAAAGGAAGAAGGTCCTCATTAACCTAACCAGACATTATTTTATTTTTTTGACTTCACCAAGAAAGATAATGGGTCAAGCTGACCATCTCATATGCTTTTGAGGGATATCATGTGAAAGAAGTGGTCACAATACCATGGGAGGTATAAGCCAGATGTGTTTTAAGAGTATACTGCATAATATCTTGAAAATATGTTGTTGTTGCTTTATTATTGCACAATATATCAAATGTGCAGCTTAACTTGTAAAACTCCTGATCTCTTGTATTACATATGCCAGGCATCATCTTTATAGGTCCATTGGCCAAATAGAGTAGCAGACCAAAAGAGAGTAACACTCACTAGATGTTAGATGTTTTTTTTTACTTATATCCCCCTAAAAACAATTTTAAAAAGAAATTTGGTTACATTGCGCAAGTGCATAGGCCTATCGCGTGTAGTAGGTCAGATGTGTTAAACGGAGAGACAAAGTGGGCAGGTGGACGCAGAAGACTCTTCGGACAAATCCAACACAGAGTCCCTCCAGGAGACGGCCAACTGCCCAAAGGCGCGCACAGAGGTCTCTTTCTTTAAAAAGGGCAATGGGGGAATTCCTCATGGTGGATGCTGCAGTGATGAGAAGCCTTTTCATCCGCATTTTTTTAAAGCTCCACTAGCTGTGTTAATTACAGGGCCCGGGGCAGCACTTTGAGCTCGCTGCGCTTTCGTATGCTCTTGAGAAAATTCCGCGCATCTGATTCTCACGACATAGATAAACCGCACACAAACACAGGCACACGCTAAACACGCCCGTGCTCGGTTGTGTGCGCGCATAGCTCTGAAACAGTCGGCAAGCTGCTCGGGGACATTCCTGTCTGTCTTTTAAAACTTGAGCTCACTGACAGCACACTACAACGGCGCAACTTGTGTCTTTAGATCTATACAGAACACATACTGAAGGATGTGGTCCCGACGCTCTCAGACCGTGGCAAAACTTCAGTGAGCAAGCAGAGCTGAGCGGTGCGCACTGACGAGGGGAATACTGGGGCCAGAAGATGCACTTTGGCTCGTAACTGCCATGGCTGTGGACGGTAAGCCCTATAGTATTTTTCATACTTGTAAAATACAACGTGTTTAGACTTGCGTAAGCATAGCCTAACTCTCAGTGGGTCACCATAAAAGGTCGCCTACAGGTTTCTCCGGTGTGCAAACGCTCACAATTCTGATAGATATCGTAAAACAGATCACTGTCATTTTTGGGCTACTTGTTAAATTGTTACTATGCTTTACAAGAAATGTTATTATGGTAGCTATTGCGTTAAACACGAAAATGTATGTCAGATTTTCTAAGATTTGAGATCACAAGGAATGCTTATGGCTGGCAGTCAGGCAAAAGCTCCCAATTAAAAACCGCCTAAAGCAGGGTTCATACACACACACAAGTTTGAACCTCAAAGACACACGATGCATGCTGAGCTCCATCTATAATAAACTGAAGCCATGGGTTTGCCTTGATGATCGCTGCACAACCATCCTCTGCTCTCAGTGGGTGAAAAGACAGACAAAAAGAGACCCAAAACAAGAAATCTTTCATCTTGTCAAACTCATTCCCCCAGCAGACAGGCCTATCATATTCTTTTAGTCAATTAAAGATGTTTGTGTATTGCTGCTCACATCTCTTCACATGAATCACTAATGACCTGTGGCTTTCTGCCAGTGGCATTTATGTTTACCAGACCATTTTTAAAGAGACCCTTTTGTTTCTAATATATGGAAATGGTTTATTCCTAACAGTAGATAGTTGATCGCACACTCCCAGTTTGGAGAAGTTGACAGGAGTAATGCCACAGAGACTTATAATGCTGTAAAAATGGTTAGTAAAATTGAATTTAAACACATAACATTGAATACACACAGTTAAGGTCCATAGTATATATTTCCACTATTTACTTTGTTGAGAAATGGACTACGTTTTTCGTATCTTACCTAATTATCTCATAGACCTATTTTTACAAAACACTAGACTGTCTTTTTAATAATGTTAAAGGGGCTTGTGGCTTATTTTACATGAAGTACCTATAGAAACTCAGATCATGTAAAACATTACGTCACTTTGCTCAGAGCAGATGCAGGCATGTTAGTATGAGCTCACTGCTGAATGACAGGGCATACAGGTGTGTTTAGCTTCGTCTAGTGTTTTGTCATTGATAATACTAGACCTGTCTAATCATTATAACTCATGCTTTTATCTCTCCAGCTGCATCCAGTTTCAGTTTCTGTAGGCCAGCTGTGGAATACAGGGCACTGCCTGAAGACTTTAAGCAGCAGCTGAGTCGGCGGACAGGTGGAAACCTCACCTGGCACGATGGACGGGGGCAGAAAGCAGCAGGAGGCAGGCCTGTGAAGTTACTGCAACAGCCGGGGACGGAAGCCCTACAGGTATGAATGTCGAATGCCGCATGGACTGATCCATTTGTTAATGCATATGTTTTTGTATTTTTATTTAAAATATTAGAAATATTGCTTTAGTAATGACCTTCTTATCAACCTGCATAGCCGCTCTTTTCTCACATCTTCTTGGCTTTTAGATATGTCCTATATACAGTATTAATAGTAAAGCAAAAGCGGGCCAGTGACCATTCATTGTTACAAATGGGGGCTTTGTTAGTGGAGAATGGAAGTTATTCTCTCCCCAGCGGCTGGTGAGCTCTAACAGCCTTTTAGTTTGGCTTTAAATAACTCGTGTCTTCCAACAGCAACACAAGCTTGCTACCATTAAGCACAGACAGAGGCAGCATGCAGTTTGCTACAGAATACAGTTTACTGAAGCTATATAAACAATTTTATAGATCTCTTAACAGCAGTCTTAACAGCAGCTTGGTTTAGTCTCTTCTAGTTAATATAAAAGACTTGAATTTTGCCTCTTTATCTGATGCAGCAGTATATGCTCCAAGTCTGTACTATGAACAGAAGCAGTCCATTTGTGCAGTAGACTGGCCTCATTTAAAGCCCTCAGTTACAACTCACAGTGCCCATGCCTTTGTCTTTGCCCCATGAAAGGCTCTTTGAAGCAGCCAACATAGACTGGGCTGAAGTGATAACAGAGTTGTGTACAAAGCATTGTTTATTTCTGTCCTCTTGGATGCACATAGTGGCTTTAGTCTTGGTCAATGAGGTGACGGTCTAATGACCACAGCCTGTTTCAACAATTCTATATTACTTAAATTATTCTTTATTGCAAATTGTACTGTTTTTACTTTCCCTCTTTGATTGAGCCCCCACAGTCTTCTTATAGACAGCTGGTTAGACTGTTTTCAGAGTAATATTACATAATATACATTTTTGTGACTACATCCCCTCCACCACACCAACACACACACATTCGTGTGTCACAGCTGAACCTGGGCATTCACTGAGAATAGGTGAATTTCTAAATTTCTAAATTTTTAAACTGACTGATCAAAGCTGCAGGTTGATTAGATCTTCACTGCCTACATTCTATACATTTATGAGATTAAAGAGATTAAACTGATCTCTTCTGTGTCTTCCCCAGGAGCTGCCACACATTCACTGAACTTGGAGAAAACGTAGATATTCTCCATTGATAAGAGCATTTGATGTGAGCATATAAAGTCACGCTTGTGGACTATAATGAGTTTACAAGCTGTTGTAGCTCCACAGGGGATTGTCTGAGTTGGCCTTTAGCAGATTTATTGTCAAATTAGGAGGTTTAGAGCAAATTCTGTCATACCAAGAAGCAGATGAAGAGTAAGAGGACAATGTCTATAAATTTTCTGTATTCATTAGCTCTTTCTCCTCGTTCTGCAGTACCATACCAGCGATAATTATGGGATATATAACACAAGCCCAACACAGCCCAGCTTGATCCGTCCTGTTGTGCTTTGGTCACAGCAAGATGTTTGTAAATGGCTGAAGAAACACTGTCCTCACAACTACCTGACCTACGTTGAGGCATTCTCCCAACATGCCATCACAGGTTCCTACACATAAATACGGTCGCAGAATGAAATGGCAGTAGAACACATTTCTGAGCTGTGTGCTTCGCCCAACAGGCCGCGCTTTGCTACGTCTCAATGGAGAGAAGCTGCAGAGGATGGGGCTTGTGCAGGAGACTCTCCGGCAGGAGCTGCTACAGCAGGTTCTAACGCTTCAAGTCCAGGAGGAGGGACGCAACCTGCAGCTGCTCAGCAGAGGTCAGCTCTTAATAATTCTACTACTGAGATGACTTAGTACTTAAAACTAATCGTTTTCTCTTTTACAGGTTCATTTGGAAATATATCATAACTTTTATGCTGCTTGAACATTTGAAATGAAGACTCTGGAATTACTGAATATTTACTGAAACGTGAATCTGATTTGTTGGAAGTATGCCTTCAGCAAAATCAAAAGACATTTTGCACATCACACTAACCCTGAGTGGATGCTCCTTCACAAGATATGATGGACTCAGAGGACTGTTAAAGGAAATCCACTTTGTGATTTATTCCCTTATTATAAAGGATTTAACTTTATGTCTTTAATATTTGTGTTTTTTATTGTCAGAAAATAAACAGATAAAGTACAAACTAAATATCTGTGCACTTTGCAAATTTTAAATTAAACACCACGAGAAGCAGTAAGAAACTACATTGCCCATGATCCACCGCGGTTCAGAAGCGCTTTGAGTGCCAAATAGGTGGAAAAGCGCTATATATATATATATATATATATATATATATATATATATATATATATATATAAAATGGTTGTAATCAGCCGATGCCGGGTCCGGGGCTCCGAGATCGCCATGGAAACGGAGTGCGGGAAAAATATTGTCCTGCCGCTCGTACAGGTTTATGAGCATTTAGGATATTTTTTTTTATGTGTTTATTGAAAAGGATCGGCGTTTTGGTTTTTGCCACCTGGAGCAGCTCTGAATGTTCTCACACTAACGTTAAACCCCCTTCAAGTATGCTACATCTGGATAACTAGGATACGTTTCTGCCACGGCGTTTCCTAGATATACTATTCAGTAGACTTAATTTGTTTTGGAAATGCTTTACTTTTGTTAGCCACATTTATTGGTAAAAGCCAAGCCTCTCTAATGGAACCTCTCAAATGGTCCTCGAGTAAGGGGGCCGCCATATGGCGATTTACAACAAAATACAGCGATATACCGCCGTCCACCAGAGGGCAGGCTCCAAAAGCGGAAATATAAGAAGAAACCCAATGGCGACTTTACAAGTATAAAAGCCGAAAAGCCCGGATGTAACCGCCATTTTATTGCCCTGTCGTAATGACAATATTGGTGAATAGGGCACCAATGGGCGGATTACATCCATGTTTATTTACAATCTATGATAAAAGCGTAGACAAACATGGATGTCCGGTCAGAAACTGAGGAGCTGTGTGTTGACAGTTATGCATCACAGAAACCACTAGGGCATCTCCACAGTATTAAAAGCTTACAAAAGGCTATGATTACTGAACATATTTTTTAACAACAATTTTGTAACTTTGTCAAAATAACTATATGGTAGCATTAATACCATATAGTTATTTTAACAAAGTTACAAATTGTCGTTAAAAATAATAATGTTAAAACTGATCTGCTCACATGCTCTGTAACTGGGCTAGTGCTTGTTTGTAAGTAGGGATTATGCTAATGGTTTACATTGCCTGCATTCAGTTGTTGTCAGCTTATTCAATAACCTTTTTTTTTTGTAGTTGTAGTAGCAGTACACATTTCGCACAGATCGTCCATTGTCCAATCAGCCCAATACCCAAGCCCACAGCAATTATTCTTGCATAACCTTGCAGAAAGAAATGATAAAAACAACCAATACATTTAATATCTTAATCTTTGTGTCAACTGTGACATACTAAAACAATTAATAGACAATTAATTAACAGTAACAATAACAATAGGATGCCACTCTACTCTCAGTTGGCTGTTTGTGTCTGTTGATTACAACATCCGTGCTGTCCTCTTTTGGTACACAGGAGCCTCTACTATTAATATCAGCCAAGCAGCAGTGTTACTGTGATCCTCTTAGTACATGTCTCCTACTCAAGAGAAGGACAGAGATAAAGTAAGACACATAAACAGTTACAAAGAGAGCGAACACTAATTAACGTAACTTCAACATGTAGCTTTGCTTCTTCTAGCCACAGGTCAGGGTTGCACTGAGCCAGGGCCGAGCTGGTGGTAAAAGGATGTTGTCTGAAGCAGACATAACTTTGGCTGACTATGCTGGTGCCAGAATCTCTGGCTGCTGGTCCCTTAGATCTGACCACAGGTAAGACTAGATTGTAGCACTGTTGGCTTGTGTAGGCCAAGCAAGAATCTACAAAACTCACAATAATCTATTTAGTATGTGTGAAGGTTCTGTAGAAAGTTGTAGAGATCTTAATGGAAATACACAAGTACAGAATTTTGGTATTGGATTTATTTGTGTCCATTAGAAAGTTGCCTGGATTTGTCAATACTAAGTTATTATATAGCTATTAATAATGTATTGTGTGCTTTGTGTTTTTATGTGGTGCTGCACCATTGACACTTTAATCCAAGACACATCTCCCATAGGAGACAATTAAAGAAACTTTCAACTTTTGAAGGTAGCTTAACAAAATGTGAAAACAAAACATATATTAGACCAAGCCTTTTATATTTACTGGATACTCAGATGGCCTTTAATGCAGTATGTCAAAGTGATTGCTAACCTTCCTATGCTCCAATTAGCACGAGTTGAAAAGTAAGTGACCATTCAGAGTTGTGATGGAGGAAAAATAGACTGAAATGTTTTCTTTCTGGATTTACAGGTTCAGCATACTTAACATACTGTGCATTGCTATACTTTTTCCATATTGCTTAAAAGCAACTGTTAAGTCAGTTAGGAACCTGTTAAAATAATTAAATGAATGTGTTATGTAAGTAGTGTGTTTTACTTTATAATCCAATGCTATCTTTCATTGTCTCACCACACTCACCATATAATCGGTAAAATGGGTAAAGATATACAGTATTTGTTAGTGTTGTCTAATTTAGAATAATACTTATATGGTCAACTGCAAATAAAACACATTTAATAAAAATAGTCATTTAAAAATAGTTTGACCTCATTTGGTAATGACAAGCTTAAATTCTTTCTACAGATGTCTGTCTTTTCTAGAGAATCGGAAAGGAAAAAACTTTGAGAATTGACCACTCAGAACCTACCTCAGCCCTGTATGTAAATAATATGGACTCTTGACATTTTGCCCGTTGTATGGTGAGACAAGTTGGAAGCTGACAGATTGACTTTTGAATTGTTGACTGTTGTATTAATGTTTATACAATCCTAACATTTTCCATTTAAATGGTTTTGTATTTCAATTATTGTACTTTACGATGTGGACCCCAGAAAGACTAACAACGACAACAACTGAATTTTTAGGGGATCCAAATAAATTATTTCTAGTGAGTTTATTTCACATTTAATTTTTTCTAAATGTGTCAATATTGTATCTATTCAAAATTTATTATGTGTCTCCTTTTTTTGACAAAGGCAGGGATTTTATTAAACCCTGTGTGGTGTAATGAAAGTTGGTCTCTGTGTTCAAGCTCTAACCTGTCCTGTTGTGTGCTGTCTTGCAGTGGGAGTGGGGAGGACTCGTTGGACCGGCTCCTGCCACCCGCAGGGGCCCCTCGCCGAAAGAGCACTACTTCACTGAGTAAAACAGAGCCTCCCCTACTCCGCACAGGCATGCGCACCATCTACACCGCTGGCCGCCCCCCTTGGTACGATGAGCACGGAGCGCAGTCCAAAGAGGCCTTTGTCATTGGTACGACCTCCTATGTGATGAAGTATTAATCCTCTCATTCTGACAAGTTCTGGGTCTTGGCCACAAAATCCTCCCTTTTTTCTCATTTTGTGTTTTTTATAATATGTATAACTACTTTACAGCCATCTTACATACTGCTAGACAAAATTAGACACACTCTGAAAAACACACATAATGGCTCATTGAATGGTGTGTTGATCTGCAGGGTTGTGCGGGGGCAGTGCCTCAGGAAAAACCACTGTGGCCAATAAGATCATAGAGGCTCTAGACGTGCCATGGGTAGTGCTGCTGTCTATGGACTCTTTCTACAAGGTAAGCAATGACTGCGCAATCAGGCAATTTGTGTAATGTGCTTATTACAATACATCTGTGTGTTTACATTAAGACAAAGTCGTCTTAATTGTTTGGCTGAACTGAAAACAATTCTGTTGGTACTTTGAACAACCCCTTATGTTTAGTGTTATCAACTACTGACCTGGTTGTATTCTGAATGCAAAATCTCTTGTTGTCACATGGGTCATGAACGATGGCGATGACTTGAAAATCAAATTCCTGCACTTGATAACATAACAGAACATCTATTCTATTTAGTTTTAGTCTGTTTATATATTTCTATTTTTGGTGCCTTGTTAAAAAAAGGAAGTACCGTAGTTAAAAGTAGTTACAGGCTATGACATACAATGCAAATGCTATAACTGTTAGCCGAGAAACATTTAGAACTGCTTTGTTTTGTTTTTAAGGTTTTATCACCAGAGGAGCAAGCACTGGCAGCAAGCAATGACTACAACTTTGACCATCCAGGGGCCTTTGACTTTGAGCTGCTGGGGGCCACGCTGCGAAAGCTGAAACAGGGTAAAAGTGTGAAGATCCCTGTGTATGATTTCACCACTCACAATCGACACAAGGACTGGGTAAGTTAGTGCTGACAACAGTTAGCACATTGCAGTTAGTAATCACTAAGCTGTGTAATTCTGTGTTGTGGTATTTTTAATAATCTGTAATTGTGTGAAGAGTTTGAATTGTTTTTGGGGTTTTTTGCAGAAAAATGTCTATGGTGCCAGTGTAATCATATTTGAAGGAATTATGTCTTTTGCAGACAAACAGATTCTCCAGGTAAAACAGTCTGTTCCTTTTTTGTATAACTGTTTTCCCTAAATAATATCCCTATAACTATTAAACTGTTTGCTTTTCCTGTCTGCAGCTCCTGGATATGAAAATCTTTGTGGACACAGACTCGGACATTCGTCTGGTCCGCAGATTACGTAGGGACATCACAGAGAGGGGGCGGGAAATTGAAGGTGTGATTAAGCAGTACAATAAATTTGTAAAGCCAGCCTTCGAGCAGTTCATTGAGCCAGCCATGAGACTGGCTGATATAGTTGTACCACGAGGTAAGATGAAAGTCTGTACAACTAAAGTTACATAAAGAAGATAGTGTGGGGTTTCCTATTACAAAGAAGTAGCAGTAAAATCTACACTTCTTTCCCTAAGGCGGTGGGAATATGGTGGCCATAGATTTGATAGTCCAGCATGTTCACAGCCAGCTGGAGGAGGTGAGTTGACTGTAACGTAGGTTGATCTGTGGTGCCACCTTGTGTCAATAGGCTGAAACATCTAGAAAACAATAATGCTGCAACACAAACCACATCAAAAACTGAACTTGGCTACACCATATCTATGTCTTATGTCATTTTTCTTTTTAAATCCTCTTAATGCAGCGTGAGCTTAGCGTCAGGTATGCTTTTTGTTCTGTGTACAAACCTTTAGAAGACACTGCCTTCTCAAATTCAGTGTTTTTCACTATGTTAAAAATCCATTGTATTAGGGTTTATTTTCATAACTCACTGTGCTTCAAAGTATTTTACTTCCTGGTTCAAGGGTGCTCCTGGCCTCTGCCCAGCAGACTCATTTACTGCCTCAGACCCTGAGTGTGCTAGAGAATACTCCACAGGTTAGGGGCTTGCATACCATCATCAGGTATCGTCCCACACTGTCATCTCACAGAGCCTAAATGACATATTGGTTTATATATTTCTCTTTTTGTATTGCAGAAATAAGGAAACAAGTCGTGATGAGTTTATCTTTTACTCAAAGAGGTTAATGAGACTGCTCATCGAGCGTGCGCTAACACTTCTTCCTTCTCAAGTTGGTGGATGAAATATAACTATTACTACCTTCTTGCAGAAGCTGTGAAGTGTGTTCCAACATCAACATTATTTTAACTGGCAGTTATTGTAAATCAGTTCTTTTAATTCTCAAAAATAAAAGCTAAATGTTACAAATTTCACACGAAAATGGTACTTATCAATAAATTTTGTGTAAAAACATACTATACAAGCACTAACTTACTTGTTAATATTAAGTTTGATATGAAGTATGACGTTGTATTGTATTGTCTGTTGTTAACAGCAGTATTATAAAACTTGTAATTAGACTTGTATTTCAAGTGTGTCTCTCTGATGAAAGTAAACCATCTCTTTTGTATATCTTCACAGACATGTTTAGTCCAGACTCCGCAGGGCCAGGAGTATGAAGGCCACCGTTACAACAGGAAAGGGGTGAGTGTCTTCACTGAAACTTCACTTCGATGAATCTATCCCTTTGGTTTTTGTCACTGCACTTCTGTCTGGCCTCCACAGATTACTGGTGTGTCCGTCCTCCGAGCAGGGGAAACCATGGAGCCTGCTCTCAGGGCTGTGTGCAAGGACATCCGCATTGGCAAGATCCTCATCCAAACCAACCTGGACTCAGGCGAACCAGAGGTAAAGTAATTTCTGCTGTAAATATTGACACCCCTAATGACTAAAGGCTACCTTCAAACAAAACTGTTTTTTTTTTCTCCAAATTCCTTTTCATTCTTCCACATGATGTGTGTCACCGTGGTAACTACCCTTCTTGCTTTTGTAGCCATGGTAACATGTCTCTTCCTCTCTGGCCTCTCCAGCTGCATTACCTGCGTCTGCCCAAAGACATCAGTGAAGATCATGTCATCCTAATGGACAGCACAGTTTCTACAGGCGCAGCGGCCATGATGGCAGTGCGAGTTCTATTGGTGGGTGCAGATTAACATTATTATTTTACTGCAAGAGTAGGACCCCCACGTTTGTGGTTACTAATTACAACTTAGTAGTGTTAATAAAAGAGCCACAAATTCATTCTCAATTTGGACTGTATCATTTTTGTCAGGACCACGAGGTACAAGAAGATAAGATTGTACTAGTGTCACTGCTGATGGCAGAGCTTGGTGTCCATTCTGTGGCCTATGCCTTCCCAAAAGTTCAAATCATCACGTCTGCTGTTGACAAGAGTCTGGATGACTTTTTACATGTAATTCCGGGAATAGGTAAGCTTTTAAAATTGCATTCATGAGAGACTAATGTATACATTGTCAGAAGAGCACAACTAAAAGTTGATTTCAATTCATGTCCCAGCACTTTCTCAATTAGAGTTTTTTGAGTGTGAACTGGGATTTGTTTCATGACTATCCATGTCATGCTGTTATAGTACAGTGCACACTGCACACATCAATGCCACATACTTGACTTTGCCATGCTTTGCTGTTATCAGGGGACTTCGGAGACCGCTACCGCTACTCTGATGACTGGAGTGATGAGGAGCATCAAGACGAGCCATGCTATTGACAAAATGTGAACAATGACAAGGCCACAAGTGACATATTGCATATTTCTATAGAACTGTGCCATTACCTTGACAGTAGTAGATTTAATACAAAATTATGAGGCTGCTCAAATATTTAATATACCTTTTATCAATGAAAATGAAATGTGACATTTTACATAATTTTTAGGGAATTTTAAGGGTCGCATCTTAGTTCTGCCCTTCACTTCTCTTTCTTTGTGTGCGTCCGGCGGGATCAGCGCCCTGTGGGAATGAGTCTGTCACTACGAGGTCATACATGGTCATGCCTCTCTTCTGAATAATTTCAAGCTCCTCTCCCTGATTCTCAGGGTTCCCACATAGGCCCTTGTGCTTCCCTGTGATACACATTAGAGCCTAAAGGGGTCAGTATAGCTCATTCTTAGCTTCTCCTTTGATTTATAGCATGTTCCTTTGAGATATCATTCATTGTTATAGTCAGGGAGAAACTACACAGCCTAGCCTCACATACTCCAGGTGTGGAAGTCAATGTTTTAAACGGCTGTGTACTACCTTTTGAGTTATTATTTAAAAAAAGAAGGTCTGGTGCATAACACAGTGTTTTGTAATAATGTAATGTTCTGATTTCAGGGATTTTATACGAGCAGTAAAAATTGAAGCCTCCCTGTTTTGTTTATACTGTTTATTCCAAACACACCCTGTGATCCTTTTATGAGCCTCCAGTTGGTAATAATGAGATCCTCCAGCCAGTTTGTGACCTTATGCTCAGTATTCTTCTTGTCCAATTACTGATGCTGTGTCTTTTCACTGATTAATGTCTGTATTCAGCATTGACTTGTGTCTGTCCACAACCTGTAAACGTTGTATTCAGATTACATGTTTCCAGTGCTCTTCTGTCTCAGTTTGAGCTGTTTTGATCCATCTTCAGCACACTGGTGACACTGTGATCACGGATGTCATACGACGCACGCTGTATTCTCCAAGACAGCAGAAGACTCACTCGGCCATGTGACTACTGCCTCAAGGTTAACCTGTTACCATGGAGACAATCTGGCCAATGGAAATTCAGCAGACGCTTGCGATGTTGACTGCAAGCTTTTTGTTTTAAGGGGTGACCTATTTTTTTCTCCCCTCCACAGCTACTCAGAGGCAGACCCCACTACTCTGACACAAGTGCACGTGCGCACAGACATTCAAGCGGATAAAAAAAATAATAAAATACCTGTGGAGGCTAATCTCAAACAGACATGCCATGAGGTTGTACACAAAAGGAGCAAAGGACAATAGAAGACACACGGCTCCTCTGAGTAGTACTATTTAAACAGTTTACAAGTGAATGCACATTTTTGTTCATTTGAAGGAGAAAACATGACTGTACCGGCAGCTTCTAAAATCCTGATGATATTTTTCTCAATATTGTCCTTTATTCTTTTGCAGTGGACAAGAATATTAGCACCTTTGATGAGGTTGCCATCAGCAAAATCTCAATAAAAATCCTGATCCCCTTTTATCTTAATGACTGAGACTATGAGATAAACCATTTTTAAAGTGCCACTTTATTACAAAAGTATAAACTTGACTGACATTTCATGAATAGTAATCTTGATATAAAACATTACAATCTTTTGCACTTAGCACTTATAATTACACGCTTTGAGTACAAGACCCTGTAGTCTGAATAGCAAACACACAACAATAGCTGCCACATTTAACTTAGCTGGGCTTTCCAAGAACACACTGTAGCTTCATGGCTTCAAAAACAACAGAATACACTGAAATTTACATTGCAGCTGCTTTGCAGTTTGTGTCACAAGTCATTCCAAAGACAATTAATTGTGGTTAAAAAAGGATAGATTTCTTGACACTGATGATATATTTATTAGTCTTTCTCTTTAGTAATGTACATACACATTGCATCAACATACAGAATAATCACATAGTTTGCTGGAAATATTTGGTCAAATGATTTTATTGTCCAGTGTTGGATGTAATATTGTCTGTCTTATCTTCAGGGCAATGTTCTGCTGCTTTGCAAAACATGTGCCTCACATTTTTTGTAGTTCTTCTGCAATGCTGCTATATTTTAACACTGAAAACAGAGAGAAAGTGTTCATCGATGGATGATAAGAAATGATGACACTTGCTAATACAGCTGGAGCTTTCTGAGCTGATTCAAATGAGCAGGGCAAGTCGGGACTATGTCAATGAATGCGCCACAGATGTCAGTGAGGACTGAGTGGGAGAGACGGGACCGTGCTTTAGGTGGACTGTCTCCATATTCAGGACTCAGGCAGTTCTCTTAAATCTTTTGTTTTGAGTTGGTGGCACTGGAGGAAAGTGAGCACTTCTGCTTCACACAGTCCTACCACGCTACAAACATACTTAATCGAACTGGCATTGTGCTCTACGAAGAAATAAAGTAACACACTCAAAAACAACAAAAATTTAAAACAAAAACAAAATAAACAACCAACAACTATTCAAAATAAAAGACATTCATATAGGTACCACATGACAATGCTTGATTTTTTTTAATCTTTTTTTTTTTTTCTAGCATGCAATTTGTAGCAGGCAAAGTGCAGAAACAAATAAAAACACTTCATTTACAGACAGCAGTGGAGACAGTGTTCAGTCCATATAAGATGAAACAAAACATGACGGAAAGTTGTATTTCTTTGCTTTTAAATATGGAAATGATCAATATTTGTTTTAAGAGGAATGCAAAATAGGTGCAGATTTTCTTAGAATACTCATATAATTGTTTCTCTTGGTCCCTGAGCTTTCAAGTATTTGATTAATAATTAATTCCTTTATATTATTTATCTTACGTCCTGAATCACATCTTGACTGACAACAGGGAAGGCCTGCTCATAACTGACTAAGTGCTACCAAAAGATTCACACTATGCTGTGCAGTTTCCCCAAACAGGGGCCTTCTAGAACGCAACAATTTTACCCGCTAGAATTGAGGAAGAATTTAGGGTTTTTAATTTGTTGTGCTTTACACACATTTCCCAGTAAAACTCACGTGCTACTGTTACCTACAGATTACTCTGCATTGGTCTTGTGCTCATTTATTATTCATTACCTTTGGATTCATCTAAGGTCTACAGGACTCTAGTATTCAGCCCAGGTCATAACAGATCAACAGATTCACCCAACAGCCTCTGGGGCCTGTCAGAGGCCTGGTGTTATGACTTGAATGTAAACAGTATGTGTGGGTGAGCATGATGGGGGCTCAGTGGTTACTCTTCGTGTTGAAGGGAAGGGGTCACAGTGGAGCCACTGCCTCAGAGCCCTGTTACATACATCTCCATGCCGTCGTTAAAGGTGAAGATGGTGGTGGTACTGGAGGTGGCCGAGCCCGGCTTGAGGTCCCCGATACTCTCATACAGGCTGTCCCCTGGCAGCAGTAGGGCTTTGGCTGGCAGGTGCTGAAGTTTGGGCGTCTGTTGTGTGGGGGGTGGCGGAGGAGGCTGCTGCTGCTGCAGTGGCTGCTGAGCCTTCTTTCTCCTGGGCCGCAGGGTGGCACATGTGTTTGGAGGTCTCTCCCGCCTCCAGCCTGCTCCTTCCAGGTTCTCATAGGCAGGATCGTACTCTTCGGTCCCGATGGACTCGTAGCAGTGCTCGTCTAACGGCCCTGCCATTGCTTTGCCCTCCTGTGGGGCCCATGTCTGGGGCTTGACCACTACACTAAAACCCCCATCCCGGTCCCGGTCACCACGCCCCAAGGTTCGGAAACCAAGATTGCTAGGAGGAGACCCTGGCACTGCTCTTTTCTTTTTTCCTGGTTTGCACACTTTAGAGTACATCTCTGCCACCTATAGACAAACAAAACAAGCACTTAAAATACGCCTGCTACAGAGACTGCTACAGCAGCCTCACTGTTTAAATGTTCAAGTTCTAGAAATTAGACATGTTGAGACTCGGTATTGTCCCAGTATAAAGTATATATATATATTTTTTTGTAATTTCTTATACTGCTAATGGTTATTGTAATGAGTATAGGAACTGCGTATAGTAGCCTGTAATAGATGCTCCAATATAATGTTAACAATAAGTCAACACGTAGTAGTTGGAATACACTATTGTAAAAAAACCTAGCAACAGTATTGTTGCTCACCGCAGCTGCAGATGGCTGTATGTTCTCCACTGTGTGAGCCAATGGGCCTAGGCCTTTATTTTGAAGCATCATGGCGTCCTCCTCCTCTGGAGGCTTCCAGATGTACTGCTCTCCGTTCCCCATAAACATCACTTCCTGTCAGCAAAAGAACAAATTACATTTTGGGCAAATTTGCTGACTTGTCCAAGTTCTATTATTACAAAGATCCTAAAGGTGTATAGAAAATCATTTAATGTATGTAATACTGAACTCAATACAGTTTCATGTTTGCATGTTTTCATATTCTGGATGACTCAATTTCAACGTGTTGCGTCATCCACAGACAAATCAGTGGTGAACAGTCGTGCGAGCAGACTGCCTACACATGTAAGCCTGTGAACTGTGCATGTTCCTGAACATAGGTCACAGCTGATAATGCAACCTTGCTGTCCTCACACAGGGCAGCAAATGGTCTCCCGCCGTCACTTGGAGGGGAGTACGCAGACTCATATTCACAGTAAAAGCAGTCAGTCTGCCTACACTCCTGCTGTTGCGGGCATATGGAAGAGGTGACACTGCTGAGAGCAGAAATACCCTACTATCACCACGAACTCTCAACAAATAAACACAGCCCACTGCCCAGACTTCCAAGAAATCACTGAAAAAGTGTTAACATATCACAAAACCGTGCATACTGTTGCCCAGAGCAGGAAAACTGCAACATTAGCAAAACAAGATGGGAAACATGACGTCTGATAGAATTCAATACTCTGCTAACTTCACTCGGACTATAAACTGCATATTGATGTGTGGCTTTGATGCTGACAAAGGACAACAGCATAACACATTTGACATAGATATTAATAACTTGAATAACATTTGCAATCTAGTGTATAAAGCATGAAGTATACTTGTTGGTTCAAAAAAGACTAGCTCATTTTGAATTACTAAAATAATTTGCACACTATGGTTTAGGGGGGGAGGAGTACTGTATATCTGAATTTGACTGGGGAAAAATGCTTAGTAATAATGTTAAACAGATCCTCTTGTCCAAAGAGTATTTACTGCCCACTTAACTTTAGTAGTAGTTTCTTCTGCTGACCTAGAAAACCTTATTAGTGACAAGCATTATAAAGATTTTTAAGCTGTATACTAACCTTTGGGAAGGATGGCACATTAAAGGTCTCTATATTTCTCCGGGGCAACTTGGTGCTGTGGGGGTGTGGCGGAGGTGGGGCAGGATGTGAGGGTGGGGCGTGTCTTGGAGGTGGCGCTGGAGGCTCTCCCATATCTGTTCCGCTATCCCTCTTCTGTGGTGCCTTGTCAGCCTTCCTCAGCTTCCGGACACACGCATACTCTACAGTTTCTGGAGGAGACACGACCTGGGATTCCGGCTCTGGAAGTCCCCCATCTACATCCCCATCTGGGTCTGGAGGCGCTGGCGTATTGGCAGGAACGGCTGGGGGTGCTGGAGTGTCCGTCTGGCCGGCTCTGCCTACCATGGCGTACAGGGCATCATCAGTACGTGTGGTGGAGGAGCCTCGGCCCACTTCAGAATAAGTGTGCTCTCCTTCCTCTCCAGTCCCAGAGGGGATCTGGGGGAGCTGCCTGCCTTGAGAACGAAGGTCAGAGTTAGACCGCTGCTGGGCAGTAGCAAAGAGCCTCACTTCCACCAAGCGGCACAGTATGTGTCGGTTCTGTATGGCAGAGTTTGGAATTACAAATTCCCTGGTTTGTGTTTGCACTGCAAGATGTGTGTAGTGACATCAAACCAGCAAGATCACAGTTAAATTATGTTGGTGGCCCCAACCTCAAACTACTTTAAGAGGAACTGTACTATACACTTATCATAGCACACTTTCCAAAGTGGGACAGGGAACTCTGATAAAAGCATGACTTACCAAACTTATTCATACTGTACCATTTTGTGAAAATTTGGCTTAAGGTCTCTTCTAGTTGGATGTTTTTAGATGCCTTTTAAGATGTCAGTGAAGATTCTCAGTCATCCAGGACATAATGAAGAAAAGGTTAAAACAAAGGCATCTGGACATAGGTTTCAAGGTGAAGATGTTTCATTCCTCATCCGAGGAACATTTTCACTTCTGAGTTCAACTGGTGAGGGAGGGGTTAAACCTGAAACTAACTGTGATTGGACCACACTGTTCTGAAATAGCTCTATCCCAAGCTGTATAGACAGCCTGGTCCAATCACAGTTAGTTTCAGGTTTAACCCCTCCCTCAGCTCTCGCACCAGTTGAACTCAGAATTGAAAATGTTCCTCGGATGAGGAATGAAACATCTTCACCTTGAAACCTATGTCCAGATGCCTTTGTTTTAACCTTTTCTTTATGCCTTTTCAGACTGTATCTAACGATAATGCCCAGCTTTTAACAGAATCCACATACATTCTTCCTCTGGAAGTCCAAAGTGTGTTTATGAAATGAATGTATCTCTCAGTGGAAAACAGAGATTCTAGAGCTGACGGTGATTTGGGAACTGACGTCAACATTTGAGAGTTCCAAACTGGCCTCATTCCACTGCAGTGGAAACAGGACAACTATGAAGAGGGACATATGCTTATATTTCTTCAAATCGTCTTAGGCTACTGTCACTGCGCCCACAAACAAAGCTCCCTGTTGACTGTCACTGATGGGACTCCAGGATTTGTCTTGGCACTCTGATTTCTGTCTTTAAGCAAGAGAGATGCATTTTCATAAATCAAGACTGAATAGTGGAGTGGAAGAAGACTGTAGGTTGTAAATGTAATGTGAATTCTGTTTCAGGTTAATTGGATCTCTAAAATATTTTCAGAGAAAACTTTTGGCAGATTTGCTTTACCAACCATTTCTCATTTAAGGTATCTTTTCTTTGTGAAATCTCTGATGTGTTTTGCTCCTGATCATGTGACATGCTCTTTTTTTTAATGAGCCACACTGATGGTTTTGGATAAAATTGTAAACAGTTTTACTGCTTTTGAAAATGAGAGAACAATTACACAATTGTCACACAGTGAGTGAAAGAATGTATCATTCAGGGGGATAATACCACAAATCTTCTGCGAAAACTCGACAGGTTGGCCTTCCATATAGAGCATGACTCCACAGTTACGGTTTAGTATGTGAAAGATGCACTCACTTTTGCCATTGCAGTTCATTTTGTTCATCTCAGTGTCGGATTTACTGATGGACCGCAGCTTGGACTGCCTGAGTATGCCCTGAATACACACATGAAAACATAATGGCTATTAGACACTAATTATGAGTGAAGAGGTGTCCTCTGAATATTATAATTCCCTAATGAATTGCTTTTGTTTATTTTTACTAAAATACAAATAAAATGTTAGGGAACATGGTGCCTGACACCTACCATGTCCATGATACGGTGTTTTCCACTCTCGCCGGGGACATTATGTGTCTTTCCCTTCCTGTGGTAAAAACAACAGCTTTGTCACAGGTTGACACTTATTACACACATTTGCTGACTCATTGTCCATGTTTTTCTGAGTCATCTATGACTGTGCATGTGTTTCACAGAATAGGGCACATGTTTGCATTTCTTGCAAATGAGCATCCTGACATGTTGTGCATGCTCACCTCTGGCAGCCCACACAGAGGACCACAATGAGGATGGTAACAACAAAGGCCGAGGCAGCAGCGATAGCACCCAGCAGCAGGACCTTGCCGTAGGGAGGAGCCGTGAAGTTCAGCCCGTCCTGCATGGAGGCCATGTGGGAGCGCTGACGCTCACTTGCTCTCACAGTCACTCTCACACCCTCAGACACATGCACACATGGAAGTCCACGTCGCACTGAGATCTGCAGCCACAGGTCACACAAAACAAAACCATTATAACAAAACAGACCTACAGTATACAAAGCATTAGGTAGTGGTCTGAGGTAAAAGATTCCCTGACTCTTTATTAGATAGAGTCAATGTAGATTGACAGGAAACAGAGGGAATGACATTGAACAAATGGACCCAAATGGAAATTGAACTCAGTTCACTCAAGTATGTGGTATGCACTCCAAGGTCGAGACACCCGACCATTGATAATCTAAAACTAACAAACAGAATTCCTGCCCATTGCTTCAGCTGCTGATATTTTATTTTCATTGACAATAACCTGCATAGCAACACAATTCCGCATAGTATTCCAAAATGAACCCTTTAAAGGTTTTCTTTTGCTGAATCAAGCGAAACCAGAATCAGAAACATGTAACACTCTAAAGTATGAAGCCAACATCTTATTTCATTCATCGGCTCTAATTAGTGCATAAGAGACTGTATTGCATTTGGCAGTGTATTATGTTTTTTTAAATAAACAATAAAGACACAGAACAGAACACCCCAAACGAGCCCAGTCTAATCTCTGTCAACTCATGCCATCGGTCAACTGTGAGACTGTGTTTTCAGGTCTGTTTATTGGCAGCACTGTCACTTGTCCATCATAAAAACAAGATGGAAAACATAGGGCCTGGTTTGTCCAAAAATCTCTTCTGAAGTTTTGCAGTGCTCCTGCCATTATATCTGTCCTTATGCTCACACCAAATGTCCGCCAGATTTAACAGTTTTCTTCACACAATATGCTGTTTAATGCTACTGCACTGGCATCAGCTGAATGTTTGCAATTGTCTTTATTTTATTCTCTGTCATGTTGCATTGCATATCAATTGTTTTTATAATGAGTTGACAACATGCTTCTGCAGTAAACAAGACATGTATTTCTGCGTACAAAAATAATGCCCTTGTGTCCTGCCAACAAATTCTCCACATAGCTTTTTGAAGATCTGATGATTCACTTCAGGTGAGCGTGGTTATAAATAGAACACAAGGACTTATAATACAACATCTTCACAAAGGGTGTGATAATTTTTAAGGATACAAAAAATAAAAGACAAACTTCAACATTAGTAAAAAGGTTCGGTCCTCTTTCTCTCCAAACCCAGTGTGCTCTGATTGGTCAGCAGTGACCCAGTGCAGAGACTCCTGGCTCTGGTTCCATTCAAGGGCATGTCTGAGAATTATATATTTCTTATAGTTCTTAACAATAGTTTGCTCCTGTTCAGGTTATGTCAGTCCTGCTCATGTTATGTCCTTCATGCTAATCCAAACATAGACACAAGCAACGGACTACTGTACATTCTGCACCTGGGAACTTGTCATGGGGAGGCAAGGACGATGTACACCTCCTACCACTGCACTTACAGAATGATATAAAATCTTACGTATTTTTTACCTTGGTAAGCAAAAAGATTTGCTCATTCTTGCAAGAATTAAAACCAGACTATTCATTCCAAATTATACTGCTTTCTCCATCGTCTCTCTCATTGATCTGAACTAAAAAATAATTTTAACAATGTCTTATTGATGGAATACACTCAAACATAGACCAGTTCATATGAGAAGTAATTTATGGAGACTTAAATCTTGGACAGATTAAGAGGTTAAATCCAACAACAGTATTCTGAAGTTTGAAAAGAGATACCCACCCTTTTTTAGACTCTAACTATGAACCCATTGTGTTGATGATAATCCCAACAGGTGACCAGAGCTCTTGATTAATAAAATTGTGACCATGTACGGAGTATTTACTTATCAACAGGACCTGTACTAAACCAATTATAATCTGGTTTGACAACACAGGAGGAGGCAACAGAATGAAAAGACTAATGAGAGAGAAGAGCTTCTAAAAGCTGTAGGTGTAGAGGGAAAAAAGTAGGAAGTTGTGCGTCAGGTGTCTGAGGATGCACATGATGAGAAGAGACAGTCACATTTCCCAGAGAGGTTTCCTACACAGCCCTCCTTTCCTTAGCATCTCCTGTCTTGTCCACACCTCCCCACCCATCCTTCTATCCCCCTGCCAATGTGTGTGTGTGCGTGTGCCTGCGGTGTTCAGCCAGAGTGACGCCTCAGCACTGCAGTGTAATCTCTGGCCCAAGAGCTGCTTCGTCGGAGCCAACCATTTGGACATATTGCTCATAGCAGGAGCAGAAATGTCCCTCCACTTGCAGCTTTTCTCCTAAACAAAACCCCCCTCTTCTCCAAGGAAAGTACCCCATCTCAGTGCCCCTTACACAAACACTGGTTGTGCAGATGCATACTTTGGCAGGTGTATACACTTGCAATGGACACTGTAAGACCTGAAGCATTGTTGTGATAAGATATGTAAAGGTAGTGTTCAGAATTCATAATAAGCCCTTACCATATTTTAGGTTAACAGAAAAATAAACTCATAGTTTTTTCAAGCTTCAGAAAACCTAACACAAGCATGAAGAACTTCAACTTCAACAACTTTCTCTAATGTCAGAAATGTTTTAGTTGGACGTGGCAGTATGTATGCCATCTTTGTTTACAGTAACTTGTCAAATCCTGCCTATTGCAAAGATGCTATAAGAAAGAAGAGGCTATAGAGCATTTCAGATCTATATTTTTATATACATTGTATAAATATTTACCACAGGTAACCACAGGTAATAATCTCTATAATCTGTTGACTTGGTGTTTGAATTATGTTTTACTTTTTTATTTAGAATAAAATTAATCTTATTTGATCAAATGCTGAATGTAGTGACTGTAAACAATCCATAAGATTTGCATGTTTGCTGCCTCTGCCACCTGACAGTACCATAAAGTCAACAGGGAATTATGGCGTAATCCTCTATAAAATGGAGTTGGGGCACATTTAGCCCTAGCAATCATTAGCTATAGGGTTATATTTCCTGCTGAGCATAAATAGCATTTACATGTGTTCTCATTATAACTGGAGCTCTGTATGTTTGTTTGTATATGTCTGTCCTCGCTGCCAATCTGCTCAGGTTTTGATAAACCACCTGGGAGTTCATGTGGAGCAAAACCTCACCCTCTCTGTGACACAAATAGCAGCCATGTGTGTGTAGACAGGGATGGGGGGGTGGAGAGGAGTCTGCTATTGTGTGAGAATGTGAATTAGGTCAAATGTTTGCTTGCAACAACGATTAACCATGCCCCTGTGAGGAAGAAAGCTCCAGCCTGTTTGTCTGTCTGTGTGCACCGCTGTCTCTGCCACAGCATACTTACTGTGTATAGCATGTTAAAAAAACATTCATCCTTTAACAAACTGACTAACAGGATGTTGAAAATGAAGCACTCACATGTCATGCTGGGGATAAAAGAAAACCAATGGACAGAGAAACAAAGCAGTATGTGGCTAATGCTGGCACCCACTCATCACCCACTCATCTCACATCTCTACTCTGGCTTTTTGGATGTATAGTTTGGATTTATAGATCGGAGGCTGGCCGGGCTATAGCCTCGCCTTTGGGCCCTGACACCTCACACAACTGCAGCAGTGGCGGTGACAACAGGTTACACACGCCACGGCAGCACGCTCATAGGCTCATAGGCGGAGAGGGGAAGGCTGGGTGTGAACAGAGGAGATGCCCATGCAGGTGCAAGGCAAAAAAATCAGAGGTAGCAGTGTTTGTAGGCTATATATATTAAAAAGCCTGTGGGGTGCGGGGGAAATGTGTTATCCTTTTTGTCTCCTGTAATCATCAAAGCGTTTTCAGATCAAAGTGAGGATGGTAAAAGGATGTTGTGTCCCTGAGGTCAGCTGGCAACTTACACGACATGGCACTTCCCCACACCCCCTATCTCCGTGTATTTATGACAGGGAGGGATGGGAACGAGGAAGGCGGGGTGCGGGGTGCAAATGTTAAGGGAAGGTCTAGCGTTAATTCTTTTTTATGGTTCGCAGTCGGCAGGGTTGTTACGCAGGGGGAAGGAGAAAGTGATTGGAGGGCTTTCTGCGCGTCCCTTTCATCAAATCACAATGAACTTCTCTAATGAAAGCGATGGAGATTTAGAAATAAACGAAAAAAGGGCATTGCAGTGAGATAAATGCTGTGGCGGGTGTCCACGTGTCTCTCCGTGGTCAATGTAAGAGAGAGTACAAAGAATTTCATGTTTTGCGGTGATGAAGCTGAATGTATAGGCACATATGAATGAGCCCCCCCTCCCCTCCCCTCTCTCCAGACTGTCACATAGCTACGGGCATTGCGCTATAGCATCCCCGGCGCTACTCACTCAGCTCTGGGGTTCTGCGAGGCGCAGCAGCATCGAGCCCGGTCTCTCGCTTTAGTTTCCACGCAGACCAGGTGCTCCTCGCGATCATAATCAATACCACACGCGGAAAGTCAGCATCTTTTTGATCTTCTGAGGTTCCTCGTGCGTTGCCCTCTCGCCCCCAGCCACACGAGCCAGCCTGGCCAGTATAACACCGTTGCCCGTGTGATTCTAGGTGTCTATGTGTCTTCAATACGGTCCAGTCCAGGTTGTCCTCCCCTTCAAGCCCCCTCCATCACTACGCTCTCATGCATCCCCTCGGCTCCGCTGCCGCGCTTCCATGTGACACTGGCAGAGCTGGAGACCCCCCAATTATTATGAATTTGTCTTTGGGTTCTAGCGTCATCCCTCGGAAGCGCGGAGAAGTGCGAGTCTGTGGCGCCTAAATGCGGCCATATAGCCTCAGACAAAGTTTCATGGAGGCATTGGGGCCATAAGGCGAAAGGCATTTTCAGTAGACTGTACAGTGATAACACGTGGGTTGAAGTGGAGTTCATATCTTGATATTGATCCAGTGGGATAAAACCAGATTTTACAACTTACAAGTCCAGTAGCCAAAACATTTTTTTATTAGATGATAAAAATAATGCAAATTCTTATATAGGCATATAGGCTGCTTAGTTGCCGCGTTGAAGTTAGATGGATGTTGGAGATTTAGCTCCGTACCTTCACCACAGGGTCCCTTGTCTGTGTCCGACTACTGTGTCATGATGGCATAATCCCAACCTCTTGAAAAAAAAGGTTGAAGTAAAAGCATCTGGACTCAGTTTTCAAGGTGAAGACGTTTCGTCTCTAATTCCGAAAACCGAGTCCAGATGCTTTTACTTCCACCTTTTTTTCAAGATGTCCTGATGACTGAGAACTTTCACAAACATCCCAACCTCTTCTCTACCAACTCTGAACTGAGGCCCCTCTGAACACTTAGGCTTAACATTCTGAAATTGTATTACTAAATACCGCCTGAATACTAAATTTTTTATAAAGTGGGAAAAAAGAAGGTGTGGATGGTGCTACTAGGCTAGTTCTATTTGTTTAAAGTGATTTGGAGCAACTAGATTTGTTTATATTGAAGCTATTGCTTTATTTCACAAACGCCATTCCCCATGACGGTCATTTATTGACGGTCCCTAAGTTTCCCTAAGTTTCCTAAGAGAGGATCTTCCAACATGAGTTCCCCGCCACCATGACACAGTAGCTAGTCAGACAGAGACTAATATCCAACGTCCAAACAACTTGTACGGCCATTAGACTATTAGCTATGTAGCTTATTATACTGCACTACAGACAAACAAAATAGTAACTAGTTACAACCCTCTTAATTTTAGTTTTTGATAGTGAGCCTTCAAAGTTAGAAATGACAGATGAGCCAACACCATGCAAAATAGCTGGCTCTGTAAACTAGTTTTCTATTTTCTGTGCAGAAAATGTAGGCTAGTCTAGTCAGTGTACCACCAAGTTTTCTTCAGCCTTTTCAAACATTGAGAGCCTAGTAACCTAGAGCCTAACTCTTATCACATTTCCCACAAATGATGAGCTATTTATCTGACTATAAAGTATTAAAAATAAGTAGCCTATCCTTTTGAGTGTTTAGCCTCTTTTAACCTATCTCTTTCACTTCCTGCTACCACAGGGTCTTCAGAGCTTTAAACCGTCCACCAATCAGAGAGCACATGGCGCTGTTGCTGTATCAGGGTTCATTCATGCCATGGCAAGTGTCATCAGAAAACTGTTGTTTTTTTGTGTTTCTTTCGTGGGTGTAAATACAAATTGTGGCAAGCAAACAGCCCATTTTGATTGTTACATATACTGTATATTACATATTTGTGTTTTTCTTGGCTAAATTAAGCTATGATGGTTTATGGTATAGGATTTTTCTTAGCTAATAATAGTAAGTGCTTAGCTACAGGCTAGATAAAGGTCATTAGATGTTCTACAGAATTTGAGTTTTTACTGTCTTATCTTTTAAATAATGGCTAATAATGTAAGCGTCCCCGGCTGTAGCCGTGCGGTGTGGCATTGTTTTGCCTCGTCCAGCCGCCCCTCCCCCTCGCCGCACTCCTCACACAGAAGCAGTGTACGCGTCTTCCTCACGAGGAACTGAGCTGCACTGAGCGTTTTCTCCACGTCTGGCAATGGATCTGAGGCTTCTGGGGTTTTAGGTGATACTGGAGCCACTAACTTACAGGAAGTGTGTGTTTTTTTCTTCTTTTTTCCTATAACCCGGGAGCCGTCGACATTACACTGAAGAGAAGATGGGCTGCTGCTCGGCGCGATGCATGCTCATCATTTTGTGTTGTCTGCAGTTGGTAAGATGTTTTATTTCTGTCCTCTCTCGACTCGGTCTCATCTCAATTCTCAAAAATCACAGCTCCCATAATGAAAAAGACATTTATTTTTGTATGGTAAAAAATAAATAGGCCTAGAAAAGGCCTAGAAAGTTGCTTTCTAATTACAAAACAAACTTCTTGTTTCATCTCTAAACTATGTCTTTTTCATTTTTCTTAAATCATCAGATATGTTTTATATTTGACTTAATGCAATTGCTCATTAAAATTACAAAACAACTTTTTTTTTTTACATATTATTAATGCTGACCATCTTGACTTTCTATTCACATTGTCATAATTAATTCATGTAGACAGCAGATGCATATGAAGCTGTTTAAAATGCCACTTTATTACAGTGTACTCTAGTTATTGTGAAGCTGCTTGTAAAGAGCAATGCACTGGTGGTAACCGCCCACTATTACGGCCACAAGAATGAATGGTTACACCCACTTTGTCCCTAGCTTCTTTCTCACCCTACCCCCCTTCAGTCTAGGGCCCCAACCTCAGAGGACCCAACACCACAACCACATCTTTCCACCAAAGCCGTGTCCCCTGGGTTTGGTTACTAAGACAACTTATAAGAAAAATAGCATTGTGGGATGCACCAGCTAGAGATTAAGTTCTAACAAGCTGGGGCACCCCCCTGAACCAGTTTAAGAAAGTGCAGGTCTTTTATTCTGACACATTTCTCTGCTTGTGCTCTTCTCAATCCCTGTAGATAACAGCGCTGGAAAGGCAGGTGTTCGACTTCCTTGGCTACCAGTGGGCACCTATTATGGTCAATTTCTTCCACGTCATCATCACCATCCTCGGCCTGTTTGGTGCCATCCAGAGTAGACCACGCTATGTTGTCATGGTGAGGGAAGTGGGTGTTTTTTCAAGCCTGCAAAATATTTCACATAATGAAGCACCCCATTCCCAAAACTATTCATAGTAACAGTTATCTTTGCAGTTGCACTTAATTGATCATATGTTCAGTTAAATAGCAAAACCAGAAAGTAGTTCCTTATAGGGTCCTTATAGTCTTAGTGGAGCAACATCCCAACACAAAACAGTTTAATAGACAATTTTGTGAACAGGGGACTGATCATATTGACCACCATTTTGTTTCTCACAGTACCTGCCGTGGACATTATTGTGGGTTGGCTGGAATGTCTTTGTGTGCTGCCTCTACTTGGATTTAGGAGGGCTTTCAAAGGTAGGTCTAATGGCTATGTTAAGTTGTTCATAATTAGAGACCCACACAGTCACAACATCTAAATACTGTGATCAGCTCTGTCCATGTCCCAGGGAGACCTTTCTTTAACAGGCACAATACCACACCTCTATGGTTCTAGCCTAAAAATAGACATCAATGTTTTTTTACAAACAAGTCTTCATACTCAGCTTTATAATTAGATTAAACTGAGTATTCAAGATGAATGTCAGGTTCATATTGCAGCACTGTGTTTACACATGGAAGTTGTTTCAGCTCAGGTTTCTCACTATTACACAGCTCTGGTGGAGCCAATTATAACATTCCCCATTTATGTTTTGAAAGGACAGTGATATTCTGTCTCTGGGAATATCGTCCCATCACTCATGGTGGAAGGACAACGGACCGGGCTGTGACAGTGAAGCCCTTCCCTCTGCTGGGTGGAAGAACCAGCACAACCCGGAGCTGACAACTGTGCTGAGCTGTTGGCTGGAATACCAATACATTGAAATCCTGCACTGCATCATCCAGCTCCTCGTTTCAGTGAGTATTCTCTGCCTCTGTAGGACTCCACACAGCTGTATAGTTATTTCAAGTCAATGAAGAAGTTAGTAACCCGGTAAAATAATTAAGTGGTGCTTTTATTGTTCAGGTGTGTTCTAATCTTGGCAGAATACAATTACATACGGCATAAACATTTGACTTTCTGTATCAATATTGTTTGTTTATTTATCCTATATGTACATACTAGGCTGAGCTTCTGTGTCATCAACATATAACACATTTTGTCCTTTATACAAATAAAGGACAAAAAACAAAAGAATGGTATATAGTAGTAGTAATAGTTTAACTGTGTATTTAAATAATAAAATCCATTATCAAAATGCTGTATGTATTTTTATTTAGACTGTATAAGACAACTAAATGTGATTCATCATTGTATTTGCAGCTCCTGGGATTTGTTTATGCTTGTTATTTTGTCAACTCTTTCTCAGATGAGGAGGACAGCTGTAAGTATCTTTGGATAAATTAAGAATATTCACCATGGTACTTACTTATATTCTATTTATACTTTATAAAATGCTCATTTTATCTTAGATTTACACACCTTTTTAATTTATGTTTCTTATTCATTCTTTTATTTCACATTAACTTTTAGTTCATTTAAATGCTGAATTTCATCATCCATCCAAACCCTTTCAGATGCACTTCTAATGTGATGCATAGATATGTAAGCTTATAGTATAGTTGTATTATATTGGTCTTTACTCACATTTTCTTACACTTTTTTCCATTAGATTACAAATAATTGTTTAAGAAGAGCCAAAGGAACATGGCAGAAGGAAGAACAGCTTTGGGTTGTGAACACAGAATCTAAATGTGATGAACAAATTGACTGTGTGCACTGTTCACAGAAGTGTAAAATTCACTGTATCCAGAGCTTAATTTGTGGGGAACACAGGGGAATATATATTTCCCCATCTCCTAAATCAGGAACCGGAACCTTCTTGACTGGATCCGGCAACTCTTTTTTTTCCAGGGGTATTCTTAAAGAAAAAGTTGTGGCCTGTTTTTAAACATGTTTAACTCTGGTTTATAACTCCGCCTGTCAAATTTCCCATTAGTTTGTTAAAATGGCATCATTCAGATACAAAAATCTATAAAGCCGTCTTTATAACAACATATGTTCCTTTACCTTTTTGTCCTTCTCGATGCTGGAGGAATACTTCCCCTATATATTCTCTCAGTGTTCCCCCACCTCCATTGCATTACAAATTAAGCACTGTATCTATGGTATAATAAGTATAAGTCTGTGTTTACCTCAGACCTAGTATCTTATTAATGTGAGTGAATGCTTGTATGTGGCCTGGCTATGTATACCAGAGATTATGTTGCACTCAAACACATAAATATACACATGTAATATAAAAATGTAAATATGGATTTGCTTCATATATAATGTCATGATAGTAATTGCTGTTCACTCAAATGTATAAAAGGTATTTTGTTGCTTACCTCACATTTTCTTTAAAATAAACTATCAGTGCTAAGGTGATGGAAAAATGGTGCAATAAATTGAAAAAAAAAGAAAAAAAAACAATACAGGTTCTCTGTGTTATGTTGCTGCTCAGCTGCGACGTAACCGCGGACGCGTTTCTTGCGTTGCTGACGTACTTTCCGCTCTGCATATCCCGGATGAAACTGCCATTGGGGCAAGGGAGCAGGGCCACCAAGGCTGCTAGGAATTTAATTTATTGGTGAGAGGGGTCGGAAAGGATTGTAGTCCTGTGGGATTGATGTTGACAGCAGCACCTCTCAAAGTGGCTGCACCGTTACGGCGAGTAAACTGTCCGCGTCGAAGGGAGCTGCCATTGACTGTAAAACTTAGCAAACTAACGCGGAGCAGGGAAGAAGGCTTCTCAACATTAGCTTTTCTAGCAGTCGGAGCACCGCGGAGTTTTTTTGCAGCTCCCATACAATCCGTCTTGTCAGGGCTATAGTCCAAAACCACACCTGCTGAATGAATGATGTCGGCTACGAGTATAGACCCTCAGGTAAGCGGCTAAAATGTGTGTCAAAGAGACGAAATGTGGGATGTGCATCCTACTTTGCAGACGAGGATGCTACTGTCAGCTTGTTAGCCAGTTAGCCGAATGAGTAGTTATGTTAGCTGCAAAATTGCTCACTCTTTGCAACGCTGCAAGGCCAGCACGACAGCAAACACACACACATTATCTATCCCTCCTATGGACCTTATCTTGCAAACCTTTACACAGGGCGCCAATGTGTCGTTTTGAATGTGTTAATGGTTCAAATGACAAGACTCGTGAGCGTTGTTTTCTTCCTCCTTTTACATGTGTTCTTCCCCTCAATGTGACCACTTAGACCTCAAAAGGACAAGATGCAAGCAAAGGTAAGAAAACAAATCTGAACTTGTAGACTATTCCAAGATATAGGCTACTTCCGGTGCTCTCTAAAATCTCTCCTGAAGCTATCGTCAATATCATAGCTAATGTAAACAATGACAATTTCACAACAGTGAGAACCTCTAAGTGGAAGTGGATTTTAAAAGGTCTCCTCATGGGTTACCATGTTTTAAGCACCTAGTATAATGTGCTTTAAATCCACCATGTTAACAGAAAAAAAAAATCATTGTGGCCTCTTTTATTCATTTCATGAATTATTGCTTGGCTATAGTATTATTTTGAATTAGATTCAGAAGAATCTTTTACTCCAGTCAAACATGATAAAACCATGCTCAAAATGCTGAAATGTGTTGTATAGACAAATACATTTGGGCTTTTAATTACTGACAATTAAACCCCATGTTATTGTCAGAAGTGAGTAGTGTGTCTCTGTCTAATTTGTCTCACTTTATGTTATTGCAGGCTTTCCAGTATCTGTGCAAAATGGCTCCCTTCACCAGAAGGATACAATGCATGACAATGACTTTGAGCCTTATCTCACCAGTCAATCCAATCAGGTTAGCAACATTGTGTTTTCATTTAATGAGGCTTAATATGTTTATTTCCTACTATCCAACAATTAAAATCCAACCATTTTCTTTTTAAATTATAGAGTAACAGCTATCAATCCATGACTGACCCATACCTGTCCAGCTACTATGCTCCCTCCATTGGTTTTCCTTATCCTCTCAGTGAGGCTCCCTGGTCTACAGGAGGTGATCCACCCATCCCTTACCTGACACCATATGCACCATTAAGCAATGGAGATCACTTCATGCATGACACAGTATTCGGGCAACCAGGAGGGCTCAGCAGCAGTATATATCCTCACAGGTTCAACTTCTTCCCGGAGAACCCAGCATTCTCAGCCTGGGGAACAAGTGGCTCTCAAGGCCAACAGACTCAGAGCTCAGCATATGGGGGCAGTTACAGCTATCCTCCCAGCTCCCTGGGGGGCACCCTGTCCCTGATGGCCAGACTGGCTTCCACAGTGACACTCTGAGCAAAGCCCCAGGTATGAACAGTTTAGAGCAGGGCATGCTGGGTTTAAAAATAGGTGGGGATGTAACGGGAAGTGGATCAGGTGTGAAAGGTGCAGGCTCAGTAATTGGTGGAGGTGGCAGTGTAGCTACTGCTGTTGCCACAGGCAATGGGGGCACACCAATAGGTATGCCCCCACCAAAACCAACATCATGGGCTGCTATTGCCAGCAAACCTGCCAAGCTGCAACAACAGAAAAGTAAGTCAAAACCCATAGTTGCCATTGCTGGAGGTGTCCTGCCTTCAGTTTCTATTAAACACTCAATGGACATTGATACATGGGAAAACAAGGGCGCTGCTACAAAAGTGATTGCTCCTCTGCCTCCACACCACCAACAGCACCAGCCCCTTCACTCCCACACCAGTCTCATACCTCCCCTACAGCAGTCCATTCAGTCAGCCCAGTCTCTGGTGCAGCAGATGACCATGCCGGGCCCCCCTCAGTCCTACCAGAACCACAACCCTGCGCCGCCACCTCAGACGCGCTGGGTGGCCCCACGTAACCGCAACCTGTGTTACGTAGGAGGCAGTTTAGACAGCAGTTGCTCTTCTAACGGCGGCAGCGTAGGGAACGGGGGAGGAGTAGGGGGCATGCCTTTAGGGTCCGAAGGTGGATCTGAGTCTCACCCGGTTTTGGAAAAGCTGCGAGCTTCTCACAGCTATAACCCCAAGGACTTTGACTGGAACCTGAAGAATGGTCGGGTTTTCATCATTAAGAGCTATTCTGAGGATGACATACACCGCTCCATTAAGTACTCAATCTGGTGCAGCACGGAGCATGGCAACAAACGGTTGGACTCAGCATACAGGTCAATGAACTCTAAAGGGCCCGTCTACTTGTTGTTTAGTGTCAACGGCAGCGGCCATTTCTGTGGCGTGGCAGAGATGCATTCACCAGTGGACTATGGCACCAGTGCTGGTGTCTGGGCTCAGGACAAGTGGAAGGGCAAGTTTGATGTGAACTGGTTGTTTGTTAAGGACGTGCCTAATAGCCAGCTGCGCCATATTCGCCTGGAGAATAACGACAACAAGCCCGTCACCAACTCACGCGACACTCAAGAGGTTCCTCTGGAAAAGGCCAAGCAGGTGCTCAAGATTATCGCCCAGTACAAACACACCACCTCCATCTTTGATGACTTTTCCCACTATGAGAAGAAGCAGGAGGAAGAAGAGGTGGTGAAAAAGGTAAATTCAACACATGACCCTTAAAATGAATTGGTATTTAACTATGTTTAATTCAAGTTTGGCTAACTTTAATTTAGTAAAAGCTGTAAATGTATATGATTGACAAATTTTAATTTTTTATTTCTAACAGAGCTATGAACCAGCCTCAATACAAAACAGATCCCGAAATGATCAGGTAAAATATGTTATACATAGCTATCCATGTTACTCATTTCATTGTTAATACAGTTTTCTTTTTCAAAAGAAAACATATGTTCCCAAGTCTAATTAATTAATACATTTGGTCATTACTGGCCCAGTCTTTCTTGATAAATGCTCTTATTAGCACCCTTTTCTAATAATGCTTAATGTAGTGTAATGATGACAATAAATCTTCTTTCTTCAGGATCGCCAGAAGTGAATGGTAGAAGACTGCCTCTGATAGAAGACTGATATTAGATTTAAAAATATAATACATGGACATAAAGAAATTATTACAAACTAATATTTTTCCTATTTAATTTTGGTGACTTTGGCCCATGTCACACTGCGAGCCACACTGCTCCCACTCTTTACAATGCGTGCAGGGATGAAGCTCATTACACCAGTTGAATAGCTTCAGAAATATATTTTCTTGTTCTTCTGTATTTTTTAGCCTTATAAATCTCTATCGCTACCCCAGTTGCATTCTTAACAAATAAATAACGAATATCTGCACGTCTGTTTTAAAAATCTCTTTAACATGCTGCTGATCAGTGACTGTTCACTTTGTGGTTTGTGTGTTGGAAAAATGTTAAGTGCTTGTATTGGTTAAACTTATGAGTGAACAACACTTTATTCACAAGAAATGTCTGCTATCATTGTGTGGCAAGTTGTATTTTATATTATCAGAAGAAAAAAAGTTCTGTTGCACCCATTTTTCATGTACGGGTGTCTTGCGTAGGTGAAGGAATGTGTGCACTAAAGGTTTCTGTGTGCATAGACATAAATGTGCAAGGTTGTGACATTAGAAAGTATAAATTTTAGAATATTTTGAACATTGTACCTGGCTTACATTTAAAAAGCGACATTATGGTAGGAATATGTAACTTTTTTATTCTCCTGGATGAAGCCTCAAGCTTTCTGCAGTTGGTAAAATATTTTTCTAATTCTGTGCTTGTAATCAGCAAGAGATTGAGGGAAAGATCTCTGGAGATTTGAATGCGCCTAAAGGTCATTCTCGTACTCAAAACAACCCTACTGAATTAGTTTATGCAGAGTATAATTTTTCTTTCTATTGCCCTGTTGGTTTGAAGTAACTGTTTTTCCTTTGTTTTCTGCGGTTCCTACAGGGATCTCTGTTCAGTTCTATCTGAGAAAGGTAGCATGTACTGATTTTGAAAATTAAAGCCAGGCCTGTCACTTTGTTTCTGTTAGTAACTTGCTTTATTGTTCTTAATATAATTCTAATCTCTGCATTTTCATTGCTATAACCTGTCTTCATAATCCTTCACAATGTAAGCTTTAATGTACTGGCATTTCTAACTGAGATGGCCTCAAATGTTTAACTGTACCGATGATTTCTTGTCCAGTGTATGAAAACCCACAGACTAGGTTATATGGTATATGTTGTGACTTTTTTTAATTGCTTGCTGTATTGTGTGTATGCGAGAGTGAGAATAAAGGGAGGGAGAATGATTGTGGAGCAATCAGAGCTATATAACGTTATTGGAAATATAGAACATTTATGCAAAAAAAGGTTTAAAGTCACCCCTGAATTGTATCTTCATTGTATCAGAGATCACCATCTGATTTGATTAGATTTGATCATGTTCATTATTAAAGATATACTTATCTGTTGCTTGTGTCGGTCTCTGATAGTTGTGTACTTACCCTTCAAAATGGCATCCATCAAATTAATAATAGATTATGACGAGGAATAATGGCAACCTGGATTCTGATATTTAGTTTCAGCTACTTATCCAATGATGTAACAAAAGTTGGGTTGAAACATTTTATTGTGGGAGATGTAAAAAAAAAATCTGAAAAACGGAACTATATTAGTCTAGATCCAGTAGCTTATTGAGGCACACAATACGATGCTGTAATTAAACACTGTTACCTGATTTTAAAGTATGGAAAATGGTGTGTGTATATAATGAATAGCTAGGTTTTAGCTTCAAATATTCCATTAAGCAACAAAGATCATTTTATTGGGGTTCAAATTAATATGCAATACTGAGATCTTCTTTGACTTGTTTAAACCTTGGTTGATTCTCTTGGGCCTATAGCTGCAACAGTTTTCACTGAGAACAGATGTGACTTAAATTGGTTGCGATGAAAATCGTTTGAAATAATGGTTGACTGGTCGAGAACAGCGCTGATAATAACGGCTGTGGTACAGTGTGTCGGTGAGAGCCTAGGCAGCTGCTTTCGCTGGTTCTGTAGCTCTCCATGTTAATGAAGCAGGACGCATGGGGCTCCTCTCTTGGCATTCACCGCGTGCCTTAATTGTATGGCTAATAAATCAAGGTCCGCCGTGAACACGAGGAGTGGCAACCCTGTTTTTTATCAAGTAAAGTTACCAGCATTTGGCAGCTGCCACTGGAGGAAAACACAAAGACAATCACTACACAAAATTAAAAAGAACGACTCGGCTTATAGGCCTGTGCGCGTTGCAATGTCTAATATTCCCCTTAGATTTGATGAAGTCCCACACTTATACCTGAATACAACCTGATTTAAACCCTCAGAGAAGCTGTCTTCCTCTCTCATCCGCATCATAATTCACTGTCCACTGTCGGCTTTGTGCTGCTGCGCGTCTTCATTCCGCAACACAGCAGGCAGAACAAACACCCCTGCCTTATGTGAAAGAAGAAGATGGGTGCGCGTAGGTCTGACAAGAGCTCGCCGTCTTCTGTTCACGCACACAGACAGCAGGCTCTCGATATCCCGTCCGAATTACCTGCAGATGTCCCAGAACCTTATTATCGCCCATGTCTCTTCTTGTTCTGGTGTTAAAATGTCTTCACAGCTGAATCTGCGTCTGGCATCCACAGCCCTCTATTCATTGGCTAAAGAGCAACAGCGTCATGACGTGCAGCTAGTATTTGACACTAAAGGCCGGATGCAGCTCCGCCAAACGCGCACATCCCCGGGTTAACGCCAATGCTATGGGCTGTGCGTGAGGCGCTGACCGCGGTGCTGAAAGGGGACCTAAGCCTAGAGCACGAGTCCATCTTTTACCAAGCAGCCCCGTCTTTTCATGTGGGCTTAATGTAAAAATGACACTGCGTAAAGTCTGCAAAGGGACAATGAGAAACTGACAATTGTTCAACTCTTCGAGGATGGTTTAGTTTAATGAGATGTAAAATTATAAAATAAGAATTTTGATTCATCCGTCACTTCTATCGTGGAGGGCACATTTTTTCTTAAGATGACTGTCTAGCTTTTGATGATTAGCTATTGCAAACCCTAAACCTAAGATTTATTTAACATTTGGAAAATGCAAACATGATTTTTTCGTCTCCTGTTGAATTTCGGCCTACTCATTTGACTATTTAAGAGTATTAGCTCTACCATGTGTGCACCAGCATATTGAATTATGTTGTAAACCCTACTATTGAGTAGGTAATCTGTTTAATGGTGAATCTCCTGCAGTGATATTTGTGTCCTTGGCAGACTCAAAGACAACAAAACATTTCCCATTTTAGATTTTTACCCTTATACTCAAAGTGGAACTTTTACAAAAATAGTGGTACATTTGGCATTATTTTTATTATATGCAGAGTTTGCTTTTATGTGTTTTTTTTTTTTTTTGTGCTTGTCCCTGAACCAGATTTTGGACATTTAACCACATAAAAAGAACACATGTCCCTGTAGGGTTCAGCTTCATTTCCATCACGATGAAGAAAACGTTTAATAACAGAGCCAGGTTAGTGTTTGTTGACCTGCTGACCACAGCAGAGCCATTATCCAGGGCAGCACTAGTGTAGAGCCTTGTATTAGTCAACTGAAAACTTAAAAATATCCAGCCAACCACTATTTTGGGTTCCATTTCTAAACATATTTACATGTTAAAATAATTAGAAAATTCACATTTTATGTTGTGTATACTTTAAGTAAATATTTAAACATTAAAAAGCAAATGGACCTCCATCCTATGACATTTTATCCCAAATAAATAATTAATACTTAATTAGAATATATATATATATATATATATATATATATATATATATATATATATATACACACACACACATTTAATGGATGGTAATGTAAATGACAATTTCCCTAGGCTATTGTGATAAAATGGGGATTTAAAAAAAATATATATTTTGAGTAGATTCATTCGAGGGACGGAGTGGCTCAGTGGTAGAGCAGTCGTCCTATAACCGGAAGGTTGGCGGTTCGATTCCCGCCTGCCCTGTTCATACTTTCGTTGTGTCCTTGGGCAAGACACTTAACCCACCTTGCCTCCAGTGTCCGTAGCACTGGTGTATGAATGTGTGTGACTGTCGAGGTGGTGGTAGGAGAAGGTTGAGCGCCGTTTGTATGGCAGCCCCCATCTCTGTCTGCCCTGTGTGTGAATGGGGTTAGTGGAAGCACGATGTAAAGCGCTTTGGGTGTCCAAGAAGGGTGCAAAAAAGCGCTATATAAATGCATGCCATTTACCATTCATTTACCATTTTACTAAGGTCTAATTAGGAAAATTATACCTTTCCTATCTGAGCACTTTACACAATGCTAGTCCAGGCTCTTGTCTTGTCCAAACTGGATTATTGCAATGCTCTACTGGCTGGACTCCCTGCCTGCACAACCAAACCTCTGCAGCTGATCCAGAATGCAGTGGCAAGAGTGGTCTTTAATGAACCGAAGAGAGCACATGGAACTCCTCTCTTCATTAGGCTACACTGGCTCCTGGTTGACGCCCGCATCAAGTTCAAAGCTATGCTCTTGGCCTACAAGACCACCACTGGTTCTGCACCCTCATATCTTCACTCACTAATACAGACCTATGTTCCTACCAGATCTTGCGCTCTGCAAATGAATAACGTCTGGTGGTACCGTCCCAAAAAGGAAAAAATTACTCTCAGGCGTTTTTTCAAAGATGGCTACTGAATCTGCTGATCTTGTAGCAGCAGGTAGATCATTCCAACAATGTGGAACAGACCTTCTCTGGATCTGTTCCACATTGGTGGAATGATCTACCTGCTGCTACAAGATCAGCAAATGCTGTAGCCATCTTTAAAAAATGCCTTGAAACACATCTGTTTTCTGACAAACCCTGAATTCTACCGATTACCTTTCTTCTTCTTCTTCTTAAAAAAAAAAAAAGTTCTCTCCTATCCTTAGCTTTGTATACTGTGCTGGGGTTTAACTGACTAGTTTTTTGTGCACTTATGCTTTTTGTTCCTAGTGTTGTTAAAATTGTTTCCATTGTCGCTTTGGATAAAAGCGTCTGCCAACTAAATGTAAATGTAAATATATATATTTTTTTACTGTACTGAGTAAAGGCATCACTTATTAATAGTAAATTAGCTTAAACTATAAATGAGATATCTTAAAGAGAGGTGGAGGCAGAAAAGTTTACTTCAAAACCTTACTTCAAAGCCATTTAAATACACACACAGGCAAAAGAGGAACGGTTTGAAGAGGAACAGCAGCTTTGACACTTTTTTATCAAAAAGCCCAAAAACAACACTGACACAGTTGCCAACAGCAAAGTTCACACACTGGCCCAGTTTCACAAAGAAGGTTGAACCAACTCGGAGTTTAGAACTTAACTCAGAGCAGTAAAAGAACTGAATTATGTTTTATAGAATGATTGTCATGTACTAGGGCAAGAATCAGGGTTATTTCAGATGGTATGAAAGGATTATCTTAATAGAGACAACAAAAGTCATAAAAGTTAAACAATGCATTGTTGGCCTATTGTCAATGCATTTAAAGTGAGATTTCTCAGTACTGTTGTGGATAAGGAAATGGATTGTCCAATTAGAGAGCTCCTTTGGGTGCAGCAAAGAAGAATCGGTTAGAGAAATAAAACCTTTCCAGGGTTAACATACTCTGAGTTTGAACTTAACCTGCTTCTTGAAACAGGGCCAATGTATAGATTATCCAAAAATGAATAATAATAGTACAGACACATAAATGAAAGCAGTTTAAGTAACAAACTGCATGATACACATGGACACATGTTTTTGTCATCATAAATTGCTTGGCAGACTGAATCAACATTTATTGTTCACATACTGAAGGCACGAATTGTACACCCTCAATAAAATATGAGGATAATTAATGTAAACAGTTTTGTATAAAATAAAATCTGCCATTTTTATACATGTTGTACATTACAAGCTACATAATACTTTTCAAATAATTTAAATGGATTGCAAAAGTTCAGAAATTTGGGTTAAAGTCTTCATATTTCGGCATTTTCATATGTGCGGTCCCCTCTCATGGAAGACGTGGTTCAAATAACTGTGACTGGGCAGTATTTGTCCTGATCAATACGTTGAGCATCTCCAAAGAACAAGAAGACTCCAAGTCCAGTGGCATTTATTAAAGCAATGAGGGAGAACAATATAGCCCACGTCTGGGTCGACTCAATGAGGTAACCTGATAAAAAGACCACTACCACTCCTGTGCAGCCAACACCAAGGAGGAAACAAAAGAGCAATCAAAAAATACAATTTACACACAGTTAAAAACACACATTATCACTCATACATACCTGATAAGGCACCCATCATATTCATGAAACCTGTTGCAAAAAATAAAACAAAATTACAAAATTATTCAACATTAAAATATCTCTAAAGAAAACACACACACACTGAACAAAAACTGACCATAGAGGGCGCCAGCACACGAAGGAGTGAGATCGTGTACATTTACAGACACACCACTGAAAGAGAATCACATGAATCAAGCACAGTCATACAAATGCTGATTGTAGTGCAGTGGCATTTTTGTTGGTTTGTGTTGGCAAGTCTGATCACAAGTCAGTTTGCTTTTGCACTTACCCACTGCTAAATGTGGTAGCTCCAATAGCAAATGTGGTAAAAGTCACAGCAGAGAAAAATGTGACAGTATTAGCCAAGAGTAAAATAAATATGCTCGGTATTCCCATAGCAATGATCTGAAAAGCAATGTGAGAAAAGGAAAGAAGAGACTTGAGATAAAAAAGGAAGCATTTACTGTAAGTGTTTCATAATCAATAACAAGAAATACAGGAAAATAAAAAAGAAAGACCCAGATGTTACATAAGCTCTCTTTGTTGGCCTCTGATTTAAAGAACACCTTGATGAAATTCTTTCCAATAATAATAGTCTGTGGTTTGCCCTGAGGTGTTGTAAGGCCTGTGATTACAGGCTGTTGAAATTCCAACATGTATTTCCAAGTTTGCTATGACAAACCTCTTACTCCTTATCTACAATTTACAAAATAAACACAAAGCTCGTAATGTTACCTGCATTAACTTCCTCACTGATGCTACAGGATATGCTACAAAAAAGGAGAATGGCATAATGTTATAGATGGCGTTGTTTTGTGATGTTATAAAACATTTGATGCAATGAGCTTTAGCATTAACAAACATTTTTATACCTTTACTGATGAGAAAATCTGAGACACAACCACCAACAAGTGCTGACGGAATAGCAGCTAACCAAGGGATGGTATTATACACACCTCCCTGTAAGACAAGGTTAGCTTGAGGTGTAGTGCTTTACTTAACAATCAAAGGATCATAAAGTACAAGCAAATGTTTACCTTTGCATTTGGGTATGACTCTTCAAAATATGTTGGCAGCCATGACAGTAAAGTGTAGAAGGTGCTGGCTGAGCACATGTGGGCAAACACCATGGCCCTTAAAACAGAAAGATAAGTGTTAGGTGTGTGCCTTTTGAATAATGATGATGTGAGTAATCATTGGAGGCTGACAATAATCAGTGAAGGTGTACCAGACAGGTGACCTCTTTAAAAATCTCAACCAGTGAGGTTTTAACGACTGTGAACCATTTGTCTGTTTTTTGTGCTCAGGGATTTCTTTGCCTGAAAAATAGATTAAATATAGTCACATTAGATTGTTTCATCTACATGCAAATGGGCTTTAACTATGTTTACAGCTATAGCTTCTTATTAAAGTTGTACCTTTTACCAAAAAGTACCAAACCAGGAGTGCCCATAGCCCAGTCAATAAACCAAAGCAGTAAAACAAGCTTTCCCAGCCATATTCATTTAGCATGATCGACCCCAGCCCGCCAGCCAACAATGTTCTGAAAGAGAAGAGCAAAACTAAGGATTTTAACAATGGTGTTAAAATGGGAAACAGTTTCCATTTGTAAAGCATACCCAAGATAGGTGCCACTGTTCAAGGTACTCATCAAAAACCCTCTTTCTGCTTTCATCACACGCCGTGAGATCAGACTAGCCAAAGATGGAAAGAAGACACCTGCAACATCATAACATTTGTGAATATATGAATATATTTGTGAATATAATCTGGACATCCTTTATTTGTGGGTCAGTTCCTCGTCAATTATTTGAATACCAGTTTCACCGCACTGTTTGCTAAACCAGAAGTTTATTGCAATAAGGACAGGTAAAGGCAAATAATACCCATATAAACAAACAAATTTATATATATATATATATATATATATATATATATATATATATATATATATATATATATATATATATATATATATATATATGTAGTCAACACTTTCTAGTTGAATTCAATGAGAAAGTGTGTCCAAACATTTGCCTGGTAGTGTATATATTAATGATTTATACCAATAAACAGACTAATTTGCATTACTGTTTAACACATATAGCCCTAACACATTAAGCTTTATATGAGTGGCGTTAGGTTGGAGTATTTCATAAATAATGTAAATTGAATGCACATGAACAATTTTAATACAAAAATGCTGCAGTGCTTGTTTGACAACTCACCCTGCAACAATCCTAAAAGAAATCGGGCCAACGTCATGATAAACAAGTTATGAGATGATAGCTTAGCCATAAGAGGAGTACCAGCAGTGATTAATGCCCAAGAGACAGCGGACATTAACAGGACACGCTCTCCTCCTATTCTGAAGCAACAACAGACATTAAATACAGAAAAAGCATGAAACTCATCAAAAGTCACTGTTAAGACTGTGAGGTCAAATGTATGTATTACTTGAATTAGAGATGCTTACTTGTCACTAACATGTCCTCCCAGGATCTGTGTGAAACAGTAGCCCCAGAAAAACCCACCCAGAACCACTCCTGTGTTGATTTTGGTCCAGTGGAAGGTGGTTGCCAATGTGACTGCACAGATTGGCATGGCCATCCTGGCACAGTACAGGAGGCAGGTGCCCAAGAACAGCACCAGTAACCATTTCCGAGCCAAGGGTCTGTTATGGGTGAAGTTTTTAAGGAATGGAAGAATAACTAAACATGACATGAGATAAATTAACAGATAGGTTCAATCTAAATAATACGTATAATAATAATAAATAAATAAACGTATTTCAGCTACAGCCTTACCTGGGCCACACGCTGTGGTCTTCTCTGGACGTATGCGGCTTTACAATCTCGGGCTCCAAAAGAAAACGAGTATGTCCATTTCGCTGATTTTCAGCGAATATGTTCTCAGCCATGGAGAGACCGTGCGTCCTGAGTGATCTGACTACAGCTGTCACTCGCAGAGCGGTGATTCTCCTTATTTCCTCGGGCAAACAAACCAGACAGGTAAAACTTGTTGCAACAACACATAGAAACAACCGGTTCAGATTTGTAACACTGTACGTGGTTTCGGTGTCAGTAGGTGTTTCAGACTCAGTTATGAGCTACTTTGAAACTTCCCAAAGGTAAGGCAATAATAAAATATAAATAAAGTTTTATGTAGCAAATTGCTTAACCGAAAATAGGTGACCGGTACTTCCTCCCTTTTCCCCACCCACTGCTGAATTAGGCATGGGAGAGGGTTGGGCCACCGTGCGTTATTATCTTTTATGGTTTATTGAATCCTGAAACGTAGATTAGATGAAGTAGATATGAAAACAAAACTATTTTTCCAGGTTTAAGGTTGGGCTTAGCCCAAACATTTGATGATCTGAAGCACTATAATCACAAAATAAGTGGAATAAAGCAATCGTTTTACAACCATCTTCTAATGTTTATCAAATAAATGAGCTCTGCAAACCTCAAAGACCAGAAATAAAATGTTCTATTCATAATATAAATGTTTATATTCTAATATGAACTATTGTGTTTGTGCTAAACTACTAGAATTTGTGCTGTAACCTTTTCTAGGCAACTTTCTTGGTTAGAAAAAAAAAGCAACACAAACTTTTTTCATTGTTTACTTTATTTTAATAATTGCAAATTTGATCTTAAAAATGTTCATTAATAAAAGAGATGTGGGCTCTCCTGGTCTCAATATTTTCCCATGGCAATATCTGAAGGACATTACAAACTTAAAAAAGTGGACAACTAGCAGCAAGTTTCTTTAAAAAGTAAACAAATAAAATAAAATATAAAAAGAGTGTCTACCCCACTCAGAAGAAGCATGCAAGACAAAGTGAAGACAAAATGAAAATGCCAATGGTTAACAGAAGAGATCTCAGAGATTGCTTTCTAATACAACTAAAGTGGTAGCTTTCAGACCAAAAAGTGGTCAGTCCAGTCACTCTTTAACCATTCTGAACACATAATGATGCCTCTTTAGACAGAACTGGCATTTGATACAGACAAAGCAACTCTAGCAATAATAAAAAAAATACACTTTTGGTTTCACTCGATCTGAAGAAATTAAATTCTTTCTTTCCCACGTAACAAGGTGTGACAAATTGTATGTATAATGAAATGTTCTAGCAGATCAGGAACCAAATGAATTAGTGTAATATAATACAGTCATGAAAACATTATATTATAACAATATTCTTTCTCTATAGAATTAAAAAATAGTCAGACTTGTAATAAATCTATTTAGTTAACGTGTTTTTATTTTTCAATCTGTACTGAGCCAAAATAAATGTTACGTTTGTGTTGTTTTATACTACACCATGCAGTTATACTTTTTATATTTTGGAAAGTTGTAGTTCAGACTCCATACTCCACCGAGGTACACTTCAACTTTATTTAAACAATCAACCTTTTTTCTGGCAAAGAATGTGTTGATAAATGTTCCCTATAAATAATAAAACTGGTTAAAAAGACAGGATATAAAACAGCTAATTTATGTTCATTATATCCCAGATATAACTAAAAATCCAGGATTTTTTTTTTTTACTGAATATATTTTTCACTTAGCAAATACAGCAATTTACAGTTTACACAATGAGTCTTACCTCTCATGAATAATAAAAGAAAAAAGAATTACTACAAGCTTTTGCTTAAACATATGTTACCTTGTCACACAGTCACTGACAGATCATAAATTAAGGAGACACAGACATAGTGTTTTACTTAGGGTCCTCAATGGTGCCTGTGCTAAGGTCAGTCATTTTTGGATATTTCACCTTCTTCTGGTCCAGCTCATTCTGTGCCCACAGTAGTAACTTCAAAAGTTTAGCCAGTTTAGGTGTTGACTCCCTGTTTTCATAGTCCAGCACAGCTTGGTTGACCTCACTCCATACCTGAGTTTGAGTTAAAAAATAAATTAAATTAGGCATAGCGGTGGATACCCAAAAAACAAACCCCGGAAAAAGAAATTTACTTGCCTTTTGCCGCTGCATCATGTTAAGCAGATCTCCAAAGGGTGACTCTTCTGGGTTGTCAAAAGCCAAAAGTGCTAGCGTTCTTTCCATCTCTGTCAGGCACTCACGGCTCTCCTCCCCCTGTTCGGCCAACTGTGTCTGGGCAAACTCAAGCGCTGACTCAGTTTCCCTTAGCCTGATTAACTCAATCAAATGCTGTTGCTGTGGAGGACAATATGTTAACAGCGTCAACAAACGTTATGTTTTCAACCTTTCCAAATTATTCTGTTGAACACAATGTTAAAAAAAAATTACTATGGATTGTAATTATTAAAACTAATGGTATCTTTTTCTTTTGTACAAACATACCTGTAAATGAAAATACAAGTATCGATTTGTGTCCAGTAGCTCTGGGTGTAGGCTGTTGATGAGGGCAATAGCCTCCTGTATCTGTCCCTTCAGGATCATTTCTCTAATCTTTATCCTTTCATCCAAAGAGTCCAAGTCCACACTTGGTTCAATCCCAGACTCCATCCTAAACTTCTCTGCAGCCTCTTTAAACCCTTCTGGGAATTCAAATGACAGATAACCAAATAGAATAAGGGACAAATATGATAAACAATTTATAAGTGTTGTGTATTTGCATGCCTCACCCGTCACCAGGTAATTCATTATAAGTCTATTCATATCAGCCCGTTGTATGTGAACATTGTTCAATTTGTCCATCCACTCCTCCTTTGTGATGTCCTCTGGCTTTTCAGCATAACTCATCATTGGGAATCTGGAAGCCAAAAAGTCGTGCGGCGAAACATAAGCAAGACTGACACAGCTTGGTCATATTTTGTATCTACACGCCTAGACATTACAGCTGTGTGATAGTAAATATTACAATATTTTAGAAAATAGAAACCACAACAAGCTACGGCAAATACCTATAAAATACCACGCAAAATCCATAGCTTTCTTTCTGTAAAATATTTTTTGCAGGCTTACAACAGCAAATAAAGATTTGAAAATCCTTCTCAGCTTCCAAAACAAACCCATTTCCTCCTGAGCCGCTGCTAGTTAGCTCGTTGGATGGAATAGCAGAACTTACTTGCACACGGGTCCGTCAGTTACTCCTATTCACAGGCCTGACAAGGTAACCATAAACAGCCCACCGTTATTGTGATTATTTTATACGAATTAAACAGAAAGCTACGTGCAGACAATTCAACCTTATCGTGGTTAGCTAACTAACCGAGCTAACCTGGATATCTCGCGATAGAACATCAATGTTGCCAGATCGGTGATTGGCCAGCATTTCTACGTCACCGTTGCCGAGGAACAGTTACTGCTTGATGTACCTACTATCATGGGATACGTGCATCTCATGGACACTCTTTCCCCGAGTCTGGCTGTGTTGAGCACATCCACGCCTAGAGCCTAATTTAACCTTTTTTAAGCGCCAAATTGAACAGTCACAAATGTACGTAAAATTTACCTGTGTTTCTGATCTAGGCTCATGACCAAGCCCTACTAACGTGGTAAAAGGGTAAGAAATAAACTACAAGATATGTATGTATACGGGGTGCAACAACTGTCTAGGATTCTATATAAATCTTATATTATGATTTTTATGATTAGGTCTACATTTAATAAACTCAGACAAGACTTTAGGTTTATAAACCTTTACACGTTAAAAACCTTTTTTTGTCTTACACAAAATTTATGTTTAAGACAATTAGGTGTTTTTCCTTCATTTTTATTTTTTGTAATTGTGCCATTGGTATATCATGGTGTATTGTGGATGTTTACCACTGTGAGGGTGACTCTGTGCTGTGCTCTGATCTCTTCTAGCCATGCGTTCTTCTTCCATATGTTCAGTAATGTTCAGCCTGTGTTTGGAGAACAGCCGGTTTATTCTTTTTACTTCTACTTCTCTTTTTACCTTGATCTCAGACAACTTTCCACTGCTTCTTTTGCCCGAGTTCATCCTGATCGATGTTTTACTATATTAGTTTGTTGGCCTTGGAGATAGTGCAGCTGTCACATCTTATCTCAGTATCTCTGACCTGTCATTCTGGCCCTTCTCATAGTAGGCTATACAGATGAACTAGAAGTCTGATTCTTTTAAAAATATTTTTGCATGTTATTCCTTGTAATATACTTAACCTTTGTTCAATTTTCTGTTACTTTTAAGCATTGTTGCCTTGTGTGTGATTTCAACCAAAATTGTACTATTTTACAACAGTGTAGCCGTTAATAATATGAAGAATTTACATGAAAAATTAGGATTAAATGTTGGACAGATCCCCTTTACTCCACAACCATGGGATCCCACAAACTTCACGCTGCCTGTGTGTTGTAGCCTACTTTTTTGTCTACATGCATGATGCACCTGAGTGTATAGCATAAAGAAAGACAATTCAGCAAAATAAATAAAATATATGGGACCAGCCAGTTTTGTTCATTTTCGATGGGATCCTGTACAGTATATTATGCCTTACTGGTCCTTAATGGTCCCAACTGGTTCGGGAGCGCGCACGTTGGCACGTTCGGGGGCGTGGCCTACGCACTGCTGCAGCTGTCCATGGTTGTATAGCAAGAGCCAAAGAGGTACGGGTACGTGCGAGATGCAGCCATAGTCACGCAACACTGTCAAACAGCAGGAGTTGTCAGAATATTAGTCTTGCTACGCGTCGGAGCCGTCTCAAAGGTGAGCCTCCTTGTACCTTTTGATTTTTTTTATTATTCCCGATACACTAGCTTCTGCCCTTGAAAATTATTGCTGACGCCCCATCCTTCTCTTGCATCGAGAGCAGGCCAGAAAGCAGAGCAACATGGATGCTGTGCGCTATGACAGCGTTCCTGCTGATGATGCTTGCAGAGATCATGTGCCTTGTATCGCATCCACAGCCTAATCCATTTTACAGACACTTCCCAATAGGATACAATTCGTAGCACATGTATATTAATCTCTCGCTAGGCAAGAATGTCAAATTGACAAAAAATGAGCTACACAGGGGTTCAAATAGACCAGGGTTATAATTTTTATCACGATGACAATCACGATGACGAACACTAGGAGACCCTTATATTGTTAATCAAGACGTTACCTTTATGCATCTAATTGTGATAAATGCTATACCTTTTTAAATGCGTAGCCTAACAAACGGACGACAGTTTCGTCAATTCATCACCAGTAATCATGACATATTCACACAGTAGGCCTACAAGGCTTTAGTGCAACATTCTGATGAATAATCATCATCATAATAATAAATGTTTTATTTTGCCTGTATAGGCTACACACAAAGCTTGTTCTTACATGTCATCACATGCTGAGGCAAGATTATCCGTGTCTTTTCTCATATAGACCTTTTGTAGAACTGGCCGACATATATCATTCAGTATGATTGTACCATAGTTCCAGTCTTTTAAGCAGTAAATTACATTTCCCTTTTTATGCTCAGCCTGTTAACGTGAGACATCATGGCTGAGAACCAGAGGCAGCGCTCTCTGTCCACTGCTGGTGAGTCCCTTTATCATGTTTTGGGAGTCGACAAGTTGGCCACAAACGATGATATAAAGAGATCTTATAGGTAAGGCTTCCTAATTCGTTACAGCAATTTTCATTCAAGGGAATGCATCTTTTATATGTGATATGAGTGCTATTCTCCTAGAAAATTGGCCTTAAAGTTTCACCCTGACAAGAATCCTGACAATCCAGAAGCAGCTGATAAATTCAAGGAGATTAACAACGCTCATGGTATTCTAAACGACCCCACAAAACGTAATATTTACGACAAATATGGTTCCCTTGGACTGTATGTTGCTGAGCAGTTTGGAGAGGAGAATGTTAACACTTACTTCGTCCTATCAAGTTGGTGGGCCAAGGTCAGTCATTAGAAAAAGGTTTGAATCATTGACTAGTAGTATTTTCCTGCTTGACTAGATTGTTCTCTTGCGTGCAGGCTCTGTTTGTACTGTGTGGTGTAGCCACTGGCTGCTACTTCTGTTGCTGCCTGTGCTGTTGCTGTAATTGCTGCTGTGGCAGATGTAAACCACGGCCTAGAGACACCCAGGAACAGGACTTTTATGTGTCTCCTGAAGATCTGGAGGCCCAGCTGCAGTCTGATGAGAGAGGTAAGGATTGAATCAACAGACCCAACATTTAAATGCCATAGACAGTTTATTGATCAAGGTACCTCTTCATTTGTTTGTCAACAGAGGCTGGTGGTGAGCCCATAGTGCTGCAACCATCAGCAACAGAGACAACCCAGTTAACATCAGATGGTCAATATTCTTACCACACTGATACTGGCTTCAACTAACACTCCATCTGTTTCAATCCTGGCTTGTGGTCCTGCCCGCGTCCCTGCTCCACCTCAATGAGATGAAAGAGGCAATCCATTTTCCACTTCAGAAAGAAAGCCATGCAAAGGAGGGGACAAGAAAGCATGGCTCAAAAAAGGAACTAATAAAGACACATCCATCCCCCTTACATTCCCCATGATTGTTCCAAACCATACAATGCAAAGTTAAGCGAAACAACTAAATAGTTTCCGTTTATTTCCTTTTTGGCCTTTATCCACAAAGGTCAACAAAACTCTATTCCTTTCCTATGTGTTGCATCATGGTGTAGCATGCACTCTGGTTTCCAGAAAGTCACCAAAATTTCTTTGGCAATGTTTTTACTTTGCAAGTGTGCAATCTGTTCAAAAGAGCACTGTTTACTGGGAGGGGGGTAAAGACGAGGTGATAGTTTATGCTAAAGGCTAAAGAAAAAGATGAGCCGTGGCTCAGGGAGGTGCCAGTTTATGAGATGTGTTTGTTGGTTGGAAATACCACCTGCAATTAGACCTACATTATGTCTTTGGCACTGTGTTTGTTCATCTTTATTGTGTTTCCAGGGGTCTTTTATTGTGAGTCTATAAAGCAGAACTTAATCTTGGGTTATGAATTATTTCATGATTTTCTTTGGCAATCAGAGGTTTTTAATTCATAAACTGTGTGCAGCATAAAGCCAAGGAGCTCCAGGTAATTCATTCAGCTACATTGACATTTTCTATTTGCAGCACTCCTGGTTCTGAATTTGACTTAGCATAGGTGAAAATTATGAAAATAAAATTTGAAAAAATAAATAATTTGACACTCTTAATAAAGAATCTAGGCTTGCAGAATATGCTCATGGGAACATTCACTGCAGTAGTGGAGAGATTGTCACTTTTTTTTGTCCTTATGTTATAAAAGAGAGTCCAATAATGCTGTTACCATTTGTCCTTGTTGACTTTATAGAATCCATGCAGTAAGAGTAAGAATTTAGTTTAAAAACATATCGTTTGAGCCAGCACTACAGGCAGCTCTGGGTATGACTTTTTCATACTTCGAAATTTAATTTTTTTGCCACACATTTTTAAATTTCCATAAATTGCCATGAACATCTGTGCCACTTTCATAAATGCTAGTAATGTGTTTAAATGGTTTACAATTGGTGAGCTCCTGTTGCCCACCCTATGATATTAAAGGTATGGATGTTGACCTCTGTGGCCCTTGTATGATGTTTCCTGTAACCTTTGATGGAACCTAGATGTATCTGTCATGGCTTTTTCATTGAGATACTAAAAAATGCTACTGTAAATGTTCTTAGTTGAATGCACTGTGTTTTAAAAACCTATAATGGATCAATGATCAGGAAATAACTCAATATATAGTGTAATTATAGTGGTTATATGATGCATTTTTTATTTTATTTTATACTTTGTCATGTTTCAAATGATGATTGGCTGTCATTTTAACTGATATGGTGTTGTAACATAACCTTTGAGCAGCAATGGTTTCATTGTTAAGGATGCTTGTACATACACTTCACCCATATAAAGTGTAAACGTTAATGTTTATGTTGTAGCATGGTAACTGTGTGTTTGGATGAAAACAAGTGGATTATTGATCTAATTTGCTGTTGTTTAATAAATGTTCTGGAACATTTGAACATTTTGTTTTCTTGTGAAATGTCATATTACAAAACAACACAGTGGTCATGGAAAAATAACTTTTGATTCCATCCTCACTTACATGGCACGTTATTCTGAAAGACCTAATAATAATTAATCAATAGTTGTTTCTAATTGATCTAAGCTGAACAGCCTTAAGTGAATTTATCTCAAATGAGAGTGCAACTCAGGTCTTGCTTTCTTTCTTTCTGCCAGCAGGTGGCGACACACACTACTGGCTCACTGTAGTGCAATCCATACCGTGAGTGTGTAGAGACATTCAAAGTAATTGTAGAGGTTTGAAATCTTGAAATATGCGATGGCTTACGCTAATAACTGTCTAATATTATTCCAAGCAGCTAGTCCCATTTGCAGTGTCCATTGTCAGCCCAGCAATTCAGTTCAATAAATCCACTTCTGAAACGTTGTTGAAATAAAAGATAAAAATCTCCGGTTTTATTCCTTGGTTTCAGATTTACAAAAAATAAAAATGTGAGGTGACTAAAACACTTATTCTATAGTTGCTAATGAAATAAAAGTATACTAACAAAGGTAGCAGCTAGCAGTTAGCAGTTAGCAGTTAGCAGTTAGCAGGTAAGAAAACCGTTCGCTTCCACAGCTCTCAAGATCTAAAACTAACATCATGAGAATCAACGTAATATTTGGCCTTTTCTTAAAGTGGCAGTACACTATTTTACCAATATGTACCAAATCCTATAAACACATGAATTCTAAGATGCTTTTAACCTTTTAAGTATTATTTTAACATTTTAACCATTACATGAACTTCTAAATGAAATTATTTACCTTTTAACTTTAATTCTTATTCACATTACTATGAATTGTACTTTGGCCTCTACAACCCTAATTGCCTTCTATCCTAGAAGCAATTATAACTTTAAATGTCTTTCTTTGAGTAAAACTCAGTTACAGTCCTTCTCATACTGCTTCCTGAAGTAAGCAGAGTTTAGTTATCGGCCTCTCAAGTTCATTTGTCTTTGTTTTGACTCGAACCTCATGGACCACTCCATGCTCGCCCTCCATAGTCTTAACAATTCTTCCCATCAGCCATGATCCCCTGGGGGCTGATTCATCGACAATCAAGACTACATCTCCCGGGATGAAGTTCCGTGATGGATGGTTCCATTTCTGTCTCTTCTGGAGTTGAGGCAGATATTCCTTGGTCCAGCGCTTCCAGAATAAATCGCTCATATACTGTACTTGCCTCCATCTTTTACGCGCATAAGTATCATCCTTATGGAAGAGTCCTGGTGGTAAGTTGGGGTTAGTCTTGAGCAGGAGTAAGTGCTGTGGGTAAGAGCTTCCAGATCATTAATATCATTGGAAGGCATGGTAATAGGCCTACTATTCAGAATGGCTTCACATTCACAGAAGAACGTTTGAAGACCTTCCTCATCCAAATTTTGTTCTCTCAGTGTAGCACCCATGATTTTCCTGATGGAGCGGATAATTCTCTCCCACATCCCTCCATGGTGGGATCCGGATGGTGGATTGAATAACCATCTGATGTCACGTTGGAGCAAGCTGTTCTCGATTTGTGAAGTATTCCACTCATTTATTGCCTTTCTGAGCTCATGATCAGCTCCAACAAAGTTGGTCCCATTATCAGATCTCATCTCCTTGACCTGACCTCTTCTTGCAATGAAGACGCAGAGCTTGAATGAAGGAGTCTGTTTCCAATGATGTTGCCATTTCTATGTGGACCGCACGACATGCAAGGCAGGTAAATATCACCCCATATCTTTTTACAGATGATCTTCCACGTTTAATGTTGAATGGCCCAAATAGATCAACTCCAGTTCTGGTGAAGGGTGGTTCATCTGGTACAACTCTGTTTCTTGGCAAGTCCGCCATCATTTGTGTGCCTGATGCACCATGTTGTCTTCGACAAATAGTACACCGTGACAGCATTCTTCTGATTGACGAGAGCATCGATAATCCAGTACTTTTGACGACATGAGACAAGACATGATTACGCCCACTGTGTCCCAGCCGCTCATGTGAATCCTGGAGAATCAGATCAGCCACACGATGGTTCTTAGGCAGGATTATCGGGTGCTTGGCTTCGCTGGCATGGATGCCCGACTGAGCCTCCTCCAACACGAATGATTCCTCTTCCAGTTGTGGATTCAGTCTAAAGATTCGACTACTCTTTGATGGAGTCCTTTCTACGAAGAGCAGATATCTCTTCTTGGAAACTACTTTGCTGACAATGGCTGATGATATCCGTCTCAGCTTGTCGTAAATTGTCCACAGTCAGATAAGTCTGTTTGAGACTCTTTTTGTAGCTCAACATCTCCCTGTCCACCCGTTGTTGATCACTGTACAATCCATTCATCTCCTTTCTCTTCCTTGACAGGTTTACCAGGGTTCCCTTGAGTTGTGTGAGCCACGCCACAGCCTTCTTGAGGTGTATCCATGAAGAATAATATCCAATTAGTTGTTGCATTACATCAGTGCTTTCTTCTGCTGTTGTAGCATTGACAAGTATGCCTTTCTTGACCTCGGGATCTTCAGCCGTGAGCTCTTCTAGGTAATCGTGATTGTCTGGCCATTCCCTTTCAGGTTTACTGAGGAAGACAGGCCCTCCAATCCAAACTTCGTTCTTCATGAAGACACTAACCTTTTGTCCCCTGGAGGCGCAATCAGCAGGATTCAACTGAGTGTTGATGTAGCTCCATTGCTGCACTTTTGATGCTTGCAAGATTATGGCAATTCTGTTCGCCACAAATGTCTTAAATCTGATGTTCTCATTTGCTAAGTACTTGAGTACGGCAGTACTGTCCGTCCAAAACCTGGAATCTGACAGTGGCAACTGTAATTCTTTTTTCAGCATGATATCCACCTTCACAGCTAAGGCAGCTGCCGTCAGCTCCATCCGCGGGATAGTTGGTGGTTTGAGAGGGGCAACCCTTGCCTTTCCCAAGACAAAAGAGCAGAGTATTTGATTGCTACTGTTCTTCTGGACTAAGTAAGTAACAGTACCGTAGCCTGTTTCGCATGCGTCACAAAAGTGATGCAACCGAGCTTGCACTGTTTTCCCAAACTCAGGTGTCTTAAAGCACCGCTCCACTCCAAAGTCAGTAAGCTGTTGAAGTTCTTCAGTCCACTCTGTCCATTGTTGTGCGAAATGTTCTGGCACAGTGTCATCCCAGCCTGTTCTTAGTCTACACAATTCTTGCAGGATGTTTCTAGCAGGCAGTATGACTGGAGACAACATTCCCAGTGGGTCGTAGACTGAACTCATCGTAGACAGGATTCCTCTCCTGGTGAGAGGCTTCTCCTCTATATGCACATGGAACTTGAACTGATCTGACCGGATACACCACTGTACTCCCAAAGCTCTCTTGATGGCGAGTGAATCCTGGTCAAGATCGAGATCTTTGACTTCTGCCCGGTCCTCAAGTGGAATGTTTAACAACACATTTTGATTGTTCGTCCATTTTGTCAGTTTAAAACCTCCTGTTTGACAGATGGCCTTCAAGTCTTGTATTAGTCTGACTGCTTCTTGTTCAGTGGCAACTGATCTCAAACAATCGTCTACATAAAAATTATTTAAGACTGTATCCACAATTGCTGCATCAAACATGTTTTGTTGTCCTCGCACACCTTCTCAATGCATAACTCGCGCAGCTTGGTGAGGAGGTGGCTCCAAACAAGTGTACCTCCATTCTGTACTCTTGCAGCTCCTTTGAGGTGTCGCCATCCGGCCACCACAAAAACCTGAGAAGGTCAGCATCTTCCGGTGGGACTTTGACTTGGTGGAACATCGATTCCACATCCGCCATGATTGCGACTCGCTCTTGACGGAATCTAATCAAGACACCAACCAGACTGCTTGTCATGTCAGGCCCTTGCAGTAATTGTTCATTGAGTGTGGTTCCTTGATATGAAGCGCCACAGTCGAATACCACTCGCATTTTATGCTTCTTAGGGTGGTAGACACCGTGATGTGGAATAAACCACACCTTTCCATCACTCCGTTTTAGTTCTTCATCTGGAACCTTTACAGCGTAGCCCTTCTTGATCATATCATTCATGAAGCTGACATAGTCCTCTTTGAACGTTTGATTTCTCTGTAGCTTCTTTTTCATGTTGAGCACTCGTTGCTCTGTCATTGCTCTGTTGTTGGGCATTTTCACATCCTTGTTCTTCAACGGAAGACCAATAGAGTAGTGGCCGTTGACCAGCTTTGCCGATTTGGAAACTCTGTCCATAAACAGTTGATCTTCCTTAGACATTTCTAACTGTTCTCCTTGAGCATTCTCAGGAAAATCATACTTGAGTTGCTGAGTCCATAAGTCTTCGAGTCGAGCCACTGAGATCCGATTCATCTGGATCTGCGGGTATCCATTCTTTGTCCAGCTTCTGATGTTCTCACGCAGCGGTCCATTTACTGTCCATCCCAAAGCTGTGCGCACTGCATACGGCCCATCCTTGACACTGCGGATTACTTCTTCTGGCTCCAAAGCCTTTGCCACATCAGTCCCGATGAGAAGACCGATATCCGCGTTGATTGATGGAATTCGTACACCTCGTAGATGTGGCCACCTATCCACGTCTTCTTGAGTTGGAATGTTCTCTTTACTTGCGGGGATAACCTTTTGTGCGAAAACACCTGTAAGCTCGATAAAGTCATCACCTTCTAAGCTACCCACTTCTAGGTCTGATACAGCTTTGCATGAGACTGTCTTTTGGTCTCCCATAGTAGTGAGTAAGATGTTGACATTTTTTCCTTGCAGGTGAAGGTCGTTCGCCAGCTTGTTAGTGCAGAAGGAGGCGTTACTCCCTGGATCCATGAATGCATAACAAGTCAGCACCTTGTTGCCTTTCTTTGCCTTTACCCTCACAGGAACAATGGCGAGGACACTACCGGTACCCCCGACCCCAATCTGAGAGCATGCTTTCCCTGCATCCACGAATCCACTGACAACAGTTTGTTCTTCCTTTGGAGACTCCTCTTTTGGCTCCTCCTGTGATGCCTCTTCCTTTGATAAATCTTTAAATTTCTGCTTTATGTGTAAAAGCGTAGGGTGTGTCGCTGAACATATCTGACAGCTCTTCTTTTCTTCACAGGCATTACTCATGTGTCCTCCTATAAGACAACTGAAACAAAGTCCTTTACTCTTAAGGAATTCAAGCTTTTCTTTGTGAAGCTTTCTTTGGAGTTTCTTGCACTGTTCCATGGTATGATCTCCCTGACAGAAGATACAAGGTTTCATGAAGGCTTTGTCCATGTTTGCTCCCTTCTCCTGAGCTTTCTTGTTTCGGGCACCAGCAGCATCTTTCTCAGCTTTCTGTTCTTTTACTTCAGTTGCTAGTGTTGTGATGTTTTTCTTCCACTTAACCTTTCAGTCTGGCGCTTTGTTTGTCCTGAGATTTCACCAAACACAGGGTGTGCTGCTATTTCAGCCTGTGTGTTGACAAATGTCACTACGTCTTTGAACTTTGTCCGCCGATCTTGCTTTTTCTGAATGTCTATGGCGACACTCCTGAATCTCTCTCTCAGCCTGTATGGGAGCTTTGAGATGATTGTACGCATGTTAGCAGCATTTTCCATCTCTTCTAAGTACTCCAAATCTGACATTGCATTATTGCAGTTTGTCATAAAGAGTGCGTATGCTTCAAGTGCCTTGGTGTCATCTGCTTTAATGGCAGGCCAGTTTAAAGCCTTGTCAAGATATGCCATGGATATTTTATATTTATCACCAAAGCGTTCCTTTAGCAGTCTCTTGGCTTCAGAGTAGCCCTGATCTGGATCCATATGAAAACAGCTACGCACTAAGTCATTAGGCTGCCCATTTGTGTGCTGTTCTAGATAGTAAAGCCGATCTTTGCTGTTTTCAGTCTTGCTTTCTATGCGGTGCTCAAAGGCTCTCATGAAGAGACGATATTCTAATGGATCTCCTTAAAAACTGGAATGTTCGGTGATGGCAATGTAGATAGCTTTGCTGCTGCTTTATTAGGCTTTCAGTGATGTCGTTTTGCCGTTGCATGACAGTTACCAGATTATCTGTGTGATTATCTGAAGTGACAGAAGCTCGTATCGCATCTGTACCTCTTCCACTAGTGTGGCTATGCCAAGTTCCACTGCTAGCTACACTTCTCTTACTGTGGCTGACATCATGCTTCCTTGGCGCAGACATCAATATTTCCACTCTACTGCCTTTGGTTCTACTTGACACCTCTGAACTTTCATATTTTCTTAACACGGCTAATTGTGCATCAGTTGCAGCGAGCCCTGCTTGCAGCTCCAACTGTTCTTTTTCAACCTTGAGCTTTAGTTCATTCTCCTCTAAAGTCTGTCTTTTTCTCAATGTAGCTGACTTGGCTAACAGAGCAGCTCTCTCTAATTCGACCTTTAAGCGCTCAGCACGAGCTGACGATGTTGCAGAAGTAGCAGAAACAGACTTAGATTTTCTAGACTTACTGGAAGTGACTGACACACTATCTTCCGGATGTATCTGATCACTAACCTTGTTAGCCTCTTCTCTGCATAGTATTGCATTTTGTATCCATGCGGTTACTTCTTGCACAAATTCTCTGTGCTCGTTATTTCTTGGCTCAAACCAATCCCTTTGATCTGTGTTCAAATTCTCTACGCATTCCATCTGGCAGAATATGTCTTTAATGTCATCATTTATTTTACTGAATTCCTTTATCAGTGTTTCATACTTGGTCAACAATTCCTTTGCTATGATTTCCACATTTGCATCATCATCCATTAAACCATGCAATTCGTTCCTTTTCTCAGTAAGTTGTCCTAGTATAGCTTTTCTGGAGCTTATTTTCGTTTGCAGATTATACTCCAATGCTTTAACTGTTGGCTTAACCACTCGTTTTTTCTCAGTTAGGCTTACCGTGGCTTCTGTTAATGTCTCCGTCATGATTGCTTTGATAATCAGTCCGTTTTTTACAGGTTCCACTTTCCGCAAACCTCTCCAAAGGCTCGTAGTCCAACGTCAAGCAGGTTTTCTTACTAATGTAGAGGTTTGAAATCTTGAAATATGCGATGGCTTACGCTAATAACTGTCTAATATTATTCCAAGCAGCTAGTCCCATTTGCAGTGTCCATTGTCAGCCCAGCAATTCAGTTCAATAAATCCACTTCTGAAACGTTGTTGAAATAAAAGATAAAAATCTCCGGTTTTATTCCTTGGTTTCAGATTTACAAAAAATAAAAATGTGAGGTGACTAAAACACTTATTCTATAGTTGCTAATGAAATAAAAGTATACTAACAAAGGTAGCAGCTAGCAGTTAGCAGTTAGCAGTTAGCAGTTAGCAGGTAAGAAAACCGTTCGCTTCCACAGCTCTCAAGATCTAAAACTAACATCATGAGAATCAACGTAATATTTGGCCTTTTCTTAAAGTGGCAGTACACTATTTTACCAATATGTACCAAATCCTATAAACACATGAATTCTAAGATGCTTTTAACCTTTTAAGTATTATTTAACATTTTAACCATTACATGAACTTCTAAATGAAATTATTTACCTTTTTAACTTTAATTCTTATTCACATTACTATGAATTGTACTTTGGCCTCTACAGTAATGATTAGAGACTGGAAACTCCACTCCATAATATTACACACTGCATTATAGTCTATATTTTATCATATCGTAAAGTATTTTTGGTAAGGCATTTAAAAGATGTCTAACAGCCAAATATATCTTTGGTGTCTTTTTATTACTTTTGCAACTGTAGTATTCGTACGCTTCTTCTGAATTCTTTTAATTTTATTACTTTTTACCTACTCGTGTAGTAAAGTGGACAATGTGGTCATTAGCAGATGTGCTTGAGCTTAGTGCTGAGTATCACTATGTGTAAACAACCACGCTCCCAATAATAGCCTCAATGATCCTAGCCAGGCTCCCGCTACTTTCAGAGCTGATTGGATGGACACAACAGGCTCTCCCTCACTACTGAAAACACACCGCTGAATGAGGCAGCTATGAATCGACAAGGTAAGATAAGTCATATGTACAGCTTTTATTAAAAAAATAAATAATTCAGGTCAGTTTAAAATACTTTTAGACACAAAATGTACCTGCGAGTGCAACAGGTAGTGTTAGCTTTAGTCGATTAGCTGTGTTTAACCAGGCGCTTCAGCACTCCGGACAGTTCCACGATAGAATCACAAACTGCGATGACTGCAATTGTTTTATAATACTGCTTTACACCCAGCCATATGTTTGTCAAAGAAAAACGTTGAAAGTAAAATTTTTGGCAGCCTTAATCAAAGGTTAACTTAAATTAACATAAACATAAATTTTGCTGAAGGTTTCCCTGGAACATCATCAATGAATTTCTCAGCAAGCACAGATAATGGCTGCTCACTGTCTGAACTGACCGAGGAGGACAAAGAAAATCTACAGAGTGAGCTTTCAAAGGTAATTCAATATTAATGTTACTGGCACCCACGTGTTCTCCATTACAGTACATATTTTATAAACCAGACATTTTTTTTTCTTCTTGCAAAGATTGAGGATGAGATTCACACTTTGCGGAAGGTGCTTTTGGCCAAAGAAAAAAATGCAGCAGATATAAGAAGGCAACTTGGTTTAAGCCCTCTGGGAAACATCAAACAGAATCTGTCTAAAGGTTGGCAAGAAGTGCAGACTTCAGCCCCGTAAGTGCAAATCTTGATCACAAACACTAGAAATGTCTATAAACATGTAAACATCAATTATTTTTATACTTAAAACCTCATATCATAATAGTTTGGATCATGATTGTTACAGACTCTATAACACAGCAGCGCTTTAAGACAAAGTCCAGTGCAAGGCAGGCGATTTGCATTTTCTTTGTGTCCCCTAGTTACATAACCACACTAATGACTGACTGCCATGTTCTCTTTTAAAGCAGGATATAATCTTCCCACTGAGCATGTTCTACTCTGTTTGCAGATATGTCACAGCTTCGGCTACATTCGATGACATCAGCCACTCCAACGTGTGAGTGTTACTCATCCTACCATATGCTTACAAATATTTTCACTGTGCCTCCTTATATTGGGTTTTACTATGCTCACATGTCTGAAAAGGATTCTGTCTAAGAAATAAGTGATGGGATTTTCCAGAACAAATAGGATTGGTACCCCGTTAATAGCCTTACAGCCTGACTTAGCACATGGAGGGGGAATAACAGGCAACGCCAGGACTAACCTGCAGCATTTGTTTGAAGCACAGGGAGCCAAGATGTTCAGCAGGACAATAGCCACTGATGGGCCTATTGTTAATGAGTTGTGGATTAAGTATTTGTTTTACGAGTTGTAATATACTTTTTTTTTAACTTGCAGCTATATGAGGACCAAAGAGAGTTTTTCTTACGCAGGCCATGTCACATCCTCTGCCCTGTCCAGTATGAGTGAAACTATCACCAGGAGACTGGCAGAGATGAGGTATAAAGGTTTCTCTATACAATGCTTTCCAACATAAATGCATTTAGAAAACTATCTACATAAATATATAAAGACTATATTAACTAGCATGATACATTATTGTGTCACTAAAATGGGCCTAAATTGTGTGCTGCACATGTTTTCGTGTTTCGAGATTTAAATACATGACCATACAGATCTGGAAAAAATTAAGAAACCACTTCAAAATTATCAGTTTGTCTGGTTTTACTATTTATAGATATGTGTTTGGGTAAAATTAACATTTTTGTTTTATTCTATAAACTACTGACAACATTTTTCCCAAATTCCGAATAAAAATAGTATAATTTAGAGCATTTATTTGCAGAAGGATAGTGATGACCACAGAAGTGTTTTTTTTTTTATATATACTTTTTATATTTGGTTCAGTTGATCACCTAATCAGCAAATCAACAGTGTGACTGTGTTGAGATTCAACAGACATTGGACTGGAATGGTTTCCATACTTGTAGAGATGCTAATTGCTAACAAAAATTGCAGTGGTCTCTTAATTTTTTCCAGAGCTGTATATAATAACCTATGTTTTTCCCTATTTTTATGTAAACACAAAACAACATTGTTTGAGTAGGAGAAACTATGTTTCCTGTTATTTTGTTATTGTTGTTCTGCCAGTAGCTATAATCCAGTCAGTAGTTCATCTAGAGTCTTTAATTGATTGGAAGCTAAATGTTGTGTTTTGCTATCTTTGTCTGTTTTTCATCTACAACCCTCACAGAGCTCTGCCTCTCCCAAGCCCCCCACGGTAAGCTTGTGAATGTATGACTACATGATGACATAACATTGATCTACTGTATGTGGCTTTAACACAGAATCCTTTTTCCTTTCTTGTCCCATTGTGAACAGACACACTATGAGTATGCCAACTATGGGGTAAATTGTTATAAAGATGTATTTGTTTTTATTTGAGTTTAAACTTAATTTTATATTTTGGTAAAAATGCATGTGTCACAGTGTTTATCTTGTTACATCCATAGACGTTCCCCTACATTAAAGTCATTTGAGGATATGGCTGGCAATGTGAAGGTGGGTTTGTTGGTACAGAATATAATGAATTCAGTGTTGCTGGTTCAAACTGATGGTATCATTATTTTTAGGATAAGATGATTGGTTCAAAGTCAACGAATGGAGATCCTTCGGGGTATGCCAGAAGAGTTGCAAGACACTGCCAATGAAACCACATCTGCAAATGCATAGACCACTAATAGTTTTTTTCCCACTTACTTGATGCGCTGTACTGTTTTGTGTTCTTTTTATAGGCTGTACTTTATTGCCACTTTTATTAATTATCTTTAATTAAAACAACAAGTAAAACAAGCTGTATTTAAAATATAATTCAGCACATATTATAGATGTGTGTAGATATTTTATTTTGTGTGATATGTAGATGTGTTATAGTGGAATGTGGAGAGCTTGCATTGTCAGGGCTTATTCTTCCATTTAAATTTTAATGAATGACACAGTAGGCCATATTTACATGAACACAGTGTTGCTTCAATACAATACAGTTGTAAGATGTTAAAGCTTACTTTATATTTATTATAATGCAATTAAAAAGTTAATCTTACATACAGTATTTTATGATGTAAAATGTGCTTTTATTTACATTAATTGTAGCATTAACAAACTATATCTTTTTGTATTAATTTTTTTCAATTAAAGTCTTTGGATAATCTTCGTTCCTTCGAACGGTCTGGTCTCTGTGCTGTGCTTGGATTATGTTTGGTTTGCGGACCGTCTACTCTAACCTTGCGCTGCAGTTGGATTGTCGCGAGATTTGGAAGTTTCCAGACTCGGGTAAAGCAGTTCTATCTGGCGGAGTCAGGTTAGGTCCACTCCACAGTCCACACTGTTTTACTTGTAGATGGCACTATGACTATGGAGCCGATAACAAATATATCTGGTAGTTCACTTCGTTATTTGACTTATACTTTTCTTTTTAATCATTCATCATCATAATAGTAATTATTATACAATTTTAACAATAGACCGTGTGTTGGGTGCTTTACAGCTATACAGCCATTTTTTTTTTACAGCCATTTTTCTTCACGTCTTGTGGCTCATTCAGCAGCAGCCAAAAAGTCTTCTTTGTTGTTGGCGTCACCAAGATTCTTGTACTCACCAAATGTCTGTGAAGGTTCTCATTCATCCAGGACATCTTGTACTTACCAAACAGAACGCGCGCATGTTTTGTGCATGCTCACTCAACCCCGCCCTTCATCTTATCGACGCAAGCCAGGCACTATAAAAGCCACGGTCAGTCCACCTGATGTCAGAGACAGCATTAACAGAGAGACCTACAGCGGCCCCGTAGAGAGGCTATCCACAGATGGGCCATAGTCAAAACTGATTCCTCTTCAAGCCATCCGCACCTTCAAACCGCATCAGGTGCCTGCAATAGCATCCATAAGATAGGTAAGAACAAGAGTTGACTCATATTTCAGTGGGTTAGTTAAATAAGTTTTCTGTCATAAAATGTTACATTACAACATTGTTACTTTATTACTAGCACCTGAGGGAAGAGTCTGTCTCAGAAATGTCATTTTACCTCTTACTAAAGCTGTGTATCTTCACAAAATACTGTAAAAATGTAGTTTTTGCATAAGTACACTGTTTGCTCACGCCCAACTCAACTGCATAAATAGTAACTGCTTTACTCGCTGGACCTTTATATTTGTTATCATCATAAATGGTCGACCTGTTATTTTTAGACCCAGTTTTTAATTTGGCCGTGAAGCTAAGTCATGTATTTGTGTCTCCTAAACTCTCTAAAGCCATCTGGCTGCTCACCTGGTGATAAGCTGAACAGCTTTTGGCTCATTATCCTTAGAGATTTTAAATACAATTACCATAACCTAGTGTATATATTCTTTATATTGTTAGGATATAGGGCTAGTAGTAAATGTTGAATAATATATAATCTGTGTATCAAAGTTCAGGGACAATGTATGTACACTGACCCATTTATTTGGATGGTTACAGTGTGTAACTTGGACGTGAGATAGTTTGTTCCTCACTTGACATCCTCTGAAACCAGGACATTGGCTCAGATCTGTGCCAGACACGCAGCCAGGTCATGCTCAGTAAACAGCTGTATATGTGGACTGGCCTCTCTCACACTCAACCACCCTCAGTCCATGTTATTTGAGACATGGGAATGCTGATTGTAAAAGCATCTGCTTCTATTTTTTCACCATGCACCGATGGCACAGATATCTCAAATTTGTGGTGTCACTTTGGCTCAGCAAGTGCAAACGTGACTTTGTTTGTGGCTGCAAGAAAAATGTATCATGGCAACTAGAAAGATGCAATTAGTAACAGAAATTCTATATTGATGTTCTACTTTACCGTCAGGTTACCACTTTCCATCTTTAAGCGGTGTTCTACCTAAGGTCGGAGAAAATGGCAGCAATTCCTTCAGGTGGTTCCCTCATTGCCACCCACGATTACTACAGAAGTAAGATCTGGTTTATGTTAAATTATATCTCAAAAAGATGTGAGCATCGTCTATGTATTTTAAACAAGGATTTTTTTTCTTTGGTTGGTTTTAGGACGCCTGGGGTCCAACTCCAGTAACAGCTCTTGTGGCAGTGCTGAGTACACTGGAGAGGTCATTCCACACCACCCAGGTAATGCAAACGGACAGCATGGTTAGTCTAAATTATACTGACGCTGTCTCAACTAATTTTGTTTTTTTGTTTCCCTCTAGCACTTCCCAGGCAGGATTCTGGGCACTGGTGGACTTCATTTTTCTTTGCAAAACCTGGCATGCAGAATGGATCTGAATCTCAGAAGTGCGTTTACTAAGTTGTGTCATCTTTAAAATAGAACAAATGTTATAATTAAATGTATCAACACTGTTTCCTTTTTGCATGACTCACTGTTGTTTTGGGTTTTGTTATAGAAATGGATCCTACGCAGTGGCCAATGGTCAGGTGACCTGCATTGCCAGGGACATGGTTTTGCAGAGACAAGTCAGTGAGACTAGTGAGAGCGGGAAGTTGGAACACTCAGCTCCTCCACCGTCTTCTTCCTAGAGTTAATGTGCTTTAACCCCACACTGTTTCCCCTGAGCTTGCCATCTGTCACATAGTCCAGTCTGAAGCTGGAGATGATGACGGTGGTGACAAAAAAGTAGAGTTTTATTTTCCTTTACTTCTGTGTATAGTGTTTTATTATGACCAAATGTTTAATAAAGTATGTAAAATCTTTTTTTCACTGTTTAATAGTCAAGACTGTTAATACCTTTTAAATAAAAACTTGAATAGATTATTTCTGTGTGTGATTGAAATTATTATTCCATCTAAGCAGATTCATATTGTTTCATAAGTGGCCTGACATTTTTAGTGTTTTATCTGATCTGTTTTAAAATAGTACAATGGAAAAATGCAGCCTACTTACTAAACCTACTTAAGCTGTTGATATGATTAGCCATCTTTAATTCAGCTGGTATTACAGCTTACATAAGGCCTTACCTTTCTGGAAAAGTGGGTCAGACAGTGGAAAACAAACTCACAGATCAAGTACATTCAAACTTGTCTTTGTGACAATGTTTCTAAAGTTCACATGTCAGCAGCTGAATGTATATTCAGTTATTTATATATATAAAAATAAAATGTTAAATAAAATGTGATCTTTCTGTTGGACATTTCAGATGTAGCCACTCTTCCAGTTTGAGGGTTACTGCCCCGAGTGCTCCGATGACCACAGGCACCACTGTCGCCTTTACCTTCCAAGCCTTTTCCAGCTCTTCTCTGAGCCCTTGGTATTTCTCTAGTTTCTCATGTTCCTTTTTCCTGATGTTGCAATCACTTGGTATTGCAACGTCAACCACAACGGCCTTCCTCTGCTGTTTGTCCACCACCACAATGTCTGGTTGGTTCGCCATTACCATTCTGTCAGTCTGAATCTGGAAGTCCCACAGGATCTTGGCCTGGCCGTTCTCTATCACCTTTGGAGGTGTTTCCCACTTTGACCTCGGGGTTTCCAGTCCATACTCCGTACAGATGTTCCTGTACACTATGCCAGCCACTTGGTTATGGCGCCCAAGTATATATATATATATATATATATATATATATATATATATATATATATATATATATATATATATATATATATATATATATATATATATATATATATATATATATATATATATATATATATATATATATATATATATATATATATATATATATAATATTTGCAGTAGAGATTTAAAACTCTGATACCCATAACAAGAAATACAGTTCAGAGAAATAGGTGTCCTATTGACTGTTCTTTAAACTAAAAACAATAAGTAAAACACATGGCTAAGAATAGACTGTACAAAGTCTGTCTGCTGTTCATGTAAGATAATCAGGCTGTTTAAACATGAAAGTCAAACAAAATCTTGTTTGCATAGTTTTAAAAAGCCGCCTGCTGGAGGAAACCTTTAACCTTGTGCTTACCACAAAGTGTGCTTACCAATAGTTTTAGCGCTTCCATGAACATCAACTAAGACTTAATGAACCTTTCAATAATTTTGTGTGAAGCCATCCGGAACAAAATGTTCCGCGAGCGCTGGCAAGCACGCTGCCAAATCCGAACAGGAGTTTCCTGTTCTGCATGTCTTTGATGATCCCAGTAAGCAGTCAGGGTCTCTCTGTACAAAGTTCACAGACAAGGTAGAGGACAAATTCGCAGGTTTCTATCAGAGCTACACAGAACACAAGTCAGCACTGAACAGAGCCAAACAAAAACAACTTCATAGGCCTTGATTTGATGGCAAAAATTTTATTTTTAAGCCTGACAAATTCAAGACTCAGGCACCAAATCTGACTCTTTCTAGTATGCATACACTTTTGTATGAAGGAACTTTCATAAATAAAATAAACAGTTAAATTATTATAAATTCATTAGGTTTCCACTGCCATGAAAACAAGAGCTGGTGATAAATGCAGTTTGAAGAAATGTGTGAGGCTGGAATTTGACTGGTTTCACATTTTGTTAAATGTAACACCAAGTACTTTGCATTATTAGATGCCTCAGATGTCTCATTTACTACTAGGGTTTATGTGTCCAAATATCAACGTCATAAGACTTTGGTACAAAAACATCTTTTCATAGAAAAAAGGGTTAATGAGTTGAATAATAATAAGTGGTAGTTGCTGGGAGAGTCATGCAGGACATAATGTGTGTCCATAATCAGAAAGAACACCAGGGCAAAATGTACATTTACATTTAGTCATTTAGCAGAAGCTTTTATCCAAAGCGACTTACAAGTGACAAAAACAATGGAAGCAATTTTAAAAACACAAGGTAGCAAAAAGCAGAGTGCACCAAAAACTAGTCTGTTAAAAACCCAGCATAGTATACAAAACTAAGGATAGGAAATATATATATTTTTTAAGAAAAATAATTGATAGAAAAGGAAGTAGAATTCAGTGTTTGTCAGTCAGGTGTTGACAGTAGAGATGTGTTTTCAGGCATTTTATAAAGATGGCTATTGATCTTGTAGCAGCATGTAGCTCATTCCACCAATGTGGAACGGGTCCAGAGAAGGTACGTGAGAGTGATATGGGCCATGTTTCTCAGTATCTTATCATCAGCTGGTTCACTGCACCACTGTACAGCTATATATTTGTCTTATTTGTTAAAGGACACCTACTGTTTGTCATGGCTGTAATGTCATCCTGTTTCTGTCAGTCTTTGATCAGTGGCATGAGTAAAAAGTGTGACCATAAGTGTGGAATAGCTAACTCACTTCTATTATATGTGTTATTTTCCACAATTATCCAGGTCATTGCATTAATTCTTAGCAGTGGAATATTGACTTTGAGTAAGCCCACTGAAACTGTAAATGTCACAAGAACTTTAGAAATTGAACCAAACTGTTTGACAACATCAAATAACAGCCCATGGAAAATCACCAAAGGGCGGACTTGGCCTAGTTGTACTGGAGACTCAGATATGGAGCAGGTGGAATGTGAAGCACCTACTGATTCACAAAACTTAATTGTCTACATGTGGGATAGAGGGCACCCATCAGAACAGTATGTTGTGTGATGTGTTCAGGGATTTTTATTGGCTTCCTTTTCAATATAAGAAGCTAACATTGTGTGCCTATTACTAGAACAAGGTTAAACAACCTTTTATTTTATTGTTTATTTGTTTTATCTTGAGTTGTCATGTTAAATATTGACTATTTAAAGATAATTGTTGTCTGTGCTGTTGTTTTAATTTTCTTTAATGCATTTTTCAGGCGAAATTTGTTCTGTCACACGGTTACCACACGCTGTTTATGAGTTGCATATGACATTCTAACCTATCCACTGTTTTTTGAAATCTCAGATGTTATAGGCCTACTAACAGGCAACTCTAACTCAGGCTACTTACTGGTTTTGTCTGTCCTGGTGCGTTTCTGTTCCCCATCAAAAAAGAAAATCCCTCGGCTACGCTACGTCATGAATAGATCTACGTCATTAACTTTTTTGTAAACGTCTCACATTTTCCAACTGCTTTATGTTTCACTGCTGCACTCTAGTGGTCAATAATATGTATATTATCCCTTAAAGGGCTGGTGCAGTATCTTATAAATAGCGGTCTAAGAAATACCGAGGAAGGCCTATAGTATGTTGCCTGTTGTGTATTACATTGAGAGTATTCACTTGCATTTTTTATCATGTTTCATGTTAGGCTACATGTAGCATATACAGCCACAGAACAGTATAAGCACTTTAGTGTGACAGAACCAAAATTGAGACAATTTCTCAGAAACATATGAAAATATCCTTGATGGACCACACATTTAAATTTTCACATCATCATATTTTCACTGATCCCTCACAGCAGTACGTGGTAGTCTCTGTTTCTTGTTCAAAAATGTGTTGATGACTACAAAGTTATGTATTCAAACTTAGGTATCTAAAAGAATCACATTTACAAAATATTGAACTATCACTTTAATGTATAAAGTAAACCATTTATCACAACATTTTGGTAACTCATTGTACTGTTTTATTCATTGACTGACATCTCAGGAGAAGAGGAGAGCCTTGCAACTCTGCTGTTGGTAAACCACAGCTGTTTTTATTTTTTTATTTTTAATTCATATAGCGTTGGTGCAACACTGAAAAGCGTTATTTCCAAACAGACACAAGTCCCTCATTTGTGATATGTAAGAGGCAGAGAGAATCTCACCTGGACAGTTTTGCATGAAACATACAAACGAAACCGGTTCAACCTTTTCTTTTGTCTTTTTGTAGTTTCACATTGAATAATAAATATCCATACCTAAAAACACTCCAAAAATTAAAAAAGTAAGTCACAGATACTGGAAAACCTCCACTTTTAAGTCACAATGATAAATGTACAAAACAATAGACATCTCATATAAATGTTAATGGTTTGTTAGAGACTTTAATCTGGTTTCAGAAGAAGTCAGTGGAAAAAAACTAAACTCGGAGATTCAGTATTTCCTGAGGTTTATGGGTTCCCCTTAAAAGGCCAGGAAAGGGGAATGGCTTATATGTTAGAGCAGAAATTACAACAGGTCAAAGTGTACCTTTAGGGAGAATAGAAGTTTCTAAGCACTTACTGTAGTTTAATAAACACCTCACTTCTCTTCTAGGCCACTATTGTGTCTAACACAGTTGATTAAAGACATCTTGATCCTTAGGAAATCTTTTTTGGTCCACTTTGAGAAGTTGTGATGCTCCTTACTTAAGTTTAACTTGTGAAACTCTGGAAGCCACCACAACACCCAACTAGCCGTTGTCACTTTGAACATGTGACCGTGTCAAAGAGGTCATGTCTGCATCAGATGCAATGATAGCAATAAAAAGAAAAGATCTGGGCAAATGTACACTGATTCAAGTGAGAAAAAAAAGTGTTTTTGAAAAACTGTACATGTAAACATCACACTTTCACTGAGTCAAAAACCAGAGGGGAATTACAAAGCTCACACAGGATTACAGTACAAGCTCCTGCACATAGCTACAGCATCAAACGGCGCAGGAGAGGCAACAACAAAAATCATATAAATAACAATAGAACCAATAAAGTCTACCACCAAAATTATAAGTTAAAACAAGCAAGGTTAAAACCACTTGGATTTTTTAAAACATTGCTGTACCCACAGAAAATAACATTTTAAAACATCTTTTATCACTCTTTGTACAGCTATACAGTACATATATCTGACCACTTTAGCAATCCACAAGCTACCAGGGCATTTTTTTTATCAACACCAATAGATTACATTGTCCCGTTAATACAGAGAGAATATCCATTGGGAGTCATCAGTAAAGAAAAAAACAACAACATGACAACACTTGTTGTCGTTGTTCACAGTAATTCCAGCACGTGCCTAAAATGTCACTTGCACAAATCTGCAAGCAAATGTGTGGAGAGAATGGTTCAAGAAAGAAATGTCATCACTGAGTAAGACCTAATCGAGAATCTGTGTGACAGCAATGGCTACAGTCAACATTGAACAACAAGGAAGACAAGTGTAAGGATTTGAACCCCACCAACATCTAGATGATTATCCAAACCCTGGACCATGCAAGCTCCGGGATGGATCACAGAAAGGGGCAAATTTTTTTAAAAGCAGATTGTACGAAATGTCCGTATAATGAATTGAAAATCCATATGAGGTAAAGACTCATATCACTGTTTTAATGTTATGTTAATCCTGAGCTATAAAGTGCTTCCAAAGTTGCAATAGATATTAGACTAGTGATAGAAGCCAGTCATGGCATGGTAGGGAAATGTATTTGTAGACTGGCATTGGAGTAAGGATTGTTGGAATGTATGTACAATAAAATGATAACTGATAAAGTTCATAGATTTATGATAAATACAGAAATATATGTCTCTGAACTTTGAGTACTCTCACAAATTGTTAAGGTGCAAGCCTTGTGGGCTGCTCAAAGAGTCATTGTCTTTGTCAGGAATGTTTCAGCCTATTCAATTTTTCAAATGTTGTACAAACTAGGCCACTCTATTCTTACACAAAAAGTCAACATACTAAAACACTTACATTAACAAAAAAGCAATAAAAATACCACATAAACACACATACACCACCGCTTTTGTGCTGAGTGACTCATTGTTAAAGTGTGCTCTAGATCTGGTTGGAGTACTCTGTGTGTGTTGACAGACCACAGACAAACCATAGCCAAAAGCTGGGACAGTAAACTGTGATGTGAATACATCTTACAAAGATTGTCTTTTGCGTTTGAACAGCTTGTTTTAAGTGTGTTGAAGATGGTAAATGCGAGGGAAAGAGGTCCGTGGGGAATGATGTACAGACTGCATCTATTGAAGTGAACTGAGTTCACGTGCCCCGTAAAAAAGGAAATAGTAACAACTTCTTCACAAAATGTAAAAACAAGACGTGAAACATTAAGTCTCAATTTCTGACAGGTCCTATTTCTTTCTATTACTACAGATGACTGATCCCAGTAAATGAAAGTGCCTCAGTTGTGAGGTTAGAGATAAAGATCACTATTCATAACAAACAACATTGAAATTGGCTACAATGCTGCATGGGATATCCATTTTTTCACAACTTGACAGCTGTAGCAGAATAAATTGAAATGCGAGGCTGATCATATTATTCATACACACCACTACTGATTATCTTCAATATTGCACCTTACCACTTTCTGCTAGCTCAAGTTAAAAGCTTAAGTCTCAATAATATATTAATCTCCTTTTCCCTGACTGGTGTGTGTAACCTTAATTTGCATACGCACGTTTTTAAAAGCCTCTATTCGTTTAACATAGGGGAAATTTTCTAATATTCATAATACGTTAACTACAAATGAAGTCACACTGGGGAATCAGCCTTTGTCTGCTGGTAACCTCAGAAAAGGTCTAGAAATGTCTAATAAATAGGACTGCAGTAAAATGTTAACTGAGTGACAAATCTGCTGACAACTGTCAAGCCCTTCATATATTTCATATTTTGCTGTCCTTAGGTCAGTAAAACCTAAACTATCTTTGAGGTTAAAGAGTCTTAGCAGCATTCCATTGGTAATAATGCAATGTTGTTTGAGAAAAAAGTGTTATTTTGGAAAGTATCGTGCCACTGTACAGCATATTTTACAATGATGTAAAACTATAAAGTAATGGCACTAAACAGCTATTAATTTGTCTGCACAACCGATGTCGACTGACAGTCAACGCAAATGTTGAGTTAACACATCTGGTAGTTTGTCCTTCTGTGAATAGTCACATTTTTTTCCATCCCACAGATCAGCTTCCTGAGATGAATGGCAGTGAAGTGTAGAATGAGCTGAATGGGATGAATGGCTACAGATATCAGGGCACTAAGATCAAAGTCAACCAAATGCATAAATAATCCTTTCCCGTTATCTGATATGTTGTGACCGCAGTTAAGGTACTGTACCTACAGCACCCACTGTGCGCTGCAGTGTCACTCATGTCTCTGTGCTGATTTTAAATCCTGCCCCGATTTGTGACTAAGAGTGACACTGATGAAAAGGCTGGGAGTAGGCTCTGTGACAGTCTCAGTTCTGCTGCAGGATCAGGTTTTCCAGCTCATCTGCTGAACGGAGTAGGAAGGCTGCAGACTCCCTGTAACCCGCGATGAGCTGCCTCACAGCGGTCACCTCTGGAGGGCTGAGTTGGGCTGAAGCCCCGCCACCGCCCCCGCCCTGACCGTGGCTGTTGGCACTGGAGGAGGTGGAGTTTGGACCAACGGACTTCATACTGAGATCTGTTGGACCTGTACAAACAAGGAAGAGAAACAGTTTTAAGCTCCTTTGTGAATCTCTTACCCCCAATATAAATTATAGTCTAGCCTCTGTCACATCTCTGTTACTACCCCACTTCTCAGAACAATATGTTTCTGGTGAATGTGGGGAGACAGAATGATGCATGATCCAAATTAATTGGTTGAGGGTTTGAGGGATGGTTTAAGATCCCACTCACCATTGGTTTGTGTGGGTCCTGTGGGCTGCTGGTTGCTGATGACTGTTCCATATCGCATGTTGTAGTTGAGGCCTCCATTGGCATAGAGCTGGTCTTGGGCAAAAGCTGTGCTGGAGATTGTAAACCCGGATGGAGCCATAGAGGCAGCGTCTCTTGAGTTGGGCTTGTCAACAGAAGCAGGCTCATCCTACAGAGAACAAAACATTTATTTTACTTTTATTTGTTGTTAATGATGCTTAAATGCATATTTTCAAATCCCTGCTGCACGGCGTATTTACCGTAGCTTGGTACACATCAAGCCTCATCTTTTTGGCAGCATTACGGGTTTCGCTCTCACAGGCAGCAGCAAGGATGTTCTCAGCCATGGCAGAGGTGAGGTGAGGAGGTGTTGGTCGTATCTGGAATCAAGTGTCATGAAATTTTCTCATTAGCAACGGGAAACACTGCATTTCATTTAACAGTGTATGTTGTTAGCACTATTAGATTTGGGAGCAATGTGTACCTCAAAGCCGCCTTTTTTCATGCGGCGACAAGATTTGAGGTAGGTGCGAATGCGCTTGCGGGAACGTTCCTGGAATTCTGGGAACTGGCGGCTACAGGACTCAATAATGGCCTGGATCTTCTCCTTGGGCTGTTTAGAGATGGGCACCATGCGGTCCAGATTCTCATCCACGAACAATCGCACAAACATCTGACGCAGAGACAGAAAGGGGGGTAGAGCAGAAAAATGAAGTGGAGGAGCAGTGAACGGCAGAAGGGGAGTGAAAACAAAAGAGTGTCAGGCAATGGTGGGGGTGGGGGTCATGGTGGGGGTGTAATAAAGGTTAGTGAAGGATGGGGGGGGTCATAGAAATAAAAACAAAGAGATTGCAAGAAAAAACTTTAGTAAAAAAACCTGTTGCTTTAAATTGCAATACTGAAATATCATTAACTACATGAATAAGAAAAGCCTTATTACATTATTATAAAGTTATACAGCATACTTACATTAAAGGCCTTAAGTCTCTCGGGGTCCATTCCTTCAGCGTCATTGATCTTGTCACTGTCATCATGTTCGTCGTGATCATCATCATCGTCATCAATAATCTGCGCTCGGCCAGAGGTCAAGTCCTCTGTGCTCATGTCCATTTCAGTTTTTACATTGTCATAACTTCCTGAGCTGTACAGAGGGGACTACAGATAGACAATAAAAACAATTAGCTGCTACAACAGATGCATACTTTATGAACTGAACACTACAGAAAATCCTACCTTGTTGGTGTACTCTGTTTTGATGGGGAACTTTCTGTTGGGGTCAGTGGGATATGTATTTAGTGGTGAGCTTCCAGCAGGCAGTAGTCTGTCACTCAGATTGACGGGCTGCTGATCCTCTGAGGAGGACGAGGACGAGGTGGTACTAAAGTCCAGGGGAGCACTTAGCCCGTTCTCAGTCACCTCCCCATAAGGGGCCCCTCCATCTGGGGGGTTCCCACCTACCGCCAGCACCTCAGGCGAGGTCAGAGCTGGCAGTCCGTTGGCACTGCCGCTGTCTGAAGAGTCGTCGTCTGAACAAGGGTCATGATGTTAATACAGAATTGAACTCGTGACAATATTTGTTTTTGACAAGAGCTAAAGTTGATGACACATTTTTTCCCCTAGTTTTAGTTCTTAATCAGTTGTTAATGTTTGTTAACATTTTTCTACTAAAAAGACCTTTTCCAGCACCATTGTCTCTTAACTTGTATACATTGTAAATATTAGGGAATACAGTCAAATAAAATAGAAGTTAGAGTAAAACGGAGGTAAGAGTTTTTACAGCAAAGGTGCAAAACAGAGAAGGGAGTCAGTGGGTGGGCGGAGGGATAATCTATGAGGGTAATATGGGCCTCTGTCCTACTTCCCTAAGCCATCTAGAAAGAGGGGTGCACAATGGATTGGGGCTGCAGTGCTGGTTTCCACCCCCTGTAACAGTGGATTTATTTGGATTAGTCTACTAAGAACAATCCAAGCTTGCTGTACTACAACAACACTTCTCATATGACGCAATAGTGAAAAAACATAATAAAAATGAGGGAGATCGGAGATGTCTTACCGTCCTCATCTTTAACAACGGCTGGTAGGTTGCTGACCCGTTCCCCGTTAGGTGGACTAGGCTCAGGCACTGGGGGCTGCTCGGCTGTAACCCACGTGGGCTCTGCGCTGGTCATGTCCTCACTGCTCATTGAACTGTCATCCTAAGAGGGAGACAGCAGGAGTAAAACTGAAAACTGCAGCAAATAAAACCACACAGCACAGCACACGTACAAAACACAGTCCTTCATCTATTTATCTTCAGCCAACACTATTGTTACTGCAGGCATGCCATCATGTATCAGCTGGCATCACACTGTGCATTCACAGGAGAAGTAGACCCACTGCTCTTTCTGAGTGCTGCAGAACAGAATTACATCTCATCATCTTGTTTCCCCACATGAGCACACAAATAGGCCTTTACTCTTGGGAATATACGTCCGTCCCTCTGTAAGGGGTTTGAGAAGGACCAAAATGCTCAGTGACAGCTCTATTAGGTACCAAGTGAGCCATGCAGCATTAAAGAGAAGGGGAGAGGGAGGGACAGAGTTGAGTGGATATGTAGCATCATTCATTTTTATGCTTAGGGTAAATATATAATTGATAAGGGAAGAGGGTGAACGTTAAGCCTATTGGATACATGTGATTGTATCTTTATTGCTTTTTAGCACTATTAAAAACTGCAAACATTACAATTATCACATACAATATCAGAGTAGCCTAATAACAGCCTCTTTAATGCAGTTAGTAAACAAAATGGCTTATGTGTGGTTGTGAAATACTACAAGTAGTGTAATAAATTTGCTGATTTACCCCATGAACTGTTTCTATACAGTAAAACAGCATTCATAATCACTTAGAAAAGTGACTGCTTAGAAACCACAATTAGCGCAGCATATTAGAGCTGTGCGGTTCGTTATAAAATTACTGGTCGTTTGTCAATCTGCTCCCAAATGCAACCGTGAGAGCTGGTTGATTTGTACTCACCCTGAGTCCCGGGGCAGATCATTGTTCGTTTAATCCTGATTATGAACAACTGAGGTGTATGCTGACAGCAGGAGGCAGCGCTCCGTGTACTTACTTAGGTCACTGCTCCCTGTGTTTCTCCATTAGCCGCTGTCACTGCTGCGGGGCGTGGTCTAACGTGCGACGTCACGCCCATAAAACCCACCAAGACAAACGTACTCATACTAAACTTATATAAGCCTTAATTAAATCAAATCTGCGGTTGCATTTAATTGTTGTATTGATATCTGCTGCGAAATGGAATGTCTTATTTATTGTTCATTATAATAAAACTCATTCTATTTACACATGACTTATTTTTAGTGAATCTGTGGAAAGAAACTGCACTGAAATTAAAACATATTGCATAACCTCAATCTTTTTTTATTTTTTTATTTTGGGAATGGTTGAATATATGTATTGTTTGTGATATTTATGACTAGAGGATATTAACCAGTCTAACCGTAACCACCGTGGGTCGCTTTTCTCCAAGGCACTCACCCTGTCAGTGGTAGTCATACACTGCAGTTTCATTTGCTTCAGGTAGGTGGCAGTCAGGGGCATGTTATAATCGATGAGGTCCGGGACCAGTGAGGTTGGCCTGTCATTTTCTAAAACAAAAGTGAAAATAAAAAGGCTTATGTTACTTTACAAACAGATTGAGATAAGTGAAAAAAGTGAACATGTAAAGGTAATGGTGCTTTAACATTTAAAAAAAAAAACTTTCTAGAGGGTGTCTATGATAACTGATCTGTAACATCCCAGATGCGTGGTCTTCCTGACTCTTTGTTACTTCAGGTCCAGGTAGATACACAGACGTTTTTTGTTAACGCGGGAAAACTTTTCATTGGGCAGGTTATTATCTCTGTCTGATTGGACTCTGGAGATAGACACGGGAACAAAGAGTCTTAAAGCTCTTAGTGTCTTCTCAGTGTTGTTTTACTAATTGCCTCTGGGGGCTTTGCAACACTGTAATTAACCCCCTTGCCTATCAATATGTCAGAGAAGTGTAAGATCCACTCACTAAAGGTTGATCTCAAAAATAGGGTGACACCTTGAGAATGTGCAAAGCAATCACAGGTCAGACGTGAGCCGTTACCTTTGAACTCTGCGGTGCTGGGGTTGATGTGCATCCTCTTCTGACACTCTCCACAGCTCATTAGGAACCGAGTCACCGCCTCTCTGGGCAGGAAGGCGTAGGTCTCTGCTATCTGTGAGAGTGCACAGGGGATGGGTTACAGCGGGGGGACGGCAGCAGGAGGTGAAGCACTGTGAAAAATGTCTGTGCCAGTTTGATTTAGGCTGTGAAAGTTTTGATCAGTGATTATATCTTATCCTCAGTGCAGTGTGAAGATCAATTCTCATTCTCTGTGATTCCTCATGCCTTTGGGCAACTCAAATTGATGAAGCGTCCTACCCGTAATAAGGAGTAATATCAACAGTCAAAGCCTTTTTTGTTGTTTTTTGGCAAAACATTACACATTTACTTTTTTGTGCACAATGTATTTTCCTGTTGTTTTTCTGGCTGGTAGAATTTAACACTGCCACAAAAGACCTCTGACACTAACAGAACGTTTCATGTTGTTTAGATGGCAGAAACCAAAGGTAAGTACTGTATGCCCAATAAAAACAACAATTTCTATTTTTAATACTCTTATGCAGGCTTCATCCCAGGTGAACCAGGCTTGTATTTACAGCACAATCTCATACTCTGCCCCCCTCCTCCTTGCCCCCTCTGGCGTTTCCATGTTAAAAGCGACCTTCACGTGACCATGGAGAGGCAGCAGGGGTGCCCACCACAAACCCCCCCCCGGCCTGCAACCGCCACCACCACAGCAGCGCCCAATCCCCTCTGCCCCCTCTACTCTACCCATCATGGCCCCTTGAGGCAGCTGAGAGGGAAAGGCCACCCAGAGGATTGTGCACCTCCCAGAAGGCCACAGTGACAGCTCCATATTATGCCCTGCCCCAGTGATGCTGCCTCCTCAAAAGGGTACACACTATGAGACGTGACAGGACCTCTCTACAGGGCAGGGGCACCGACAGGAATTGGCGCTGTGATTTCTTTTTATTTGTGAGGATGAGGGGGGAGTGAGGATGTCCTGAAGCTGTGGACAAAGCCCCTCTTCACCACACCCAACACCACACCTAAAATTTCTGCATTTCTTCAAAGCTCTAAAAAATCACTGTTGGATTTTGAGCAGCTTGTGTACTTTGTTGTCCTGGTGAAAGTGGCTGGTTGTTCCCTTGGTAACGCCTTATGCTAAAAATGTATTGGTCAGGGAATCTTTTTCATTTTACATTTAGATTTTTATTCACAAAGAAATACCTCAGATGTAAAGTTAAGTATCTTCTCATCTACTCACCGCTTTGTAGGTCTTTTTTTGGCCTGCATGTTTTGGTGCTCTGCCAGGGTCGGCGCCCATCTCCACATGCATGGCATAGATAATATCAAAGAAGTCCTCCACAACAGCCACACGCTTTAGTGAGGAGTTCTCTTGTGCCGAACCGCCGTCTGAACACTAAAACACACAAACACAGACTGGAATTAAGTTAAATGTCCTGCCTCAGGCAAAGAATAAATTGTGAGTTTATTAGCAGAGGATCTGTTGAGATCAGCTGTATGAGAGTTCTGCAGCTGCGTGATGTGAGCGGGACAGATCTTTGTGACACATGAGTCATGGCTAATGTGGTTACTGACAGTCCAACACAATGTGTAATGTGTCCGAGGCTTTCTTATTTAGTCCAACACTTTCCATTTCTTCCCCAGGTGGATAAATACTTACTGGCCCAGCAAAACAATCACCTTTTCTGTGCAATGTTTAAAAATAACACTACCAACACTGTACAAGACCAGCAGTCCCTCCTATCAGCACCTCTGGCAGCCACCCTGCTTCCCATACTCCTAACCCTGTCACCATAGAAACTGCCACTGATTTCTCTCGGGCAGGTGTGCTGGGCAAAGGGTCATGTGACACACCATAGAAGTGCAATCGCCAGGACAACAGCCTCAATCCACAGCACCACATGGGCTTTTTTTTTCCCTTTACGCTCATTCACCCGCTTCCACTGCAAAACTATTGTATCATGTTGATCACTAATAGTCAACAGCCCTTGATCTTATCATTAGTCGTCTCTGAGCTGGTGTCCCAGCAGCGTCACATGGAACAAATGGATTTTGACTTTTTAATTAGAGACTACGTCTTTCAACTGAAATGATACCAGCCCTGACATTTTCTGGAGATTGGCTTCCAGGTGGGGAGTTGATCCGTTCACATTTCACTGAGTTAGCATCTTTAGTTCAAAAAGTTATCCCCTGGCATTGAGAATTTGTACTTTATGCCCCCTTGCTTGACATTTCTGTGCTCTTGATATGACATTTCATTTTAGATTTTTTTTCCAACTGTCTTTCTCCTGCCTCTGTCTTCATCCCTACCACTGTCCCGTTCTTTCCCCCATTCCCTTTTCTTGCTCCTGCTCTACCAAGTGCGAGGTAATGATCGTTGCCATGGCAACTAAAACCAGCTCACAGAGCGGGTTTGTTTTAATCCGACACTCTTTCCTTCTTTCTTTCCATGTCAGCATGTGCTAAATGTAATGATAATAAATTAAATAATAGCAATCCTTCACCTCATCATCTCATCTGTAATCTGCTACACTGGAGGTATCAACATTCCCCCGGTGACATCACCGCTGCCGCTGCTTGGGACAATGGTGTCAGGTCCATTCACGCTGGATTTAGATAATCTCATACAACTGTGGGGTGTGCAGTGCACCCACAGCACTCACTGCTGCATCCTCTGCTGAATTCTACCCCAACAAAACAAACACAAGAGTTTTACACAGGAGATGCTCTCCTGTGAGTGTGCTCTCTGCTTCAGGATCAGAAATCCAATGAACCAAATAAACCTTATGTGCAATCCAGCAGAGCTAGATTGGCAGTAAGCCTCCCTGTAACACTGACATGTGTCTGAATCTAAAGACCCAAAGTTGCAAAACTAATGTATATTTCACTCATAAAATAACCGCCTGCAGCTATGAGTGCATCGCTTTCATCAACTATCATGTCACCTGAAGGCCTCATTTTTACTGCATGGTTGTAGTTCGCCAGAAAAGCTAGCTCCAAAAACAAGCCGTGAGGGAGTTCACTTCTCAGCACAACTTGTTTGGGTGTGTAAATTTGCACAGGCTATGTGGGTTTAAGTACAGTAACTATTACATCTCGGTGGAGAACAGCTGTTGAATGGCTTTGTAGATGTTTGATGAAATCAGCAGCGTTTTGAAAGAACAAAGGAGATATGTCAGCATTCTCAATCTCCAAAAACAGAACACCACAAAACTCCTGTCCTCTCCACTCTCCCCTTTTGCTTCCTTTTCTCCATCTTTCCTAATCCCGTAGGACTTTGCTCTCCCCAGCCACTGTTGTGTGTGTAAGCAGCCCCCATCCCCTGCACACTTTCTCCCTGTCCCACACCAAACCGCTCTGTTGCTAGGAGACAGGAGGGGTTTGAGTCGGCCGCCCCCACCCCCGCTGGCAGTCTCACATCCACACATGCACATGTAGCAAGGCAGAGTCGCCGAGGGGAGCATGCCGAGCGGTCCTGCACACAGCCAGGTCAGGAGGAGGGGATGGAGGGGGAAGCAGCTGGGTCACAAAGACAGGACGGCCTAGACCAACAAGAAATTAGCTCCAATGGTTAAAGCATACACTGGAAGAATACATTTGGAATTGCTAAAGTTACAAACACAAAAGTGGATATATTTATGTCAACATTTTTATTTGCTTTCATATGAGGGTGGCTATGTCAACACCAGTGCTTACGATTCAGATTATCTCACTGCAGATGTGACAACAGGTCATATTTTAAAGCCCCATAAATCTCTTCCTATAAATCTATCTGGCTAATGGACATGTAAAGGGGAATTCCTATAACCTTTGTGTGATATTTACGAGCACCCGTGAGTACAAAAATGAAATAAAAAAGACTTTTATGGATGTAGTATTCATTGTGGTAAAATCAAATCTCCTGTGAAATTTCTCTATTTGTCCCTCTTTTCTTGCCCACCCCATTATCTCAACTCTCTCAATTTATAAAGTCCCATCATTAAATTCACATTACGTTCAGTGAGCTCTACCCCTCTGTCCGATGAGTGTTTTTTTTTTCTTCGCTCAGCTGCTCCCATCATGAGCACTATTTGATAGACTGTGTGACATCGCCAATGTCCCACAGAGGCACAGGCATTGCCATTGGTCCTGGGACTGCCCCTGTTGATTTTCTTCTGACTGGGTGTATGCAAATGGATGAAGCATTCATCATCACATGCTCCTTTTTGTCATTTCTGAAGCCATAGGGTACTGTCCCAGTTTGGTAAATGTTGGCCTTCTAAAGGTATTAGAAATGACAGTAACAGTGTGCTGGGAAGATTATGGCCATCTTTAAGACCAGATGTGTGTGTGTTGAGCAGAACTCAGGCCATCTCCCACACAGGGGGGAGGCCCCCAGGCCAGTTAAAAATGGTGTTAATTTCTCGTCCTATGGGAAAGCAAAGAACGATCTCTCCATGGCAACAGAGAGGGTGCTGTAGGGAGGAAACATAGAGCATGCGATCAGCGACCCCCTCTTTGTACAAGCACATACAGATGCACAAACATATGAGCCAAATTTCACCACCCAGACATAAAATTGTTGTTGGTATAGTTTAAATCTGATCTAAAAAAAAATAACTCATCAAGAAATTTGCAGCTTGGGACTCTTGTAGCATCATGCACACATGAGTTGGTCAATGACTTGGCTGAAAACAACAAATGCAGATGCTGTTCGGACCACAGAACCATCCAACTAACAATCAAAGTCAAACTTTAGCACCAGACCAAATGCACAAAATACAGAAAGATAAAAAAGTAGTGTTAATGTTTTAAAATAAATGGGTTCATGCTCTTTTGATTTTGTGGCCTCAGAAGAGCTCTAAGAAGAAATGTAGACTAATTAAACATTTAATAATAATGATGATGAACAATTTTCCAACACTTTAATTTATGACATTAATGAAGTAGTAGTAGTAGTGATTGCTCCCAAATTCATACCTGTGGACAAGACATCCCATGTACAGTCAATGGTTTATTGATTGATAATAACATTGTTAAGGCCTCTATTCAGGGCTAACTGTAGACTCTTGCTTCCAGTCTTACACTGAAAGAATTCTGTCAAATTTTCAAATATAATGTTAAAAGTGTCTTTTTCTTACAATTTCTGATGTGTTACATGTGTCCAACAATGTTGGGAAAGAGGAAGAGGAAGTGAAACACTTACAGGTATGTGTTGGCATAGCAACATAAAGAAACAGCCTGCTTCATTTAGAAATTTTCAGAACAGCGCTTATGCCAGCCAAAAGCAAATGCATGGTGCATTTGAGTGTATCTTTCTGGATTTGATGCATTGCTTTGGAAAGGTTTGTAGTGCATCTCAGTGTCTGTTTCTGGTCCTATTCCCCTCCTCCTCTGTAGCGTCCTCTAATCAGGACATAATGAGAGCTAAACGAGGTTGCAGCTCCACACTCAGACTCACTGGATTCTCTGAGCAGCTCACAGAAAAAGAGGACTGTAGGCCAGAGATAGACAGAGGAGGCTGACAGTAAATAATTCCTTGTCGTATGTGACACATGAAAAGAGGCCTCCACGCTGAGACTGTCCAACGCTGTTCAGTGCTACTATACCCTGTCTTTCCCACTGTCCCATCACACTGAAGCCGCCTTGTATGCCTCGCTGACACATATAAGAGACCCTCTCTGTCTGCACGTCGCCATATCCAGCCCTCCCCCACCCAACCTCCCGTCATTTAGCCCCATGCCTGTCCCCATACAGAAACTTGGCACACCTCGAGAGCAGCTGCAGTGGGCTCCAATGCACAGCTACAGAGACACACCCCCAGCCTGCAGTCCTAGAAAAGCCAATGACCAATTATGTACACCTGCCCTGTGGCCTTTAGTGGCCCTGGACAGGGCATTAATAGAAATGAATTAAAATCTTGCTTTAATGCACTTTCCAAACGGAGTAACTTGTTGCTTCTGACTCATCGTATTATGTTTGTTTTTCAAATTTCCCAAGTGGAGTTGCTTCAGGGGTGTTATTACTCTGCTATACAGTATTAAGATGTGCTTCATAAAGAGTAGCTAATTGCTTATTAGCATTTAATTGTGGGACAGAAAGTCCCCAATACACTCACAGAATCTTTTATCTCATATAATTCTTCTGCTTCTGAGTAATGAACAGTCATTTTGCTTTTGTGTTTTTTGCTCTGAGAGTTTACTGACAAGATGCTGTAGTTTAGCTTGTTAATAGTGTCTGGTAAAATGTCCAGCCCTATACACCCACCATTATTTGAAACGCTAAAATTTTGACTTACAAACAACACATTTGAAGTTTGTGCGCCTGAAGGGACAGATCGCACCTGTGCTCGTGCTCAAAAAGAAACTTAATATTGAGGCAGATTACTGCTGTTCTGTGAAGGCAGTTGGCCTAAATCTAAAGTGCGCATTCACACAGGTATAACACCTGTGGAGGGATCAGTGCTATTCAAACCAAATCAAAGGCTTTAGTCTGTGCCTCTCTGCTTTAGCACAAATTGTGTTTGGCTCTGGGTCCAGAGACTGTCCCAGCAGTGCGGGCGGGGGAGATTATTCCCTCAAGGCTCTTGCTTAAAATGGTGGTTGTCTCCTCACCGCCACAGCAGGCCGTGCACCACACAGAGACACGGGTGAGCGCGCACAGGCACAAGCGCGCACACGGAGCTGTGCTGGGCGCACGCTGACAGTTCATCATGAACGTGTTTATCTGCGCGGGCCATTAGGGAGGGGGTTGGTGGGACTCGTGCATGGACATAAGGCACACGGTCCCAACTTCCTCTTTACTGTAGCTTTGAGAGAAACCAAGACGAGCAAGTGGGCGTATGTCGCTATCAGTTCCGAGCAGAGCCTTTTGTTTCCGCCACAGACGCTCACGTGGTCACCATTACACACAGCTTCATAAAATGTTCAAAAAAAGATCTCAAGACGTTTTCTGCGGATTCTTAAATGTATGTCAGGGTCTAAAAAGAACCGTGACTTTGAGGCTTCATAATGAGATGCGGCAGAGGCACCGTCCTGGACGACCCAGGTGTTGCCAGAGCAACGGGCGCCTCGAGCCGCATCCTTCCCAGGACAATGAGAGTGGGGTGCGCACCGAGCCTCGGTGGGAGCAATACAACAATGTGGAGGATTTCTAAATTAAACACATTCATGTCACAAAACATTAGTGCTGTATGACGCCGACCACAGTCTGTGTCAGGCGTCCGCGAATGGGACGGGATAGGGCGCGTGCGTTTAATAACACTGCTGTGCTGAGCTGAGTGAAAATGAATGTGTTATTTTGTAGATGGGCTTCAGGGACCCTTTGGTTTAGCTCCACACCGAACTACACAAGATTGCCCCGTAAGCATGCCTTTGCATCCTGGGACTCGCACGCGCACACACTAAACCTAGATACATGAGACCTGCTGCAAAAACCTAAATGTTGTAGATAGTGATGATGTGGCGCTGACAGGACTGGCTATGCTCGATACGTTTTACAATAATGCACTGCCAGGAGGCACCGGCGTTGCCATGGCAGCGGGGATGAGAGTAGGACTGCTCTGGTTGGGATGGACAAAGTGACGCTTTATGGAAAAAGACGAGGGGATCAAAATGAAACCTAAGAAGTTATGGTTTTATCCGTGTGTCAGCAGCCTATGAGCCGCAATAAATAATGTCAACTTACAGGCGGCGACGGGACTCTCTCAGACACAAGCACCACACACACAGTTTACCGTAGACTTGACCGGGACGTATAACACGGGCTTCCCCGGGGCTCCTTTCTTGTTGTGTTCCCCCAGGACGTTATTCCCGACCTGAAACCCTTTGGACTTCACCCAGAATTTAAATTTGGCGTTGATGTGGTTGTTGTCGACATAAACGCCGTCTGAGTCCTCATTCTGCAACAGTGTCTGCATTATCTTGTTATATTTTCTTCTGGTGACTGTCTTTGTTTTGCCTGAGTCCCCATAAGTCCGGAGACACCAGTCCTGAAATTCGCTGAACATCTCCGCCTCCAGCACTACCGGACTCCGGCTCCTTTTGGCCACCTCCATGCACGCCTTTTTCGTTGTCATCGCGCTCCGTCTCCTCCTCTCTCTGTGAGTGTGGACCCCGCTCAATCAGTCCAGGCTAATAAAGGCTGGCTGTTGCTCCTCTGGTCCCGCTGTCCCGCGTCGTGAAGAGCCTCGCTTCGGGACGCTCCGTGTTTTTTCTCAGCGCTGAATGCCCCGCGCACGATCACACCTGTTTGCAGCGGAGTAGTGCTGTCCCGAACCGCAGCGGTGAGAAATGTCACTTCCTCACATCATCAGCTGAGGAGCAGTGAGGGGGGCTGTCCTACGCTGAGCGGTTAGGCTATCTCCCACCTGTGCGTAAAACCCACAGTCCTCGTTTAACAACAAAGAACACAGACAAAAGCGTGGAAACAAGCGTACCTCTCAGTTCCTATCGACCTACTTTCTAACAGCCAACTCTATTTTCAGATGCTGGTTGCTCAAGTCTTTTTAACGAAAAACACAGAGATGCACACAATGCTCTCTTGTGCGGCCCTATGTCCGAATAACATGCGCCACCTGGGATTGTCTGCTCCTCACACCTGTTTGAATGGGCTTCCTCTGTGAGGCTCAGACACGCCACTAAAACACTCTCCCAGCATGCACAGCAGCGGGACTCTGACAAGTGGCTTGGCTTGCACCAAAGCCGCGGTGCACAAGTGGCGTTGTGAGTGGTGAAAGAACATGTCCGATTTGAAGAAGGTGAGGGAAGGAGGGGGCTGTGTGGCTTTCAGAGTGCCTCAGAATATGCTGGAAAACCACTGATAACACAAGAAATAAAAGGGTGTATGAGTAGCCTATAAACTTCTTGAACATCTTCTCAGACATAGCATTATGAGATTTTCTTTTCAAGTTGGGTGGGGCAAAATGAAATTGATATATTCCACTAAATTATTATATTTCCTATAATATATTCTGTGATTTTCTTTTCAGCCTTTCAAAATTATTGACATCACCCAGACTCAGACAACTGTAAAGACAAAATACAGCTGAGAAAGAATAAAAGTGTGCCATAAACTTAACATTGTAAAAGTGCTGTGGAGTAAATCCTAGGTTCAGCCCCAGTTTTGTCTTACATTTTGTTTCCATTTTTTGTTCAGTGTTAGTTTAGGAGAACCATTGTTTGATAAGAAATGTGTCATTGTTTTAGTCAAGTTAACATCTGTATATGCAGTTGAGTATATATCATTTAACTGTGCCCCTTTGTGACCATTTAACTTCAAACCAGACATTAAAGAAGAAGTACACCCCTAATGCTACTTTGGTGCCCATTTGGATCTTGTCTGTTCTTATTGTGTGAGCAGTCTGACTCCTCCTGGCCTGTACATTATAGGCCCAGGCTGGTGCCGGTGGTGACTGCTGCTGTTGCCATGACAGCAGCAGCAGCAGTGTTTCTGGCCGTGCAGAGGGTGAGTGGGATGCCCCATCCTCATGTCTCTCCATCCTGACTCAGACTACAGTATGGACAAAAGCCCCACCCTGAACACGGACGGCTGCTCGCTCCATTAACAACAGGCTGGTTGAGCGCACACGTGTGTTTGTGGTGGCTACATCGCAGGTCCTTTGCTTGATGTTTCAGTTTGTTTCATCATTTGGTTGGCTGTTGACTGGCTCCTCTCAGGACTGGCCTGCATGCGGATGAGCTCTAGGGCTACCTGTCCCTCAAAGGGGAAAACATCTTAAAGCTTTTCTTCTTTATGAAAAGAATGTGGCTACAGCAAAGCAGCAAAGTGAATATTACAAAGCTTCCATTTGACATAAAAGCAGGGCAGTTCCTATGGCTTGAGGATGATCCCTCAGTGCCAGCATCTGTGTGGTTCAGCTGTCGGACCTGTACGTGGGGTCACACCTCCCCACTCCTAATGAGCACAAACTGCTGCAATTACACTCAATATTGCCTTCTGAGAGCTTTTTTTTTTACAGGGAGGTGGACAGCTCTAGTTCAAGTAAGGAACATAATAATGAAAGACTGTATTCATAATAAAATAGCCCCCTTTGAATAACAGGTCTGATGTCAGTCATTTCACTAACCTCTGAGGATAACCTTTCAATCTGACTGCCAACTTTCTCCATGACTGTAAATCTATAAGAGTTTAAAATATGGACAACAGAAATATGGTCCAACAGTATGTTATGTCTCAACAGTCCCGACCAAAAAGTTTCATGTTGTGTTGGTGCCAAATTAACATATTTAGTCATACCCTACTTTTGTAACCTTGGCTGTGTTGGATGCACACTTTAACAGAGCTGTCAATGACATTAAACTCAAATTTTAATTTATAATATATAAATATTATATATATATAAAATATATTTATATATTGCTTTGAATAACACCAAAAGAGAAGAATGTAGGCTATTAAGGTGAACATTGCGTAGGCCAATATAATACCATAAAGATGATTTGATTGATCTTCTGCTCCCTCAAATTTAAAATCAAACTGTCACCCTTTTATCTTTAGACAAATTGAAGCCTTCTACACCATTCTATATGCCCAGTCTGTGTCTTACATGTTAGACACCAATACAGGGCATCGTGACTCTAACAAGAGATGTTTGCAGAAGACATCTCTCATGTAACTTGTAATGGTCACTCGCAAAAACATTTTTGCCAATTGTGAAAACAGCAGTGTGCCCTTAACTGCTACAGGGTGGCACAGAGCAGACCTCACTGTACCCAACATACACAGAGTCAGACCAAGTGATGGTGGACTGAGCTCAGTGGGTTTGATTGGTAACCCTGCTTCACTGGTGCTGAGCTGAAGTCTGGGTGACTGATAAAATACTGCCTCCTCATGGTGGAGTTGGAAACTGCTTATCCTTTGTGCTGCCCCAACCTGTCCAGCCCTGTCCCACAGAATTGATGTATAATCTCTGCTGGTTGTAGAATAGTTTTGGAACTTAATTTGTTATACTTGTTATACAACAAAATGTTTTTGAAGCTGGGTGGACTTTAGTGTCTCCACCTGATTTCTGTGTCTTTGGACTGTCTGTGAGACTCTCATAAAGGTCTGTTCATAAAGGTCTGCAGAGGGCCACAGTTAGGTCAACTAACATGAAAAAGTTACTGGGTGTTCAGCTTGGTTTTCTTTTATCCAGTGATGTGGATAAGTTACAGACGGGGCCCGTTTGGAAGTCAATTTGAGAACCCAAAGCACCTTGCCACAAACTCAGCTCTCCTTGACCAAATGAATAAGGAGACCATTGACCAATCAGAAAAGAGTAGAATTAGAGGGAGGGTCTTAAAAATAAAGATAGATTTTTAGAGCTTTTGTAGCACACAAAGAAATATTTTGGGGGGAAAACAAATTGATAGGCTAATTGTAAACTCAATTAAACACATTAAACATTAAAGATTGAGCAGAATTGCTATACAACTTTAATTGAAACCTAATTTATTTATTAAATATAATTGGCCTATTAATTGTAAGCTACATTGTCCTGTTAGGCTATTGCTGATAATCTACTTTCTCTTTTTAATTTGGAGAGAGAAAGATGTTTAGTCTTGTTTTAGAGCTCAATCTGAACTGTCTTTCTCAAGAAACAACACTTGGGTTTATTTAAACACAGATGTTGGATTTGATGTCTTAAGAGTTAGCCTATGTAGGCTGCAGGGATTTGCAGTGCAGTCTTTAATATCGACTCTTTGTCTGCTCATTTAATGACAACACCGAGCAGCCAGAAGTTGTAGATGCGTCTCAGTCTGGCGTGCTGCAACGCAAATACACACTGGCAGCCTTATGGGACCGACCATGAGGCACGAAGGCTACGAGGCACAGAGCTGTGGGTCAGGGCCTAGGGTGGGTAGGCCATTGGGACAGCACAGCTGAGAGGCAGCCAGGAGACGACAGAATGGGCACAGTCGCCATGGAAACACAAGCGGCCCAGGCAAATCATGGCAACTGGTAACTAAGTAACAGGAAACGACGGACGGACCACAGGGCGATGAGTGTGGTTAATCATGAAGAGAGGGGTTAGTCTGAGCGGTGAAGAGGGGCAGTGACAGGCAGATAAGGGCACACTGCGGACCCCTTCTCTTTTCCACGTGCTCTGGATTGACTCTGGATTAGTGTCAATGAGCTATACACGCAGCCTCCACCCTTCACACATCCACTTTTTGTATATCCGTGAGGGGGTGTGAATAACTGCACACCAAAGGAAAGGGGAAATATGCTACTGGAGTGCAGCCACTAAAATAAGCGTTCATGTTATTGTAATACTGATAAACGTATGTTTGTTTCAAAGCATGCTTTACACGCACGTGTAGCCTAGGACAGTCATTATGCGTTTGTGTGGCTGTTATTCAGGAAATTACACATTCTTCTACATTTTATACAATAATGCAGTATGTCTTTTATTATAAATTTGAATAATTAGAAAGATTAGGTTCTCACATATCACAAAGGACGAGTAACTGAAATAGACTAGGTTTGTGCCTTTTGGCCTGACTAACCCCTACCATAAAAGCTTTTCAACACTCTGCTCTTTCCCATGTGGTCTGAGACTGCAAGGGGGGCAGAGGAAGTGTGCGCTACACAAAGGAAGCCTATAAAGTATGCTGCACTAAATACTGTATAACACTTATCTTAGCCATAACACCTGCTTACACAGCAGGCAATGGCTTTATAGACAATAAATTAACTTTTACCTGATCTATCTATTCATAAAGAACAGTTCTGCAAATGCTGTGTCCTCAGTAATGCCAATGAACTCAACGTAAAGAACTCACTGTAGAGAGACAAATACTCCTCAGCTCTTATTTGATGCTCCTGATTGGCTGTGGCATGCTTATAGTGGTCACCAGACCCACATCCCCTTTGCCTCAACTGTGTGGCACATGGGATTGCACCTGCAGCCATGTCACTTAAGTCTTATCCCCTAAATGCCTCCTCTGACTTGAATTTGTTAATGTCCACTTTTTTGAAGCAGTTCCTTGTTCTGAAACAATGTGTTGTTCCTCTTTTTTCTGCTGGCACCTAACAGGATTGTTTGAGAAGCAGATTTTACATTTTCCTTTTAGGTCTATTTTAAACAGCAGCAGCTAATATAACCAAGAATTTGTTGATTTTGTCATTTATTTACTTTTACTTTATTTACTACTTATTTACTTTATTTCTGCCCTATTTCCACATTCTCATAGTTTCACTAATGTGTAAAAGTGTTAAAAGAAAGAAAAACTGTGTAGACATAGAGTTAATCATTTGCAGAATTGGTCAAGTCCATCTTACTGAGCAACAATCTCCTGGCTCAGGATGGTAAATGTGTAATGTCCTGTTCCTCAAGAAATCCTCAACCACTGACAACACAGTCTTTTTGTTCTTCAGAAACTCATGTTCTAGAGGAGGAGACTTGAGGAGACAGATAAACTCTGGGTTGGAGGAATAAAACCTGACAGAGACCAGGTCAGGTTCACGGAGTATCTGAGAGTAACTCACTCAGATTTTAAATTCTCTCCCTCTGCGAAATGAAACCTCTTTCCAGGGTTTACAATCTGCACAGCATTTTTTAAGTCTCTAGTATTCAGATCTATACTGTTATGTTTTCATATTATATTATATTATATTATATTATATTATATTATATTATATTATATTATATTATATTATATTATATTATATTATATTATATTATATTATATTATATTATATTATATTATACATTCATTGATATTACATATTATTTTAATCCTTTTTACTCAGAGTCAGATTGTGAATATTTTTGGTCTATGAGGCCAACCATACAACCATGTAAGATTGTTTTATAGTAGTGACCACAGTTTACGGTGAAATGGATGCACACTTTAACAGAGCTGTCAATGACAGTGAAATATAGGCTTTGCTAATGGTTAACAACTAGGCTCTACCTTGTTGGCCAGAAAAATGAATGAACCAATCAGAGCGGGGTGAATAGAGTACACTGAACAAGTCTATATAGGGTGCCTGGTTGCCACTCTTTTTGGACCCCAGGGCTATGCACCTACTCAGAGAACTGCAGTTACACTATTCACTATTTTGATTTTGTATGCGTTACACCCTCTACAGGCATCGCTATTGGTTAATAGCTAGGCAAAAGCCGAACCATTCTGATTGGTGAAAACAAACAAGGCCCCCGGGACACCTCTCCCAAGAGTTTTCTAGTGCAACCCTAAAATCCCCAACCTTGAGCAAAGAGAAAAAAGGAACTTATTTTTTGCTTGAGACGTCTCTCATATGAGCACTAAGACACAGCACCAAGAAGAGCAAGAAAAGGTGGAACATGCTACACATAGAAATCTCCCTCAAGAGAGCTCACCAATGCAGTCCAACCCCCAAGAATGAATTAACTCGAAAACAGCTGCCCACACTTCGCACTCAGCACCGAGTGGGCAACTAAACCAGCAGCCATAGTGACAACTGGACAGGAGAAGAAGAAGAAGTTGCCGGGCATGTCATGTCCACTACGAATACCTCTTTACACTCTTTTTTTCTTCTGTATAGTGTGTGGTCTCACCAAGGAACAGGTGGGCAATGGCCAAAGGCAATGAAACTGGCACAGCCAATCTCACTGGGGCTCATGGTTGGCTCTGGACATCACAACTACAACCCACTGAGCTACTGCTGCCCCTGCCCCTTGAGGACCATTACCAGGAGGTAATGGTCCTCAAGCCTCCAAACCTACAAATGGACAACTTTCTTGGCAGAGGATAGGGACAAGAGAAGCGCTGTTAAAACAAGACCTCCCAATGCCAGAAAGAAGGACCAGAAAGGCAATCCAGAGCTTGTCTCCCTGAGTGCCCGAGCCACTCAGGGAAATGCTGCCAATGCAAACCCTGGACACTTGAGGAAATCAACCACTGTAGCTGTAATCTGTCTGTGCTGGAAAGGGCTAATCACTGCTTATTACCGTACCATCTAATATTAGCAGGAGACTCAACTGTGTTGCACGTGCATATCGTAACTGTGCTCAGAGCATAGTAGGGATGTATGAGGCAGAGTTAGCAATTTGGGAATGGGTTCGATTTGCAGCTTTAACAGTATGGTGTCCCCATCAGATCAAAATGCGTCTTCAGGACCAGCATTTGACACACCTACTCAAAGGTAATTGAAATATGAGACATGTTTGTTTGGTGATCCGATGTTGACAGTAAAAACATGCACCAAACTAAACACTACTTCCATTGCCATCCGATGACACAAACACACATGACTGTCACTGAAGTAACTGCTGAATAAATTTTAGAATCAGTAGCAATACCACAACACTGGTCAGTGTAAAATGTTGCGCTTTACACGTTAACAAGAGCTTGTGAACAAGGAACAAGAAGTTACTTCCTTTATTTGGGACATTGTGGCAACAAAGAAATTTTCTTACAGCCATGGGTAAACAAATCTCAAACAGGTATAGGGATTGCTGGAAGCAATACATTTTTCTAGTAAAATAGCCGTGGTAAAATGTAAAGCACACACATAAAACACAGACCGGGAAAGTCTAAGCGATGCAAAAGCTGATGCTGTGGCTAAAAAAGCAACTGAAAGTAAAAGAGGAACAAACGCAGGACTGTTTTGAAACCTCAATAGAGGAAACCCCAAATCAATCAGAAAAAATTGATGCTACTCAAATGAATGGTATATGGACATGTGAGGGAAAAACATGTTTACCACGAGCCGCTTTAGAAATGGCACATAAGATCATGACGGACAAAATAAAATGGTGAATTCTATCAGAGGAGTTTGGCACTGCCTGGGGATACAGCAGGTAGTGGCAGAAGTCTGCCTTAAGTGTGGTATATGTGCTAGGTGTGTAAAAACTATGCAGGGGAAGTTGCAACAAATAAAAAGAGCTCAAGGACCAGGCCATCTCTAAATTATGGATTTTATTAATATACTAAACTAAATATGTGCTACGATTTACAAATTGGAGATTACTATACGTTGCTGGCAGAAATCTTTTCTTATTTGCCTATGCTTGACCAGAGCTGACCTGTCAGGCGACTATGTGTGGATGAAAAGGTGGAAACGGAGAAAGTGGTTCTGCTAACATTACCAACAGCAGTGAAAGTGGGCAAGCAAGCAACCTGGAGCCATCACCACCACATAAAGAAAGGCCACCACTGGCAATCTGGCTGACGGGCCAATTAGAGACATTGTCACTAAAGACACGGACAAGTGCACGGACATAACCACAAAGGAAGAGGACTTAACAGACTGAAGGAGCGCTTCCTGAAAACAAGACTGCAAAGAACAAAGGATGCTGTTCAAGTGGACTACACATAGAGAGGGGATTAAAAAAGTTTGCAACTGTAAAACCAAGATAGAAAAATTACTAATTTTATGTTAGAATTTGTGCCCATAGGAGAAGAAAAGAAGGACATTGTTACATACATGCCTCCCAAGTATGTTCTCTTTTCAGCGCGGTACAAGGCCAACACCGAAATAACACAGAGGTTCCGTTGCATTGTACCTGGACTGGTCGACCACCACATGCTAATATATATTGTAAATGTGAAACAGTTCCTTAAGGTTATTATTTTCAAAACCCAACTTAAAATTAATGAATACAATCACCAAGACTTCTCCCTCAGCCAACTGTAGTAACCAATCACTACCACCTATTGCTCCAATACATCCTGTTACAGTACAGCCAGCAGAACCAGTTGAAGAGGACACCCTGGACATACTAACTCTTGATGGAATAGAACATTGGTTAACATAGTTCAACCTCTAAGGGTGGGACCAGAAAAAGTATCAGTATCAGTGTGGTGCCAAGACAGAAGTACATGGCTGTAGGAGTAGCTGTAGATAAAGGAGTAACTTGTGAAACCTATCTCGTTTTTAATCAAACAGGTGTCAAAACTGTCAAAATGTCTTACCAAAATGTGGACCTATTTAGTACACATTGACAAATTAGATCCTATTATCTTCAAGAAGATTTGCTTAATGGTCTGCAATGGACTGCACTGTGTAAGAGTAGATTCTGGACGAGCAAAGCTACCATTCAGTAACCGATCAAAGTGTGTCCAGTGGATGGGAACTACTGATGACTCAGACAGAGGTGGTTGGGAGAAATAATTGGCAAGCTGGACTGGACTATTTTCTTTTCATGTGGTCAAAAAGTAACATTAAGGAACAAGAAAAAAAAGCTACATTACGGGGTAGATGAGGAGTGTGCAGTAGTTATGCTTACTGAAGACAATTACAGTTATCACTAAGGAGGAGGATCGGAAGACTAGGAACAAGAGAGGACTGGGATTGGAGGTTTTGGTGTACCAAGGGGTGTGCCACCTGAATTTCAGGCCATTTGAATCCCTGTAGAATGGTCTATACTTGCTGGACTACCGTTTCCGAATAACATCGGCAAACACAGCAAGTGGATTAATTAGCTTAACAGAGAATGGTCAATTCTACTGCTAAATCATTGCTAGCCATTGAACAAGATGTCACTAGAACTGTGCTAGAGAATAGGCAAGCACTAGATAGTGTGTTGGGAAAGGAGGTCTGTGTACTTTCACCAATGCGGATTAAGGATGTTGCACAAATGTAAACAATTATCTGACATGTCAAATAATTCTCTCGCTATCCAGGAAATAAAAGATCTCCAGCGTGAATTTTCTGTCTTAAATAAATAAAGGCTGGTTTGACCAATGGGTAAATAAAACGTTTTTCAAGTATGATCACATTAATTATGGTGCCTAATACAAGTGTAATTATTCTAATTTTGTTATTTTGTATGTGTGTCTCATGTATAATAGAGTATATCCAACAAAGAATGGCAAAAATATTGCTGGTACATACTCTTGACTTTTATCCTGCACCAAATTGGGATGAATCACCAAATTTGAAAGATGCTACTGTAAATGGGGATTATGGATCAGGTTTGGATGAAGGCCCATAGGGTCCATCGATAACTGTGAGATTCCTTCAATCTGTAAGTTTTCAAAATGAAATGTATCTATGTTCAGCAAATTACATTTACATTTACATTTAGTCATTTTAGCAGACGCTTTTATCCAAAGCGACTTACATTCACCAGTGTTACATTTACAGATGACGCTTTCATTTAAAGCGACTTACATTAAGGTTCCATTCACCAGTGTTACAGCTGGAACACCACTGGAGGCAAGGTGGGTTAAGTGTCTTGCCCAAGGACACACCGACAGTATGAACAGTGGGGAGAGCGGGATTCGAACCGCCTACCTTCCGGTTGAAGGATGACCACTCTACCACTGAGCCACTGCCGCCAAAATTCCTTTCACAGGCCCCAGCGAGGATCGAACTCGCGACCCCTGGTTTACAAGACCAGTGCTCTAACTACTGAGCTGGAGCAAATTAAGATGTTCTTCATTTTTAATTCATATTTTGATATGATAATCTTTTATTTTATAGGTTTATATTGGATTTATTGAAATAGGCCTGCTGATGTAAACATCTAAAAATAAACTTGTCTCCGACTGTGTAAGGGACCAGTGGCAACGTCCATATTTAGATTAACCCTTTTAGAACTCTGTAAAATAATCGGATTAGGAGGATATTTAAGCTTGCCTTTTACCCTATCTGTTGCATGATAGGCATATTTACCTTTCTCTTTTTGGTATGCAAAACCGCTGCAGCACCGCTATTTGTGTAACTTCCTGACGTAGGCTATAGCTGATATGAGACCATTGTTGTCACACTGTAACTGTATAGAAGCTCGGGTCATCCTGAAATAAAGCTTTGAGAGAACTGCTCGAACCATGGACCGGTGTTTTGCTTCACTTCTCTCCCTCTGATCAGAGACCTGGGCCATACCCAGTTACATAGGCAAGGCCTATCAGAACTAGAACTAGTTAATAATATTATTATTGATAATATATAGCTAGATATCGGTATTCTAACAGCACTCACTGAGAGTCTATGAATATAAAGCAGCCACTGTGTAGTCAGCGCTAAACAATATCTTAAATCGTCTCGGTGTATGAGGCCTAATACGTTCTTTATGTGTGCGTCAACAGACGCCATGTTGGATGAGCAACCTTGTGCTTTGGCCCTTTTAATGTCGCTGTGTAACATTGCTGATGTTTGCACTAGAGGAAGCTAGGCTACCCATGGCCAACTTAGCCTATGTCTATACAATTATTGAGGGAAATGGTGTAATTTATTATATGATTATAAAAACAACTCTGGTTAAATTGTAGCTAGCGTCATTGACGTAGCCAATAGGCTCTGAGATTTTATCGTGTGGCTTCAGTAAAAATCCAACTGAATTTATTTAGCGCTTAAGTTTGCTTAATTGATATGAGCTACTTGTTTAGTTGGAAAAGCAGCCAACCACTTGGAAATAAAAAGTTATGTTTTGAGCTGAATGCCTAAAGTTGAGCTGGTACCGTTACGGTAATATACGTTACGGTTGTTAACGACGAGTTCCTCTGCATTTTTACGTGTGCACGGATTCTTGCTTTTAGCGTGGGACATATTTTCTACCACTTTGTAAGAATAAACAAACTGGCAAAATGTATTAGCCTATTTTTACGGGCGAGCGACCATGAATTGCGGGACAATAGATAGACAAACGGTTACAATAGTTTACTAGATTTACTGGCTTGGCTTGTTCTGCTACGGGGCAGGTCAGCCTCTTCTATAGGGCCGTCCAATGGCTTTTGTGGGGCTAGTGGGACGTCATATGAGTCAGCCTATTGAAAAATGTGCTTTACGACGACGAGGCTCGTAGTATCCTTCGACACCTATGGGGGAGAAGAGGTAAGTCCTCAATAATACGTTTATTGTGTTGCTATATAGACACTAAACGTATCAAATGCTACACAGCAAAGGCGACTGTCTTGCACACCTTTTAATAGAGTCTGCAAATAACCCGGAGGCGTAGGCTATGCATTGCTTGTAGTTGGTGTTTTGTTTCGTTTTGTTTGTTATAAAGCCCGTGTGCTGCTTGTAGCACAAAGGACCGGCTCACGCAAACACAATGGCAAGTCAATAGTTAGAGAACCGGAGAGAAAAAGGTTGACTTCGCAAAATGAAGGTTTTGTTACATTTGAGGATAGCCCAATGACGTTTTAAACACGCTTGGTCGGGTGAACATTTGTATATGACGTTGTACCCGGCACATAGTCCCTTGTAGTCAGTTTAATAATAACAAAAAAAAAAAACTTGTTCTAAATAGTCTAGATTCTTTTTAGTCGAAACTAGGTTGTGTAGAAGCCTAACCGGTGCACTATGTTAAGAGATGTAAATAAAGCCGGGCTATAGGTTTTATAGGTTTATTTGCATGATCTTTGAGTTTTAAGTTTTCCTTCTCTGCGAGTGTCACATGGTTTTTGTATAGTCTCCTCGGGAGTGAAAGTTATAGGAACCGAGACGTTCGCGGCAAAAATGGACCGACAACGCGAGATTTGGATGACGCCTTCTATACATTAAGGAAGAGACCGCAGCAGCGTGGCTGTAGTTTTGCGCAGCGCAGTAGCTGCAGCTAAACAATAATACATCGTGGTCATGTGCAAGGCACATAAAACTATTTAAATGCAGTAAAATAATAGCCTACAGATGACAGATATGGCCTATGGTTCATTTGTCAGAAAGCTCTCTGTCAGACAATAGGGGATTAAGCAGCAACCAACCCATGGGCACAGCCTGCCCCCTCCCTCCAAACACAACCAAAAAGAGTAAAGAAATCCAGTCTGTTATTGCTTTCATTTGTTTAATGATACTGTCCGGGCAATAGATGGATAGAATATGATTTTAAAAGTGTTATTTAATGCAATTTTACACTTTTACATCCCCTGGAATCAAATGCTCTAAACTAAGATGCCGGATTATCTGGTCAATTCTTTTTTTTTTTTTAAAGCTAAAATATGGCAACATCCCCGATTGTGAACCCAGACTCCAGCCATGATAAAAGCAGCCGAGTGTATGTGCTGTCCTGGTTGAACAACCTGCTGAAGACAGACTTCACTGACGTGAGGCAGATGTCTTCAGGTAACATTTTTATATTGTCTATTCTTAAACCAATAAACCAACATGACTTTAATCATAAAGCAGCTATAAATATATTTATATAAGTATTAGCCAAACTTAAGCCTGTACTAAACTTGCTTTTCGCTTTTTTTAATGTACAGTACTTGTTTTTACTGTCTTTCAGGAGAAAGCCAGTGTCAAATTATGGACATGGTTGTCCCAGGCTCTGTTGACATGACTAAAGTGAAGTTAAATGCACAGAGTGAAAAGGATTTTGAACACAATTTTACTCTTCTCCAGGAGGCCTTTAACAAGAATGGTATTACAAAGGTACACACCGGAATGTGTCAATGAAATTGACTGGATTGATATTGTCCAAGCTATTTACAAATAGTTGTTTTAGTCAATAAGTAATATGACATAAATTTATATAAAATTTACAAAAACTCACAAACTTGGTTTGCCACCTTTAGGCTCTTCCAGTGAATGAGCTAATAACTGGGGATTTTAGAAGCAACTTTGAACTCCTGAAGTGGTTCAGAGTTTTCTACTTAGCCAATGTGAAAAACAAGTCAGTGGAAGCTCAGGACAACCACAGTATCAACAGCACTGACATTAAATCAGGTAAGTGTAAGTCCACAGTGGTTATTGAAATAATTACATCACTATGCTTTCTATTATTGTATTTAACTATTTTCTTCTTTTTTATATTTACATTTACAGCAAACTCTGACACAGAGGAGAGTAATGCTAAAACACCAAAAACATTTCCTTACACTGAAAAATGGAAGGAGACCTTTGACTGGGTCTACTCAAGTGCTTTGGGTGAGCAATTTACCTTCTGCCGTGTTTGTCACAGAAATCTTAGCACCTTTTTAAGGGGCACCATTGACTTAAAGCGACATTCACAAACAAATATACACAACAAAAGAGTGGCACTTGCCATAAATGGGAATTCCCAAAACAGAACCTCACAGCCTCTGCCCTGTTCTAATGCAGCTGTCCAATTTATTTGTCACTATTTCAATTACTCTGGTAAACAAGAGTCCAGAGAGTTTGCCCGCTGTAAACTGGGGTTGGATTACCCCAAAGATATCACATCTGTTTGCCAGCACACTCCTTACTGTTTATATATCTATGGAGGAGTAACTGTGGAACACAACACCAAGGTGTCTGTGGTACTTGTAGGTTATTTTGATACCAAAGCCCCCAAACACTGCATTACATTTCTGGATGCTCTTGAATACTCAGCAGACAGCCTAGATCATAAAGCAGATGCAGTAGAGGGAATTTTAAAGAAATTTGATTTGCCTTCAGCAAACCTTGTTGCTGTTTACCTGGATGGTATGGGTGTGGCCTCCAGGCAAATGTACGCACAGCTCAAGGATATCAGTCCAACTGCAGTGTCCTTAGACAGTCTGTATAGCATTGCAGATGCAGGATGTGCAGCTGCAGTGAAAGAGCTCTCAAATCAAGTATTGGAGATGCTTGTAGACATTCACGCTCATCACTCCTCCTGCTTTACTAAGAATGACAAGCTCAGTGCTCTTTTTGGCTCTGAAGAAGATGACAGTGCATTATTTTATGATATGATCAGCACACGTTGCTTAAAGCTATACCAGTTAGTCACCAGACTCCTGGAAATGTGGGCAGATTTGAAATCATACTTTGAAAAATGCAGCTCAGGTGATGAAAAAGCCAAATTAATCTGCTCCCAGCTGCAGGATCCTAAAGTCAGGGGAAAATACATGATCCTCATTGAAGCCATAAGGCCACTGCACAATTTCCAAACAAATTTACAGCCACAAAAGGAAGCATCTCGTGCTGATTTAGTTGTCATCATGAAAGAAGCCAGCAACTTGCTGCACACATACACCTCCTGCTTCCTTCATCCTCAAGCAGCACTACGCTTCCTCCAAGAAAGAGAACCACAAATTCTTACAAACACAAATTACCATCTGTCAAGCACCGAAATGAGTCTTGGTGGGCCAGCTTTACAAGCATTCCTGAAAGAGTCTGAATGCTCAGATGTTCTCAAGCATCTACAAGAAGAGGCGTTGTCACTGTACATTGCACTGACTAGCAGCATTACAGAAGCTCTGCCTCTAAGTGATGAGATGCTGGGGTCTATTGCTCAGTTGCTTAACCCTCAGAGTAGTCTTAGAGTAACTGTGAAAGCAGTAGAAGAACTTGGGACCAAGCTAGGAGCCTGTCCTACTTCTGATGAGGCAAACCTGCTCACTGGCGAGTTTTCAGAATATCAGCTGGCTGCAAAGGAACAGACTGAAGAAGAAGAAAAGGACAACTCAGGAGTTTCTCTGGAGAAGCACTGGGCAAAAGTACTAAAAGACACAAAGCCAACCTCAATCTTCAGGAAGCTGATTTTGACCTTGTTGGCTCTTCCCAGTCCTCCACTTGATTCTCAGCAGAGTTTTAACAAGGTTTGAAACACAATCACATTAAAGCAACACTTTGTAACTTTTACCATATTATGTAAAATATGTAGACTCAAGGTTATTGTCACACTGACAACAAAAGCAAGAATAACTCTTTCATAGCTCTCAATATTATGCATCTCTGAGTCATTGGAGACCAACTTGTGAGAACACATCTTGCCAAAGCAACACAACTTTGCAGACATCTGATATAAAATATCAGATGTGTGCAGATGTCTCATATTTGAGACATAACAATCCCTATGTTTACAACAGTCTTTTTAAACAGTTCTCTGCAGAGAGAGTCCTTTAGTGGTGGCAGTACTGAAAAGTTACATAGTGTTGCTTTAAATTATTTTTGTCAAAACTACTTTTTGATTTACACTTTTTATTCAGGCCTTCAAGAATAAAGGGTATGCTATAGGTTTGTCTGACAATGATACTTTGACTGAAAGTGAGTGTGAAATAATCTCTGACAGCAACGGCAACAAGAAATCCCCAATCTTTAAGAAAAAAGACAGTTTATTAGGTAAATACCAATCATCTGACTATAATCACCTCTTTAATTTAAATAGTTGTTTTCAAGAAGTCTAAAATGTCTTAACACTAAAATGATCTTTTCTCATTTCTTAGAACTGAATGGTATTAATGTATCTGCATTGAAGCCATGTGAAGTCCGCCTTAAAAAATTAAAAGGTATGGTAAAGCTTGACAGACCTAACAGTATTTGTGTAAAGTTTTTACAAATATGTAAAAATGTTGTTTTATCATCAAAATCTTTTATCATTTCTTCCCAGAACCTAAGGACGGTGAGGAGAATGGGTGGAAAGAGGTAAAGGACATTTTCTCCTTATTACCTTTTACTTAAAAATAATGCCTAAAATAATGTTGGAATTTGAACACACCATTAAAGGGTGCAAGTGTAGCTCTAATAAATTTGCATGTGCCTGATATTTGAATGTGTAATGAGAGTGTGTTATCTCTCAGGGGACTATTAGGGGATTTTTTGGATGGGAGAGCTGCTTGCGCCAGAAGCCACAGGCCCGTACAATATTTCAGGCTGGTTCCAACACTTGGACCAAGCCTATAGGACATGAAAAGGACATCACTAAGGCTGTGGATTCCCAAGATGAGATGGTAGGTATACCATAAGTATACTACCAGAATTCTCATGGGCGGGGACCAGCCTTAAATACTAGCTGTGCAGTGTTATCACAAGCATAATGCTGCTTGATTAATTCTCCTTCTACTTTTAGTGGGTTTATGAAGCTTATGAACAGTTCAAATCAAGAAAATGATTAAGAATCACCATAAAAAAAGACAAACATAACATATTTCTTAGTGATGGATGGAACGGACTGTTAACAAATTTTCATGTTATTGATACCGTTAAAAAATCTTGGTAAATTTGAAGCGATTCTCTTGTGGGCATTGTTTCAGGATGAACAGACAGAGTCATCGTCCAATAAGTCCACACCAAGAGGGAGACGGAAAAATACCTACCAGGTATTGTCAAAACAAAAGCCACCAATGTCACAATTATCCATTTTGACAATTCAGGTTTTTTGTTGCATTCCCATATATTCCCATTTATTGTTTTAAGGATGGTAAAGGTTTTCTGTCTGGAGAGTTGGTGTGGGGAAAATTAAAGGGATTTTCTTGGTGGCCTGGAATGGTGATGCCTTGGAAAACAAAGTCTTCTCCTCCGGGCATGAGAAAAGTAGAGTGGTTTGGAGATGGGATGTTCTCAGAGGTTTGTGCACTGGGGCTGGTTTTAATATCTTCAACGTGTTAAGGCACCCGTTTTACACAGTTGGTTAATGTTGCAGATCTACACAGAGCGGCTGTCGCCATTTAGTTCCTTCTCCATGTGCTTCTGCAAACATTCCTTTGCTAGCTTGCCAGTGTACAAGGAAGCCATCTTTCAAATACTTGAGGTAAGAGACCACAACTAAATACAGTGGGCAGAAGAGGCCACTTTGACTATCAAAGTAAAAAAACTCAACATTAAAACATGATAAAGCAAACAAAGAAATATTTTGGTTGCACATAGTTAAACTTAGTTATGAACTGCAGTTGGCAGGTGTACGATGTGGGAAGTCTTTTACTGTTCCTGATGGAGATAAGGACAAAGAGCTGAAGCTGATGCTGGACTGGGCCCTGGAAGGGTTTCTTCCTACAGGACCTGAGGGATTTATGCCACCTGGTATGTCATTTATAAATGTGAGACATTATTAAAAGGTGAATTTTTAATTTTTTGTTTAAAATGTTTTATCTTTTGGTCTTTAAGAGTCTCTTGCAAATATGGATTCTTCTGACTCAGCTCTATCAGACTACCAGCCACCAGCAAAAAGGAAATATGTTTTAAAAATAAAGTGAATCTAGCCCTTGTTTCCTTTAGCAGGGGTAAGTATAATTTTCAAAATTGTATTCAATATTAACCTGACTCTGTGTAATCATTTAAGTTTTTATTTTATTTTTTAGAATCCATGGTTGAAAGTCTCAAAAAGAAAGGAAACACTCTCGAAGGTAAGCTTTGTGTTAGAATAGAAAAAAACTGCTTCCGAATAAGCGCTTGTTTCTAAGTTGAGGTTCATTATTTCAGATTTTTGTTTGTCTTGTGGAGCTTCTGAGACTGAAGTACAACACCCCTTGTTTGAAGGGAGCCTTTGTCTTAAATGCAAGGTAATAACCCCAATCTGTCTTTTTCTTTTCTAATGTGGCCTGTTTATCTCCATTTCAGTTTCAGTTGTGTCATCTAAAACAGCTGTTAACATTTCACATATCCCTGTAAAACTACCATGTCTATGTAGGAAAACTTCACTGAGACGCTCTTTCGCTATGATGAGGACGGCTACCAGTCGTATTGCACTGTGTGTTGTGGAGGCCTAGAAGTCATCCTCTGTGAGAATCCCAGTTGCTGCAGGTGATAGTAAAATCAATGAATTAAATAAAGTGCCATATACAAAATTAAATTTAGTCTATTGGATATTTATATATTTATGCTGCTCTCTTAGATGTTTTTGTAAAGACTGCCTGGAGATCCTGGTTGAACCTGGAACCTTTGACAAACTCAAAGAGGTTGATCCTTGGTGCTGCTACATGTGTCGGCCATCAGAGTGTAAAGGAAACCTCAAACTCAGGCCAGACTGGAGTGTTAGGGTGCAGGATTTTTTTGCCAACAACAGTGCTTATGAATTTGTAAGTAACAAATGTAGACAAAGTCAAAAGTCTCGTGCCACTGTCATTTGAATATCTGGAGTTAAATTTCACTCCGTAAACAAATATACCAACATACTGTGCAAACCAGTATTTCTGGTCTTTTCAGTTTGTTGAAATGCCAGGATCAAATACAGATAGAAATGTGTGATAAACTAAAGGCCATCCAACAGGGTAACATACTTGAAAGAGCCTAACCCTATTAGAAACAGGATCACTGTAAACTTGTTTTTTCTCTTACGGAAAACAACAACATATGAACTTATAACATTTAATTTTTTTCTTTTTATAACAGGAGCCTCACAGAGTTTACCCGTCCATCCCTGCTGATCAGCGCAGACCACTCCGAGTGCTTTCACTATTTGATGGAATTGCAACAGGTGTTTTAAATAGGAAATTAAATGTCTATATAATATTATATTATATTTTTTAAGTGATTGCAGTTAACTTGTAAATTGTATGGCATAACAGGATACCTAGTGCTCAAAGACCTGGGTTTTAAGATTGAGCGCTACATTGCTTCAGAAATCTGTGATGATTCAATTGCTGTGGGAATGATCAAGCATGAAGGAAAGATAGAATATGTCAATGACGTTCGCTCCATCACAAGAAAACATGTGAGTACAGAACAGTTGTCTTTGTTTTCTTTTTTTCATGACATATGGATACAGTCTTATACATCTTGTACATGCACATCTTTACATAGCTTTTATGTCACATATAATATTTGCAGCTGGCAGACTGGGGGCCATTTGACCTTTTGATTGGAGGGAGTCCATGTAATGACCTGTCCATGGTCAATCCTCTTCGAAAAGGATTATTTGGTATAAGATTTTCAAACTTAGAGTACATTTTATTAACTATAATTATAAAATAGGCAGAGAGGATGTTTTTAATACAAACTTTTTCCCGTCTATTTCCTGCAGAGGGCACTGGAAGGCTATTCTTCGAGTTCTACCGCATACTGACCTTGTTGAAACCACGGGAAGATGATGACCGGCCATTTTTTTGGTTGTTTGAAAATGTTGTTTTCATGAGTAGCCACGATAAGGAAGATATCTGCAGGTTTCTTGAGGTAATTAAGTTATATCCTTGGAGAAGAGGGCCTGTTAAAGCAGGGTAAGGGAAATTAACCATACATTATTTGCTTTGATTCAGTGTAATCCAATTCTCGTTGATGCCGTAAAAGTCAGTCCTGCTCACAGAGCACGCTACTTTTGGGGAAACCTCCCTGGAATGAACAGGTAACCTATGTGGACAGATATTTCATCACAGTAATTATTGTATTTCCACTGTAAGATTAAACATTAATGCACCTGTAACTGTATTTTACAGACCTCTGGCAACTTCTCTGGATGACAAAGTTTCCCTGCAGGATTGTTTGGAAGTTGGTCGTGTTGCAAAGGTAGAAGTTTTTCCTGTATTTGTCCTGTATTTGGTGCAGTGTAGTAGTTGAAACACAATCTTTATTTACATGTCTAACTGTCAGTTGTCATCTTCTTCTGCAGTTTGACAAAGTACGGACCATAACAACAAAATCCAACTCCATAAGGCAAGGGAAGAGTGGGCCTCTGCCTGTAGCAATGAATGGCAGAGAAGATTATCTGTGGTGTACAGAACTTGAACAGTAAGCATCGTACAATAGCATTAATGTTATCTATATAAATATTAGGATTTACATTAAAGGTAATGTATGTGATTAACATACTGTCACACACAATAAATACTTGATTGCATTGTGCATATAAAGTATTGCACATATTTAATAAATCTAAAAGCCTAGTTTGCATAAGATAATAACAGTCATACAATGGTCACACTAGTTTGTTGTTTTTCCAGGATTTTTGGCTTTCCCAAACACTACACAGATGTGAACAACATGGGACGGTCTCAGAGGCAGAAAGTCCTGGGTCGCTCCTGGAGTGTCCCTGTGATCCGTCATCTTTTTGCTCCTCTGAAGGATTATTTTGAATTTGAATGTGAATGTGAGAGTGCAAACTGAATATTCAGTCAGATGTTAGAGCAGCAGCTCACCTTTAGTATCCAGGTAAACTTTCCTTTTATCATGTAAATGATATAAGTGAACTGATTTTAACGTCATCTGGATTTATCACCAGCAAATAGACACTTTTCCTTTATCATAGGAACTTTTTTTATACTTTATGGTGCTCAGAGTAGCTCTCTACCTCACCACAGATTAATTTTAAATATCTGATGTTTTCTTTTTATTTAATTTTTTTTACGCAGGTTACGCATGTTCTCTTTTTATCTTCTCAAAACTTTTATCTAATGTTTGAGTGTTTGTTTGTATGGTGTTTTGTAGTGATTTTCAGGAAAACATGTACATCATTAATTTAGTTTTTAATATTGTATAACTTTTTTTTTATATATACAAATCTAATTTTGTGGTACCTCTGTAACTGATTGGAGTTACTGTTTTTATCTGGTTTGTACTTTTGTGAACACTGACAAGACCAATTCTACATACAGTTGTGCTCATAAGTTTACATACTCTGGCAGAATTTGTGATTGTTTGGCCATTTTTTAAAGAAAATGAATGAGAACACAAAAACTATTCTTTCACTCATAGTTAGTGGTTGGCTAAAGTCATTTATTGTCAAACAATTATTTTAAAGTCATAATGACAACAGAAACTACCCAAATGACCCTGATCAAAAGTTTACATACAAGTATACAGTTACATACACCAGTTTTTAACACTGTTTATTGCCACCTTTAACATCAATGAGAGCTTGAAGTCTTTTGTGGTACTTGTGGATGAGGCTCTTTATTTTCTCAGATGGTAAAGCTGCCCATTCTTTTTGGCAAAAAGCCTCCAGATCCTGTAAATTTTTGGGCTGTCTTGCATGAACTGAAAACATGCTGCATTTATCTTGTCATCAAGGGTATGTGAGCACAACTGTACATAACACTGTCAAAACAACACGTACAAAGATGAGACCTGAGATAAATCATGTACTGTATGTAATATATTGTATGAATGCTGTAATGCAGGAAATATATGCATCATAATCATGTTCTGTTACACTGTGACAAAAATTACAAACATGATCAGTACAATCTACCAGCACACGTGAAAACAGTAAACAATGATGTTTATGTTTTATAAGTAGATTGTTATGAAGGTGAAAAGGTCAAATAATATGTTGTGTTTTGTCAAGATTGTAGTCAGTTGTGTAGAGAAAAACAAGTGAAACTCAACATCTGTACTGTTTTTTGTTAGTGTGTAAGGACTGACGGAACGATTACATTTTTAACTGTTAACTATGAATGTGCAACATTTTATGTGGATTTCTACACAAAATTTACTCTACTGTAATATGTCGGATTCCCTTTACCTCATTGTTTTTAAAGGATTTACAATGGTGCTAATTTTGCATGAATGACTCAGAAAACCCTTCAATGTTGAAAATCTGCCTTAAAATGTGTGTTTGAACGCAAGAAAATAAACTAGTGCTAGTGAGTTGTGCTGCTAATTTTCTTATTGTAAATAGAAATAACATCTGTTTTGTGAAATGAAACCGTCTTTTTACATATATAAAAATAATATATACACATTTTTTCAATTGTATACATTATACAAGTGTCAAGTGGAATCTGGGGATTGTTCCCAGGGCTTTGTTCTCCTATGCATCTTAGATGGAGTTGGAGTCTCATTGGTTGGTTGTATGTCCATTTTTTTTACTCCAGGCACATCTTTTCCCTCCTGAACAAGTTTCATGACCTCTGCAAAGGACATGGCCTTCAGCTCGGTCTCAGCAGGGATCTCTGTGGCTTGGTCCACACTCAAACTTGAGTCTGGCCGTGAAAGTGTCCCGGGTGGCAGCTGTCCACCCCTGCCCCGTCTCCACTGTCTGTATGCGCCCCTGTCAATGGGCTCTACAAACCTAGTGAGCACACACTGCGTTAAGACACAATTTCAAAATGATAAGTGAAAGTGTAACGCAACCACACACCTGCTATAAAAGAAGAGCTTCAGGTCTAGTAGTTCATTTCTGCTGCTGTTGGCTTTGTGCATCGCTCGCAAACCATCCTGAAACCTCGCATCAGACTCAAAGTTATACGACTCAAATCTACTAAAAACACACTCCATTTTAAGTTTCAAATCCTTGTTAGAAATCCTTGCCTTTGAACGGAGAAATATCTTAGTCCTAAATAAACACACGACCTCGTATCCACCATAGACATAATATACGTAGACGCCTCATAGACTGACGCTGCCTATTGGAGCGGACGTATCAGCCCGGCGCCATCTTGGATGAGTCTCCAATGCTCCGCCCCCCATATTTATTTCTACTGAGGAAGGTGTATTCCTCAACTACAATGATCATAACTCCCCGAGTTTTTACCGGATTTTCACACGGTTTGGTTTGTTACAAACGGCAGAGACTTAGCTATGATACAGGACGCTGTCACACATTAAAAAATTCTGCTTTCATGTAGAAATACTTTGTATTACGAGGTTTAACTAAGACATATGGTAGACTATGGCATATTGATAAATGTATAAATGAATAAATTTTATATTTTAATAAAGAAACAAGTTTTATTGTTCATTTGAATTTATTTCACACACATACAATGGCATATTGATAATGTATAAATGAATGAATTTTATATTTTAATAAAGAAACAAGTTTGATTGTTCATTTGAATTTATTTCACACACACACACACACACACACACACACACACACACACACACACACACACACACACACACACACACACACACACACACACACACACACACAATAAAAAAAACATGTACTACACCGTTGCAATGTATGTGGATGTGGCAGGGGAAGATGCAGAGAATCCCTCAGGTAACTGTAGGCTTTCGGACCATGGAGGTGCAGTGTGAGGGCAAACTCTCTCTGGTCTTTGGTGTATTCATGGCCCGCTTTGAAAAGAGGTCTACCTGAAGATCTGAAATTCAGTTAAACTAGTTAGACAGACTAGTTAGAAAGTTCCCTTGAAATAATACCTTTTGTAAAGTCGGACAAAGAGTGTAAACAATATACAATTCAAGGTGGTATTATCAATTTCTTTTTACCAGAATGGAAGCCAAGCCTTTCATTCAACTCCTCATTTATAAGGTTATTTTCCTTCAGATCTTCCAGAAGACTCTTTACAGTTTTCTTTGCTCTCCGTTCTCGGTCTTTGCATTTTGCTTCTCTCGCTCTAAACTCTCCACTCTAGCCAAAGCTTCACTGAGTCTGGCCTTTAGATGAGTAGGAGAATTGGGCAATGCATAGGAGTGGTCCTAGTAGAAAGAAGGATGAAAATATTTTCAGTGATGTTCATATCATACCACTCACAGTTGTTTGGTGCATATGTGCAGGCACACATTTCTTATCTGTAATATCACTGCCAGCATCATGAGTATGGGAAAGAGAGAAAGGGTGCGTGTATGAGAGAATGTAAGTGAAAGAAGGTGTGTATTTGTTCACGTGTGTATTTATTTATTTATAACATATACTCATTCACATATAAGTGTATGAGTATTTCTGAAAAGAGTTGCAGAAAGCAAGGGAAATATTTTGATATGACCACAGCCATGATGCTCACAGCTGTATGGGACATATTAAATAGCCTACAAATACTCACATCATTGGGCTGAGGTTCACTTTCAGGAAAATGCTGAGAAAGGGCCACTGGTAGGCTCTCTTCAGCTTTCCTTGAGGTTTGTGTATTCCTTGTCACTACAGGCTAAAATATAATAAACATAATACTTAAAAACAACTTCATTAAAAACACTTGAAAAGGTTTTAGTATCCCACAGTGTATTTTAATACACAATACATCACTAATACATGCAGAAATATCTAACGGTTTTACCGTTTTTGTTTTACATATGAATCATAGACATCTCTGTTAGCATGTAGAGTAAAATACACCTACTCTTTGGAGATGACATGGGAAGTTGAAGACAGATGGGGTCGCACCATCTCTAAGCCTGACAATCTGACCCGTCCTGTCAAAATCATCAGGCTTGAAGTGTTCACTGCAGAGCTTTGACAACTCAGTCACAACAAAACCCTCCCGTCTAATAGCAACTTCCCATTGCCTCCTCAAGCCTGTATCACTGGGAAACCTTCAAAGTGTGAAGAGAAAAAAAAAATCAGCAAGAGATTATGAGAGAGAGTAGCCTAAGATGCGTTACCAGTTCCTGCTGAACGTTACACGTAAGTAAACGGTAAATGGTAAAATAACCTAAATTATTGTTCAATCTTACTTGTGAAATGTAATCCCATGCGATCTAGTTTCAATACTGCGTCGGTTATTGCAACCGTAAGCTGAACAAAATACGGGCATAATTGCTCACTCTCCGTTGACTCCGATTGACTCTGGTGCTAGCGTTGAGTGGAGAGACTCACCCAATATGGCGGCGACGTGGATCACTCTCCAGCACGTCATGAGGCGTCTACGTATATTATGTCTATGGTATCCACCATGGCTGCTTTATTTTGAAACAACAAGCGCGAAACAAGAAGCTGAGTAACCAGCAAGGTAGTTACTGTAGCGCCCCTGGCGGTGTGGGTGAATAAAACAGCCCCACGATGCTAGTCTGGGATTAAATGTTAATCTTAAAAATGTCTCACTGGAATCCCATTTCTTAAAAAAAATAATGCTCCTCTTTTGTATTTGTTTTAAAATTCTGTTTTAATTATAATTTCTACATCTACAATACAATTGTGACAATTGTGACAGAAAATCATTTTGGGTTGCTCATTTTGTCAATAAATACAAACCTGACATAAACCAGCATAACCAGCCATAAAATTGCCCTAAATTAAAGTTTGTTCAAAGAATAGGTAAATACAATTTCAGTTTTTGTCAACACCTTGTCAACACCTTTCTAGATTTTAGCATGCAATTGTTTTAAGCACATTTATTATGTTGTAGTCCAGAAAACATAAGCAAATATAAAATTGTGTCCCAATAGCACTTGTTTGTCATTGTTTATTGCAGTGGCCTATTTAATGTGTTTTACTCTCACTTTTGATTTAAAACTAGGCTACACTCCACCGGGAGGTAACCTACATTGTTGTTTTTGTTGCATGCCACAGATGGGGGTAAACACGTGTGGAGAGTGGAAACGTGACACTGTGTGATTGTGTGACTGACTCTTAAACTCGTAGTGCCCTTGGCCACAGCTGCCAGTGGAGACAGGAGTATTTCAGAGGCTCTGCTCTGGATCGTAGTTTGGGAGGAACAAATCTTTGCAATATATCCAACATAATTAAGTAAATTCTAGCCCAAACATATGGGGAAAAGTTTGTTTTGTGCCATTTTATGTTTCCAAAAAATCAAGAGTCACACACCTAAAGTGACAGAGGATCATGCTCCCAGCAGGCAAGGAGCTCTTATCTTATTAACTTCTTAGTGCTTACTTTTTCTTTTTTTAAGCCTGTTGACGCAACAGCTAGAAGCTGATTTGTGTCAAGTTTCTATGTATTAACTGATAAAATTATAGACAAATATTATGTAAATGTAATATTTAAATAGACCTAATCTCAGACTGGTATGTGGGTCAGGTATGTGTTTTATTGATTAAAAGGTTATGTTAATGTCTACAAAATACTATGAAGCTAAATATAAAAAAAACATTTGTGTTCATTTTCAGCAACATTATTGGCTCATAAATATCATCATACAGTAACACCAAATACACCAATATAATCCAATAATCCATTAGTAGCTTTAACCTATGTACACTGACGGTCAAGACTTCATGCACAGCTAGAGTTTGATGGAGTATATGTGCGTTGCTGTACTTTGCTTTGGTACAATGTTGGCCGCTGCGTGGAGCGAGATGGACGAGCAAAGCAGAAGGTCAAAGTGCTGCTGGAGCTGCAGTCATAGTTTGCGTCCTGGAAAGTGAGAAGTGATATAAAAGAAGTTTACAACTGTAGAATAAAAACTCAAAAGACTGCAACTCGATTGAAGCAGTCATGCATAGTGCATAAAATAACAATTTAACTCAGCCTAAAATAACTACTTTTTTTTACTGTTTTTTAAAATTGAAAAAGAAAAGACCACAACAAAAATGTCTGACATTCTGACAATTGGGTTTGACACATTTTCTAAAATAAAAGTTTTAAATATGACTCCTCTGTCACATTGGAGATGGAACGTGGTTCTCTACTGACAAAGAAATGGCTCTGATTCAAAGAAGCCTTGGTATGAAGAACAACTGAGCTGATGAATGAATACTGACAACACACATATATTAGACCTTTATCATTCTGCAACTTGACTCACCTCTGCAGAGACAGGGTTTAGGCGGACTCCTTGGTTGAGGCTGAAGGCTCTTTCATCTTTCTGCTTCATGAACCTCTGGTTAACAATCCTGGTCACGCTGTCGTTTTTTTGCTGTGGTGCACCAGGAGGCCTTGTTGGGACACTCTCCACATTCTTTAAAGTACTCTTGATTTTGTGCCCCGTTCTCTGAACTGGTTTCTCTGCTCGTCCACTCACACGTCGCAGGAACTCTGTGACCAGCCCACACTTGTTGGACCCTACAGGTTTACTGGGAGATTTGGTGCTCCGGTCCAGCTGCTCACTGGTCACAGAGCTACGATTCTGTCCCGCTGCAACTCTTTGACTCGTTTGCCTTGTCCACGTCAGTCCTGTGTGGTTTTGATGGGACAGGCTCCATAGTGCTCTGTCTCTTTTGGATAATGAAGAGGATGAGGAACTCAAAGAGGAGGGAACAGAAGATGATGAAGAGTGTCTGCGGAGTTTAGGAGATGTGGATAAAGGCCTTTGCCTCTCTACTCGACCTGTGGCCCCATTCAGTGGGGAGGAGATGCGGTGAGTGCGATCGGACATCAGAGAGGAGTTCAGGACACGGGACGGGCTGTTTTTCGCTGAGACTGCCCCCTGAGTTCCATCTGTCTGCAGAGCAACACTTATCATCTGTGGCTTCATATAGGTCTGTGTACCTGAGCAGGACATGTTCACCCATCTCTCTGACAAATCCCCAGAGGTCTCCTGTGCGTGCCTCCGGACCGTCATCTCCTTCATGTCGTCACTCAGGTTTAAAGATGAGCACAGGCAGAGCGGTGAAAAGGAAGTTGGTGGCGTGCACCATGGAGAAGCTGTGGTGACAGACTCTCTGTCTGAAACAGGGCTTTGCTTCAGCTGTGCCAGCTGGACTCTGCGCCTCGAAGGGGGACTGTAGTAGATTCGAACAACCGTTTTCTCCGGGGCAGTGTGGCTCCTTTCCATAGACATCTGCTCAAAGTCTAGCTCAGGAAAGCTAAGCGGCATGATTAGATGGTCCCACATCTTAACAGGGTCCTCTCGGTCCAGCAGGGCCGCCTCCTGGCTCACGTAGCACCAGTTCTTTGTCTTTGTGTTGCACAGAGAAAACTGCCGTCTTCTCCCTTTGGGGGCGCACATTCTGTGAAAACAGCAGGTGACACATGAGTCACAAGTCTAGAGCTTCATGCACAAGATGTGTTTGAGTAAAACACTGACCTGGCAGTGACATATGGCTGCTCGTTGTGGAAGACACTACCAACAGTGCACTGTGAATGCAAGAAAAACAAATATTATCATTAAAACAATGTTAATGGGAACTAAAAATATAAAAACTCTCCAATAAGATATTATTAAATGTGTATATCATTATCTGCAAGGATAGTTAATTGTCAGAGTCGGTAGGCAATATACATATAAATAAGTTATAATAAGTTATAATTGAAAGCAAAGTGGCATACTGTAATTTTGGTTAAGCAAATGTTTCTAATTTAATTTTTAATCCACTGGTGGAGGTTTTTGACAATACTGACACTCAGTTTGGTGTTTGATGCCATAGATTTAAACATGCTTGTCGTGTTTGGCCGCAGCCTCTACAAGAGATTAGCCTAAATACTCTGGCGTGAGAGTTTTCATAATGCCTTTGGAATTGAGTGTCAAGAGGACGACTGGCTACAGAGACAGATCATCGGCCGGTCTTCCCTGCCTCGCGCTGTATCACTCCTGCCACAGAAGCAGCAGTGGGAACGCATGACTGAAGTGTAAACACCATACGTACCTCAGCTGCCTTGCCTTGCATGGCTTTGGATTCTCTGTCAAATTTAATCTGCTCATCTTGAAGCTGTGCAGCAAGGTCTTGCAACAATCCATGCAGCACCAACATGGTTTGGTTTAGGCTCTGAATAAAAAAAAGGGTTCAGAAAATATAAATATTTAACACTGATAAAAATTATTAAAAACAGCTCTGAAATTGTACCTCTTTGCCTTCAAGACACCACTGATGCAGAACCCACAGAATCTGTAGGCACTGTTGCATTTTTGGGTCCCTGCAGCAATGAAAATTGTCTGACTCTAAAGCTGCTTGCTTTGTCGGTTTGGCTCTTTCTTTAATTTCAGCAGTGCGCAGGTCTTCCACACAATCTTGTTTACTTGGTGACTTTTGGACGTTGCCTGTCCTTTCTCCAGAGGAAAAAGTAAACACGCATGGTTCCCAAACATGGCCTTCTTTGTGAAGTGAGAGTCTGTCTAATTCTTCTCCCATTAGAATAGTCTCCACCCTCTTGATGAAAGCCAACAGCATGGCCTGAAACAACTCCAAGGCCTCGTTCAAAGGCCTTGGCAGGGAGCTCTGAGCATTGCTCTTTAAGTCCCTCTCTGTCAGTGAAGCGTAAGTGCACAAGGGAGAGGAACAATGGCCGTTTTTAGGTGGCATCATCAACAGCTGAATTGCTGAACTAAGAATGCTGGAATGGTCTCGAAGAGCCTGCAGGGTTTCACCGTTTTTCTGGGACATTAGTTTAAAACTGCTGTCCAGGTTTTTGTCCTTGTGGGCTTCGTGACTGTCTGAAGGGTCCCATTCACCGCCCACCGGACCCTCTCGAGTGATGTGACAAGAAGAGATTTGTCCTTCTGAAACTATATGTATTTCTGTTGCATCTTTCATTTTATCTCCTTCAACCTTCCCTGGCTCGTGCAGGGCAAATCCCATATTCAAACTTTGGTCCCTTGCTCCTCCGTCTTGCTCTGTTTTAGAAGTCAGTGAAGTGGGTTCTATTTCCTCCTCCTCTTCCTCCTCCTCCTCCTCGCTACCTCCTGCCCCGGTTTTCTCTCGTAGGTGGCTCATTTCTGCTTTTAGCCCACGGTTCTCCACCTCCAGTTCAACAATTCGTCGACTCAACAGCGTGGCCTCCTCTTCTACTAGCTTTAAGTGAATTTTGACCTCTGCCTCTCGGACATGGGCAGAGCTCTGCTTGCTTTCAGGCAACTGTGTGTTGTTTATGTCACCATAAGCCGAGCGGTACCTGACCAACTCGTCCTGCATGCACTCACTCTCTGATACCAACTTAGTGAGCTTCTGGCACATGAGAGCTAATTCCTCCTTGGCAAAGTGGAGTTGGCACCTGAGATCAGAACTGTCATCCTGCTAAACAAACAAACATTATTCAAATAATGTTATTTGTTATGGGTATGGACAATTTTAAATATGCAATTTAAATTCTTTGCACCGCTATCTGAGAGAGCCTCTTTTCAGCTTTGCTAGTTGCAGATCTGATGCTCTTCTTTTTCACAGAGCCCTAAGAGACAGAAAAAGAGAAAAGAAAGTGCTTTATAAAGAATTTCATGGCAGATCACTTTCTGCGTCTTTCTAATTATGGACTGGAGGTTTATATCTTTAAAATTTTACTTAATTAAAGGGTAAAATTCAAAGATGATTGGATGGTGAAATTTAAACCAAATTATAAATGTTATGTGTGGATTGAACACTGCTCTAGTGACAATGACTCTTGTAAGTCTGAGCATGACAGGAATGTAGACTTCTGTCTACGCCATTGTCTCACTCCCAGACACAAGACAGGATGTTGCAGTATTAATAACCCTTCTAGAGGGCAGAAACTGAACCATAGAAACCAAAGTGTCCATACAGATTACACACAGTACTATCTTAAATTCATTATTGTCATTATTGTTGCTGCTCCACTGTGACCTGGGGTTATTATGTTACACAAACAGACAGTTCATTTGTCAGTCAATTTCCTCCTTCTCATCTGTATGACAATGTTTTGTGCTCCTAGATTAGGTAATCTAAGTAGATTTCCCTGTTGGGATCAGAGGGACTAGCAGCTGTCTCCAATGAGTGGACCATACTGAGTTGCCAAAGCACTGAATCCTGGATTAAACAGAACACGTGCCTCTAGAGTGCAAAATGGTTATTAAAGAAGGAACAGAGGCAGGACGGGCAAGAAAATAAAGATGGGCAGGCATAGTGTCCACACATTAAAGTGCAACGGAGAATATATTTAACTAAAGTTTTGTCAGTGATGTTGTAGGTCAGTGTGTCGGCTGCATCTCTAACTGCTATAATACACACTGATCCAGATTTAGCTTGGCTTAATAGAAGCAGAAAGAGAAAAAACAAGTGAGGCTATTTTTGTAATCTCTCGCCCAGCAGTCAATCGTTTACACCCTGTTTTCTTTTACCCTCAGCTGTGGATGGATGCTGAGATGAGGCATCAACATACCAGCCCCTGGCAGCTGCTGCCCTGCCCTTCACTCATATCACATCTCTGCACCGGGTCATGTATCATCTGACGCCAGGCTTGAAGAAGGGACAACTGGCAGTATGGGTGCAGCTGAGTGCTACAGAGAGAGGAGGCTTCCTCATGAGAGGGATGGAGAGTTATGGACCGTACTCTTACATTTGACATAGATACAACATAGACCTGGTATATTTGCACATTTATGCTAGATTAAACCAATTACTTGCATTTCTACTACTGCTCAGAATTAGCTAAATTAGCTTTAGGTCTTACCTCTCTGGCTTTCTCTGCTTCACTTGAAAAACCTGCTTAGCCACTTCCAGCTCCTGTGTTTTCTCACGGAGCACCCCATTATCCCACTCTAACTGGGAATTCTTCTTTTGCACTGCTTCCAGCTCATTGTAAAGTCGGAGTGACACACTTTTCGCAACCTGTAAACAAAGCCGGCAGCTGGTTGATGTGTGCAGCAGTATCTACAAATTACTTTCTTTTTATAGAATATGGCTCATTTTGAGGCTGTTTTAGTGATAAAAAACATACTATGACACATGAAGTTCTTCACATGCAAATACGATAAAGAGGGCAAAGGTTTGGCAATGCTTTTGGGAATCCTAAGAAAAGTAGAGTAATTGCTACCACAGAGCACCATTTAACAGCATGGTGACTGACCTGCTATGGGTCTGACTAAGAACACTGCATTTTAAGTCTCCTACTCATGGGTGACAGCTTACCACATAATTATACTTTGGTATGGCAAAAATATAAACAGTGCACATAATGAAGACATTTAGAGCTAATGATTTTTTTGTGGTTGAGGTCCACAGCAGGGAGTACTTTACCACACAGCTAACAGCCATGAGTCAACGGATTGTGCTGCTTTGTGTGTATGCACAAGGCAATCATTGTTTAGTGTACTAAAATGAAAAATAGCTTAATGGCAATTCCACTGCATTCTCTTTGATCTTGGAAGCTAGAATGGTGAAGATTAAAAGCCATTTTCAGAGCAGTGTATGGGGTTTCAAAAAGTCATAGGAACAGATGCAGCAGAGGGACCTGACCTTAATGTCATGTTCGAGTGTGCGGACCAGTTCCCCGTCCACTTGTCCCGTCTGGGCCACTCTGATGCTGCGTCGTTCTGCCTTTCGGAGGCGGTACTGCAGGATGCGGCACGTCTTGTTGGACTGATCCAACTGCAGCTGTAACTGCTGCAACTGGTACACCTCCTCTTCCTGAAACATGTCCCGCATCTCTAACATCTCACAACGCAGCTCCTCCAGTTCATCCTGACAAACACACCGAGCGGTCAGCACAGAGCACCTTCATGTTCACACCTGGAATCAGGTTTCAGATGTGTGTGCTTTCATACAGATAACTGGACTCCTTAGCCAATGCTCTAATGTCATTAATCCTTTGTGAAAACTATAAAATACATTTCTCTTTTTTGTCTTTCACTTTGATGACTGATGAGTCAGACAATTATTACTTCACTACTGAGAAACTAATCTAAAAAGTTAAAAGTTGAATCATTACCCTTTTGTTTTTCAGAAAGCATGAAACAAACAGAAGCTACTTTTTATATATATGTTGTCTCCAGTTTGTGATCAAATTCAACTGAACAAAATGACACAACAAATCTGATCAAACCTTCAAGAACTGGTAAACAAAAAGCCATCCAATAGAAATGCCCATGGGACTCTTTGTATTTGACTAAATTATTCTCTTTATCTCCACACTTCACTTGCTGCTGAATATCTGCTGTTGTTCCTTCTGACCCAGCCACATCACAACATACAAGTTAGATTCAAGTCAATGTGATTCAATTAAACAATCTAAATTAACTGAAATTCAATTAACTTACTTTTAAGTATTCGTTTTCTGATCTGAGATCCTCTGCCTCCCTGGCAAGGTCCTCTGTAGTCTCCCCCATCATGAGCGCAATGAAGGCCTCAGGAGAGTAAAACAAACCCGGCTCTGTGACTCCAGCAGCAGCACCTGCGTTCACAGCTTCTGTCTCCTTCTCTTTCACCTCGCTGTCCGGGCTCTCATAAGCTCTCCCGTCTATCCAGCTTAACTCATTGTCGCTGCTCGGAGAGTCGCGCTTGTTGCTCTCTGAGGGACAGTCTGAGATCTCTGAGCTGCTGTCAGAGGAGGACAGCTTCGCGGACAGACAGCCCGAGTCCTTACTTAGGTCTTCCGAAGTGGTGCTGGCGTCTGATAGCTTCCTGTGCGCACCGGGGCTCCTGGGGCTATCTGCCGCGGGGCCAGTGGGTGACACTTTGCCCTGGCGCTTTCCTGGCGATGCCACAGAGTTCATCTCTTTCTCAGAGTCACACACACCGGAGCGCATCTCTTTCCGAGATAAATCATTCTTCTTCCTTTGAGTAGAAAGCTGCCGTTGAGTCTTAGGTTGTTTCTGGCTTCGAGACACGCTCCTTTGCTCTGCTTCTCTGTTCATTTTGCGGGTTTACTTTCTCTAAAGGCTAAAATAAATGAAGTTTTAGGTTCGATGCGATGTTTAAACGCATGATGTGTCCGCTAAACGCTGGTGTAGCATCAGAGCTCACTGGACAGACTGAGACGTCCAGAGAGTGAGTGCTCTCTGTTTGTGCTGAAACTTTACCATAATACACTCTTGCGAACAGGCGGTGAGATAGTGACCGCCTTACAAAGAACTTCCTTCCTTGCTAAAAAATAAAATTCATCCATTCACACATTCATCCATCTTCTACCACTTATCCGGGGCCGGGTCACGGGGGCAGCAGTCTAGGCAGAGACGCCCAGACTTCCCTCACCCCAGACACTTCCTCCAGCTCTTCTGGGGGGATACCGAGGCGTTCCCAGGCCAGCCGAGAGACATAGTCCCTAAAGCGTGTCCTAGGTCTTCCCCGAGGTCTCCTCCCGGTGGGACATTCCTGGAACACCTAACTAGGGAGGTGTCCATGAGGCATCCTAAACAGAGGCCCGAGCTACCTCAGCTGGCTCCACTCGATGTGGAGGAGCAGCGGCTCTACTTTGAGCTCCTCCCGAGTGACCAAGCTCCTCACCCTATCTCTAAGGGAGCGCCCCGCCACCCTGCGCCTCATTTCAGCCGCCTGTATCCGAGATCCGAGACTATAATAATAATAATAATAATAATAATACGATTAATATTAATACGTGGTTGACAAAACTAATGTGTGTGTGTGATTATTTGTTTAAAGATTTAAAGATTTAAAATACAACTAAATATATATATATATATATATATATATATATATATATATATATTTTTTTTTTTATTTGTCTTCAAACAAAAAAAAAAGGAAATGAGGAAATTGGCAAATCTTACCAGAGTTAAACAAGATAACTTCAAAAGTAAAGTATGTTGCCTTGTGTAAAAAAAACTCATTTTGAACGGGAGTAGTTAGTCTTGTGGTTCAGATAAATTGTACTACCACCATGATCATCGGTAAGAATGCAGTAAAATCTTCAGAACATATAGTTTATAATATAAACGATAGAAAAAGTCAAAAGTCCGTTAAGTCCGTTATAGTCTACTTTATACTTTTTGCATTCTTTACAGACTGCTATTTTTGAACCGGTGTTAGCACTAGCGTAAAGTACCTTTTAAACGAACATGAAGCTGTTCGTGTAACCTAGTGGTTAGTTTGATCATTCAACACAGATTGGTCATCCAGACTTGATGAATAATTAAGTTGGAGCCAGTCGAGAGGGCTGGGGTTAACAGCAGGTCTGGAGCTGCCATCTTGCGGTTCCTTGGACTATAACAGTCATCTCTTTAACACGGGTGACTTACATCCTGTCTTACCACAAATTATCCTCGGAGAGCCCTCTTCCAAACTTATTGGACACAAAATGGGGGTGGAATTTATCACACGGCAATTTATAAATAAATAAAATTATTAAGCTTGCAATCCATTAATATGCATTCTACATAATTATTATTAGTATTTGTAAGTTATGTAATTATTTATTTATTATTTTGTTGTTTAACAATATGGTTAATTATTGGCATGGGTACATTGCACTGAAAATATTGTTGAAAGGTAACACAGTAGGCTGTTGTAAATGCTGAACATTTTATATTTGGCTAGGTTACATAATTGTATATAGGGTAAAGTGTGGGGCCATTTTTATTTGTCACTCAAACAAATAAAAATATACAAACTCAGTCTTAACTTATAACATCATGCGATACTATTGATAAAAGATATGGCCCTGTATAAAAGGCCCAACATGGAAACAGGTGAATATAACTGGTGTTCCCGTGAGTGCTGACATCAGACATTTGAACACTGTTGACAAGTGTTTGACAGATCTCAATCAGATCCAAAAGCCTCAGAGAGAAAGACACACAAAAGTTTCCTCACAACAAACTTGTACTTCTGTTGTACTCATGGACTACCAGACAAACCAGCACAATGTCCAGCATTTCTGCAGCTGGAAAAAAAAAAAAAAAAACTCACACTAATTAACAGGACAGTAAATAGTGGTCCAGATCTGTTTTTGATGTAGGGACAATGTACATGTAATAAATATGACTAAACTAATCTAGGTCCTGAACAGAGTTATATGTGGTATGACACAAAAAAATGTTTATGATAACCATATGAAGCCATTTTTTCTATAAATCAACATGTGGAAAAACATGAAAGTGCTTTGAATTTTTTCAAACTTTTTTGAACACTAGATGACACAGTGGCTCAGTGGTAGGAGGAAGGTTGGTGGTTCGATTCCTGCTTTCCTCAGTTCAAACTGTTGTTCTGTCCTTGGGAAAGACACTTAACCCACATTGCCTCCAATGGTGTAACACTGGTGTAAGTTGTTTTGGATAAAAGTGACTACTAAATGTAAATGTATGTGGATTTGCCTGATATCACTGACATGATCTAACATTTCTGAGCCATCTTTCTAACAAATTTTAATAAATGTAGCTTTATTCTCATATAAATATCTGACAGTTGTTTTTACAACTAGTACTGTTGCGGTGATTATGTCTACTATTGTTTAAACCTGTAAAAAGTGATTGTTTTCCTCTTACCTCCAACTGGGCCCTTGCTAAAGACAATAAAACATCTGAACTTTGAGGCCTGCTCAAAAAGGTAAGTTCTAAGCAGCGTTTGTCACATTTAGTTAAATGTAAACCTTTTGAAAGAAATGTTGAAGTGGATGGTGATAATAACATACTCAAACTTAACTCATACCACCAAAAGACAATAATACCAGAGCTCCATGAAATTTGTTTAGTACTTATGGAGGAGGTAACTTTTCTTTTTTTTATATTTTAATTGTGCCATGCTTTCGTAAACAGTTTGCACTTGATATTAATAACTATATTACATTTACATTTACATTTATTCATTTAGCTGACGCTTTTATCCAAAGCAACTTACATTGTTCTAATGTAATCACCAGTGTTACAGCCACTGGAGGCAAGGTGTCTTGCCCAAGGACACAACGACAGTATGAACTGTGGGGAGAGTGGGAATCGAACCACCTACCTTCCGGTTGAAGGATGACCGCTCTACCCACTGAACTTGAGCTCCTATGTGGCCTGTGCTGCCATTAATACAATGGCTGACATGTAGGCCTACGTTTATCTAAAAAACATTATCAACCCAGAAGTTCTTTGCTCTTGCGACTGGCCCAGGTCAGCAACGCCTTCATACAAGAGCAGCTCTGGGCAATAGGCTAAAGCACAATCCAAGTTCTTTATATAAATAAAAGACAAATTTAAAATACATAGACAAGATTTATAATAAGAAACATAGGGGGAAAAAAAATTAAAGATGTAGGGTGCAGATAAAAAACACTTTCAGTTGTCTTTACTGAATGTAGACAGAGCTAAAGAGGAAGGTTTTAAGTTCCCCTTGAACAGTTTAACTTCCCCTTGAACATGCTCAACATAGATGAATTGGTGGATAACTGCAACCACAAGTGTGTTGGTTAAAGCTCTACTGAACACAGGCCAAAAGTATATGAGCAAAAAAATGACTGAACCATTAAGGACAGATACCAGATTTGTTTGATGTATGACTTCTCTTCCAGTTGTTTTGCGCAGGCGCTGTTGAGCATTTGAAGCAGTTGCTTGATAAAGTTGGAGCAGACATCTTTTTATCAGAGAGATGCTTACCTGAGCACTTCCTCGTTGCAGTCTCCAAAATGGCTGTTGATGCTGCCCCTGATGTCAGGGTAGTGATTAAGTTTGCTCATGTTTTAATATAAAGTCCTAGTTGAGTGTCCTCCAGACAAGATCTTCAGAAACCTAAAACAGCACTGACAAACCTTCGATGTTAATAAAAATTTTACAGCTGCATCACATTATCAATGTTGTTACTCTGTATCATTTTTAGCATAAAAAACAACACCGTATATACAGTGGGGATCAAAAGTTTGGGCACCCTGCAGAGTTAATACCTTGTACTGCCCCCTTTGGCAAGTATCACAGCTTTTAAACACTTTTTCTAACTAGCCAAGAGTCTTTCAATTCTTTTTTGAGGTATCTTTGAGGTATGTCTTCCAGTTCTTTGAGATTTGTGGGCTGTCTGTCACGCACTCCTCTTTTAAGGTCTAACTTTTTTTGACTTATTATAAGGATGTCTAATCTGTCATTTGATGCCTTTTGGAGTTTTTTCCATCTTTTCTTGGCGTCTTTATGCACATTAATAAAAAAATTTACCTGGGGTGCCCAAACTTTCGATCCCCACTGTATAACATACTTTATAAAAACCCTGGTTAAATAAAAAGCTAGTAATTAATCATGATTTAATATATGTATAAAAGTTTTTTTCAAAACTTGACTTTACCATGCATTGTTACTTGGTTTGTGCCTTAGCAGCATAATTAATAATAAATGAATACATTTTTTATTAAAAAAACAAGCACATACAGATGTTTTACTGAGTGAATTTCAGGTTTTTTACCTTACTATAAATTACAACACTTAGCTTGAAATAGAAATAATGTCGTTAAGGACTGCACGCAAGAATGCTTTTATGGCATCCAGTAGGTTTTAAACAGTGCTGCTGCACGGTGGGCTCTGATTGGCTTAAGGACCTGTCAGTCACGTTGTCCTTGGCGCTCGCTTCCGCTGGATTAAAAAGTAGTGTACTTCGTTTGTTTATGCTCCTGGAGCTCTACTTTGGCCCCAACACTCAGGTATCTGTTGCTGCATTGTGTTTTAATATACACAACACCCATTGGGTTGGTATTTCCTTGTCACTGTGTTTGTTCGAGACGTTAGTTCAATCTTGTTTACTATAACGTACAGTTTGCGTTTTGACGTGATGCTAATGGATAAGTAGCTTGTCAGAAGGCTAACAGATAATTGGATCTCGCTGGGGATGTGCTACCAGCACCAAGCGACTGTTTGTGCTTGACAATATTTATATCCATTGCAAGAAATTGTCCCGTGTAGCTGTCCGTGTTGTTGTAGGTGTAGCGTCTCTCCGTGATGCTCAGAGAGAGGTTGGTCAGCAGAGACAGGCCGGTGGTGGAAACATGACTTCAGAGTAACGCATACTTAGTTACTTTTCTGCACAGTATGAATAGCGAGGAGGAGTTTTACGATGCGGAGACAGGTGAGGCTACCTCCACACAGTGAGCTAGAACGGCTTGCCCATGTCGGCTATTTTCTCTCTAACCTTCAGTCTCCATCCCTCAGGACTGGAGTCAGATGATTCCTGTGAGGTTAGCTTCAAAGATGCCCTGGTGTTTGACAGCAAGACAAAAGGTAGCAGTGCCTCACAAGAAAATGGAGTGTGGCAGCGCAGGTAAAGAACATCCATGAGGCTGTTAAATGTTATAATGCAATAGCGTTGTTTAGCTGACACATTTCTATATATAAAGTGTAAATATTTTTGTATCTTTCACTATTTGTTACAGCTGTTAACCAACAGTTTCACAACTAAGTTATTTGACTCTGTTCTTCTCCAGGAAAACCTTGCCGGTTCAAATGATCTCCAGAAACAACTTCAGTGTGTGGAATATATTGAAGACATGCATTGGCATGGTGAGCAATACCTGAGAGGTCCCATACTATAAAACCCTTCTCAGCTAAAGATACAGTTAACTGTTAAAGTACAAGATTTTATGATGCCTTCTTTTTGGATCTTTATTCTGTTCAAAACCGTAGCATGCTTGTTGACATTCAACAGTATAATACAGTTAACAGCTTGCCTCGATGTTTAAGTTTGTTTAAGTTATTAAACATGTATAAATGCATCAACTATTTGCAGGAACTGTCCAAAATAGCAATGCCAGTTGTGTTTAATGAGCCGCTGAGCTTTCTCCAGAGAATCTCGGAGTACATGGAACACACCCAACTCATTCACAAAGCCTGCAGCTTGTCTGACTCCTTAGACCGCATGCAGGTAACCATAACACTTGTTTTTTGATTATTTACTTTAATGCACATGACCTTTGACCTTGACCTAACCTCCTCTTTGCAGGTTGTAGCTGCATTTGCGGTTTCAGCTGTAGCATCTCAGTGGGAACGGACTGGAAAGCCATTTAATCCTTTACTTGGGGAGACATTTGAACTCATAAGGTATTGGATATTTGGGAAATCTCAAATGTCCAATGCAAATTTGTAATATTTTTTTCTTGTATTTTTAAGGGAGGATGAAGGCTACAGATTGATCTCGGAGCAGGTGAGCCATCATCCCCCGATCAGTGCCTTTCATGCTGAGTCTCTGAAACAGGAGTTTGTGTTTCATGGCTCCATTTACCCAAAATTAAAGTTCTGGGGCAAAAGCGTTGAGGCTGAGCCCAAAGGCACCATGACGCTGGAGTTAATAAAGTGAGTGTCTGTTTGGATAAAATGAGTGTCAGTTATACAGACACTCAACATATACATTTACTTTTTCAGACATCAAGAAGCCTATACATGGACAAACCCGATGTGCTGTGTGCATAATATCATATTAGGAAAACTCTGGATTGAACAATATGGAACTATGGAGATTGTCAATCACAGGTACTCTATAATAATTTTATTTTATTTTTTCAAACTTGCTTTAAACCAAACTCTTCTTTTCTTTTGCATTCCTTGGTCAGCTCTGGAGATAAGTGTGTGCTGCACTTTAAACCATGCGGCATGTTTGGAAAAGAGCTGCACATAGTAGAAGGTTATATTCAAGACAAAAGGTACGCGTTGAGAGGCCAAAGAGCACTTCTAACGTGTGTACTAATGTGATGTTTCCTTCTTTATTAATTTACACCATTTTGTTAAACTAGCAAGAGGAAATTGCGAGTGATATATGGGAAGTGGACTGAGTGCATGTACAGTGTGGACCCAAAAGTGTCTGAAATGTGCAAAAAATCAGAGAAGAAGGCAGAAGGGGAGTCTAAAAAGATGAGACAGGTGAGTTTGTTCATGCTTTGCCTTTGCTGAATGTGATGTATTTGAGAAGGACACTACTTCAAGTCAATGTTCACATCTGCTTTACTTACCTCTGAATATTTGTGTCTCAATCGGTATCTATTCCTTTCACAATAACATGCAGTGGCTTAGTCAAAGGTAAGGTGAAAGTGTGTTTGATATCTATAGTGTGCTACGGCTGTTGTCTAGTATGAGTTACGATTAAAGTGTAGTGTATTCAATCACCCATATGGCCTTGCAGTGACATGCAGTGTTGCTTGAGAGAGACATGTTGAAGTTGTGGCAGCTGAACAGTAGTTCTGTGAATAACCAGTAATGCACTGGATGTGCCATTACAAAATGTTAGCACGCCGGTGAAAATTGTTCTCCTTGGCCTTTGTTTGTTTGTGTAGGAACATAGTTGTGAAGAGAAGGAATCAGATGATGTGCCCGAAATTCAAGAGACTGTCACTGTGATACCAGGAAGTGCCTTATTGTGGAGGATAATACCACGGCCCACTCACTCGGCACAGGTAAATTGTCCTATGAGTCTACAAACTAAAACTATAAAAATAAGCCATCCTTTTTATAAAAAATTAATTATATTTCTCTCTTGTAGATGTATAACTTCACCAGCTTTGCTATGACACTAAACGAGCTGGAGCCAGGCGCAGAGAGACTACTAGCACCAACAGACTGCAGACTGAGGCCTGACATTAGGGCCATGGAAAATGGAGACATGGGTAAACATTTACTCATTTAAGCAATTTGGCCTCCGTTATTGGAGTAAAACCTCATGAATCTATAATGGCTCACGTTTTTTGATTTGCAGACACAGCTAGTTCAGAAAAAGAGAGGTTGGAGGAGAAACAGAGGGCTGCACGCAAGGAACGCTCCAGAGAAGATGAGGAATGGTCAACAAGGTGAGTGTTTGTTAGCAGTACACTATTTGTGTTTGGATTTGTTGTTATTATTCTTTAGTGGTAAACATAAACTATGCTGAAAATATCTTGGTTTTAGATGATTAGCTTGTTTTGTAATTAGCAGTTGAAAATTAAATGCAAGAATTAATGTTTTTGTGCTCTGTTTGTGTATTTATCACAACATGACTTTCTGCATTTTTAGTTGGTTTCATCTGGGAACAAACCCTCACACTGGAGCTGAGGATTGGCTGTACACAGGTGGATACTTTGACAGGAATTACAGTGACTGTCCGAAAATTTATTGACGTTTGATGTGCTCTTCAGCTCCTCTCTGAAAGGGTTTACTTTTTTTGATAAGAGATAGTACCGTTGTGACACACTTGTACTGTTCTTGTGTTGAATCAAGCTGTTATAATGTGTGTGGCAATTTATCACTGTCTAGGAATTGTCCACAAGACAAGTAATGTAGACAAAGGTTTTAGTTTACTTAAAAATTGACTGATGAACCATTGCAATGTGTCATAATTACTATGATAATAGTATGTTAAACAATTATAATAGAGTTATAAAGCACTGAAATGTCATCAACCTCATGTTTCTTCCAAATATCAGGGGTTATTAAAACACATCTGCTACTTTTATAACTGTTTGAATATTAAGTTAGCACTAAATGTCCTCATGTCACAAATGAAATAGTCTGTGAATGGGCACTTATAAATGAAAGCTGCTTATACTTATGTTTGCTAGCACGTAGACATAGTTTTGGTACATTAAATTGTCTGCTGTAAAATAGATGTCTATAGTACCTGGTGCTTGCACCATCACCAAGGTGACTATTTATATAAGTTAAAGCCATACAATGTTTACTGCACTGTGAAAATGACCATTAAAGGGCCAAAAGTGTTCAAGCAAAGTTATAAAGTGTGTCTTGGTTAAACCTCTGTAGCCATGATACAAAGGTTGAGAGCTGTTAGAATCTAACCTGAACTTTATAGGCTCTCTAACATCAGCAAACCTATGCAAACTAATATTTTACTTAGCCCTTGAAAAATAAAATAAAAATATGGAAAAACATAATTCCTTTTAGTTTCACACACTATATAAAGTATTCTTTCTTTTTTTTTACTCACCTTGAGCAGTGCAATTGTTTCAATTGTTGACAACAGAGGTGTTCTTTTTCTTTCCAAGCACTTGCAAGGCATTTAGAATGCTCAGCCTTATACTTATATGGCATAGCATCCCACTATATGCATTTCAAAGCACTTTGAGATAACTGTAGCCACTCAGAGCTGCTGGTTATACCTGATTGTTTTGTGTAGAACCTTCAAAAATGTTTACATTGATATTTGTTTCTGTTTCCCACACGCACATCCATAACATGCAGATACATTTGAGAAATAAATTATAAACCATTGGAAATCTCAATATCTGAAGTTGTCTTTCAAATGGGGACATTTTTTCACATTTGTACACATAAACTGAAGTTATGAGTCTACACAATTACTCCATCTTAAAAAGGTGTCTCTAAATACAGAATCAATGAGTATTTTAAAAAACATACAAAATGTTGACTGTTTATGATTGCACTTGATTTGTTTTAAACACCAAAGAGTAGAAACCCAGGCTTCCACTGTAGGTTATTATTGTACTGTTACTATTACTCACATAACAACATATCCTTATTTAGTTTCTTCCAAAAAATACATCTACATTTGTACTTCTTTTATTTAAACATTTTGCTTATTATATTGGTGTAAAACAGAGATTCCCAAAGTGTGGTACGCGCACCCCCAGGGGTGCGCAAGCTGCCACCAGGGGGTGCGCGAGAGGAAAAATGTAATGGCCATACAATAAAAAAACTTGAACATTAAACATTTCCTTTGTAATCGCTTTTATTTTAAATAAAAAACTATAATTTATTAGTTTTTGATTTGAAGAAGAAGACAGCTGCTGTCTTCTTCTACGGCGTAGAAGAAGTTTCCCTGCCCGTCCCGCAGCTGTCATTTCACGAGCAGGAGCAGCTGATCGAGCTGTCATCTGAGTTCAAACAGTACAGTTCAAACGAAAGCCACTTGTGGATTTTTGGACCGAGTCACTGACATCATACACAGTCTTGGCAAAGCGAGCCTTGAGAGTTTTGATGCCCTTCGCCACAACTTATCTCTGCAAGGCTGGTTTCTCTGCTATGGCCGCAGTTAAAACTAAACATCGGCAAAGACTGGATGTTGTTGAGAAGGAATTGAGGCTTAAACTGTCTTCCATTGCACCAAACCTCGAAGAGCTTTGTGCCAAGATGCTAGCCCACCCGTCGCGTTAATATGGGTAAGTATTTGATATTATTGCTACACATATAGGCTTACTGGGAATACTAACACATTCTGCTCCCCGTCTCTCCCCCACCCCCCTCTCTCTCGCTGCAGGCTGAGCGACTTTTGCGCCGGACTTGAAAAGTAACAGATGGAGCCTCTTTTATCCTCTTTTAATTTATTTTATGTTTGAGCCTATACTCTTTGTTACTTAATTATGTTGTGGTTCGTGTGTAGGCTAATTTTATTTTCGCACTTGAAAAGTTTCAGATTGATCCTCGTTTTTATTTATTTGATCTATTACGGAGCTTATTGTCTTTAATGTTGTGGATCGTTTGTAACGTCATTGCAATTTAATAAAATGTACTGTCGTTCTAATTTACATAACTGTTGTGTTATGATGATAATGATGCTAGCTCCACGGTCATTTAATAGGTCTTTGCTGCAATGTTTCTTTACGCGGCTGGAAATAAACGTGCTTTCTGTTACTGAGCCTGTGTCTGTCATTCGTCCTCTTAAAGTGGAAGCTTGTGCGTAGCTTTGTTGCATTATATTGAAACTTTGTTGATGTTGTTATTGTCATGCGTGTTCTGGTTATTTGCGCATGATTAAACATAAAAGAAAGCTTTGTAGTGCTTTTTTTTTTTTTTTTTTTTTTTAAGTGGGGATTGGGGGTGCGCCAACCCGGTTGGGACATAGAAGGGGGTGCGCAGGAAAAAAAGTTTGGGAACCGCTGGTGTAAAAGACTGTAGGTGAACTGTGGCTTCTCTACCAAACATGTACGTGAAATTGTAAGGCTACATTGGCAGACGGCTTGACCAATCACAACCACGCACTGCATCCCTTCAGCCAATCCCGCCAATCCTCCCTGATACTGGACATTGTGGGTTAGACTATAAAACAGAGCGGAATGTAAGTACGATTCTCTCTCTGCTTTTTATGTTTGAGCTTTATTTGAGGCATGTTTATAAAAATCAAATAAAGAAACTCGTTTGAGAGAGTATTTTGCTAAAAGGCTGCTGCTGTGCTGCTGCTAGCTAGGGATGCAGAGTCATCCATGATGCGTCTGTGGATAATGTCTGCCCCAGTAGCGGTTTTTACCGGGATGAACTGCAACAATTATAATTTATATTCATTTATATTCTTTCTTTCTGGGCTTCATTTCAGTCAAAGTCAGCCATGAGAAACCAATGTGGACTGTTATGCATGTTGTTATTCAGATTAGGCTGACGTGCAGACCATTATACCATCGTATAACAGCCCAATGTCTAGTTTACACCTTGATAATGCTGTTTTTTCCTGTGTTATAGCCGACTGACCCTTGCCTAAGTAACAGCCCTTTCCTCCTCATTATGGCATCTGGAGCTTTGTTTCCCAGCATGGTGTCTGGGTCCCGTGGCTCCTCCAGTAAATACCTGGTCGAGTTTCGGGCTGGGAAGATGACTATGAAAGGCAGCACAGTGACCCCTGATAAACGTAAGGGCCAGGTGTACATTCAGCAAACTGACGACTCTCTCATTCATTTCTGCTGGAAGGACCGGACCACTGGAAACGTGGATGATGTAGGTGCCTCTGTGCAAGCTGTCCTATTACTTTTAATAATCTCAATATTATACTCAAGACATCTATTGTTCTGGTTTAGGACCTGATCATATTCCCTGATGACTGCGAGTTTAAACGGGTGAACCAGTGCACCACCGGACGAGTCTATGTGCTAAAATTTAAAGCAGGATCTAAAAGACTCTTTTTTTGGATGCAGGTATGTGTTACAGAATAAATGTAATGCTTATAATAATATAATATCAGTATATATATATTTTTTTATTACAAGTCAATTTAGAGGTAAAAAGCTCAAGATTATATTGTTTTGTTACATTTGTAATTGTTGACTTTATCGAGCGTTGAGCAGGTTGGTTTTCTGATTTCAGGAGCCCAAGACGGATAAGGATGAAGAGTACTGTCGTAAAGTGAACGAGTATCTGAATAATCCTCCCATGCCCGGTGCTCTGGGTAGTGCCAGCAGTGGAGGACATGATCTGTCTGCTCTTGGGGGTAACGATACACTGCTTATTTTTGTAAACTCCTTGAATCTAAGATATGATATGTTATTTTTGAGTTCTCTCCTGTGTTTGGTGTGAAGGTGAAGGCGGTCTGCAGAGCCTGCTGGGGAACATGAGCCACAACCAGCTCATGCAGCTTATTGGACCAACTGGACTGGGAGGGATCGGTGAGCAGTCAGAATTACACTATAAAGTGAACACAGCGTGGAAAGGACACTGTAGGACATACAGTATCTTCAAACTGATCTTAACAGCAGTTGGTCACTACAGCTGGAACATTTTGTTTTCAGAAAGATACTTTTAATACTTTACTTTTCAAGTTTTGAAATTGTTTTTTTAAGGCTCTATATAATAGTGAAAACATTTTTAAGAATGAATTAAGAAATTTTAGGATTAAAAAAATGGAAACACAATGTCTTTGAATCGGGGTCAGGTTTATCTAAAACAATATTCATTTGTTGCAGGTTTGTTCACTCAATGACATGGTTAGAACAAAATGACTTGATAATATGTCACATTGAACATCTCCACAGCAGCCCCACAAGGATCTGTCTTCTCTCCAGTACTCTTCACATTATACTCCACTGACTGTAGAAGCTCTAGCTCTGGTGCAACATACATTAAATATTCAGATGACACAGTTACCATGAAAGCTACAACACTGAAGGACAGCTACAGATTTTTATGGACACATTTGCTTGCTGAATGGTGGTCTTGGCCTTAACAGTGACGCAACAGAAAATGTTGAATCATACGAATACTTTGGCAAACTCACATTCCAACTCAATAGTGAAAACATTTATCTTTCTACAAATGCTTCATTCAGTCAGTCATAACATTCAATATTACAAACTGTTTTGGTTTACTTAGCCCCATTCAATGCAACCCACTCAATAAAAGCTTCAGACTCAGCAGTAAAATAATTGAACAAAACAAGAATCTGTAAAAAAAATAATAAAAATAAAATAAAAGGGTTAGGTCCAAAGGTCTACAGCTTTGTACCCACATCATTCTGACTCATTTGAACAGTGTCCAGTCTCGTCCTTTTAATCATATTTATCTTATTTGTTTATTATTCTGAATGGATGTTATGGTCATTGTGGTGCTGTGGCTGCCCTGTTATTTGTAACAAATGTTTGAACTGATGTTTGTTAGTGTCACTTGAATTTTGGTTTGATTTATTCATTTATTTAATCACAGGTGGTCTCGGAGCATTAGCTGGACCAGGACTGGCTAACCTTCTTAGCAGCAGCAGTGTCCCTGCAGCAAGTAACTCTTCCACAAGGTATCATACATATTTATCTTTTAATACAAACACTTGACACTGTGCCTTTTAAACATATTATTCTCATCACTGTTGGTTTTGAAAATATAATAATAATCAGTTTTACGGTGATAGTAAAGTATTCCGGTGAAGTGACTTGAAGGAACACAGTGCTTTGTGATGTTATGACAATATTTGCCTTTTGTAGGAATTTAATAAGAATGTAGCAGTTGCAGTTTAATCTATATTTCCGTCGACAGCCCATCAACAGCTGTGACCCCCACCTCCACCTCCACCTCCACTGTCAGTCGCCTTGGCTCATCCCAGGTGCCCACAACTCCCATCACTCCCTCTGCAACCTCAGCAGCCTCCCCCACTATCACCACACCCTCCACGCCAGCCGCATCCTCTCTTGCAGCGGGGGCCTCCAACACCTCACAGCCAATACAGCTCAGAGACCTGCAGAGCATCCTGGCCACTATGAATGTGCCCGCCACCAGCCAGGGAGGTGAGCAGCAACAAAAGATCATCAGAAACAGTGTAATTGCCAATAAACATTCTTTCATAAAGTGAACTGTATTGGCTTTGGGATGTAAATCAGTGTACTCTTGTGGCTCTTTATTTTCACATTTATCACTTTAACATGCCTCTAAGAGCTAAAAATACAGTTTGTTATCTACAGTGGATCTGGCTACAGTTTTGACCCCTGAGATCATGGCTCCTATCCTGGCCAACCCAGAGGTGCAGCAGAGGCTCCTGCCATACCTGCCATCTGGGGAGTCGCTGCCTCAGAGCTCAGAGGAGCTCCAAAACACGCTCAGCTCACCACAGTTTCAACAAGTAAGTCAATTTTTTTCCTTCAAGAGAACGATGTTTACAAACCTCATTTTCTTCTTTTGGAGGGATTGTGTGTTGTCTTGAAGTTCTCCTTTCTTCAGATGTCTTTATTCTTAGTAATTTGCGTCTCTGCAGGCTTTGAGCATGTTCAGCAGTGCTCTGGCGTCTGGGCAGTTAGGACCTTTATTGAATCAGTTTGGTTTGCCAGCAGAGGCTGTGGATGCAGCTAACAAAGGAGGTGAGTGTGAAGACAAATGGTAGGTTAAATTACTGCCAACATGATTTTGAGTAGAAATTACCCAATATTTACATTTTAATTTAGCAGATTCTTTATTTCTTTTTCTTAATGAAGTCTCAGGCAGTGGGCTGAGCTTTGAGTGCTTTGAATAAAAAAAGCGTCAGCTAAAATGACTAAAAATGGGCTGTGATTGTGGATGTGTTTTTGCAGATGTGGAGGCTTTTGCAAAAGCTATGGAAACAGACACCAAGTCAGACCAGGAAGGAGACAGCAAAGACAAGAAAGACGATGATGAAGATATGAGTTTAGATTAAGACTCATTAAGTTAATGTTTAATAGCTGCTACTGCTGTGTGATACTTTGCACATAGATTATTTATTAATATGATAGACATAGTGACTAAGCCCCTCTTCTTAGCTGTGTTTACCCTCCAACAGTGTGAAACGCTAAACTAAATAAACATCCATGTCAGCCATGATCTTGTGTCTGTCCCAACACAACACACAAGAGTAAAAATCAAGAAAACTACAATTAAAGGCTGTGTTTCTTTTTTAATGAGTTTGATATTTTTATCCATTGACTTTACCGTTCCAGCTAAGAATTCACACTGAACATGACTGATTTTTATAATACAAAAGGCTTTGCCACAATATACATTTAATACTCACATTTGACACATGTATAAGTAAAATATTGTCTACTGTACTAAATAACATTCTTTGCAAGAAGAAGAACAAGGACCATCACATCAATAAAGCAGCAGGACTCCGAAATGTCAGTGCTATAACACAGTTAACAATTTCATTGCCACTATGGCCTCAGGCACTTTTTCACTTGTTCAGTAAGCAGTACAAGTATATTGTGCTGCACAACTAAAAGTGATTTAATTATGTCCACGGGCTAAGAGGAGCACTTATAATAAAGCACATCTATTTTTACTGACAATGCGCACAATCACATTAAAATATTTCTTTGGGTTTTTAAGCCATCCAAAAATATAACTTAGAAATCCTGGGAACTGAAAATATGGCAACCAAGAGAAAAACATTCATGTGCAATTTAAAAAAAAACTAAACGCATACCTGGGTATTGATGTAAAACTGATTCAGTAAGTATACCTACTTACATGTGCCACCACAGTGATTTATCCTCACAGTATATAACACGTTTTTTGTGAAACATTTCCATGAACACTTCTGTAGTAAAAGACAAACATCTTCACTCAATTATTAATGTTTATGCTAAAACACTGAGAGTCACAGTGGCTTTAAAAGGCATTTACAAAATCTACAGTGTGTTTTTATCATTATTAAAGTCTACTAATAACACAATTCAGGCAGTGCAATCACTAGAAAGATGGCGTTTTTAAAAACACGTCACAACAAGTAGTCAAGGATGATGGGCACAAAAAGTTGTTTGTACCAAAAACACAGTATCTCTCAAGATACTAAAATAAAAGCACAAGTAACGTGCTCATTAAACATCTCTAACATAGAGGTCATGACAAGGTCAACAATAGAACGTCACACATAAATGCTGAAAAGGACAAGAGTCAGAGTCTCTAACTATTAATTTACAAAGATAACATCACAACTGACAGAATAAATAGAATCAGGAGTCATTTGTTTTAAAGCCAGCTTATAACCTGGTCAATCTACCACACTCTACGTCACTTCTCAGGTTTGATAATTTGGACGAACTAGCCTAGCAGCCTAGCCCTGCTGCACCAGTCTGCGGTAGTGTGGCATGACCTTGCTCTCAGGAAGGTAAAGCCCCATTTCCAAGGCAACCAGCACAGGGAACTCCAGAGGAATCAACTCGCGCCTGTTAATTCGGAAACAATCTTCTAGCTTCTGCTTGTTCACAGACAAAAGAAACAGATTGGAGAAACACATCATGAGGTCGGTTCAGAGAAACAATGGCTATACAAATTTTAATCAAATGGCAAAGTGTGTTACTGCTGCTCTAAAGGCTGTTTATTAAACCTTGAATATGCCTTTGTCAATAATCAGTTATTAACACAGTATTAATTTTCAACACTATTTCAAATATCTTCTGATATTTTTCCTTAATCTTTTAAAACAGTTCTTTAGCCTTTACTCTTACTGTTTTTATGTTTACTCACGTCAATGAGCTGTTTGACGTCAGGCTTCCTCAGATCACTGCTGATTTTTGCAGCCAGCAGCACACATGCAGCAGCCACTAGCTTCCTGTTCTGCTTGTTGAACCGGCCTTGCAGCACTAACTTCTCAAAGTAAACAAAAGCCATTGCTATAGTAACCGGCTGTAGACCACACTCCTCGCTCACTGCCCGCATCTCCCTCTTCAAGCTAAAGAAGAGGAAAATTGTGAGTTGTGACTCATTCACAGCATCACAGAAAAACACACGGTTACAGAAAGACTTAAGTTAGAGCTAGAGTTATACCTTCTGATTTTACTGAGTGTGAGCTTGATGTGTGGAAACCTTTCCTTGAATGTCTCATTCATGTCCTTTTTCAGGTCCGATGGTTTCACATACTCAATTATAGTTGTCTGCAAAAAATATACCAGTGTTAATTAGTCTAGTTACTCAAGAGCAGGTAACTGGAAAAGAATCTACAATCAACCTCTACTGTTTGTGTTCTAAATTGACACAGTAAGATTGTATATCCCACAGTCATAATGGAGGTTATAGTCTTATGACAAGAACTACATAGCAGGAGTAAAATCATGAGACTTAATGGGTGTGTTTTTTCTGTTACAAAGCTGGGTCACAGTGGGTACAACATTACTTAAATGTCTGTTTTTAACCATGAGAATGTGTTGTAAAAATCCACTCAAATATTTGATAGTCAATTATGATTTGACAAAGATTAAAAATGAAGTAAACCAAATTTGTGTGACTATCAAATAGGAGATGTTTTTTTAATGACCCATTTCACTGTTTGGTCCCACTTCTTACCACATATGATGCAAAGATTAGGACTCTTTTGTGTCTCCCACAAGGCCATTGGGGGTCACTAAGTAGATTAGGGTCATATTCTGCCACATCCTCGGTGTCTGAAAACACAAACACTGTATCAAACACACAAAGTAATAACTGCGTGTTTATATGCAAAAACAAGAGCTGTGACATACCTTGTACCACTGGATTGTTTAGACGGGCAGGGGTGAAGTTTTTCTGACCGTTGCAACGATAACGTGACTGCGGAGTCTGGGCTATGCAGTTCTCTGGCATGCTCATACTCTTCTGTCTCACCAGGGCATTGGTTGGATAAAGAAACTGGGCATATGACACAGTCTGAAAAGAAAAAAATACATTAAGTGAAGGTACTGAATGACACAAATATAATTTAAGTGTTGGTGGTTGGTGCTTTACCTTGCCAAAAGCACTCAGTTCCATTCCTTCCAATGACGGCAGCAGGTCAGCAATGACCACTGAGGACAGTCTTTGTCTCTGAGCATCAAGCTTAGTATCACTGTTCAGAAAGGAGCAGATGTAAGTCACTTGGAGTACAACACGAATATCATGACAATCATGATCATGAGTCACACAGGACAATGATGAAACGAAAAGTGGAGGAGGAGTCGCTCTCTGCATGGGGTGGCTCTTTCTTTGTACCTGAGGTGAGCACTCTCTCCATAGGGCAGCACTGAGAAAGCAGCATATAGCGACCGCTTGGCACAAATCAGCATGATCCTGCAGGACACAGCAAGTAAAGGCAGACAAAACAGATGGCGTGTCAGTCTACAAACAACAACTACAGTCACTGGTACTCCACAATTACTGTACTCCTCAATTACTGTACTCGCTACACTTGACAGTGCTGCCTTCAATACCATTCAATATTTAACCACAAAATCTACTGCGTCAAGAAGGAGCGTCATTTACAGGCTACAGTTGGACAAGGGACAACAACAAATCACATCCTATTCTATCCGAGACCTTCACAACTTCTCCTAAACACTCACTCAACTACAAAACACCAGGAGCTGTATTGTCACAAAACACCCATCAATATCACAGTCAGCAACCTGTACCATGGATGCTCAGCAATAAACCTCCAGGTCAGACCTTGAGGAAGAGAAATCACAACTCTTGCGGATTAGATCAAAATAACGATGTCTGCTGCAACCTATACTCGCATCTTACATTTTTGTCCCCTATGATTTTCTAGCTAGAAAGTTAAATCTACTGAGAGCTAGATGTGACAAGGGTTTGTGGGAATGAACATGAAGTGAGATGAAATGTCATTACACAATAAAAGAAACTGGACGGGAATTTGTCAGGTGAAGATTATAAAAAAGTAAATCACAAGTGTAAACAATCTAACAGATAACTGTATATTTTTGTTCTATCTTTTCTGTTGGTGCAATTTGGTGTTAGATTTCCACACTGCACCTTTATCAGCTTCTGCTAATCTTCCAAAAGGTGATTAAATTCATTGTAGCAATCACCATTCAGCAGCTGTACTATGCAGGCAAAACTAAGTCTCTAAGTAGTGCCACAGTTAAGCAGCTTATTACCATATTAGCAGAAGGAATATGTTATTGCTTTTAACTTAAAAGGCCACAACAAGAATGAAAACTTTTACATAGAAACTATTGTATGGTGGTATGAATAGATGCACACCCTTCCAAAACTTACCTACATCCTCGAGTGTCATACTGTCGCATACTCTTGATAAAGTGGACTTTCTTTGGAACCTTAGGTCCAGGGGAACCAGATGCATTTCTTAACCTGCATAATGATATAAAAAAAAAAGATAATTAAAAAAAAAAAAAAAAAAAAACACATGGTACACTTGGTTAAAGTTTACAAAATAAATTGTAAAGCCACACTTGCATCGTAATTTTATATAATTTTTTGTATAAAATGGCATGTCAAAAACATAAAGACATTGTTCAGTTAGGTTATGTGGTGCTCACATTTTTTATTATATGCGGAAGTAAGATGCTGATTTAAAAAGGCTCCTTGTACAGAACCATTAACACACAAGCTAGTACATCCTCCTCACCTTTTCTGTAAGTCCTGGGCACTGCTGCCCGGAGCGGGGCTCGGAGCGGGGGTGGACTTGACACGGGTGCAGGGCTGGTGTCCAGCAGACAGCGGAGACATGGTGGGGATATCAGGAGGGAAGGCTTCGGCCGCATTACAGCCCTCCAAAAATACCTCGTTGGCCCCTGCAGGTCCCGGGGACATTACCAAAGAAGGTCGGAAAGGACTGACCACGCCGGGAAAACTGGAGGAAGAACCGCTACCGGCTACAGAAGGTTCGGTCACCTGGGTGACGCTGCCTTGGCTCCCAGCTGCCAGCAATGCAACTGAATCACCACTGTCTCTGTGTCGCTGCTCCTCGGCGGCTTTATGCTCATTATTTCCATCGCTAAGCTGACGTTGAGGTCGTCCATCGAGAGAGATATTTGTAAGAAATGAGAGCGCTGCCTGTCTTCTCCTAGAGTCTTTTACCTTTTTCCGCTGGTCGTGGTGTGTCTTTGATGTTTTACTGCTACTGCTGGTTGAATGCAGACCGCACAAAGCGGTCGCCATTCTAATTTGAACCGACGTTGTTGAACGACAGCAAAGACACCGGTACGGCAGTTTGGTCCCGCCCATCTGTTTTACTATTGGCTGTAACAGACGTAAACGTGTTACTACTTGTAGCTGATTGGATAATATACAAATATATTAAACGATGAGCTTCATTGCAAAGTGATTGGATGACTGAAAATGAGGAAACAAAGACCATACTTATCCAAGTACGTATTATGACAGCTGATTTAGTTTCTGCCAGCTAATTGTTCGATAATTAGATTCAGTTGATAACATCTTAACAACTTAAGATCTAACCCTAACCCTTTATAAACATACGTAAATCATTAGTCATTAATTAGACTCAATACAACGCAGTAGCTACTATTCACTCCAAAAGTTGGCTTTATTAAAACACACACACGGTCCACTTGTCAAACTGAATTTGTAATAGAAAAGTGGGCGAGTACATTTTCCCATTTTACTGCAACAACAAAGATAAATACTTTGGATATAAGTGTAAAAACATTGTCTTTTTTATGTGGGATTTATTATTTTAATATTATTTAACATGCAACTTGAGGATTATAATGCCTTTTCAAAATGTGTTAGGATTATGTTTGCAGAAATCTGTCCCACTTATGGCAAGCATCTTCACAAAAGGCACTAACGCAGAACTTGTCCAGTAAACACATTGCTCTTTATTTTAGCAACAACATATTTAAATAGTCTTCCCCTTGATGTGATAATATTCCTCCTCTGAACAGCAACAGTCTGGTATGACCAGTTTAAGGCTTTAGAATTCTAGCTTTGTGTTTGAAGTACAGCCCCACCTATCTCCTGCCACAAAAACAAGCTGATTTCAAAGGTGTTACCATATTGTTATCTCAAACAGTTAGCACCACAATGAAGCCTCTCTGGCTTTATTTTACTGCAGTGGTATATGGTGCTTTGTAGGCCGCATATTTATTTTATTTCAGTTAGATCTGCAAAATAAAATGGTGTTTATGATAAAACGTTCATATCTCAGCAACACACAGATTTATGTTTATTTTAATGCACATGGCAGGACTGCTTCCCCCACATACACCATACATGGTATTTGAGCCTACATATACACACATTGTTAAGATGTGTCCCCTTTGTGGCTCTTCTAAAAGAAAGGATTATGTGTCTGTATCAGTCTCAAATATCATCAATAATACCAAACCTATTCTGATAAGAGTCTGAAGTTAATATTTTCTTTTTACATTTTTCATACAAACTACAGACATGGTACAATTACAGACAGTGCTGTCCCTCTAAATCCTCCCTTTTAATTGTATAGTTTAATTTACAGGGAAATGAATAAGTGCCCCTTTGCTTTTGTTGTGTGTGCACTGGAAAAACAACTATGAAAAGAATGCTTCTGGCAAATTAAAGCTGTGATTAAATTACTCTTCAACACATACACATTTTGAAAAGTGCATCTTGATTGAGAGAAAATTATGGTGTAGTCCATAAAACCGAGGATTGCTTGTAAACACACACAAATCTCTTTCTATCTTATTGTGACAAAACAGATATAGTACCATAGGAATGCTATCACACTGACACCATGAACATGTTTTAACAAATTATCTTTTTTTTTTTTACATTCAACTCAAAAGTAAATTTTGAATTGCCCTTTCATATGAAGCAGCATTAAAGAGACTTCTTCAGCCTGGGTGAAGAGCTATCAGAAAAGACAAAGACCCCTATTTGTGCTGCAGGTATTGTAGACAGCATTTTAAAAATACAGTAAGGTTCCCATCTTTACAGACCGTCTACTTTTAGTCTCTTTTTTTTAGTTGTAGCTGCCATAAATAGTCATGCATGTTGAAGGCTCAGCCATCACAAAACAAGATGTGCCCCTGCACCTTCACTGGTAGGGCTTTCTGCTTTTGATTGATAGTCGTGCAGCTCCTCTTCTCTGCCACCTGTGCTCTTTCTCAGCTACCAATAAAGCAGGCTTTGCTGCATCTAATTGTACAACACTCTGACCTGAGAAATTATACAGAAACCTAAAAATGCATCAACATCACATCATTTTTTTTCTTCGTAGAAAAAAAAAACAAAACACCTCACTGTTTGTATCTAGGGTTCGGCCTGTACAGAGTAATCACGTTTGCCTGGGCCTGAACAGACTTCTTTGTGAAGAAGTCTGTCTTGTCTTTTAAGACAGGGCATCGAGCATTGGCAGAGTCACTAAACCCTAACATTTTCACACGGTGGTCTCATACTCCATCACCTCTTTTGGTGTGCCCAGACAACGGTACTGTATTCTTGGGGTGACTGGCGCAGCACTTTCAAGCACCAGAATGGTTTTTCGCAGACGGCGATCAATGTAGTGAGCATCCCAGGCAGGGTATTTTTTCCTGGGCAAGTCTATTCGTATAACAGGCCCCTCTGTCCTGGGTGAAAGCTGTGGTGCAGGTGCCTGGGCTCCACGCAGCGGTCTTACCTGAAACACATCTCCATCAATGCCACACCCCTGCTCTCTGTCTGAAGTTTTAGTTCTCTGGAGGGTCCTTGGAGGGCTGCTCACCAAATCAGGAGGGTGACTAGAGGCTGGGGAGGCCAGCACCTCCACTGGAACATCCTTCTCCACAATATAGCCCCACCCCGACACTGGGCCATCAGGGTGTAGCAGACAGTAATATACAAACATGAAAAAGGTGCCCAGGGCATAAGTGCTGGCCACCACACACACCATGATGACAGCGTAGAAGTCTGACATAGGAGTGCCCCGGTAAATGTACCAGGCAGTCGTGAGTGCCACATTCTCAACAAACACAGTCAAGCTGTAGATGAGGAGCCTGCAGCGAGTGTGGCCCTCTCTTACACTGAACCAGCAGAAGATATACACAATGCCCACCATCATGTTGTAGATGATCTCCTCCCACTTGGACATGCAGAAGTCTGTTTCACCTTGAATTATCCAAAAGGTCATTATGCACCAGTGAGCCACAATAAAGATGCCAAAGTATAGCTGAAATACTGATGCGAACAGAGCAAAGGCCAGAGTGCGAGCACCGATGGAAAAGAGATGCCAGAGAATCTGAACGAGAACAGACTTGTAGGACATCGGGAGCTTATCATCACGACTGTCCCGAAGGACTTTTTGATATGAGGCAATCATCCATGCGAGGGATATCAGGGAGGCGGACGCAGAGAGACCTGGGGAGAAGGTGGCAGGGGACAGATTGACCAAAAGCTATTAGACAGAAAGGAAACTGCTCTGGGGAGTGGTTTGTCTATTTAGCACTCTGGGAACACAGATTTGGTCTGATGTTTGAGGTGTGAAAGGATTCATCATCGTTTTGGGATGTAGATGTGTTTTATTGTGTGTGGTGATTGGTCACTGTGGGACACTCACCCTGGAGGGGCAGCACCTGATTGGCATATATCATGATGCTGAGTTGCAGCACAAGCTGTGGGGCGCTCTTCAGGAAGGATTCAAGCAGGCGAAGCATGCTGATATCAGCACTCTCAAACATCATGCACCAGTAGTAGTGACGGCGCTCTGGGTCTGCATGCCAGCGGCTCTGCACACCCAAATACAGGGCATGTACGTACCTGTGGATAAGATACAGACACAAACCAAGTGCACAGCCATTTGAAGCATTCTTGAATTTAATTGTCATATATTGAGGGGCTGTAAAACTATAACTATCAAACACGACCCCTTGGGATTCAAAACTCATTATTCCAAGGTCTGGGAGTTGTCAGTACTTCTCACCAAAACGTTGGCTGCTTGCTCCTTATGGGATTTAGATTAGACTCAAACTGCTCTGTGGTTTTAATTTTAGTACAGCCATAGAAAGAGGAAAATGTCAAACTTGTCGCTGTAAAATGCCTTGTTGTTCAGCTGAGCTTTGTTGATATGTATTGTCACACCATTTTTAATTAACCTTGTGTAACCAACACTACTCTACACACACAATTACATGTGACATCAGTGCAGTGCATGTGTGCATTGAATTCACTGTATCTATATATGTCTCATATCTTCACTCACTAATACAGACCTACGTTCCTACCAGATCCCTGCGCTCTGCAAATGAACAACGTCTGGTGGTACCGTCCCAAAAAGGTAAAAAATCACTCTCACGTACCTTCTCTGGCTCTGTTCCACATTTGTGGAATGATCTACCTGCTGCTACAAGATCAGCAGATTCTGTAGCCATCTTTAAAAAACGCCTGAAAACACATCTCTTCCGTCAACACCTGACTGACAAACACTGAGTTCTACTTCCTTTATATCGATTCCTTTCTTTAAAAAAATAAATAAATAAAATTAAATTCTCTTATCCTTAGCATTGTATACTGTGCTGGGTTTAAACTGACTAGTTTGTTGTGCACTTATGCTTTTTGTACCTTGTGTTGTTAAAATTGCTTCCATTGTTATCCTCACTTGTAAGTCGCTTTGGATAAAAGCGTCTGCTAAATGACTAAATGTAAATGTAAATGTATGTCTATCTATGTTTATCAAAAGGGCTGGTGGTTTCCACAGAGGATGAACGTAGTACATGAATTCATTTCCTGTGGGTTCAGGAACCCTATGTCAACAAGCACTGTGAACCACAAGAGAATTTGTGTAACCATTTTTATTCTTGTCCTCTCTGCAAAAGGGCCCTTGGGTATACAGTGGCACAGGGAGAAAATAGTGCATATATGCAGTAATAGGGGTCAAAGGACTAGCCTTGCAGGAGGAGTTTGGTTATGCACGCTGTGTAACAGTATCCTTATACCATCTCATGTGCACTGACATTTAATTCTGGTAGCCAGCCCAAAATTGATCCCGGTTCACCTGACTAACAAAGTATCAGTGACGGATCATTCCTAAGTCAACAGCTAAAGGTAAAGCACACAGCAGTAATCCTCTTAATGTGCAGACATGCTGGTCTGAAAGCAGCAACAATGAACACACTACATAACAGCTTTAATGGCATTACCAGTAATTCTGTGCCTCCACAGTAACTGAATGTGATCCTAAACGCATGAGTCTCCATGAGGAAATAAACAATCAATACATATGCTATATATGCCCGAATGTCTGTCTAAAGGTGCAGACCAAGAGACACCACTGAGACACAGGCTCAGTAATTATGTTGTCAACTGATAAATCATACCACTGATGTATTTTAGTATAAAATGACTGTCTTCTTTCCATATTCATGAGGTACAAGTTGTCTTTGAAAGCACTGAGCCTCCTCCCATAACTGTTCACTTAAACGCCTGCTCCGTTCTGGTGGTGGTTCAAGCTTGTCAAAACCAATCAACGCACTCCAGCTTGAGCACTGCCTTACCATCAGTGAGTGAGTATCTGACCTACAGACCTACTACCATCCATGTGAGAGTAATGCCAAAGTATCATTGTTTTCATTGTCATAGTCTGACTCATCAATAACAGTTTTAGGTCTGCCAAAAATGCAAAAACTCTCAGATCTGTTGGAGCAATATAGAATGGCCCACAGGTGTACAGTGAAAACAAAGTTAACAGTCATGGAGAGGCACACAACACTGTTAAAATGTAAAGCTCTTCATTTCATCTGCCTCAATAACCTGACATCCTCTCACCCAAACAAACAGACACAGACATGATAGTTTTCCTACAAAGGGCAATTGGTTTGGATGAGTTGACCGTTTCCCCAGGAGATTATTGACCTAAAAGCCCATCAGGGCAGAGGGATTGTGGGTGGAGTCTTTGTCCTCCACCAAGCCATATGGGATAACGTTAAGCAACACAATAGATGTTTTTATTAAAGCAGTCCTCCATGAATATTCACCTTTTATAACAAATTACCTTCACTGGAGAGATGCTGTGTTGGAGAATATGCCCAGAGACGTATACTGTAGGCTACACTATGAACGCAAAGGTAGATGCCTGACTCTGCTTTCCACCTCTATGAACACCTTATGGGTAGCTTACCTCCAGACCTGTGCCAGTTGAAAGATGTGAATAATGCCCTGAAAGAGGCACAAGCACAATCTGCAGCAGCCCCGGGCTCCTCCCCCGGTGGTCGGCCTGGGCAACAGTCCGGCGGCGGCAGTGGTGTGGCCAGCGCCCCGTTCGCCGCTGTCCTTGGGGCTGGGGTCGCTTACCTCCGCTCCAGACGCAGCGACCACGGCGGCAGCAGCCGTGCCACTCTCAACGGTTTCCGAGAAATCGTAGGCGAACCATCGAAAGCTGAGCACCTGCACAACGAGGGATGGGACTATGACAAAGACCAGAGTCAGTGCAAAAAACCAGTAGTCCCTCCTAAGGTAGTAGTCCGCGGCCAGCCACAGGTCTGAGGCCCCGTCCGAGAAGAAGACCAAAAGGGCGCACAGCGTCCAGCAGCAGTCCAGCAGAGAGTACCGCTGCTCGGCGGGGATCTGCTGGGGAGGCCGCACGTCCGACCTGGGAGGGCACTCGGGTGGGTTTTCATTTCGCAGAGAGACGGGTGCACCATCAGATTTCGCGGCCATGTTTGTTGTAGGGAAGAGAGTGAGTAAGAGATGGGAAAATGATGGAAGGAGGGGGGGGGGTCGTGTAGCCCGTCAGTCTGTAGCCTAGCCCTCGCCTGTGCTTAATGTGTGAGAGGAGAGGATAGAAGAGGGAGGAGGGCTGTGGAGGTGAGAGATGGCACTCAAGTCGTGATAAGCACAAATGGAAAAGCGGCAAAAAACCTTGCTTTTACTTTATTAATTTTCAACCTAAAGTTCATATAACGGGCTTCTATAGACACATGAGCCTTTAGCGCACAGGTAGTTCTAGCTAGGAAAGTAACAAGTAACCTACGGAGGAAATGATGGTAGACATGAATGATGGAGGTGGTCAAAGGCGGCTTTAGTCAATGTGCTTGCAAATTAGGACAAGAAGCAGCACAGCTGAATTTCCTTTCGACAAATGTGAGAATATATTGCTACGTCCACAGGCAGATTCATCAGCTAAGGGTTTGACAAAGGGACACTCTTTGCTTTAGTGCAAGGCAGATTTGTGCATGTGCTGGTCTTATGTCGGAAATTTCAGTATACCATTTCCGTAATGCACTTTGAATTACCCGTGTATGAATTGTGCTATATAAATAAAATTGCCTTGATTAGCCTATAAACATGCTTGTCCAATACAGTGTAATTCCTCCCATCACTGACACAAACTAACCTTTAGTGTATTTGGTCATTTAAACAATGCATAGAAAGACCAAAAACAGTGAAAATGTACTAAAATTTAATCATTCATAAAAGTTGGAAAATCATCTGACAGGGTAACACAAGAAACATTAGAATTGGTTTAGTACAATATATTTTCAGCCTCAAAACAAAAAAAACAAAAACACTTTCCCCATCAGTCTATAAAATACTAATTTGCCTTAGCTTTATTATGCAAAAATGGAAGTAGAATATATTATGGGAATATGGAAGGCTTGCAGCTCTCAATATAAAACAAAGTCACTTAGGAAATATGTTATCAATACACATCCTTATGAATAGGAGTGAGTATCTCATGAACAAACAATGCATCATTGTTGACAGTTAGTGCAGTAATGTATGACAAGGCCAACATTTCACATGGTTTCTTTTTTGTATTTTCACAATATGCCAAAGGTTTGTTATTTTTAATAAAACACTTTAGTTTCCATATATGGATTTCATACCCATGGTCTCTCCTTTTTGTATGAATTATTCCAAAAATCAAGACACGTTGGAGAACAAAGAAAGAACAGTTGTCACAAGGCTGACATTACAAAAAAGGAGCTGAATTTCTTTGCCATTAAAAAAGCAGAGAAAATATGTGCCGTCTCCTGCCATCTAGCGAGTGGTATTTCTGTCAGCCTTTTTTCAAAAATGTTCTGGAGAGTATACACTGGCACAATCCACTGGGAAACAGTTCAACATGTTTCTGTAAAAAAAAAAAAAAAAAAAAATTATTAAACACAAAAAATATAGAGCAGAGTGACCTCATTTGACAAACTAAGGTAGCATTGCTCATGGTCACTTTATGAAGAACATTCATTAAATTTATTCTGATTGCAACAGTAAAGAGTTTCATACTGTTATAACAATAAGTCCATCTATATATCTTATCTCTATGTCATATAATCTCATTAAGATTTGGAAAAATAGCACTGCCCCAACAAAAACACACATGGTCCATTTAAACAGATACTCACACAGCTCATGTAGTTACTGACTAAGCGATTATAACAGTATTGTGACCGTATTTAGAGAAAAGTCTGACACTTCCAATGTTGAACAGCAGATGGAGCTGAGAAATGTAGCTCACAATTTTGGAAAAATGGACCTTTGATTACCTTTTTACATTTAGTCATTTAGCAGACACTTTTATCCAAAGCGACTTAGAAGTGTTATATTTCTTACACCAGTGTTACATTTTAGCTGATGGTTTTAATCAAAGTACCTTACATTAAGCTTCTATTCACCAGTGTTACAGCTGGAACACCACTGTAGGCAAGGTGGGTTAAGTGTCTTGCCCAAGGACACAACAGTATGAACTGTGGGAATCGAACCACCTACCTTCCTGGTTAAAGGACAACCGCTCTACCACTGAGCCCCTTTTTAAATCCGTTTTGAAGCTGCCGTTTTTATATTTGTATACATAAATTTCCATTAGATATAAAATGATTTTTATTTTATTTTTTTTACCTGTCCTAGATCTTAGAGGGTACTTTAGAGCAGTGTGCAATTTGACTTCTTTTTTGTCTTCTTTTCCATTGGCGTTTTTCTGTTGATCTGTCGCACCAGGTCATAGAAAATCTACAACACAAGAGTGATGGTTGTGTTTTGAGAACCTCATCATTACAATGATGTAGTCATCCACAATAACTCACCTCATTAACGTTGATCTTTGATTTAGCTGAAGTCTCTAAAAAGGCACAGTTGCTCCACTGACGGGCCAAATTCTGGCCCTGCTCTTTACCGACAACACGCTCATCCTCCAGGTCACACTTGTTTCCCACTAGGATCATGGGAACCTAAATGATTGCAAAAAAATAAGTCTGTGTTCTGTGCTGAAAACCTAGCATGTTAAGATCTTCTCGATTAAGAGTCTGTGGCAGTATCTAACAGCATTGGCATTTGCAGTCTGTTATAAAGCTGCCAATGGTTAACACTGTGTAGATCCCCCATCTAAAGCAGACAGTGTATTTTAATGGTTCTACATAATAAGCATTTTTGTGACTTGACCATAATTCCTGCTAAACCAAAAGACAGAATTAATTTCCCAGCGAAACCTGGAGAGTATCACTCACATCCTCTGTATCTTTTACTCGCAGGATCTGTTCCCGGAGGTCCTGAAGGTCATTAAATGTTGACTGTGCTGTAATGGAGTACACCAGGGCAAAGCCTTGGCCATTCTTCATGTACAGGTCCCTCATTGCTGTGAACTGTTCCTATAGCGCCAAAACAAGAGGAAAAAGTCAGTTTTCATTTACATCTCAAACTTCCATCTGAAAAAAAAATAAAATAACTTGACTCACTGTTCCAGCCGTGTCCAAGATTTCAAGCATACATTGCTGTCCATCTACCTCCACTTGCTGACAGAATAAACATGAAAGAAAATAGAAATGTACTTACTTGCAACTTGAATAAAATACTTGCAAAAACTAAAATTAGTTTCAGAAAGTATAAAATGTACCTTTCTATAGGAGTCTTCTATTGTGGGGTCATATTTCTCCACAAAAATGCCTTGCACAAATTGAACTGTCTAAAATATAAAAAAGATTATTGTTAATAATAAATTGCCAACACAATCAAACTGTAAAATCCAGCAGATTATGTGTGCTGTCCTTCCACATAAAAACAGGCCTTCACTGTCTTGGACTTGCTTTAAACTTGTGTTACACAAGGTTTTTTTATTTGTAAAATGATAAACCAACGTTTTATTAGGCTCACATTTTATTAATGGGCATAAGTTCATTAGCCATCTATTAATTAATAACTTTTCTTTTTGAAATGAGTATTTTCACATGATTTCATTTCTGAGAGGACTCAGGATTATCATAAAATCTAAAACCTGACTGGTTTATTGAGAAGATATGGAAGCTCAATTTATGAATAATTGTACATTATTTGACAGGCCATGCTTTGGAAATGGCACTAGGTGGCTTTACAGGTTGCAGCCTTCACAGTGTACAACAAAGTCTGAAATATTCATTCATATGACAACAGTTCAAAAGTTGTGGCTCTTGAAACTTTTAAAATGGATCTCAAACTAAAAATCATACCAACTTTATAAAAAGAAAATGTATACATTCTTAAATCTGTTGATTTCACAGGGAATGACCCAAGTTAGAAAAATATTTTAACAGTCTAATGTACTGCCTACTGTTACTCCATCAACATTACTATTACATGGCTTACCAGTGCAGATTTTCCGACACCTCCAGATCCCAACACCACTAACTTGTATTCGCGCATGGTGGGCAACGTCACTGGACAGCACAAGAAACTATCAAAACAAGCACAGAAAATTATACAATAGTGAATTTAAAAATATTCACATCAGTGATGCTTGTAGGCTCATCATATCTAAATACAACTTGCATTCGTTCATTCTCCTCACAAAAGGCCAGAGTTGACAGAGGATGTTCGAGTCGGCCAGGGTTTGAACTCGCGACCTTCTTGCTGAAAGGCAGAAGCGCTAACCACGTGGACCTCCTACAACCTACATGAAAATCTAAAATGTTTCACACCTTAACCAACAGGAAGGACAAACCTGACCATTATTACGGTTTAAGAAAAATATGAAGTGAAAGCTTTAAATGCAAAAGCTTATGTGAAATGCAAAGGTACTCTGATGTACAAAGATGCATAGAAATCTTATTTGAAAACATGTCTTCCTCATTAAACTAGGTCTCTAAGACTTGTAAGATCTTGAATCAAACAATACAAGAAGTGCTCTGTCACACTCGACTGGCATTTGCAATTCTAACTACAATGTATGAAGCACCACCAGAAGCCCACAGCGAGACACTCCACAAAAGAGCTATTGTACTGACTCCTGTCTTTTCAGTTGTTTCATACAAACAGATCAGGAGCATTTTTGACCACTACAATTTGTAACATGCAAGCATATTGATAACACACTGGATTTATAATGAAAAAAAAGTCAGATTCCATCCATTAGGAATGGACAATACATTGTAAATATATTATCACAATACCATTTATTACTAGGTCACAACAAACAAATTGAACCACAATATTCAATTTCCAATTTAAGACATTCACACTGTCATCAGAGCCATTTATCAAACTGGTGCCACCAAATGTAAAACAGAGGGACCAGTGAAACCAGTGGAAATTAAGTCGAGATGGCAGCTTTATACATTTGAATACAATTAAGCTTTAACCAGTCCAAAAGGACATTTAAATTATGCTAGTTACCTCTTTATCAAAATATTTAACAGTTATTGCAAATAGTATGTATCCCTAATACTGAGCATCCCTAATTTCCAAGTCTATTTTTCAAAGAAGGCATCTGGATGTAGATTTGAAGATAAAAACTTTTGTCCCTCATCCATAGGACTTTGCCACTAGACAAAAATGCCTTTTTTTTTTACCTTTTCTTTATATGTCCTGGATGACTGAGAACTTCCACATATAAGTATTTTTGTTTTAAAAATGGGCCTACAAAACATTTACTTGTAATTGGAGCTGGCAACCTTTACCAGTTCTACTCAGATATTTCGTGAGTGTGTAAATTAAGGACATCTAAAAGGCAAGCTTGCATTTTAAAAAAGGTAAAAATAGCTGAAGAAAACAAGCTGAAAATGGGCTAAAACAAACATAATGGTCACCTAGTGTGTACACGGCTTCTGCAGATAACTTCCTCTACATCTGGGGAGGGTGGAGCCCGCAGATCCTCAACTACACTGATTCCAGCAGACAGGTGTGAGGCCAATGAGCTGCACCAAAATGTTGAGGAAAAATAAACATGTGATTGATAAGAACACTTCAGCATCTACAATACACAAAAATAGAACTCATTTTGCTTACCACAGTTGAAAACAAACAAAAACAAACACTTGCAAAGTGTTTGAACAAAAGCAAGAGGCTATAATTATTAATATCACTTGTGTAAATATGTTTTAGCAACCATTTTCTTTTGCCAGTGCCTCCACTGTGTGAGTCCGGAGGCAAGCTGTCACATACATAACAAACAAAGCTATATTGATGTAATTTGTTGCTAGTAAACCCAATAAAGTATAGTGAAACTCAAACACTTAATCTAAAGTTAGTTACGTTTTGGTCAATTGAGACAAATAATAGCACCCTTCAACTAGAAGACTCCTGGTGGGTGATGTGTCAATATGCTACAAAGCCAGAAGGGGGCAAAATAATCTTTTAACTTTTAAGCAAGATGGATAACGATTTACAATATATAAAATCTTGGCTTTTAGTGTTTAACTAGGATTTACATAGAAAAAAAGCAAAATATTTACACATGCCCACTTCAAGAAACATTTATTTTGACCCAACTTGTAGCGTTGTTAAGTGGACTTCGAAAGGAAGGGTGTGGCTATTAGTTTCCAAATGCAGTAGTTGACCAGTACCACTGTGTTTAAACAAACACTTATACTCGACAATGTTGGAGTGTAAATAGATATGCGTTTCTTTAAAGTAAAAGACGTAGTTTGCTTCATATAATACTAGTTAGCGTAATTACGACTGTCCCAACTATTTAGCACATACTGTTAGCAAGTGGGAAGTGCTAACCGGGCTGTGCGTCCGGGTGCCTAGAAGTAAGCCCAAAACCCTTCTTACGTAGTTAAAAAAATAAAATTAAGCTAAGCTGTTAAATACACAATGTCGCACTCACAGTCCCACTCATAGTTACATAGTGGCTCACTATGTGACTAGCATTAACATTAAAGCTAAAGTTAGCCAGTTAGCTTTTATCAAACTCAAACATCCGCAGCGTTACATGTTATTTAAAGAAATTCAAAGCGGTAACAATGGTTGCTGTTCTAGCCATGTATATAGAGTACCACTCAAAATGGCAAAAGATGCACAACACGACTTTAAAAAAAACTTAAGAGAATTGCACTTAATGTCTGCAACGAGTTATTAGCTGACGTTAGCTTCGAAAGTCTAGGCGTCCATAGTTAGCTCGTACCATGAAGTAAAAAAAAAAATCTTATACCGTAGCACCATAGAATATTTTGATACATTAAGTTAAACGTATGCTTAGAAAACAACCTTATCCAGCTTGGGTGTGCGAAGTGTCTAATTAGCTACTAAAGGGCTCATTTTAATCTGGGCATAGCTTTTCAGACACTTACCGTGTTGGTTCCGCTGTGTGTGCGCTGAGTCGCACTCAGGATGTAAGAGGAACAGCTGCTCTTGATTGGACCAGCATCAGCCTATCACGTCTGTCCGGGTCCAGGTACAACTCAACACAAAACTAGTCTTTTGTTTCATTGTTTTTAAAATTTTATTTGGAGCTACTAGTTAACCCACAAACAGTCCCATTAAAACAATTCAATCAGAAGGACAGTTGTAGGGTTGATTTCCTTTTCTTTAAATCCAAAAATACAAAATAACATATTAAATGTGCCTGCCTCTGTGTGTGTGTGTGCGTGCCAGCCTGGATTAAAAGGAGGACCAGACCATTGGAAGGTAGTGATTTAAGTTTAGATCTTTTGTTTGTCAGTCTTCCCTTGGGTGGATCTTTGGGTTTATTTGTTTGCCCCAATCACCATTTAAGTTTCCCTAGTGTCCCATTGAGCAGGTCAGTTGGTTCTGTTAGTATTTTGTTAATCTGTCTCACTTATGTTCAGTACAGTTACCTATGTTTTAGGCCTATGTTTCCTATGTTGTTCAAGCCTATTATTTTTTCACTTTATATGTTCTTTGTCCTGTGGTCTCACTGCTTGGTCCCTGACAATTGGTGGCAGTAGTGGGATCATCCAGTGTGGACAAAGGATTTTTTCTTTCTCCTCTTTGGAAATTTCTGTAAGAGGAAGATGTGTAAAGGATGCTGGAGAGTAGCTCAATGGATTGGGAGAAGTCTGACAAATAGGAACAGGAATATGGAGCTTCTGGAGAGGTAAAAGTCACTGGGGGTGAAGGAGAGACAAAGAATTTGCTGCCCTTGAACAAAAGTTTAAACTCTTGCAGTCTAAAAAAACTTAATTGCCAGATCCTCTACCTTAGACACAGAAGAGCTAGAAGATTCAGGAGCTTTTCCTCACCCTCCCACAAAGTGCAAGTCCAAGCTGGGCCTATACACATGGCCTACAATTCAGCTTTGTCATCAGGTCAGCATCACCCTCATCATGTGACCCTATATTTGTGTAAAAGATGGTCATACAAAAACCTGTGTGCCCCTTGCTTTCATATTGAATCTCTACTCAACACTCACCGTTCTGACAAAAAGTCAGATATTGAAGTTAATGGGACTGCTTCAACAACAATACTGGATTCAGAAAGTGACCAGACCCTGGCCCATAACGACCATGTTCCACTAAACACTGTTAACATTGAGGACACAATATCCATGTTATTTTCATGGAGATGGGAAACCATATCCTGGTAGAACTGGAAGAAGTACTTACCGCCTGCTTGCTTGACATCTTCTGGATTGTGACCTTAGGCATCTCTCAGATTTAGATGAGCTCCATTTGTCAAAAGGATATTTTTAGAAAAATCCCGGCAAAAAAATACTGTTGAGCATGACTTTGTTCTTTGAGATGGTGCTTCTGTAATAAGACTTAGTTACAGGACATCTGAGCGCCTGCAAAATTTACTAAAAAGGGAGGTTGACCTGATGCTGTCCCTGGGGATCATCAAAGCTTCAAAAAGTGAATGGTGTAACCCGGTGGTCCTGGTTCCAAAAAAAATGTCAGTATAATGTTTTGCATTGACTTCAGGTATCTTAACTCTATTTCTTTGTTCGATTCCTATCAAACTTCAAGAATTGATAACCTGCTTGAACGGCTTGGAAAAGCCAAACATGTGACTACTTTAGATCTCTCTAAAAGTATTGGCAGGTCCCACTCACTCAGCAGTCCCAAAATCTGACCGCATTTAGGATACCATGGGGTCTCTTCCAGTTCACTGTCCTGCCATTTGGACTACTTGGTTCTCCAGCACCCTTTCTTGAGACTCATGGATCAGGTACTCAGAAGTTTCTCAGGTTTTGGTGCAGTATATTTGGATGATATTGTCATTTACAGTTCCAGCTGGGAGGAGCATAAGACCACCTGCAGACAGTCTTGGATCGCCTGCATGCAGCTGGCCTAATGGTTTATTCTATCAAAGTGTCTTTTTGCTGCTTCAGAGACAGAGTATCTGGACCATGTCACTGGTCCATGTCAGCCATACTGTGATCCCAGTGTCCAAATCAGATACAGTGGATAGAGGAGGCAATGGTTGCTTTTCATGATGTACGCCACTCATTGAGCAAGAACCCAGTCCCCTACAGTCCAGATTTTGATGAACATTTCATTGTGCAAACTGATCCCTCTGACAGGGGTTTGGGAGCAGTTCTGTTGCAGTACATAATTGTCACCCAGTTGCCTAAATGAAATCTATTCCCCAGGGATGTTTTAGATTATTCAACAGTACAAAAATTAAGGGACAAATGAAGCACTCTAATGGGAGAATCACACATTAGTAAATGGTTCTGCAGCACTTTCAATTCAGTATCTTCATCAGTAGTGGCTAAATGTGTATTATAAATGCACATGATTTATTACTCAATTCTGTTTGCAGGTTCAAACAGATTAAGGCAAGTAAAGTCATAAAAGACATATGAAGTCTTAAGTAGAAGTGAGAAGTGATTATTAGTATTATACAAACTACTTGATTTTTGGCTCCCCCTTCTGTTTGCAATGAACCTTACCTTGTACTTACATGAGTGAAGTATAGTGGTCTTCCTGCAGGCATGAACACACAGCTCTAATTAAGAAGACTGATTAACACTTTAATGTGCCTAGTGGCTTTGTGGTATTGTTAATTTAACTCTAACCACCTGTACGTTTTTACTGTCGTTTTAATGGCCCTAATAAACACTAAACCATGTTCATACAAGTCAGTTGTCAGGTATGCTTTCTTATACTGGCATTATTCATTGGGATGTCTTTGGCCTCACTCATGACCAAGATGGTTTATGGTCACACAGTATTGGATCTCCACTCTCCTGTCATCAACATCCCCTTCACCTCTTCCTCACAGAAATGAGGGGGGCTATTGTTAAGAAAGCATGGCATTTAGGCCTGTTTTTTTTTTTTTTTTTTTTTAATAAACAGTAAAATATGTTGCCTTTTACTGTATGTTTTTAAAGCCCATTGAAGCTGGTCAATGCCACAATGACTTACTTTTTGGGTCATTAATTTAACTTGCTTCCTACTAGGTATCTATAATTCAGGTTCATAAATATTGGGACATCGACACAATTCTAATCTTTTTGGCTCTATACACCACCACAATGGATTTGAAATTAAACTATTAAGATGTGCTTTAACTGCAGACTTTTAGCTTTAATTTGAGTGTATTAACATGCAAATCAGGTGAACAGTGTTAGGAATTACAACAGTTTGTATATGTGCCTCCCACTTTTTAAGGGACCAAAAGTAATGAGCTTAATCATAAATCAAACTTTCACTTTTTAATACTTGGTTGCAAATCCTTTGCAGTCAATTACAGCCCAAAGTCTGGAACGCATATACATCACCAGATGCTGGGTTTCATCCCTGGTGATGCTCTGCCAGGTCTCTACTGCAACTGTCTTTCCTTCTCCAGACTCTTCTCTTCCCATCACTCTGGTACAAGTTGATCTTGGTCTCATCGGTCCATAGGATGTTGTTCCAGAACTGTGAAGGCTTTTTAGATGTTGTTTCACAAACTCTAATCTGGCCATCCTGTTTTTGAGGCTTACTTGTGGTGAACCCTCTCTATTCACTCTGGTGAAGTCTTCTCTTGATTGTTGACTTTGACACACATACATCTACCTCCTGGAGAGTGTTCTTGATCTGGCCAACTGTTGTGAAGGGTGTTTTCTTCACCAGGAAAGAATTCTTTGGTCATCCACCACAGTTGTTTTCTGTGGTCTTCCGGGTCTTTTGGTGTTGCTGAGCTCACCGGTGCGTTCTTTCTTTTTAAAGATGTTCCAAACAGTTGATTTGGCCACACCTAAAGTTTTTACTATCTCTCTGAAGGGTTTGTTTTGTTTTTTCAGCCTAATGATGGCTTGCTTCACTGATAGTGACAGCTCTTTGGATCTTATATTGAGAGTTGACAGCAACAGTTTCCAAATGCAAATAGCACACTTGAAATGAACACTGAACCTATTATCTGCTCCTTGTAAATGGGATAATGAGGGAATAACACACACCTGGCCATGGAACAGCTGAGTAGCCAATTGTCCCATTACTTTTGGTCCCTTAAAAAGTGGGAGGCACATATACAAACTGTTGTAATTCCAACACTGTTCACCTGATTTGGATGTAAATACCCTCAAATTAAAGCTAAAAGTCTGCAGTTAAAACATCTTGTTTGTTTCATTTCAAATCCGTTGTAGTGGTGTATAGAAGATTAGAATTGTGTCGATGTCCCAATATTTATGAATCTGACGGTATAAGAATAATAGTCTACAAAACTTACTCTTGTGGTTACTAACAACTGGTTTGGTTTGCTTGAATTTAGGAGAAAAATGAGAAGTTCTCTGAGAACAAAAGGGCTTTATTTCCCAATATAAACTTGTAACATCTTTAACAACCCCACGTCCTGTCAAGTAACCAATGTCAGGCTTCATGCTGGGGTCACACACGTCAGCAGCATTGTTCCTTCAGGCTGCCACACTACTACTCCACAACGGTGATCTTTCAATCAGCATAAATCTCTGTACATCCCACCAACACAAGTCAGTGTGGCTCAAGCCATTTAAGTCAAATCAGACAAAAATTATTGCTCAGATAAATAACCTATTCTACAAAACTGGGACTATTTATATTAAGATGCATGTACTAAACACTGGATTTAAAGAAAACAAAGTAAGTCTTTTTTTGAGGGGTGGAAAGGGGCATCAGAAGATGAAAACTTTAACATCTTTCCCCTAAGCTCTGGTTTAACATGCAGGGAGATCCTTTACTGGGGAAACATGTAAGACTCCCACCAATATAACGGAATCCCATGCAGCACACTTGACATCCTGATTTTTTTAATTTAGACAACCACATTTCATAGAGAAAGAAATATATGTAAAAATACAAAAAAAGCCACAATTATAGTTCTGGACAACAAGTCAAAAGGAGATAGCACCGTTGTTACAAAAGGGTTGGATGGGTGGGATGGGAGAGGCAATATGGGATCCAAACTGGTGACAATCCTCGAAAAAAAGTCTTCATTTTCTCACGCGTCCATCACTTAGTGTACACCTGACACAAATGTAGTCCTCTTTCTCTGCCATCTCAGCCGTGACACCGACGCACACTTGGTGAAACCACTGGTTACAGCTGCCATCACATTGGACCCAATTCACCTGGACACAAAATGAAATGTCACGATTCAAGTTTTTTTTAACCTACGTTTAGCAAGTGACTATTATTAAGAAATAAACCAATCTTTTCCATTCTCTTTTTCTCACTTATGTAGTGTCTCATTGTTACACTTTCTCCAAAAACATACATACAGTAGATTAAAAAAAAAAAAAACAGTGTTCTTTATAGTTGCTGTGGTTGCTTAAAATTAGATATAGTGCAGAATCTAATTTTCCCACCTCGTCCCCCTCTGGCATCTGACATCTCTCTGCCGGACAGACGGCTATTTCCTCATCGGAGTTATCAGACTGGGAGAAGTCAGAGCGAGGTGAGGATGACGTAGAGGCTGGTCTTCGATGCAGATGCTTTTTATTCATCTTCTGTCTTTTTAAAGAGGGCTTTTTCTCATTTCCCCTGAACTTTGTGTCTGAACTGTCCCGTTCAAGGTGACGTTTAGCTTTCTTTTCTGACAGAACCATGGCTTCCATTCCTCCACCATCCTGAAAACATCATAATTAACATCTAGCACTTTTTGTGTTATGTTATAATCCATCATTTATGAACCCTTTATGTACCTGGTGATGATGGTGGACAATTTTCCTGAGAAGTGTATTGTGTGTGTTTATCACAGTTTGTGGAGTCACCCTGCGATGGTGACATGCATCTGTCTGAGTGCTGGCTGTTTTCTTGGTCTAGTATGACATGGTAGAGGCTTTGGACTTCTGGCACAGACACTTGCAAAAGAAGTCCTTCAACCAATAACTCCTCCATGTCTCTGCTCAAACCTATGAAATAGTGTATGAAATGATGTGATGATGATATAATGTACATTTGAATTTTAAGTTGCAACAATAGTAAAAGTTGAAAAGGCACATACTGTGTAGAGGTATGCATTTGTGCTCAGTGTAGAAAACTGTCTGAGCATGGCTAGTCCTGTTCCACTCTGGAGTCAGACAAGGAGCCTGTATGGAACACATCCAAATACAAAAGTCTTTTCAGCACAAGCGCAAACACTACTACAACACGCCACACAAACTATAATGAGCTGGTAAGTGACCTGAGTGCTGTTGGGAGATTCAGTGCTGCCTGGTGCCCAGCGAGTCAATGTAGGAGGAGTTCCTTCTCTTTCTTTCCGCTTGGGTACATTACAAGACTGTGAAAGCTGCTGTGCTCGCTGCTGCCAGTCAACTGTTCTCTCCACAACATAGTTTAGGGCATCCCCCTCTGGCAGCCTCACCCCTAAGTGCTGCAGTGACACTAACAGAGAGAGGATTTTGCTCAAAGGAGGTTTTTCCGAGCGCCGACACTGTGGACAGAGCCATGGCTGTGTTTCTGAAGCATCTGATAAGTTCCGGATGCACGCACTGTGGAAAGCATCCCTGCAAAGTTCACACTGCAGCATTGCACCCATGGGAGGTTTCTGACAGACGCACACCTTCAGGTCCATGCAATCAATGGTAGGGAGAAGCTTTGACTCGTTGGCTGCCCTGAGATTAAAGAAAGCCTCCATCTCCTGTACCCGTAGTTCCTCCAGAGTTGCCATCTGACAAGTACAACACACACACTGTCACAACACTGGCACTTTATACCCATCATTTACACTATTGTATACTTCATGTAGATGGATTTCCACTTTATATGACACAAATAAAACATTTCTAAAAGGGCTGCACAGAATAAAAACAAGTTAAACTAACTAAGAGCAGTTGATTTAATCAATAAAAAATAAAAAAATAAAATATAAACAATAAAGATGCAGATGCAAATATGTAAATACACGGGAGACCCGGTTCAAGTCTTGCTCGGGTCGTTTGCACAGTGTTGGTCCCTCTCTCTCTCTCACCCAGTTTCCTGTCAGCCTACTTCTTTTTAAAATGTTTTTATCTTCTTTTTATTCTAAATCTTGTATGTATTTTATTCTTTTTTTCTTATGCTAAATATTCTAAATTGTATTTATTGTATTTTATTCTTTGAGTGTGCTATATAAATAAAATTGCCTTGCCTACTGTCTACTATTCAATAAAAAGCATTTTTTTCTAACCAAATATTTTTTTTTTTATTGAATAAAAAAAATTAAGGAAAATTGATTACCACACAAGAAGTAGATTATATTTAATGTATTTGTAGTACTTCATGTGGTGTGTTGTGTTTTCCAGTCTGGTTAAATCTTTTCTCTCTACCTGGCAACTCAATTCAAATTCTTGCCTAATCCCACACACTCGTTTTAAACCATCCCTTTTCACTTACTGTAGAGGTAGAATCATTAGGCTCTGAAAGCACTGTCTCCACTTCACCAACATTACTGAGTCTTGGGGTTTTCTTTTTATTATTTTTAGGGGATTCTTTTCCTTTTTTGGCCTTCCTCCTTGGAGATCCTAAATTTCCAACTTCACATCGTGGACAAAGGATCTGTGACAAACAAAAACAATTAGAAATTCTGCCCTGGCAATCTGTAGAAGGCTTGGAAAATGTTTACTTTTATAATTTACCTCCAGTAAAGTAAGGGGTGAGTCTTTCTGACGAAAAGCTGAAGCTGCCAATTCTTTCCATTCTTGTACTTCCGCCATTAAGGTCACCAGCCTGTCTAAGGGTTCCAGGTAAACTTGGATGGCTTGTCCTCTTAGCACCATGTCTGATAGATTGTCCACCAAAGGCATACAACCACTAGCCTAAAAGTGAATAGCTTCAGAGTTTGTTCACAATCAGACCACACATGTTGAGTAAAAATATATGTTATTGTTACCTGAAGCTCCTCAGCTTCCTGAAGCCACTCTGTGGCTTTTCTGATTGTGTCTTTCAGGAGGAGACAGTTTGGGAGGTAGGCAGGGATCCCAGATGCCTTCTCAGCAGCACCACTTAGAGTCTCTATAGAGTGTGGTGGCCTAAAAGACAGTAAAACACAACTTTAATCTCCTGGAATGGACTGAACAACAACAACAAGCAGCCAAATCACATATTGCATTTTAAATTAAGAAAGAAGCGGTTTCAAAGAACACCAACAGTTTTCAGGATTATGTATGGTGAAGGAAAAACTCCAACTTAAAACCAATGGCACAATAGATGCACATTCTTGACCGCCGTGCACCAATGATGGCAGAACTAAACATGATGCTCACTTTTTGTAGATCTTGGGTAAATTGTAGGGGGCTGCTTTTTGCAATAACTGTAATTAAAGCAAAATCAGAGGGCACTGATGTATTACATTATTCAGTCTAAATGAGCGCAAACACCAGACAGAAAGTTTGTTCTATAATAACACTAATTTGAACATTTTGTGGGCACATTTTATCAAAGCAATTTGTAACCAGAACTTTTTACATTGTCCAGTGACTCTGTGCGGCATACTGCAGGTTTAGATAATATGTCAAAGCGGCCCTCATCAGGCTTTAAAGAGAATCCTAACCTGGCTTTAAGGAGATTGCTCGCCTTGTCCTCCCAGTGCTCAGACACAGTGAGTAGCTCCTGTAGTCGGGCCATGGTTTTCTCCACAGATGGGTGTGGGGACAGACCAACTCCCTGGTCAATGAGTCTCCTCATGGTCTCCAGGGTCATGGTAGCAGGCTGACCGCTCTCCTGTTGCACTGCCTCCAGCCAGCGGGCCTGTTCCAGCCTTACTCTCAGACACGGCAGCTCAGGCAACTCTACGTCAAAGTCAAAGCTCATATCCAAAAGGCCTTGGATCTCAGTAACACTGGGCACTTCATCTGTCAGGACTTTCTCGCTGTGCTGTTGAAAGTCTTCAATACGATTCAAGAGCTCCTACAGATAAGAAAAGAGATCAGATCCAAATGCTGGCACTTTATGCAACATTACTATTGAACATATTGAGTGAGCATAATTGGATTGGCGCACCTACCTTTAATTTAGGGGCTTGAGGGAGACTGCAAGAAAGATTATACAGCTGTCGTACAAATGAACGTAGCTCTTCCACAGACAGCTGGCTGCGTGATTTTCCACTCCCACAACAATATCTAAAGTAACGAGTTTCAAATTAATCCAAGAAATAAACTCCTTTAAAAAAGTACCAGTTACATCTCATTCCTAAGGAAATATTTGGAGTAATTAGAAGATCTATTGTTGTAGATGAAAGAGATTTGTTGACTACCTGGTCTGTCTTTTTCCATTCAACAACTGCTGTGCTACGGTAGAGCACTTCTCTGCATCTTGCGTAACCAGACGAAGACGACGCAGCAGATCATTTTCAGGGAACATCTTGGACTCAGATTCGGTCAGAAGGGTGTGAAAAACTGGTAAGCCTGAGGGCAAAGCAACTGGTAATTAGATAAGTAGATAAAATGAAAACTAAAACATATAAAAGCCACCAACAATGTTCTTGTGCATTTGCATTCTTTCTGCTGACCTTTCTTCTTTTCCAATTTAGCCTCTAAAGTCTGTGTCACACAAGATGCCCATTCATCATACAGTTCAGCTCGTTGTTTCACTTTGTTCATCATGGGAAACAGGGCGTCCAATGTGTATCTATAACTGCAAAAGAAAAAAGACCATTGCATAAAACACATGTATGATTCAAAAACACTTTGCATTTGTGGTTTATATAAGGGAGCTTACTTTAGAGTGTAGTTGCTGACGGGGCATGTGCAAAGTTGACAGATGTGGTGCAGACACACCAAGACCCCTGGGCTACAGGGACAAGTGAGGGCTGACAAATAGCAGGTGGTCCTGCACTTGGCACACTGACGCTCATCATCTGGAAGGAGGTCATATTTTGCTTCTTTGGACAGCACCACTCCCTGAAAAAGGCAAAAGAACAATTGTAGGGGTTAAGTTCAAGTAATGTATAATAGAGCAAAGGTGTAGTACTTGTAGTAGGTAGTGCTTTCAGCTGTGAAGAAAGCCCACAAACTAGAATTAAAGCAACAACTACAATTGTAATAATAAACTGTCTTCAGACCACTGAGTCAAAGATGAATTTGCTAGCAAAAAGAAAATAGGAGCTAATATCCTACCATCTTTTTGACTTTCTCTCTCAATTCCTGTTCTTCTCTGATCATGATGACCATGTCCTTATGGACTGCTGATGCCAGGACAACATCAAGCACATCTGCTTTTAAGGCCATATTGCAGACCATTTCATCGTGAGAAAACACGTTGTACCGATTCAATGAACGATAATGGTCCACACACTGCCTCCCCAGAGGCATCTGGAGAAAAGACAAGAACAATATAATAATGTATTGATCTGAATTATTATACATTAAAGCACATTTTTCCACTTTGTTTATATTAAAATGTTAAATTGTATAATACTAATCATTACTGTGTCTTGAATAACGTTGGATGCATTTATTTTAATTGATTTGTTTTTTTTTTTGCTTTTTTGCAAGGATAGACTGACACAAAATTACAAAAGACTACCAGAAACTATACTTTGTTGACCAGAAGCTTTTACAACAGAACTGCATCGAGGAGTCAAAAACATACCCAGTCGACAGTGCAGAAATTAACAGCTTCTGCAAAGTTGAAACCCTGATTGAAGCCACTGTGGTAAGCTCTTGGAAACGTGATGACAAACTCTCCAGCACACTGGTTTGTCCTGTAAATCTAAATTGCACAGATGGATGATGAGCCATTTTAAAAAAAGGGACAGTGTGGTCAGCTAGAGTAAATAAAGACGCACCGGGACCCCATGTGCCATTAGGATGTTGGGGTTCATGATGGTGACCAGTTGGTGAAGCAGATCAGGCTGTGAATCAAACAACTCCGGGGCAAGTTTTCTCATGACCTCCTCCAGCTGTTCTGCTGCAAAGCCAGGAGCGCCATACCAGGTTTTGGGTTCCCCCCTTTACGGTGTAAAAAAGAGAGACACTACGTTTAAGTGTCCAAAGCTTTGACCGAATAATTGCAAACATGTGCTCCCAAAAATGGTATTTACCAATGCAGGTAGTTTATCGAGTAACTCCAGTGGTCCTCTATGTGCCAGCAGAATGAGGAAAAACACATGCCAACATAAAGCCAAGGCAGCGTCATCCCACAAATGTCAGCTGTAACATGAGTGAGAACGGACGGCTTCATCATTGCCAAGTTGTTAAGGTTCCAGCCACATTTGAGGTATTTCTGCAGACAAGATATAGCATTATTATACCAGTAATCTTGATACTGTGCATTGCATTTCAAAATGGAAATGAAATCAAGAAGCAAACATTGTGGGTAACTTTTTAATGTCTGTACCTCTTCAGCTGGGGAAACCTTAAACTTTCCATTAGGAATGGGAAATCCACTTCCAAACTCTTTTGAGGCAATATCTGCTCCGTATTCAACAGTAACATCCTCATCAATGGCTCCTACTAAACGCCAAAACTCCTTCTCCACCAGCTCTGTGGGAACCATCTTTACCACAGATAAAATACATTAAATTCACATGAACAAAGTCACTTAAAAATACTAAAAACTAATATTCGGAGCAATGTTCTATGTTATATATTTGAAAACAAGTACAACTCTAGTATTTTTAAGATGCATTTGATGAGATGAATTGAGAAATGTATTAATTTGTCTCATTACTACACACACATATTGATTTTACAACTATACAAAGTATTTCTGCTTACGTGAACTGGCATGTTGAAGTAGTCTGATTTAAAAGCATCAGCCATTTGTCCAAATGCACGCAGGGAATAGTCCCTGTACGCCTGCTCAAAGCCGAATGCCTCGTGAGGTTTGTTACATTCCTGCAAATGAAATAAACAGTGGTTATGACAGTAACGTGTAAGTTACAATATGTTTGGTGTATCAATTTAAGTTAATGATTGATTTTGCATGTCCTCCTTGTGCTACCATGGGTTTTCTCTAGGCACACTGGATTCCTACCAGCCTCCAAAGGCATTCATGTGTAGGTGAATCTGTGACTCTAACTTGCCAATAGGAATAAATGTGAGCGGGAATAGTTTTTCTGTCAGTGCAAGTGTCTGAGCATCACAATAACAGGTGATGTTTAGGGTGTAATATATTCATATAGGATAAGCAGTATAATGGATTCTTCTTGCCATTTTATTATTAGTTGTAAAGCGTTTCCTTCTCCATCCTTATGTTCACTGTTTATACTCACTTGGGCCAGACACTTGGGACACCTCCAGTCTCCTCTGGGAACATCGTGCAGTGGAGGGATCAGGCAGAAGGTGTGGTAACTATCATCGCAGCCATCACAAAGCAACAGACGGCCCTCGTCTCCCCCACTGCCACAAACCAGACATACAACCAGGTCTACCTGCAGAACAGTGGAACAGCTGTCATCCAGAACTACATACACTTTTAATCCCTTTAATTGTCTAAATCTAACATGTGTTAACAAGGAAGCTATACTAGGAAAAAATGTTTTACTTTTACAGCACACTTGACGCATCCAAAACAGATCTTACTGGGTTAGGAGGTATGGGTAGAAGGGTTTTCTTAAAACGTAACTTGAATTTATCAGCTTCAACTACTGGCTCCTTGATTTCAACTGGTTCCTGTTTAACTGGAATGGGAATCTCTTTTTCTGTAAGAATCAACAAAAACATTTTCAACACTTTACAAAAATAAAGTAAATGCCATTACTGTAATTTTACAAACCCGGTTCTGGCTTGGCAACAAATGAGCCCATCCTTCGCCTCAGGTTTGGTCTACTCTCACCTGGCTCACCTGGTTCAGTTTTGACACACATGTCCTACAAAAAGAAAATAAAAAGTACACGCTGAGATACATAAATTGACAAAAATATTAAATAGTGTATCTGTATAGTTAAATTAAGCAGGGTCTGTTTCTCTGTTGAACACTAACCTCAAACTTCATGCGCTTGCCTAGGCGAGCATTGGGACTGTCAGGTGTCTGCCCAAGCCTCGGAACATGCTCCTGGACCTTATGCTCTTTGGTGTCTGAACTCTCCACAGCGCCTGTGCTCTCCACTGGCTGGACTTTTTGAACACACTGCATGGAAAATACAAGCTGGTTATCACCATGAAACCATTTATTTATAAAATCATTGTAAATGGTGAAGTAAATTAAGTATAGGCAAACCATCAACTGCTTTTTACATTTGTGTGATTACAACACAAATCAAACTCAGATAATGGGCCTTTGTCATTAACCACTATCTTTTAAGGTTCTGGGACTGAAGAGGTTACAGATACAGTTAGTTAAAGTTTGTCAACCCAAAACAGTGAGCAGAGGAGATCAAGAGAAAACATGCTAAAAGTGGACAGATCTACAAGGAGCAAAAGGGCTTTAAAGATTCAGTCACAGTAAAGCAAACAGTCCATTTTAAGTCCAGGCTGTTCCCAGATGTTTTTTATTTACATATTAGTGTCAAAATTTATCAACATCTCGTAACAATTTGATGTGATGCATTTGCAGTAAATCCTTGTCATGTTATTTGAATGTCATGTTATACTAAAATAGTTTAGTTCTTGATGCTAATATTGAACACCTTCAGACCGGATTCTTTTTTTTTATTTCTACTGAGCCAAAAATATTTTACCCAGCTGAGATATACCCTTCTCCAGAGTAGAAAGTAGTCTCAATTATTTCATATTTCTGCCAACTCATGTGTTTATACATTTTTTATATCTCCATTACAATAATGCCATGACTGAGTGTTGGCAGGAACACTCCAAAAATACAGTATAATATTGATTTGTGTGAATTCATCTGTTTATCTCTCCACCCACAATAACAATGAACTATAAACCTTCATAAAACTTGTATAAGATTAAGTCTCATATGCGAGAAGATTAGAGATTCTTTTTATGTACATGTTATGTCTTTGTGTCAACTTCATCTGATCCTCAAGTTCTTCTGTTATGTAAGGAACCTCTTCACCGTCTCTGTCCCTCTCCAACCAATTAAAAAAAAAAAAAAGATTGCTTACTTTTATTCTATTCTCAATTTAATTCTTCAACATTAGATGTTTACTTCATTGTAAATGTACCATCTGTCTTACTCCCCATCTCATGATCTGACACTGGGGTGCAGTGGCTCAGTAGGTTGTCCAATAACCAGTAGGTTGTCAGTGAAGCATCTTCCTTGGACAAGACACTTCACTCAACTTGACTCCAGTGTCCGTAGCACTGATGTATGAACCTGACCCTAGTGTGTTTGTTGGTTGTTAGAGGCTGTAAGCGCAGTATGGCTGCCAGGTCTCCGTCAGTCTGCCCCAAGTGTGTGAATAATAGAATATTATCTCCTGAATCAGAAGGTCAATAACGGATAATTTACCATAAGTTTAAGGCAGTCTGCCACTGAACTTAAGTCCTGTGCACTACAGCTTCCAATTATCTTCAAAATTTCTTTCAGATATTACTACTTGATAGTTTTAAGATTATAATCAGTGCCAGTTGATGAAGCTATAACAAACAAACTAGTATTTGACAGCTGAAAAGTGTGCTTACTTCTCTTCTTGTCTAGTCTATGAGACTGTGTTGTGTGATTCCTGGAACTCCCTCAGATTAAAAGGTAGGAGTGTTTAGTGACTATTGGATTAGGGACCAATCAATGTCCTGGCATTGATCAAGATAAAATCATCAGATAAAATTATATTGTTCCATTGGTTTAAAAAGGCAAAAACATGTCATGTCCATTACAGTGGATGGAGGGTCTGAAGGGGTTATGGTAACAGGGTTTATCGCACAGCCAAAGAAAAACATGCATGTTTTTAAATGTGAGGCTTCTGAACGATGGCCCAAACATACCTTTTCAAAATCAGGATCAGCCTCCAAACGCATCAGTTTGGAAGCTGCCTCTGGGGTCTAAAGCAAGAGAGAGTCTGGGTAATTAAACAATTTAAGGTGACCAGCGGAAGGTCACACAGCCAATGACCTTGGAAAAACTCTCTTGCAAATGGCCATGGAATTTTTAAAGGCAAATGCTATGACACAGTAACATTTAACTAGTATTAATTAGACATATGGACTGATATAATCACACATTATAGTCTTCATTTAAAAAAATAAAAATCATACAAGTTCAATAAGTACAAAACATCCACATTGTAATAATGCATTTTATCATGCTTCAAGTCAGATTATACATTTTAAAACTTTGTTTAATGGGCATTATTAGGCCAGTCTAAATTCCGTTGTCAAAGTGGTAAAATATCATGCCATCATAACATCTGATGTGACCAACGTACCAGCAGGTTAGCTCCACTCTGAAATAGATTGTAGGGATAGAGGATTTTCTCATAATGGACTCGAAGGTGTGAGCCAATTGCTTTGCCAGGAGCGTAGCCCATTTGTAGTGCAATCTTGGTCCACCGCCTCTCCTGACAGACAATGTCAAAGCCTCCCTCATCTGCTACAAGCTGAAACACAAAGCGAGTATGATCATTTGATGCTGGCTAAGACTGCTGGGAAAATAAAACTGGACCTTATTTAATAAATATACCCTGTTTAGCTTATACAAGTCCAAAATTTTTCTCTCAACATGAGGAATCTTCAGGGAACATCCTTGTAAATCCCAGAATTTGGCAATCTGGTCGAAAAAGTTTAGCTTGACTCGGGTTTGTGCCTGTAATTTAAAAAAAAAAAAAAAAACAAGAACACATGATTATCAAAAGTAGCAAAACTCTAAACTTTCTTATTTGAGTCTGTGAGCGTGTTCTGCATTAAAATCTGTACTGATTCATTAAATAGATAGATATTAATACTAAAACGATATTATTATCTTAGTGACATTAAAAAATATTGTTAAAAATGTAATAATTAATTGACTAGGTTAACTCCTATTGACATTATTATTCTTTGGAAAATGCTTATTAGACCCTCTAATGACATTACAAGGTAAAGAGAAGCTAAACTTGCTAGGCGTCCGATTTGCCAGTGATTCTTTGAAAATAATACCATAAAATATGCTCACCTCCAGCTCATTAAGCCTCTGGATACGAGGGACAAAATGAAGTTTGTCGACATCACAAGCAAAAGGGGGCTGCCAACCCTAGAAAGCAAAACCAGAAATAAGCACAATAAAAATAGTGTATAGTAACAAAGTTGATAGTTACCACTTGATGTTTCATTTTTAATGGCAAAAATGTTTTTTTTTTTACCCAAATGTTTTAAGACCATCCAATTATCAACAAAGGTCTCAGAAAGTGTGAAAAACAGGTTAGAAAACATGTAAATTGGTTTACTAATGTCGAATAACAGTTTGTCAGAAAGGTGAGGTGCTAACAATTAAAGATAATTTTAGGTAATTGTTGTTGTCATGAGACAAATATTGGTAGAAGCAGACCACAGGGTCACAAAACAATACATAATTGTGCCAACAAAAGCCCAAGTTTTTGATTTAAGTCAGTAGCCAACATCCCCCACTGACAAACAAAATGGCCAGATGGAAGGCTCACTCACCAGCAGAGCTTACCACAAAGCCAACATGGAGGACAACACCCAACACGAGCTCATACATCAACGTAAATCTTTTAGAAAATACAAAATAACATCTAGAAAACCTGTAAATCTTGTGTAATATGGTCTGATCCAACTCCAAATTCATTAAATTGGATTTCCCCAATATGTTGACTTTGTGATTAAAAAGGCTTTACTACTTACTATGTCCCAACTTGGAATGATGCCTTTGACTGCAACATAGATAAAATGTCGACAACATATAGCCAAAGAAGCACGCAGCTATAGTTTAATTATATGAAAACATGTAGACAGTGTCTGATCTCACAGTGAAGTACACCAGCTTAATCAGATTAATTAGGTCAAACACAAGACTGTTGAAGACAATAAAGTCTGTTTCAATAAACCTTTTATTTCTCAGTTATAGGATTATTTTGCCAGCATCATGTACCCAACAGAATGGCTTCCGCATAGCCACTTATGTCAATGCCTAAATTATGACAGGTTAGAGCTGTTTGCTAATGTTAGCCGACTACTGGCTAGGGTACACATGAGGCTTTGTTAACACACGCTAAGCTAAACAACAATTTCGTTTTAAGCAACAAGCAGTTGACAAATAGGCTCCCGCTCGACTAAAACAGTACATTTCAACGTAAATATTTCTAAATAATAGCGAGCTAGCTTCAGCGGTACAAAGAATGAGGGTAGCCTTGCATCCGCCATGTTGAACAGTCCCTTTAAATCCCCGAGACTTGGTCCATCTGCAGCCGACCTTACGCTCAACCAAAACCAGCATCAACGCAACGCAAAGGTAATGATTTTTTTACACTCACCGGAGGCGGGCGGACTTTACAGATGCCGGTCTTCTCGGCGATAGGACGTATCTTGTTGATGAAGGCATAAGGATCTCCAAATTCTTCCCAGCTGGGCTCGAAGACCGGGCACTCGGGAGGGGGCTTGAACTCGTCCAGTCTTGGCTGGCTCATCGTTTCGGACCGACTCAGCGGTGGCTTGGACGGGACAGGTCACTGCTACACTTGTGTCACGGACTTCCTGGAGTGTTTTTATCCAAAAAAGGTGCCGTCAAACCCAGCGGCAGTCAATCGACATCAACAGAGAGGAGACAGCTCCACAGTCATTACGCACACATCCACTCACAGAGAGAGACTGTTCCAAGGCACTGAGCACGTCCGCCCGAAAAAATAGACACCAGGCGCTTCTCACCAGTGCACGTGCCATCTGTCAGGTTTCGCAAAGCTTTGGGTTTTAACACTAGTTCTAGAACAAAGTGTGGTTATAAACGTGATCTGAGCAGGGTTGTAATAAAAAATAACTTAAAATAATGTGTCTATAGCTTCTAAGTGTAGACTGGACAACGTCTCTTATAAACATCTAATTTTCATTATTCTCAATTTGTACACTGTAGCATGAGGCCTACTCTATCTCAACAGTCCACGATTCATTGAAATCTCTAAGAGCCTAAATTCTTAAAACGTGAAATTTTGTTTTTGATAGTGACAATAATGCAGCTTTATCTTTCAATAATAATAATAATAATAATACATAAATAATAAATAAATATAGTTTCATCTTCAGCACTCAGAGGCCTACTCCATGTAGGCTACTACTGGTCTTTGATAGGCCTACATCTTGGCGATGTTCCAAGATGTCAGCCTCAAGGATTTCAAGGCTTTTGCATTTCAAACTCTCTATTGTGCAGTATATTTATAGAATAAGTGGACTTGAGTGTCTTCATATTAAACAGATATGGGATATTTTTCACACGTCCTCAATGCTTTCACATTTTTAATTGTACAATAAAGAAAACTAAAGGGAAATGTATGGACCAATTCTTTCTCTTGTAGACTGTTGTATGTTTACACTTGGCGGATGAATATTTTCAGGTGACACCTTCACGACTACCGGGACTAATTGTTTAAAGCCGATGAGTGTTGACTGTGTTGACGAGATAGGATTCTTATAAACCTTTTATTACAACAACTACAGATAATTTACAGACATTAAATACAACGGGCGCAAAACAATGCACTCTGATCGTGTTTAACATTTTTAAATGAAAAGTATGGCCCATTCATTTGTAGGCCTATTTTGCATCGTTTTCATGAATGTGGCAATAATCTCAGTTTCACTTCTCATCAAAATTAAAACATTGTCATTCAGCGAGATTAATATTGATAATGTTACCTTAACCCAACTATCCACCAAGTAGGGATATTGCTTAATAAACACTTTCCAGTGTACACTTTATTAGTTGAAAAAACTTGATTGACATGGTAGCTAAACATTGATTTACAAAGCACTTAAAATAGATTTAACCCATTTTTACCAATTACAAAATAAAATCACTGTCTACCAGTCATTTCTGGCACAAGGCCTTACAATGTTCAATATTCTTGGTCCTCGTCTTCATTTTCAGAGTCGGAGCCCATTTCTTTGTAGTCATTCTCGAGGCAGGCAAGGTCCTCTCTGGCTTCAGAGAACTCTCCCTCCTCCATACCCTCACCCATGTACCAGTGAACGAAGGCCCTCTTGGCAAACATCAGGTCAAACTTGTGGTTAAGCTGAGCCCAGGCCTCTACAATAGCAGTGGTGTTGCTCAGCATGCACACAGCCCTCTGCACTTTGGCCAGGTCTCCACCAGGGACAGCAGTGGGGGGCTGGTAATTAATTCCAACCTGTTCAGATGAGAACAACATGTTCAAAGAGTGTTGTGCAACAGAAAAGTTTAAATTGTCACTTACCTTGAACCCAGTGGGACACCAGTCAACAAACTGAATGGAGCGTCTAGACTTAATATTGGCAATGGCAGCATTGACATCTTTAGGTACAACATCACCTCGGTATAACATACAGCACGCCATGTATTTGCCGTGGCGAGGGTCACACTTTATCATCTGGTTAAGTGGTTCAAAGCAAGCACTTGTGAGTTCTAACACAGTCTGCTGCTCATGGTATGCCTTCTCTGCTGAGATGATGGGAGAGTATGTAACCAGAGGGAAGTGGATACGAGGAAATGGCACCAAGTTGGTCTGGAACTCTGTCAGATCAACATTTAGGGGACCATCAAAACGAAGGGAAGCAGTGATGGAGGACACAATTTGAGCAATCAATCTGTTCATATTGATGTATCCCAGACTCTCAATGTCCATGTTGCGACGACGTATGTCATAGATGGCCTCGTTATCGACCATGAAGGCACAGTCAGAGTGGTCCAGTGTGGTGTGGGTGGTCAAGATGGCATTATAGGGTTCCACGACAGCAGTGGACACTTGGGGAGAAGGGAAAATTGCAAACTCCAGCTTGGACTTTTTACTAAAGTGTAGAGACAGACGCTCCATCAGCAGAGCAGTGAAACCAGAGCCAGTCCCCCCTCCGAAACTGTGAAAGACAAGGAAACCCTGCAGGTCGTTGCATTGGTCTGTCTGAAGAGAGGGAGACCAACTTTTTAGGCAAAAGCAAGATTGTATACATGGCCATCAACATAGGTAATGCCGCCAAACACACAAAGCTAGGCTAAAACTGATTGATGTGTGAGCAAATACATTGTTATTTTGCCGCTTTCTCTATTCACATTTGCACCACAAATTTAAATCCCACCATTTTACGAATCTGCTCCATGACATCATCAATGATTTCCTTCCCAACTGTATGGTGGCCACGAGCATAGTTGTTGGCTGCGTCCTCCTTTCCAGTTATCAGCTGTTCCGGGTGGAAGAGATTTTTGTAGCTCCCAACCCTTATTTCATCTGAAAATACATTTATATTGTAAAAAATCTCATCAGCTAAGTTGTGTTTCAAAAAACTGAGAAAAGTTGTAACTATAGACTGCTTACAAGGCCATGGCACAGTCTTAAACAATCTCTCTGATAATTTGATTAAATACATAGAACAGGCAACAATATTATATTTACTTAATGTAGTTAATTACGTTTTTACATAATGCACTTATTGGCTGCATCAAATGAAGGGTACAGATGTAAACACTGGACTTGGTCTGGAAACTCAAGCATGATATACAGTGCCTTGCGAAAATATTCGGCGCCCTTGAACTTTGCGACCTTTTGCCACATTTCAGGCTTCAAACATAAAGATATGAAACTGTAATTTTTTGTAAAGAATCAACAACAAGTGGGACACAATCATGAAGTGGAACAAAATTTATTGGATATTTCAAACTTTTTTAACAAATAAAAAACTGAAAAATTGGGCGTGCAAAATTATTCAGCCCCTTTACTTAATACTTTGTAGCGCCACCTTTTGCTGCGATTATAGCTTTAAGTCGCTTGGGGTATGTCTCTATCAGTTTTGCACATCGAGAGACTGAAATACTTGCCCATTCCTCCTTGCAAAACAGCTCGAGCTCAGTGAGGTTGGATGGAGAGCATTTGTGAACAGCAGTTTTCATTTCTTTCCACAGATTCTCGATTGGATTCAGGTCTGGACTTTGACTTGGCCATTCTAACACCTGGATATGTTTATTTGTGAACCATTCATTGTAGATTTTGCTTTATGTTTTGGATCATTGTCTTGTTGGAAGACAGATCTCCGTCCCAGTCTCAGGTCTTTTGCAGACTCCATCAGGTTTTCTTCCAGAATGGTCCTGTATTTGGCTCCATCCATCTTCCCATCAATTTTAACCATCTTCCCTGTCCCTGCTGAAGAAAAGCAGGCCCAAACCATGATGCTGCCACCACCATGTTTGACAGTGGGGATGGTGTGTTCAGGTGATGAGCTGTGTTGCTTTTACGCCAAACATAACGTTTTGCATTGTTCGATTTTGGTTTCATCTGACCAGAGCACCTTCTTCCACATGTTTGGTGTGTCTCCCAGGTGGCTTGTGGCAAACTTTAAACGACACTTTTTATGGATATCTTTAAGAAGTGGCTTTCTTCTTGCCACTCTTCCATAAAGGCCAGATTTGTGCAGTATACAACTGATTGTTGTCCTATGGACAGAGTCTCCCACCTCAGCTGTAGATCTCTGCAGTTCATCCAGAGTGATCATGGGCCTCTTGGCTGCATCTCTGATCAGTCTTCTCCTTGTATGAGCTGAAAGTTTAGAAGGACGGCCAGGTCTTGGTAGATTTGCAGTTGTCTGATACTCCTTCCATTTCAATATTATCGCTTGCCCAGTGCTCCTTGGGATGTTTAAAGCTTGGGAAATCTTTTTGTATCCAAATCCGGCTTTAAACTTCTCCACAACAGTATCTCGGACCTGCCTGGTGTGTTCCTTGTTCTTCATGATGCTCTCTGCGCTTTAAACGGACCTCTGAGACTATCACAGTGCAGGTGCATTTATACGGAGACTTGATTACACACAGGTGGATTCCATTTATTATCATTAGTCATTTAGGTCAACATTGGATCATTCAGAGAGAGTTTGCTGCACTGAAAGTAAAGGGGCTGAATAATTTTGCATGCCCAATTTTTCAGTTTGTTATTTGTTAAAAAAGTTTGAAATATCCAATAAATTTTACAGTTTCATAACTTTATGTTTGAAGCCTGAAATGTGGTAAAAGGTCACAAAGTTCAAGGGGGCCGAATACTTACAATACTTACTTACAAACAATAATAAAAACAAAAAAAAAAAAGTTATGGAAGTGAACCTACCGACCACTGTGGGCTCCAGGTCGACATATAGCGCTCTGGGAACATGGCGTCCAGAGCTGCCTGTGTTGAAGAAGGTGTTAAAGGGGTCTTCACGCAAGTTTGATCCGGTAAGGTTGTCCAGAAAAACACCATCAGGCCCCACTCCATGTTCAAGGCAGAAGAGCTCCCAGCAGGCGTTTCCAATCTGAACCCCCGCCTGGCCGATATGGACAGAAATGCACTCTCTCTGTGGACAGACAGAAACAACCACACTGAAATGTTTGGATTTACAGCAATAATGACCACACAAACAGTGCAAAGAGAAGAATCAAACAGCATTTTTGTAATGTGAAATGTAATAAAAATAAATTAAAATTTATAATTAAAATGGAATGGTTTGTTGCCATTTCATGTTGGCCTCCATTTACTAAAAATCAACAAAGAGTTTTCAAAGAGCTTCCAGCAGCATGTTCCAACATGCTGAGAATTTCAGGTTTTGTTTTTCTTATAAGGAAGAAATAACACCGCGATGAATTTTAAGACATGAGCAGACTTCCGTGTAAAATATAATTATTAAATGCCTAAAGAAAACCAGCATAAAAATGAAGCTACAGTAATTTCCAGGGCACCACCTGTTGCTTTCTGCAGCAGACTTTAAACAAAGCACATCGACTTATCAATGAATATCACATTTCTGTTCATCATAATTGGGAATATTTATTGTCTCACAGTGGTGTAAAGCTTCCTGCATAAATGCATCTTTAGTTACTTTTTTTTTCATTCAGTTAAGCATACACATACCAATGTATTAGGACGAATACATTTTATTTTTCTTGGAGAAAGTGGAGGTTGGGTTCTTTGTTTTGCATTGGTTTAATGTGAACTTAAAAAAATAGGGCTAATTAATAAACACAGCAATTTCCCACTTTGTTACTTGTTAAGACATAGACGTTGGTTATTTCCCTTTGAGATATTTGATTCCTAAGAAAAATATTTCCTCATACTTGGAGGGCATTGTAACTCTCTAGAATTGTTGCCGTTCATCTTCAAACAATTAAAAATCGTTTTTAGGAAGTTACCACAGTATATTTATTATATTATATTAATATATATTAGACTTTACAACTAGCTTTTCTAAACTGACTTCTCAGGGGACCATTTAACCACAGTTCTTAAACCTAATTTATAATATTTTAATTTCATCTAGTGAATCGGTACAGCCTTGTCAACGGCTTTGCCGAAGCATTGAGGTACAATCTACTTTCATAAAAACAAGCATTTCTTACCATTTCCAGGTGTTGTGTTAAGATCTCGTTAATAAGTTGTTAACCAATAAACAACAAACCGCGTCCCGGGTCTCCAGTAAAGCAGCACTGACTCCAATAGCCTACACTTCGCTCCATACGCGCACATGCGCAAGACGTAGCCCTGCGTGACACTGTTCTGTGCCGCATCATGTTGTTTTGGTGAGCTTTGGTGTTTTACTGAGCGTCACAAGTCCTTGGCAAATGAGACACATTACTTATTTCATTCATCATGACCTAGAAAGGCTCAATTAAAGTCCCTAAACATATAGTCCCAATTATAAAATAACAAATCTTAGCACAGCATACAATCATTCATCATACTTTGTGCTGTACAAATGGACTATGGACATTACTATTTGTATGTTCTCTCATCAGAAACATATGAATATCATAATTTTCTTCCCAAATTGAGCATCTTACTAAAATTAAATACTACACAAAAGGGGAATAAAATAGTGTCTAGAAATACAGGTTCAGCTTTGTTTAAAATATTATAGCATGGCATACTGTAACCTTCGTATGTCCCACAGTGTGTCTGTTCATAAACAGGAACATCTGTGTCTGGAATTGTCACTGAAACACTACGGTAGCATAGAATTCTATACATGACTTCAAATACATTTACATCTAGACTGCAAAAATATAAAAGTAAAAAAAAAATCTGAAGATTTGTCAACATTCGTTCAACACAGAACACAATGTTTTGTTTGCTATACTTTCACACATGATGCACCACAGATGTACTTCATTTACTAAGAGTTTATTCACTTTCCAAATGACAACCATGCCAGGACCCCTTATGTAATTTATTTATAATAAAATCTTTATCGGGAAAATATGACATCTTGTACTTTGCGTTTGGCCAAATGGAGAATTTTTTTCTTAAACAATAAAAATAATAGCTGTGATTTAGTGTAACAATTTGTGTTTTTAAAATTATGGTGTATATGAAGGATAACAAAAAGTGCAAGCACTTTAACTCTACAATGTCAATTGAGAGGACTCAATAAGACATTTTCTTTCTTTCATTTTCTTTAAATTCAGTAATGCAACATAAATGTCCACTGTTTGATAAAGGCCAAAGTCAAAAGGCAATAGCAGCAACTGCAGATGGCATCTGCTCCATTCTGTTTTCTGATAAGTAGAAATATATTGCACTTTGATGACAAAATGTAAAAATAATCTCACAGGTAATGACAGCAACATGTACCACTGACAAGAGTCATGCAGGTGGCAATGGGCTCCTTTAAGGCCTCTTTTACATCTACCACAGCAAAGCTGAATCTCTGTGCCCAGTCTGAGTGGTGAGTAAACTGTCCGCAATGGAAGGCAGCTCATAATCCTGCCATTTCTTCTTAAGAGTCCTACTTGCATTCTTGCAAACAAACACCTTTGCTTGTGGCTCTGACTTAGTGGCATGTTTTCAAAATCTAGCTGCCCAATCAACTTCTTCTTTTCCTTTAGTGCATCTCATAAAAGATCACTTTTCTCGTAGTACACAAACACCGGCATCACACCGCTGTGTTGCCATGGAGGTCACCACTTCCCATGTGTCGATGACTGGGTCGTAACATTCAATACTGCTGAGAAGTGAGTTTCCATCATACCTACAGAGAAAACAGAGGAACCTGGATTTAAACATACTTTAATGTCAGACCCAGATAAACTTGAAAAAATAAAATAAAATAAATTATTACTGGGACAGTATTGACTACAGTGTACTGGCTACTCATTTTCATCACTTTATTTGCATTGCTACCCGTTTGGCTTAGCCAAACAGCATGAACTTTGTTTTAACAGCTAGTAATAATCCTCTGTAACTACACAGAAAAAATATTATTACGCCACTGTTCTTGATATTTATGCTGTAGACATTTTGGTGGCTACCCTTGCAAAGCAAATACTACATGTGTAAAGCAACATGTTTTATAATCCCGGCCTGGATTTCCATGTCATTGCGCTCTTTCTGACTCCCTGTTTCCTGTCAATCTACCATCAGTGTGAAAAAAGATCATGTAGTAATTATTATGCAAAACAACAATAGACCAGTTTTCTTTTTTTCTTACCTTCTTGGCTCACTTGCTTGAGAAATGGAAACATTTTTTAAACACAATGAAGGCTGTATTTAATATTCTGCACTTAAATATGTAAAGTAGATCAAGTGTAGGCTAAATGTCGTTTGTCCAACAACATATACACTGTGTGCAAAATTATTAGGCAAGTTGTATTTTTGAGGATTCATTTTGTTATTGTACAACTACAGTGCTCTTGTTCAATCCAAAATGTTAACAAACCCTCAAACTTGAACATTTAAGTAGTTAAAGTGAAGTTTTGGCTTTCTTAAGAGAATATGTACACGGTTATTAGGCAACTATTAGTGTGCAGAATTATTATGCAACTAAATAAAAAACAAAGATTTTCCCATTTCATTTGTTTATTTTCACCTGTTAAAATGAGAATAATAAAAAAAAAAAAAAAAAAAAACTCAGTGACCAGACCAATATAGTCACCCTTCTTTTTGATAACAGTCACAAACCTCCCATTCACGTAGTCAGTCAGTTTCTTGGTCTGGTCAGAATCAACCTTTTGTGCAGCTGCAACCACAGCCTCCCAGACACTGTTCAGAGAGGTGTACTGTTTACTTTCACTGTAAATGTCCTGCTTAAGAAGGGCCCCAAAGTTCTCAAGTCAGGTCATTAGTTTTTCATCTTTAAGGCCTTTACTGGCCAGCCACGCAGTGAGAACTTTGATGCATGTGATGGAGTGTTGTCTTGCATTAAAATCAAAGTCTTCTTGAAAGATGCAGACTTTTTCCTGAACCACTGCTTGAAGAAAGTGTCTTATAAAAATTGGTAGTAGGTCAGAGTTGATTTTGAGTCCATTTTCAACCCAAAAAGTCCAACTAACTCATCTTTAATAATACTTGCCCATACAAGTACCCCACCTCCACCTTGCTGGCGTCTGAGTTACTGTTACTGATCCAACCCATCCATCTGGTCCGTCAAGAGTCACTCTCATCTCATCAGTCACAAAACCTTTGAAAAATCTGTCTTCAGATATTTCTTGGCCCATTCTTGACGTTTCAACTTATGTGTCTTGTTCAGTGGTGGTTTGGGTTTCAGCCTTTCTTACCTTGGCCATGTCTCTGAGAACTGAACACCTCGTACTTCTTGACACTCCAGGTAGGTTGCAGTTGTGGAATATGGCAGCACTGGAGGATAATGGGTTCCTGGTAGCTTTACGTTTGATTCTTTGCAAATCTTTGGCGGTTAATTTGCGTCTTTTCTTCTCGACACATTTCTTGTGACCCTGTTGACTATTTGTTACAAAACGTTTGATGGTTCTGTGATAACGTCCCAATATTTTAGATAGTTCAAGAGTGCTGCATCCCTGTGAAAGACTTTTTACAATTGTTGACTTTTCAGAGTCAGTTAAATCTTTTTTTTTGGCCCATTTTTCCTGATGAGAAGAATCTGCCTAATAATTATGCACACCTTGATATAGGGTGTTGATCTCCTTAGGCCACACCCTCCCTCCTTACACAAATACAAATCACCTGATATGCATTCAATCTAGAGCTGCAACTAACGATTATTTTTTGATTAATTGACTAATCTAACGATTATTTTATTTTTATTCTTTTTATTAATCGTGTTTTTTATAAACTGTATAAAAAAGAACACTAGATTAATGTATTTTAAAGAGGGTAGTAAATATGCATATTTTTAAATGAACTGAATGTGATTATTACAATGTTTAATGTGATTACTTTGATTACAATCTTAATTGTATTTCAGAGAGTGTAATGAATGTCATTTTATTATAAAATAAAAAAGAAAGCATTTAAAACTCTTTTTAACTAAGGAGATAATTCGTTATTAATCACATACTTATTATTATATTTTATTTAATTGGTTTGTCCCGAAAGTAAACAAAAATGCATCTAATTTGCATACCATGGCATTATATATTGGCGGTTATGTTATTTACAGTACATACAGACTTATAAAGATATAAGAGTTTTTAAAAAACTTTTTCTGAAAATAAATTATTAATAACAGTAACTTGTAAAGCAAAACTAGTAAACTACAGTACAACTACAACTTCTAAAATACCATAACTAGTAAAATGTATGAAAATAGATCTGAGAAATATACACATGTACTGTAGGTGTTTGGTTGCAAAAGTTTTATCTGTTCTTATCCAAATGGCATAGTTAGTAGTTTTTTCATAAAGCACAGCACACAGCCATCACTTTTATTACTATCGCTGATTTGATTAGCGCATTTGCGCTTACTATGTTTACCCCTGCCTCTCCCTCCTCTACTGGGTAAAGTGTGAGGATGTCACGGCTGTCACTGGAAGCTGCATTATTCCCGACCGCCCTGTCACTACCGCGGCCAGGGCGAGTACACCCGGCCCGTCTTCTATCACCTGTGCTAAAGGTAAAGCAGCAGATGCTACGTGCACACGGCTTCCCTTCCCAACCTCCTCGTCACTACCGCGGCCTGAGCAACTAGATTCCTCCCGTTTCTTTCACTGATGTTCGGCAAAGTGTCGACGCGTCGATGCAGCACTAATTCAATCCAATAACGATTCAAGTTTATACAGCTTGGAGTTGTTAATTATGGATGAAATTATGATATGGTCAAAATATTCACTTGCCTAATAATTGTGCACAGTGTAGTTTACTGACCTTTAGACTGCTCTAATTGGAATCTACCCAGCACATTATATTCATGGACTAGACTACAATGTCACCCTAAAACTTACATTGCCAATTCTTTAAATACATGTATTTAATAACAAGGTATAAGCAGATCATTGTTTTACTTGCTTTGCGTTGGATGACCCCATGCGTCTGCATTTTGCAATCAAAATCACACACCTCAGTGATTAATCCTAGCATAATTAATATATAATAACTTCTCACCCTGCTATAGCGTATAGGCGCCCACGCAGAACAGTCGCGCCAACGTAACAACGTGGAGTAGTCATACTGGCAACAGTGGTCCAATAGTCTGTTCTGATGTTATATACCTCAACCGAGTCTAGGTGAGATACACCATCAAAGCCTCCAACCACATAGATGTGGTCATTGAGTAAAGCCACTCCAGCCCCTGTAAAACAGAATGGTTAAAATTTGTATTATTCCACAATTTATTGAAAGATACATCACATCACACTGTGTACAGCATACCTGATCGCTTTGTGGCCATTGGTGTGACACTCGTCCAGTGGCCTGTGTGTGGGTCATACCGCTCAACTGAGTTCAATATGTTGAGTCCATCATATCCACCTATAAGGAAATGACATTGTTCTTACACGTGTTCCCATAAGACATACAAGTCCATCTTACACATGCACTATACTCAGGACATTCTCCTAAAGGACTGTATGTTTTTTTCACTTAGATAATATCCTGTCAGATCCCTAGTGCAACTGTCAGATAAAACCATATCTGACAGAAATAGACTGAACATCATATATGTCTATCAGCCTGAAAAACACTTTGTCAACATTTACCCCTCAGAAAACATGAACACACAAGTTTAGACTGCTAGAGGTTGATGGTCATATGGCTTGCATGTGTGATAGAGGCCACAGACTTAAGTTTTCTATACCTAGACAGTATATGAGTCCACTTGCCACGACCAGACCAGCTCCTTCTCTGGCAGTCTGCATGTCTCCCAGCATGCTCCACTGGTCAATGTTTGGATCATATCTCTCCATACTGGTGTGGCGCCGGCTGCCATCAAAGCCACCGGCCACATAGATCATGTCTGTAAAAAAACAAATCACATCTTTATTTTACTCTTTGTTAAATCCTGTGATTCTGTAACTCTCTCACCTCCAAGTGTAGTGGCCCCTGCAAGACCGCGACGTACATTCATGGTGGCAACAGTGTACCAAACACCATCCTCATCCGCTGTGTAATCCAGGCACTCCACTGAGCTGAGTCGTGACCGTCCATCATAACCTCCGATCACATAAACTCGATCATGCAGAGATACTGTGGCAACATAACGTCTTTTTCTTGCAATGTTCTAAAAAATTCAAATTGTTATGTAAGTGATGAGAAATATCAATGTTACTTAATTTCATATGCTTACAGGAAGGAAGCTCCACTCTTGAGTTTTTGGATCATATTTTTCAACTATATCTATTGGTGATTGTTGGCTGCCAAATCCACCAATAACCAGAAGAACTTCTTTGGCACCTGAAGAAACAATAAATAATTTGTTACTGTCAGCTATGTAGATTACAGAAAGAATAGCATAAGTGCATATAGCTGAATTCAAGAATAGACATTCCTACCTAATCTGGCTTGTGTGCGTGGGCCTTGCATCTCACTCCTCAACTCGGGTCTTAAATGGAATTTCTTGGCTTCATCAACAAGGTCTCGACACGGCAGACTACAACGAATGAGGGGCTACAACAAGCCAAAACCTGCTTAATTATGTGATATACCTCAACAGGCAATTCAGTGGAAGTTTTAGTAGGATAAGACTACAAGTACTGCAACTCACCTCAGCATCAATGACATCTGTAATGTAGCGTGGGGTCAGCAGAGGCATTCGAACAAACTCAAGCATTTCTGGCAAATAGGGTTCCCTCTCTTTTCGGTTGTGTTTTACCCAGTTCAACACTGCTTCAAATACCGGCTCCTCCGAATCCACCTTCATAAAAACAAATTTAAACAAATATATTTAGATTTTGAAAACTGCATTTACATTTATACAATGCTGTTAATGTTTATAATGCAACTCTGATAATAAGGACTGATGTTTTAGTAATATCAAATAACAAATTAAGTGTGACTTTGATTTCAATGTATGGTCTAGTTTTGCTCTGTGTGAATTGATGATCTATAAATCACAATGTGATAATGACTGTGTTTTCACAGAGTAAGATGTGTGGTTGGAAACAGGAATTTCCTGCACACAAAGGCAAACTTAAATCTTCTCTGCAATTTCAATGTCAATGCCGATACATGGCAGTAAGCACTGCTGTAAGTAAGGCCTGTAACTGATATTGAAACAGAATTGTACTTGTTTTTTCTCTCAAACTACACTGAAAATACTGAAAATTAAGAACATCAAACATAATTCACAAAATGTGATTATCAAGTACTTTTTCAGGTATTTTCAAACTAACTGACTATTATAACACAGATGTACTTCACATCAATGCCTTTTTGATATACCTATATAAAGATATCAAAGTGGTATTTAACATAACGCAGATGAGAAGCAATATATTACATTAATTTATAGTAATACCTGGATTTCATCACATTTAATCAACTTTTCGACTTCAGTTTGGCTCAGCAGCATAAACTCTTCATGTTGAACCACCTCAGAGAAATGCTTTTGGGAAAAGAGCTCAGCAGCTTGCATCAGGTCAAGGCAGTTGTGGGTTTCAGCAAAGTCACGGATGCCCAAACAGTTGGAGGGATCAAGCTGACTCTCCAAAAAATCACAACAGGCTCTTTTGACACCTAATAGAAAGACATTTATATTAACATAAAAGAGCATGTACTATCAAACTTCATAGTAGCTTTTAAAGACATTCATGTCAAGCATTTTATTAGATATTTATTTTTATTAGTTTAGTTAATTTGGCCAAGAGAGAGAGAAAAAAGAAAAACACTATAATTCCATATTAATTTAAGTTACCATTGGCCAAAAGGACGTAGGCAGAAGTCAAAGACCTATAATTGCCCACCCCTTTTAAACATTCAAATCAAAGCATCTTATAATAGCACAAAACTATACAAAACAGACGAAATACAAGGCAACTACAAAAGTTAATTAGACCACTTTGATATATTTTTTGAAAATGCTAGTCTTATATATATATTTTTTAATTGCAGCAAAGTTGTTGCATTTTTCATATTATCATCCAGACGTTCCACAAAGTCAAGCCACGTCGAGTAACACACTCTTTTGTTTGGTACGAGCACACTGCACCATTAAATTGTATTTTCCCTTTAAATTATATCCCCCTTCTTGACTAGCAAACATCTCTTGGATGTTACAAGAAAGTTGGTTATTTTTAGCTTTGTATACTATGAATAAAGTTTTTAATTTAACTAGGTCTTCATGTTTTAGGGTATATAATTTTAAGAACAGTGTGTTGGTGGGATCTCTAAAACCCACATTGTGTACAATTGTGATGGCTTTTTTCTGTAATCTGTATTCAACCATTCATTCATTTTATACCGCTTAGTCCCGTTAGGGATCACGGGTGACTGGAGCCTATCCCAGCAGCTTTGGGCCTTACACTCCTGACAATGGCCAGTTAGTCGCAAGGCTAACATTTAGAGACATTTTTGAACAAATATTAGCTATTTGTGGTCTCCAACTAACACTGTGACTGAGGATCACACCTAGAAATGTTATGCTCATTAACGCTTTAAATTTTTACTTTATCTTTACTTTAACTTTAATTTTTACTTTATTTGTTTATCTTTTTTACACTTTCCAAAATTTTTTGTTTTTGCCATGTTTATTGAGAACTTATTACTGTTGAAACATTCCTTAATTTTGTTTAACTCTGTTGTGATCTCAGTTATCATTAGTTGTAGGTCATTACCTAAATACAAAATAGTGGTATTATCCACTATGCACTGGGACGGTTTGCAGACTGTGTGAAGCGGCTGGGATGAGGATCAGCACCTCCAAGTCTGAGACCATGGTTCTCAGTCGGAAAAGGGTGGCCTGCCCCCTTCAGGTTGGTGGAGAGATCCTGCCTCAAGTGGAGAAGTTCAAGTATCTTGGGGTCTTGTTCACAAGTGAGGGAAGGAGGGAACGTGAGATTGACAGACGGATCGGTGCAGCTTCTGCAGTGATGCGGTCGATGTACTGGTCTGTCGTGGTGAAGAAGGAGCTGAGCTGTAAGGCAAAGCTCTCGATTTACCGGTCAATCTACGTTCCTACTCTCACCTATGGTCATGAGCTTTGGGTCATGACCGAAAGAACAAGATCCCGGATACAAGCGGCCGAAATGAGCTTTCTCCGCAGGGTGGCGGGGCGCTCCTTTAGAGATAAGGTGAGGAGCTCGGTCACTCGGAAGGAGCTCAAAGTAGAGCCACTGCTCCTCCACATCGAGAGGAGCCAGCTGAGGTGGCTCGGGCATCAGTTTTGGGTGCCTCCTGGACGCCTCCCTAGGGAGGTGTTCCGGGCATGTCCCACCGGGAGGAGACCCCGGGAAAGACCTAGGACACGCTGGAGGGACTATGTCTCTCGGCTGGCCTGGGAACGCCTCGGTATCCCCCCGGAAGAGCTGGAGGAAGTGTCTAGGGAGAGGGAAGTCTGGGCGTCTCTGCTTAGACTGCTGCCCCCGCGACCCGGCCCCGGATAAGCGGTAGAAGATGGATGGATGGATGGATGGTATTATCCACAAATAGGATAAATCTGAACTTATAGAAAGGTCCTTGATAACAATTTGTTTACAATAACTAATAATTGACAACGGCTTACCTTTGAGCTGCAGAAGACATGCAGCAGGGAGCAGCTCCTGTACATTCTCCACTGTAACTAACACTGTTTCTGTGTAAACAAAGTCCAGCAGGATTTCCATGGTCGACGCAGTTAGCCCCTGGATGTCAACAAAAGACTTCCCTTTCTCTGCCAGCTAAAGATCCCAGAGATCACCCATTACTATTAAGGGATTATTTGTATGCTTTATGCATTATTCACATGTGCATGTACATTATTGGTTCATCTTTGTCATTATGTTCAAAGAGATAAACTTTAAATGTACTGTTAGAATTACCTCACTGGTGAACATGGCACAGAAGTAGTCACTGCAGGCAGCCAAGACAATCCGATGTGCTGGAAAATCAGTACTTTCCACCCTCAGAGTAATATCACAGAGTGTGTTGCTCTTGCGAAGTGAATTCATTGCATTAAGGATGGATTTGGCATGGGAATTGGTCATGATATCTTTAGGAGCCATGATGCTTTGACAATTTCCCAAAGACCTCAAACTAACCAGGGAATCTAATGGAAAAAACAAAAAAACAAATAATTAACAGAGATTCAGTTTTTAAAAAACTAAACCCAGCTAATCACATCTACAGGCATGATCACATTGCACAAAACGAGTAATATGCTTGTAGGTGTAATACATTTAAGAAATACATGCTACATACTGTATGTTAGACTTACAATGCATGGGTATATTGCCAAGCAAGCAGCAGCATTAGTGGACACTAATGCAAATTATTGCAGCATATGCCCAAGGAGTTTACATGCAACACAAATTAAGATTGCAAATAAAACACCAAAAAATAAACACTTGTTGCTCCAATTAATTTGGCAACTTTTTAACAAATGTTGTAATTGCACCATATGTTGTTGTTCTAAACAAATTAAAAAAATATTAGTTTTATTTGTAGTATTATCCTTAGGCAACCTGACAGACCTAATCCAACTTACCGTTAAAGGATTTGAATACTTTTTCCACCACTGGGAGGCAATAACTATAGCTACACATTAGCTAGCGGGCTACCAAAGACAACGCTGTACACCACAGAGGAAATGTAGCTCTGTAAAGTAAGCTCTTATGCAGAGGAAGACAAGACAAGAAGCGACAAACACAACACAACTTGCCAAAATGTTGCAGATACCTGACACTTTTCAAAGGGTCTAGCTAAGTTGTGTCTGTGCTAACGTTATAATAGCATCAAAGTCTCTTGTCCCAGCTCCTGCTATCAGTCACAATAATGTCTGAAGAAATCTACAGCGATTCCATAATGACCACTAATATAGGCTCTATACGCGACATCCCCTCGGACATTACTCCGTCAGCATTTAAAATAATGCCATACTATTGTTCCTAAAACGTTAATACTTTGCGTGAATGTTTCGTTAACAGCAGCAGATCACGGTCTCTACAGATTGGACGTAAACAGAGCATTACGTTAGCGTACGTGCGCGCTACCTTCCAACAAGATGCCTTCCGCGCGTCCTCGCTGTCCTGTCTCCACAGCCGCTGTAGCAAAGGTAAAGTGACTTCTATTCAAAGTTTTAGATCAAGCTTCAACAACATCAGACTCATTTTCGCAAGTAGTGGGTATGTATTAATATAAATGTTAATACCCATCTTTTTCAGACACACAAGCACGGCGGCTTTCTCGCGTAGGAGGAGCTTGCGGCGTGTTTCCGCTCAGAACAGGCCCGTGAGAGGTAACACGGTAATATATGAAGCCTTATTGAGAATTAGCGAATAGTGGCAGAATAGTTGCCGGTAATTCAGAGGCACTGAGGAGGTAGGCATAACAAAATTATAGCGCAGCTAGTGCCGTTTGTACAAAAGGATTTAAAAGGAGTGGCAGCTGGACTGACTGCAATGGAAGTCGAGTTTCGGGATATCGATGAAAACGGGAGTTGGACGGCCATATATCAGGTAGGTCCTCAGGCAAAACAAGGTGGAAGTGAGCTCAAGTTAAGGCTGTCGTGTTGTGACCAAATACAATTAAATTACTAATATCAAACAATGACTAAAGTTCAAATGGTGTGTCGCCTGATAGACGCGATCAGTCATATTATGGTGCTCTTAAAGCTCGACTCTGTCAGGATGGACTATAACATGGAGGAGCCTTAGTGGAAATGTGGTGGCATGTGCCTTAACATTTTGGCCTTTATTCATCTAAATACACACGCAGATACACATGTTGCATTGTGTGTCTGTAATGTCATGTTAATGTGTTTTTTCTGCCGCAGGTTATTCGGCAGCAGTCGTGTGAACTGCCCTGCAAGGCTGCCAAACTACCTGAAAACAAGAATCGGAACCGTTACAGAGATGTCAGCCCTTGTAAGTAATGTTTCCCCCATTTGTCACTGTGCATTAAACAACATTGTCTACGGTCGTCTAAATTTAAGATATCTTTTTCACTATTTTGTTTTGCTTTGGTGTTTGATCACAAATCTTTGTGATCTATGTTTGTGATCAAACATCAGTCACTGGTAACTTTTTCATTATTCTGCCTGAACAGAGGCAATAATCTGTTAAACATCAAAAAGTGTCAGCATTGCTATAAACTTTTTTTAAATTAAACTAATGCCTCACAGTTAGCAACAATAGACCTGGCTTTGTTTTATTTTGTCTGTTGGCCTATTGTTTAACAGTGAATTGCAGAAAAAACAAACATTTTGTTTCAGTGGAATTGTATATATTTTCCATTTTCTGACTGTATCTTCAACAAAAAGGGAAACCATAAATTTAATCTTTTTTAGTGTTTTTTTTTTGGTGATTATCTTGCATTGTCTTAAACAGTCTGTTGCGTTAATGCTGGTGGGGTCCAAGTAAAGATAATGTTGTGGGTTTTATCTATTTTTTATATATAAAAATATTTTTGCGTGTGGTCAGAATCTGAAATGAACAGTGGTTTCCGCTTAAAAAACTAAATATGTTATGCAAATGTTGCAGTCTTGCAGAACATGTGTAAGTCAGTGACCATATATGCCAACAAGCTTATTCAATCTGTTAATGTGAAACGGCAACTCCCAAATGTTTATAGTTTACATACAAAAAGACCTATTAAATTAAATGTTAATGTTATTGTATTTTTTTTTTTTTTTATAAACCCTTCAAACAAAAGAAAGGGTTAAAAAAAGTTTTCAATAGCTTTGCTGCCGTAAGAATGACCTTTTTAGTGCCTGGGTTTTTTAAGACAGACATTTTCCTGGTTATTTTCTTCTCAGTTGACCACAGCAGAATACATCTGCAGCTGGGTTTGAATGACTACATAAATGCCAGCTTAATAACAGTTGAGGAGGCACAGAGGAAGTACATCCTTACTCAGGTCAGTACAGTGACAGGAATGAAGTTGTATTGTTCTTATGTTCAAATGTGTTTTTTGTCATGTTCTTTGAAACACTACAATAAATAACTGTATTTAGGACTGCATTAACATTTATACTTAAGGTACTTATGTAAACTTATGTTGAAAAGTCATATTGTTGTTAAAGCTAGTACCATCTGCATTACGCCATAATAGTTGTCTATAAAGACTCAAGGACACACTTTTTCCATGAATCATTGATTTTTTTTTAGGGACCCCTTCCAATTACATGTGGCCACTTCTGGGAGATGGTATGGGAGCAGAGGTCACGAGGTGTGGTAATGCTCAACAGAATCATTGAAAAAGGCTCGGTAATTGATTGATATTATACATTTGAGATGGTCTTTTTAGCTTTAATGTTGTTTTTCTTGTATTCTTTATATAATATTTACATATTAACATTAATACATCTATAAACCATTTGCATTTGTCTGATATTTGTGCTTAGGTCAAATGTGCACAATACTGGCCAAACAGAGAAGAAAAGGATGCCATCTTTGAAGACACCAACTTTAAGGTCACCTTTGTATCAGAGGACATCAAATCTTACTACACTGTCCGGCAGCTCGAGTTGGAGAATTTATCTGTAAACCCACTCTTTTCCACTTAATGGCCTGTTGACTTTTGAAATGCATCCTAAAGTTTTTCTCCCATTCTGCAGACAAGGGAGGCTCGGGAAATTTTACATTTTCACTACACTACCTGGCCTGATTTTGGAGTACCAGAGTCTCCTGCCTCCTTCCTTAACTTCCTGTACAAGGTGCGCGAGTCAGGCTGTCTCAACTCGGACCAGGGCCCTGTGGTGGTACACTGTAGTGCTGGCATTGGACGCTCGGGAACATTCTGTTTAGTGGACACCTGTCTCTTATTGGTTTGTACAGAGCTATAACTTACTTTGTTGTAGAATTTTGAATGTATCCACACAGTTAATATTTTGGGGACAATATTGTGGTGATGTAATCTTTTGCTCAAGGCCTGTGGTTCAGTGGCTTCATTGTGGATATGCAGAGCAATATCTGTGTGGAGGAATTCATCATGACTGTATTGTTCCCAAAATAATGCAATAATTTATCAGTTATGTACGATATCTGATGCTTTTATATGGCAGATGAGATTATATAAGGATTATTCTCTATTTAGAAATGTTTTTAAATCAGTTTTTGGACTGTATATTGTGTTGGCGCTGCAGATGTCCATGCGCAGGGATCCAAATACAGTGCACATGCAAGAGGTATTGCTTGAGATGAGACGCTATCGGATGGGCTTGATTCAAACTGCAGATCAGCTTCGATTTTCATACCTTGCTGTCATTGAAGGTGCTAAGTACATCAATGGAGACAAAACTCTGCAGGCAAGTCCTTAATAATTCTTATTGTAGGTTTTTCACACACTATGTATTGTCTTGATATTAAAGTGCTATATTTTTGTCTTAAGGATTCATGGAAAGAAATTTCACGTGAAGAAGATGACCCTCCAGAGTTCACCCCACCACCGCCTCTTCCTCCTCCCAGAGATTTTCCCAAAGTGGGGCCATGTTTTTTTCCTGAAAAAGATGAGATGATTGTGCAGCAGATGGTCCACAGCGTGGGGTAATTCTATAAATCATGTTTTCTATTTTTGATAAAACACATTGCTACACAAATTGTGTTCTTCTCCTCTTACTCTATTTCTCATTTAGGAATTCACCAGAATCAGAGCTACGAAAGAGAAATGTTTCTGCCCCCCATGATCCAGCTGATGGAGTTGACCATGTGGGAATTCAAGATGATACCTCCAAAGCTCCAACCACATTCCACCAGCAGCATGTGACAAAGGAAGAGGAGCTTCCTGAGGCTGTGGAGCAGAAAATAGAGGACTTTCCTGAGCCAGGGACTTGGTCCCCGCTCTTAGCCAATGTGTGCCTGTACACGGCACTGGCTCTCAGTGCTTATGTTTGTTATCGAGCTTATTTCCACTGATGTCTGTCCTTGCTCCTATGTTTTGTTCATCCCTTTCTCCACTGTTATACCAGTATGGACTTGGCTGGCCGCTTCGCCTGCTCTAACTCCGGGGTACTCTGCGAGTGAGTGGATTCATGTTCACTCATGTAATTTTTTACAATAGCAGTGCAAAGGAGTTGGTTTGAAATAGAAGCTCCCAATCCTGATCATTCACATAAGCATTTTCCTATTTTTTTCTTCTTCTTCAAGATATGATATGTTCAATAAGTTGATGCTCAGGGCTTTAGTTTTTCAGGTGTCACATCCAGATACTGTATGTATGCCATGTTAAACACAGACTAAATAAACAATAATGTACAGTAGTCTGTGAAGGGACGAGGTTTGTCAAAGCCCCTTATTTTGTCAACGGACCATGTGAATGTGTCTCTGTTCAAGTTACCAAATAAGATGTGTGCTCTTTTAATTTTTTTTTTACGAATGGAACATTTTCCAGTAAAAGCGGACTGTATTTTCAGTGACTGGTCTTGGGTTGAATGCTAAACATACAATGTGGTTAATTACTGAAAGTTGAGATAAAGGATACAATGTGTGTATACATACAATGTTCATGTATGTATATCTGTATAATCAGAGTTCTTGAGTTAAATTTACTCTGAGAGGTATATTTACAGGATATTGGATCTACAATATGTCCGATGCAGAAGATATTGTGTTCTGGTAGTGAGTAAACCATCCCTGCTGGCTCACAGTAGCAGGAAAAAAATGGGTGGGGGCCATTCATGCCACCCTTGGACATGAATGTGTAGTGTAACCAGATTGCAGCTGACATGTAGTGCATATATGTTGACTCAAGGTGTTGCACTTATGAAAGATGTTTTCTTTTTTGCCAGCAATACAAATACTTCATGGCATGGCCCTTTTATTAGTTGAAGCATCTGAATAGGGAACCAGGGATTGTGAACAAACCAAAAATCCAACACCAGCACTGCAACTTTAACAATATGCTGTTAAGATTGTTTTGTTTTTATAGTGTCACCTTAAGCTGGCAAAGTGTTTTTTTTTTTGTATCTTATTTTTTCTAGCATGCTGCATTTGTCAATCGACAGGTTTGTCCTAACAAGAGATTTTTGAGCCTTCAGTTTAAGACTCAAAGTTCACTATGGAGTCATTAGAATGTACCATTTGTCCTGTCTGAGGACACGCCCATATTAGATATATACTGTAGTTTGTGTAATCAGGTTTTTGTTTCTGCTTTGTCAAGGTATTCATCCTCAGCACCTGTGCAGCCAATGCACCTGGGTGTCATGATTTTTTTTCTATGCCAAGTTCGAGAACATGTAATTTCTTATGTACATTTTTGCTGGTTTTCTTTATAAATAAAATAAAGGCAACTGAGGCTTGGTTTTATATTTTACAACTGGCGTGGAATATGACTCTCATTTGACAAACCAATGGAAATATACAGTCACCTCTGAATGTGTTTTCATGTTATAGCCTGTTGATTAGTCAATTGACTAACGCTGTAAGAAAATCAAAACATGAAGCAGTGTTTCCCAAACAGTAGGCCTAGACCCACAAATGAGTTACTGTATTTTTTAAATCCAAAAAACTAAAACTAAATAGACCCAAAAGTTAGTAAATTAAAGTAAAAAATGGTCTGCTGGGAGTACTTGGGTTGTGATCTTGTGATTCATTGACTATTTTTGAGGGTTACTTACTGGTAATTATATTTTGCAAACCTCCTGGCTGCTTTAGAGGTAATGATGAACACTGACTATAAGTGACTATGTGGTTCACCAATTCAACATCCTTGTTTTAGGGTTATTTTTGGTTGAGTTGAGGTTGAATTTGCCAATTTTTAAATGTGGGTCTCAGGGGAAAAAGGTTAGTGAACCATGTAGCTATAATACATGCGACTGCTTTTAAACCAGCAGATGGCTCTCTGGGACCGGATATAACCACTACAGCAGTCAAAGTACTGCTTTCAAACAGTGCACTCATCACTGTGTTTAGTTATCTAGGATTTAGACACAGAGCAATAACATGCTTTACTTTCATATGAATGCAAGCGTGGTCACTATTTCGTTTTTTCAAAAGGATCATGTTTGTTTAAAATAAACCTTGGCTCATGTTTTAGTTTATGTTTTTCGGCAGCATTTTGGGTTTTGGGTTAGGTTTGTGTTTTGAACTGTAACCGCAGAAATCCAGCTGTTTTTTTCAGTAGAGCTGAAAAGAGTAGGCCTACGTTTAGACTCATACCTCAAATAAGCTCACATGAGTGTAGTACAAAAAAGGATTTGGCAACTGGCTATGGACTTCCTGTTTGGGAAATAGGAGGAATGTGCTGGTACACGCTGTACAGGAATGCAACAGAGTGAGTAACAGCACTCCCCAACACGACGCTCTTCTGACGTCGAGGAAAACTACAATCAAGGTGTGACCGGAAGTCAATTAAAGCCGCAGTTGTTTGTAATAATACATGAGCTGCTGATCTGACTCATGCTCTTTTTGAGGACTAGCGCTATTGCTAGTAGTACGTTAGGAGTTAACTAAATATGCTTATCTATGTATGTCATCTTGTAATGCGCAGTTCAAGTCTAGATCATATCCAACCCTTTCTTTCAGAGACGTCTCTGATGACATAAGTTGCAGTTGAATAAAGTATAGTAGTTTTACGTCCATTGCCTTTGCCTTTGCTGACTCTGCAGTTAGGCTACAATTGACCAAAGGCATATCAGTTTTGTTTGCTGACTCAAGCAGCATGTGTCCTCTGTTTAGTTATTAACCTGGAACTTCCCAATAGTTGTCCAGCTGTGAGGGAGCGTGGGTCGATCCTTAACTGTAAGTAGGCTGTACAGTTCATCAGAAGCCAAGCAGGGATCAGGAAATTCCTTAAGAAGGGGTGAGATGTCCTAATTGTGACTGCCAAGTCTGAGTCAACACACGTCTACACAATACAATGGAAGAATAACAGCAGGTAGCATGGCAGGTAGTCCATGTCCCTTCATGCCCTTGTCATTTCAAAACTTTAATAAGTCAGGGAATGAGCTGTATCTGTGACTTGGCTTCCAGTTTAATTTGTGTTAACCCCTTATTCCCTGACAAAACAAGGATGCAGCTGTATAAGTGGAAAGCCCAAACAGTTGTGCTCATAAGTTTACAGAATTGTTTTTTTTTTTTGGGGGGCCATTTTTCAGAGAATATGAATGATAATACAAACCACAGTTAGTAGTTGGGTGAAGCCATTTATTGTATGTGTTTACTCTTTTTAAATCATAATGACAACATAAATTACCCTAATGACCCTGATCAAAAGTTTACATACCCCTTAATAACGTGTATTGCCACCTTTAACATCAATGACAAGACTTGAAGTATTTTGTGGTAGTTGTGGATGAGGCTCTTTATTTTTCAAATGGTAAAGCTGCCTTATTCTTCTTGGCAAAAAGCCTCCAGTTCTTGTAAATTCTTGGGCTGTCTTGTATGAATTGCATGTTTGAGATCTCCTCAGAGTGGCTCAATAATATTGAGGTCAGGAGACTGAGATGGCCAGAACCTTCACTGCTGTAGCAAATGACAGGTTGACCTGGCCTTGTGATTTGGATCGTTGTCATGTTGGAACGTCTAAGCGTTCCATGCGCTTCAAAGTTAAATTTTTGTCTCTTCACTCCAAATGACTTTGTTCCAGAAGTTTTGAGGCTTGTGTCTGTGCTGTTTAGTATTGTAAGCGGGATGCTTTATGGCATAGTAATGGTTTTCTTGACCATGCAGTCCATTTGTCTTCAAGTGCATCCTTATTGTGCATCTCGAAACAGCCACACCACTTTTTTCAGAGAGTCCTGTATTTCAAGTAATTTTTTTATGTTTTTCTTTACATTCCAACCAATTTTTCTGGTATTTGTGGCTGAAATTTTTGTTGGTCTACCTGACCTTGGTTTGGTTTCAACAGAATCCCTTATTTTGAACACTACTAATTGGCATTCTCAATTCCTTGGATATCTTTTTAAGTCCCTTTATGTTTTTTACAGTTCAATTATTATTTCCCATAGATCCTTTGACAATTCTTTTGCTTTTCCCATGACTCAGAATACAGATACGTACCAGATGAAAGATGCAAGGGTCTCTCAGGAGCCAGAAACTCACTGACCTTTTATTCACACACACTGATTACAAGCAAACAGATCACAGGTGAGGATGGTTACCTTTAGTAATGTTATCAGGGTTAAATCACCAGGGTATGTAAACTTTTGATCAGGGTCATTTGGGTAGTTTCTGTTGTCATTATGAATTAAAAAGAGTAAACACAGTTGTTAGACAATAAATGGCTTCACCCAACCACTAACACAGAGTGAAAGAAAGGTTTTTGTGTTATTATTCATATTCCCAAAAAAAGGCCAAAAGAAAATCCCAATTCTGCCCGGGTAGAATGACCTATTAACTTATGAGCACAACTGTATACAATTAGTGTATGTGACTGTTTTGTGAATACTTTTACTGTTTTATTTATTATTGTATGTAGCCTATGTAAGTTGTATACAGGTATGTACATACTAATGCATTCTTTAGAGGGGCTGTGTTGTTGTTGTTGTTTGAGGTCACTTAAATGTTATGGCTTTAACATTGTAAACACAATGTTCTTTAACCTCAAATGGAAAAGCACTGACTTGTTGCACTCCAGCGTGTGATGTCTTTGGTTACGTCTGTTGAGACACTTTCTCGTGAGCAGTTCCTTTTCCTCTTCCTGTCCTCTCTAGCTGCTGTTGAGGAGCAAGTGACTCTAATGACATACGCTCTTGAGTGTCACACTAAAGGCAATCTTCATGTAGGTCAATAGTGTTAACACTCGGAGAGCTTGGAGATGGTGCTTCCCCTCGCTGCACTTCAAACCTGCCACATACTTCCGCATGATGAAGGCAGCTAAGAGTTGACGTAGCAAGTGGTCTATGTAAACAAGCCACCTGACCTGAGAGCTCACCACAGACTGCCACACTGTTCTTTTGGGTTATTGTTGATGTTTTTTTAGTGCAACAATGGAAAAAAATACATCACTCTCTCCTGTGATGCATGGTGCTGTTAGCCTATTTGGTACAAACAAAATTATGAGCTTGTTGCATCAACATTAGGGAATAAGGTGAAAGGTAAAAGGCTGTAAACGTGAGGATGTTCACATTTTGGGGCCTATGTGGGGGTTGAATGTTCTTTGGGCTTTTTTGCTTCCTGTTGAGAAATATGTACCTGTCAACATTATCAATACTCTCACATACTGCTGATTCAGTGACCACAGCAAAGATTCTGCAGGACGTTACTAAAGACAGACAACAACAACAGAGGGGGTGATCTGTTGTCCCTAGTGAAAAGGATCATGTGTCAAACCCGGTGCACTTTGTTTTTAAGAGCTAAAAAGTTGTGTATCTTAAACTCACTCATTTTAGGTAATTTGATTTTTGTTTTTGACTCATCCCCAATCTTATAGGTATTTGGCCAGTATACTAAACTAAACGGGTAATATGTTAAGAATGCCTTTTAAGGCCTGTTGGTCATAATAAAACTGACTCTGGTCATCTAGGAAAGTTTTAGAAGACACAAAGAGGAACAGTGCAATGAACAGAACTTTCTATATTGGTTGATACCACCACACGGGATGGACTACACATCAAGAGCATTTTTGAGAATCAGACAAGTCCAGATAAACCTTCCACTGGAAGATGTTACGGATAATAGAGCCTAATGTGCTCTGATATCAATGTTACAAACAATGCATACAATGGAGACAACATGAAGGTGATTCATTTAATTTTGATGCTCCGTCATTAAACAATCATTTTGCAAGGGTGGTCAGATGTTGCACAAGACTTGGGCAGTGATACTTGCCATAGAGTGACCGCAACTAACTTCTGCGCGTCACTTGAGTGTTTTTTACTGTCATGTTAAGTAAAATAGCAGAAGTGGACCAAGATGTTGAAATCCTGGTTCACTTCAAGACAACTCATATTCTTGTCCGTTTACCGTAGCTCAGGCGCCCTGGCTTCCCGTTACATGTTGTGACATGGAAATGTAGCATTACTTACTTTCTAATCAAATTGCAGACTTAGCCTGCTGCACCAAAAAGTGAGTAAATGCATCATAAAGTATTCATGATGTTTATTACAACTATAATGTAATAAAATTCTAAGTCTGACTGCTCAGTGACCTCCAAACTCACAACTTGGCTCTGCTCCAACAGCTAGGGCTAGGCCAAGTCACAAGTCACAGTTAACAGCACGAGAAATGCCATCAAAACAAATTTGCCATTCATGCTGCAATACTCCTACTATACTTTAATGATGTAACAATACAGTCCTGTAAGTAATATAAAAGGTGGTCAGGTGTCGGTGGTCGGGTGGTCAAGTCAAGTTGGTGTCATAGCTTTTATTTTTTATTAATCTAGTAATTCCAATCTGCCCATTCATATTTTAAATGCTTCAATGCCTGGATTATTATATGAACAGCAAGTGCAGCTATGATAAACTGTTAATTGCCTACTGAATGGTGGACTATAATATTAGGTTGTAACTGTATATTGTATCCTTGTCTAGCCACTTGTTAATGTTCAACACAATAGTTACCACCAACCTCTGAGTTCTCACTGAAGTAAAGTTAACAGCCTGCTTTACATTGTTGGCTGGACTTGTATGTAATATTTTGTTTGAGAAGTACAACATAATCCAATATTCTGAAAGGAGGAAGGATGTCCTTTTTGTACATGACTTATCGCCCAAAAAATCTTGTATTTCACAACTTGTACAGATGCTACAGGTGTGTTTGCGTGGAAGCCAGTTTGCCTGTGGAGGCCTATGATGCAATGTGCTGGAGTTTACGGACAGACACTGCCCATTGACGGTAAAATGAGGAAAGAGGGCTGGGCTAAACATTTAAGAAAAGAGGTCATACTCTGTGGGAATTTCCTTTCTTCTGTCAGCATTGGAGTCGGGAGGGAGCAGGGAATGACAGTACTGGTTTAAATACTGGAGAAAACAAAGAGTCATGGAGGGAAAAATGCTTAGAATGTTTAACTAAATCTGAGCCAAAACTGACAGCTAAAGGATCACACAGGGGAAACGATATAAAATGAGTGTTTATTATTATACCTTGAACACAATAAGCTCTGTCGGATCATTTTCTCTGCTCTGTCGCAATGACTAAGCTTAAAACTTAAAGCTATTGTCTTGCAGAAGGAGGAACATTTTTTTGTCTTAATGTGGGTGTAACATTCTTGCGTGTTGGGAAGGGAGGATATTGCAGAAGAGCTTACACTGTTCATCTCTTAGTGTGTTGAAACAGCCACAACATTTTAAACACACATTTTGTTTTGTTTAGTTTACAGAGCTATGCACTGTCCACATGCCAAGTGTGTCTTCTCCCCGAATAAAATGCACTATCATGCCATGTTTTGTCTTTTCTTTAACAGGTTTAATACAGTGCAGGAAGAGAAACACAAAGTCTGCAGCTTGTTAAATTCTACTGTGCGCACTTATCAACTTATCTTTGATTGTTTAATCTTTGTCACTCCCATTTAAACTTCTACATTTTGTCTTTTACTAAAGGGTCAACTACAGTTCGCTGGGGGTTATTCAGCTGCAACCACTCCCATGTGCCAGTATAGTTCATACTGTGACCTGAGGTGCCTGTGAGGAGGGTTAGTTGTTGATTAATTTCCATGCAACCTTGAACCCCTCACGAGGCCAGTGGACCCAGCAGACTATTGACAGACTTGTGGGCTAAAGATAAAGCTAACATTTCAGTGCTGCGTGCTGTAAGACTGCAGTATTGCTTCATCATGAATTAGTTGGCTACTTATAGGTCGGACTTTGTATTAAATAAATAATGACAGGTTTGGTGCTAAAATGTGAACTCACCAAAGCGTGAATATTGTGTTCTGTGTCTTTTCCAATTTTAGGGATCACATCAATTTTATCTCGCTTTATTTCAAGGCATGTAATCATAATATACTTTGATGACCACCTGACTTTTAATATTCAACCGTTTACAGTGTGCCCCCATAAATGCAGCATAAGTAATAAGTCAAAGTGGGAACTATCCTAAACCTAGGTTAAACCAGGCTGAATCTGGGCTAAACAAAGACTAAACAGGGGCTAAGGTTTTAATTAAGGCAAAGACAGGCATAAACAAAACAAAACAAGACCAAACCCCAATTGTGTCTATAACTAAACAAGGACTAACTGAGTCATATTGATTAAACTGAGATATATTTAAATTTCCTTGATGAGATTTTTATATATTCACTAGTTTTTTAGTTGTCTCACTGTATAGGATATGGACTTCTGCTTTGTGGCTGTTTAAAAATGTGATGTTTCTGAGATATAACCAAAAAGATGTTGAGAATGAAGAGTGTGCTCCTAAACCATCCTTTACTGTGTTTCAGACTCAAGTCACATCTGCAATAAGCTGTAACCCAGGCCCAAATACAATGTATCTGTTACCATGAATATGTAAGGTAGGTGTTACGCCCTGTCAGTCACCCTACGCAGCCTTAAAATGCACAGAAAGAAAAAATATGCAATAAAAATGTTTAAACAAAAGTAGAAATCTGTTTAATTCAATAAAATATCAAGTACAATTAAAGCATTTTGCCTTACACTGTTAAATAATTACACTTATTTCATTCATTGCCAGCACTATTACAAAGAGTTGCATCATTTCACTGCAGCACAACTCTTACCATGACAACCACTGCTCCAGATAGACCAGAAAATGTAGAAATTCACACTTGCATGTAAAACCTGCACAGAAATACTGCATACACAAAATGACATCTGAGAGTAAAGCTCGGTGACATGTGAGAATCGTGAGGGATTGCGCAATCCATGCACCCACTTGTTCAGTCTTATTCAGAGTGTCTTTGTAAACTGGTGGTAGTACCGTTCAAAACTCGGTTCAGTGGACCGCCTCGAAAGTCCATCAATGAGACAGAGAGCCCAACAGAGCCGCGTGGGGGTACCTAACACTGTCCCGTGGCCGACAGCAGGTTACGCAGCGTAGCCAGCTCCCGGGACAGCTGTTCCACACGCTTCTGTAAACGGTCATTCTCCGCGGCCAGTTCAAGTACTTTATGTTGTGTCTCTAAGTTGCGCATTTTAGCTTTATCCCTGCTTTTCCTCACAGCCAGGTTGTTCCTCTCCCTTCTCATTTTGTACTCCTCACTGTCCTTGTCCAGGCGCTTCTTCGACTTGCCACTGGACATCTTGCCCCCATGGGACGGCGACCTGCTCTTGGCCGAGGGCCCGGGAGTGCCGGGCGGGCTGGAGCAAGTCGAGGACGCAGTGGAGATGTTTCCCAGACTACCGCTGGGAGTGGAGTAGTGCAGGTAGGACCTCATGTCAAAAGCCGAGCCGTTCTCCATCTTTCTGTCTTCTTGGCTCTCGTCTCTGTCTGCAGCTCTGTCCTCGCTGGGCTGGTGCAGATCAGCGTACAACTGTGCGTAAGACTCCCTTGGGTCCCGCAGGTTGTCGCACTGACTTCCCTCCAGTAGCGCGTAGTTTTTGTAGTTTTGCAAAGCGCCCGCTCTTTTAATCTTGTTCTCCGCCAAAAAGTCTGAGAAGATGTCCCCTTGTGGCTGCGCCTGCTGTGGACAGTGCAAAGCCGTGTCCAAGTACACACTGAAGTCTATGGCTCTCTCACGCTCCTCAAAACCGAGCTCCGTCATGGAGTCGCCAATCTTCCAGTGAGAGCCGCTGATCGGAGTGATAATGCTGTCTCGACCGTGGAAAGCAAAACTGCCCTCGTCGTAGTAGCCGGCCACTTCCATGGATCTTAACACCCGCCGGATAGTAGGGGCATGGAGGGCTAGAGGAGAAGCCCACAGCAGAGTTAGCTCAGAAGATGCCTCTGATGAAATGTCTCTGCGTGGGAGTTGGTTTAATCCCCTGTGTCACTGCTGCGACTGTTGCAACTGAAGACAGTGCTCTTAGTTTAGGAGAATTTGACAGGTCTTCCTGTCTCCAGGGGTTTTATTAACAACAAGGGGCGGGGCTGAACTGGGCAGGTGTGTGACGCGCAGCGCACAGCAGCCAACCTGTGAGTCCCGGGACTTTTCTCAGATTAAACTCATTCATTATGTCTGAACAGTCACTGGACAAGTTTTTGTTAGCACTTGTCGCACGAGTCTGTGGGTAACCTATGTGAGTAGGACAAGGGGAGTTATCCTTATCAATTATCATAAATCTATTGACGCAAAGAAAAATAAAAAAGTAAAAATATTAACTGCGTTTCTCCACTGACATCACATAATGCAAATCTTTTTCTTTTTTTTTGCAATTTTCACCGTTTGTTTTTATGCTGACTCAAAGTGATATCAAGAAGACTTAACTCACACTTGGTGATAACCTAATATTTATTATGTTCTAGGTTCATATAATAACAACACTATTAAAGCATCATTGGACACATCCTTCCTACTCCTTCACCACAACATTACAGACCAGTTCAAACCAGCCACGACGAGAGAGGTAAAGCTGATCATCAACATAAGACACTACAGGGTCTGGGTGGGAATTATTACCAAGTTAGGCTACTCATAGTTTGTAAAATATTCAAAATACTATAAACACAAGGTAAACGATAAATGCTTCAGATAAAATGGCATAAACATAAGCATACGACCTGCCAGGTTGTTTATCAGGCGGTAAATAATGTGTAGTAGTTCGTGTTAAAACCACTAAATCATAAGCCTGTCCACAGCAACAAAATGCACATAGCTTTTCTATTCTGTGAGCACTTTCTGCCACCTTGTGGTAAACTACACAAACAGCAGCCTGACACTTTATGGGACGTATAGGCTACATATTCTCACCATACAAGCGGTGGAAACACTGTTAGAAAATAAAAGAAAGTTTGGCTTGGATAAAAACTAGGCCTAGGCCTATATGAGTCCCTTAACCTTTGGCCAAGGCCTGCAGTGTTTCATTAAAATCAAAAAGACGAAGTGAATTTCTAGCACTAATAGAAGGCTATGCTAGACTATTATTTTGTTTAATTTTTTAAAAGGCTGTCCTCGGAGAACTTTAACCTAATTTTACACTGAGTTAGTGTGGCTCAATCATTTCCGTAAGAAAAAATACCAAATGTACCCTACACTAAGCAGCTATATTTAGTTTGCCTAGAAATCAGGAACCATAACAGGACTAACAGCAGACAAAATAAGGTTTAAGAGAGCGTTTTTTAACAAGCCTGTAAGACTGAGACTTTGTCCGACAAGTAACTAGGAATTTGTTCAAAGTTGGGTCAATAATAACACAAACAAAGTAGGACAATACATTCAAATAATAGTATATTAAGTTCACTGTATACACACTTCCTGATAAAAGTTGTGTTGACATGAATGTGACGTGTGACACGCACAAACAGCAGCGTTCAACGGTGAGGGTAACAACAAGACAAGCCGGGTGGAGTCAGGAAATGCAGTCTTTCCTCTACTAATTCCATTGGCTTGCACAAGGTATGTACCGCCCTTGTCATTCACTGATTGGTCATTTGGTTCAATAACTTGCTTCTGATTGGTCAAAAACGCGATGCCGTCTGTGGGCTGAGAAGTTGCTGATTCCGTTGGTCCCTGGCTGCGAGCAGATAGACTGAAGGGGCAGGGCCCACAGTGGAGAAATGGCGAGAATGGAAAGGCAGGACGGGTGTGGAGTTGAAACACGGAACCCTGACCTGTCTGGACCGGACCGGGGTGCGGCCAGATGGGGTCCACAACACGCCGGTGCCCAGGAACTGGCAAATTTATACTCGCCAGGTGAGTCAAGCCCTGTTTCTTTAGCGTCCTGCGAGCATGTCCAGTTTTTGAGTCAAAAGTGGCGTAATGTGTGGGCTGCATTTTAGTCTTTAAGTAACAAACTGAAACTCTAAGCAAAACAAAGAACTTTAACTTATCTTTTAACGTTCAAAGCACTCAGAACAACAGCTAGGATATAGTTAGCTAGTTTGAGGTGTAGCTTGTCCAAGTGACAAAGGAGATGAGTTCCTAAGTGTTTGTGAGCTTTCGTATCTCTTGACTTTTTAATATCAGCACCATTTGGAAAAAGTCAAAGCTTCTGCTTCAAAATAAAAAGTTAATTTGAACAATGAGTCGTTGTGACTTTCTATAGCAAACGTTGTTAAGCTAAAAGTAACGTTAAGTCTCTACACCAGCCTACGCCTTCATTACCAAAACTAAACATTGGCTGACACCTTTGCGGCATTAAATTATTTAGCCTAATGTTTTAATAATGATAGTGTTACAATTTGAAATTAAACCCTTAAATAAACTATAAATAAACATACAAACCCATGAATACATGCCCACTAGACAAACGGCTATGTTTGGTAAGATCGTCAAGTTATGCATATAATTTATTATATAGTTTCTGTTGTGGAGTCAACTTTATTTTCACAGGTATGTCAGGTCAAACTGCTTTGTAAAACATAACAAGCATTTTATCCATTTTATTTTGTTGGCAAAAAAACGTATTGTTTTGCTAACTAATTAATTATTTACTTTTTAAACTGTGGGAATTGTAAGCATCTAACTGACTGTTTGTATTTGTTTTTTTAAGGTAAAAGATGTCAAGAATGGATAAGTGTCATTCTTTGCTTTTCTCTTATGGCCTTCAATTTTTTTTACCTCCTTGCCAATTTCCACCTGGTCCATGTTTCGCACATTTTGTTGGGCATTGGTAAGAACAGAATCAAACATAATTAGTCTTAGTATACCTGCTATGCCTGATAATGATGATTTCATGTGCATTTTCAGTGGCTGGAATACTTACTGCAGACTTTGCATCAGGACTTGTTCATTGGGGTGCTGATACATGGGGATCTGTAGATCTACCCGTCTTTGGAAAGGTAGGCTGGTCTGTGATTGACTCCATAATATGAATGGCAAAGTGGCTTGTAATATAACTTAAAATTTGGAAATAATAAATTTGACTGCAGGCATTAGCTTTCTTTAACAGGCCAGTTCTATTGAGATGCTAAGTGTGAATGCGTGGCGAACACTATATAATTTATTACAGTTCAGTCTTCTGCAATATGTATGTATGTACATACATGTTGATGTCACAGAGACAATAAAGATCTGATATTAGGTGCTGCCATACAATCTAAACATGCTCACTGCTGTATAAAAAGATAATCTTTATATTTCTTTGTTGTACTGTGCAATCTGCTCTGCAGGCATTTATAAGACCATTCAGAGAGCATCACATCGACCCCACAGCAATTACCCGTCATGACTTCATTGAGACCAATGGTGACAACTGTATGTTGACTATAGTCCCTTTAGCAAACATGGCCATCAACTTTCTCACCCTCTCCCCTGGTGGGTTTTTGACAACATTGCTGGCATTGTCTTACCATTTTGCAGCCGTATTAAATATCTTATTGCTCCCTAACGTGTAACTGTTTTTTTCTCATTTCAGCTGAGATCTACCATAGCTACCCATGGTATTGCTACTTATTTGCCCTTGCTATTTTTGTGACACTCACAAACCAGATTCACAAGTGGTCACACACATACTTTGGCCTGCCCCGTTGGGTTCTGTTTCTACAAGACTGCCACATCATCCTTCCACGCAAGCACCACCGAATTCATCATGTTGCCCCACATGAGATGTACTTCTGCATCACTACAGGTTAATTTATAGATAAAACCCCAGAAAAGAGACCATTTATGGGATTGTATATACAATTATGATAAAGGTAGAGCTGGGTTGTCATTGAGATTTGTGCTTTCAGGCTGGCTGAACTACCCTTTGGAGAAGCTGGGTTTCTGGCGGTACCTGGAGGATCTTATCCAGGGTGTGACTGGAGAGAAGCCCAGATCGGATGATTTGAAATGGGCACACAAAGTGAAGTAACCTTGTAGACTAACTGCATCCTACCTCAGAAGACACTGGCATTGTTCAGGCTTCTCTGGATCTGTTCAGGCTTATCGTCTCCTTTTGCCTCTATAAAATATAATTATTAGAAAGAAAAGCGAATAGTTTTTGATGCCATAACAGTCTTGCACATTTAGTATATTTATTGAAAGGAGGGCTTTGCTGATGATACATGTTACTCTGCTGAACAACATCTTAATTTGCAATATTTATTTTTCTCTCATGTCCTACAAGAACATCACTTTTTGTGGTGGTTCACATTTTTATATTTTTGCTCTGATTCAGGCTTCTAAAATCACTTCAGAAAATCCCAAGTGATCCTTAACAAGAATAAGTGAAAGACAAATTAACACCTTTTACTTAAAAGAGATGAACTATATGACTCACAATACTGACAGTGAGTGCTAAATTTCTCTTAGCAGCTCCACCTTTTAATGTTAAACTATGACAATGTTTGTGGTAAAAATAACTTTGTTTGTTGTTACCAGTGTCAATAGCAAACAAACAAATAGACTAACTACTGTTAAATTATTGCTTATTTTGTTTAGCTGCAAATTATTAAGTCAGAGAAAGGGTGTTTTAAGGAATCGATGTTTCTGTTATTATTTAGGTAAAACACAGCCATGGTTATTATGATTTTCTTGGGAAGTTAATCAATCTGAGATGCAGACCAGTTACAACTGTAGTAGAAGTAGTAGTAGTAGGCTATCTGCAAAGGATTATCACCAGAAAGTTAAAACTAAAATAAAAATAAATAAAAGGTCAGCATCTAACACAACTAACTGTATCTTTTTATATGGTTATTTGGCCAAAAGGTTTATTTATTTTATTTTTGTTTTTTACTCCTGACTTACTGTAGCTTCAGTTAAAAAAGAAACAAATGGCATTGTATTCTGCAATTTAAATAGTAATTTGTGTCTTTTGGGACCTATGTCTCAGAAGTAATTCTTTGGTAAGTTGTGCCAACCATTTTAACACTCCTAGTAATGTGCAACTGACCTGTCAATTTCAGAGCTTAATATACTCAAGTAAGGTTGCCTCTGTGTACTGCCTTGACAATGGCATTGGTTTGGTCTTTAGTGAAGGTTGGTGATTCAGAAATTTCTATAAAGAGATATAAATATGTATTGAATTAGTTACTTGTTTCAGCTAATTTGTAATTATTTTGTACAGGAACTAACTATGCAGTTCCATAAGATGCCCTTAACTGTATGTCTTAATGTTTTTGTTTTGTTAAATTGCCTTTTTTTCTAGTTTTTTTCAAATGTGGAAAAGAGGAAAATTGAAACTCAAACGTTTATAACTGCATGACCAAATTGCTTTTCTTAATGTTACAAATGCAGAAATAAGAATGCATGCATTTGGCATGTTGGCTTGTGCAAGCAATATACAAGGTGACCAACTTTCCTCTGGGTTTGTGTAAAGAAAGAGTGACTAGAGACTTCTGCACACTCCAACTGAAATACTATGTACTGCTTTAAGAGATGTCCCCACTCCTATGTTTAACCTACCAAAATGTTGTCTTCATTCCAAGTTCTAGGGGTGAAAAGAAGATGAGGTAACTCAACAGATGGGTGTACCAATTTATGTAAAATGTATTGCTTTATAATCCCAGAAATTGAAATGCTTTATTATTTTTTAATGAAATTAGATCACATAATGTATTCCAGTTTTGAATGCTTCTTACTTGATTACATCAAGTTTGTTAACACTGCAGATTGCTTATAGCCTGTGGAGGATTGTAAAGAGTAGTTCTGTGGGCTTGATGGTGTATTATTAGCTGGCTCCTGGGTAGGTGTTGTGCATCAAAGTTTAAAAACAAAGAAGTCTGACTTTTGTAGTGTTTTTATCAGTATTAGGACACATTTATTTTTGGCCTTGGCTCTAATGCTTTAGCGCTTGATCATAAGACAGCAGTTTCAAAACATTAGTGGTTAAATATAAAATAGGAATTTGTTACATTATGAATTAGGATACATTAAGCAATAATTTGTTTATAGGTTAAAAAGAAATATGTGATCAGAAGGAAGCCATAAATTTATAATTGTTCTGTGGAGGAAAAAGTGATGATGATTTTTGGATCATGAACTTGTTTCTCCAGATGATCTCAGGATTGTAATTAATAATTCAGTTACTGATTTGAATTGGTCAAAAAACAACTGATTGTTGAAGTGTAGTAGTTTGTGGATCTTGCTTTAATCAAGCTTTGCTGGCCTATAATCCAAGGATTTGAATATGGCTTTTCAATATCAAGGTGCAATTTGTGATTCCACTGTGTAGGAGACAATAGGCTTTCACTCCTCAAGTTTAAGGTATTCTTAAATACAAAAAGGGTTGTTGTTGGTATATGTTAACATGCTGTGTTAAAAATAATTTTGTAATGATTTGTAACTTTTTCTTGAATGGCCTTATCCCCTTCCTGTAACTATTGCCAGCATTATGGGAAGCAGTCAACTGGCTGACTTTAAATGACCCTTTACTTGCCACTCATCTTGTTAGGCAAATCGCATTTGGATATTGTAGGTGGTTGCTGGTGGTGATGGAGTTAAAATATCAGAATAATGCCTTGATGCCTTTTTGTTGTCTTCTATTTGGAAGACTCACAACTGTATTTATAAATAAACTAAACCAATGTTTATTAATCTTTTTGTTAATTTCTTTCTGCATAGCTGCTATTTACCATTTACCATTTTGCACAAATATAGATAGGCTATAGAAAGTGAATTCATCAAGAGACAGTAAACTCTAAAGGTAGCAGGTGCCAGTCACATATAAACCACCTGTTATGGTGTAGGCCTTCTAGTTAGCACAAATACGTTTGTCCAATAGCAAAATTGTGCACTATTTCTCTGCTAGCCTCTGCTTTCCTAAATTGTACTAGGTATTGTAGAGATGTGGCTGACACACAACACGTAGCACATTTATGTCGTGATCCTATTGTTGCTTTGTGACATAATACAATAATGACTGTCAATTTCCCATTGTTTGAGGAACAAATTACCAGTGTCATTGCAGCGGGTTTGTCTGCATTACATCAACCTCTGAACACAAACAACCCGTTTTTGATTTCAAAGAGTAGGACAACGAAGTGATGTGCGCACGAGTGAAAATCGCGCACGAGCCGTGAGTGACAGTACCCATGATGCCCATAGAGCGTGCGCGCTCCCCTTGTGTCGCGACAAGATGGCGGTCTCCGCCGGATCAGGTAAACGCTTTAGAGAAATAAGTTGAGATAGCTATTGGTTTGCTCTTACATCGATTCTTACGCATTTTGTAGTTATTTAGCTCCAAACATAGTATATTTATCTAGTGATAAATGCGTAATGCAGAAAAATGTAAGTTAACGACCCGCTTCAAAGAATGAATATCGGCAATGTTGTCCGCGCACATAGTAAGGTTAGCTAGCTTTAAATAAAAGACGAGAGGCTATGTGGTTCCGTCACAATAGGCTTGTTGGTGTTTGCGGTGGACTACAGGTTGATTAAATAGAATTCAGTGGCGGTAGCTCGTTTTCCGCATTGACACCGTATCAAAAGTTATTGGCGTCCATGTTGAACACTTATTTTAGCCTAATGGCTAAAGCTCTGGCCACATACAGCCACACCAACGCCTGAGTCAGTCAAGTTATGATATGCTTTAGTGACTCTAAAAATGAGTATTTTACAAAGGGTTATTAACTGCATAACCTAAATGATGGATGCTGAGCATATCGGCTAAAGTGTACTGAAGATATTTGGCCATAACCGCTAACCATTTTCTAGAGTGTCGCTTGAATACAGATCTGTGGGTTAAAATGAGTTACGAAGCTGTTGGACGTAACTGAAAGGGCTAAAGCAGTTGGACGTGTGGTTGGGTGTGTGCACAGCTCAGGTGTCGTTGCAGCATCAGACATTTGTTACTGCAAAGGCCAAACAATGCAGCATCCCTGGTGCCCAATGATAAATTACAGGCCCACACAAATTACCTGGGTTTACTTATTGGAATATAAGATTTGTACTACAAAAATATATTTTGTTATGCAGGTTGTTTAGACTTTTTAAGGATGTAGATTAGTGTAACCACAGACACCTGCATTATTTTAAAACATTACCACCAAATGCAGTCTCCATAATTTTGTTAAAGGTCAAATTTCTTGTGCCTACACTAACAGCTGTTAAAGTTCCCCGCAATTTCCGGCTCCTGGAAGAGCTGGAAGAAGGCCAGAAAGGTGTTGGGGATGGGACAGTGAGCTGGGGCTTGGAGGATGATGAGGACATGACCTTAACACGATGGAGAGGGGTGATCCTTGGCCCACCAAGGGTGAGTAAACCCTTTTGCACTAAACCCTCATGCACTATTGGGCAATTGTTGCTGTGCTGGACTGCAATCTTTTAACTTTAAAAACATGAAGGCATAACAAAAGGGAGCATCCCATCATGTTCTAACTAATATAAATATAAATGATGTGTTGTTTATGTCTATAGTTGGTTTTACTGGTTTTATGCTTTACACTGTCCAAGAATGATGTGTTGCTAGTTAAACATTTCCACTTACCTTTCTGTGTGTGACACTTCTCACAGACGAGCTATGAAAACAGGATGTACAATCTGAAGGTAGAATGTGGGCCAGGATACCCTGAGTCTCCACCATTTGTCAGATTTGTGACAAAGATCAACTTGAATGGTGTGCACAACTCCAACGGTGTGGTATGTATCTGTCGTAGAGAAAATAATTAGTTTTCATTTTAAATGATAAAAAATAGTTTTTGATTTAATATTAAGACAAGTTGCATCTGTTCTCATGCTTTGTGTGCTGCAGGTTGATATGCGAGCAGTGTCAGCGTTGGCAAAGTGGCAGAACTCCTACAGTATCCGGATGGTGCTGCTGGAGCTGCGACGGCTCATGACATGCAAGGAGAATATGAAGCTTCCTCAGCCACCTGAGGGCCAGATCTACACCAACTGAGCCCCATACTACTTTTGTCTCCAGCTGTCCTTTTTCCTAAATCTTCAGTTTGCTTTCATCTCAATGTCATATGACATTCTACGTCCTGCCAGCGTTTCGGCTGAGCATGTGTTCTGCCACACACACACACACACACACACACACACACACACACACACACACACACACACACACACACACACACACACACACACATACATACAGTGACCTACAACATGCAGGCACATGATACAAATTTATGTATACACAGTTACTGAGTGTTCATCAAAATCATTCCAGCTGTGGCCCCTCCCATTCCCTGAGCTCTGAATGGACTGGGGTCATTCCTTAGCCCCCATCAGATGTGATCATTCAAATACTGTACATCTTTATTAATTTTTTTATTATTTGTTAAATCAGAATGTACAATAACATAAATAATCTTATTGCGTGTACCTTTGTGTGTCGCTTTTTTGTAATATTGCAACCAGCTACATCAATTCAAATAGTTCACTTTAGTGTGTGTGTTTTCTGTTAGTAAAGCTTAAAGGTTAACATAAAAAAAACTCATACCCTTAACAGAATTTAAGCAGGACAAGTGTCTCTAGTATGTCATCAGGTGGTTTATTCTCTTTAGGGCTTGTTGGCATGGGCTTGAGGCCTTTAAAAGCAGTTCTTGTACCTGCATGGCTGCAGTCTATCAAGCTATAATTAAGGATATTTTCTGTAATACTAGTCCACAGTAAGTATACTTCATTTGAATATGCATGGATGCACTATACTATATTGAACTAAATCTGCTTCTTCTTTTGCCCAGTGTAAAGGATTATCTGACTTGACTCAACAATGTAACGTCAAGGTGTGTTAAAGAGTTATGGTTGATACGTATGCAGTAGATACAGACATACTATCAACAAAAGGACTGATTTATAACATTAAACGTTAGAGCACATTGCCATTTAATAATACTGATATACTTTAATGACAAATGAATTGCATCAATGTATTCTAAAAAGGGACTGCTGCCGTACAAAGCAGAACTATGCAAAACAACAAAAAGCAGATTACCTGCTACAAGTTTATGATAGTAACACAGCGGTCTTAACTGTTAGCATTCTTTTTACTGGATATGAGACAAGATACTTGCATAGCGTTTATCCCTGCTTATATTATCTAAATACTAACCAATGCAAACTATTATTTATCCAAGGCTTCCTTTCAAATGTGAAAATCGGCAGTAATTGTTGTGAATAGAAATGAAGAAGTGCCTGTTGTCGTGATTTCAGAATTGTTTGCTGCGCCACACTCTAGCTCTCAAGTAAAAGTCATGGGTTACTTTGCTAATAGTGCCACACCACACGTTGTATTATTTGCCTGGGGCCTGTAGGGGGAGGGGGCAACTCAATTAAACTTGAGCTGCACATTTCAATTTTCTGCTGAAGTAAATGTGTAAGCTTGCCAAAATGTCAAGTGCACCTGGAAGTGTTTCAGAACTGAGTTGACCTAATTAAGAGAAAAGTACAAGGCAACAGGAGTAGATTTTCCCTGTGTAGTGCTATCAAATGGAGCTGATGAAACATTGTGGACTCTGACCTGACTCTGACCTACCCAGAGGCTATGTGATTTCCATCTGCGAGTGTATAAGGATAGCCAAAAGAAGTCTGCCATTATTTGTTGTGTAAGATGACAGGAAGTGATGCCTGAGCCTGGGGAACTAAAGACACTTGTAAGTACTTATGCATGTGTAACAGGCAGTCTAGCTTTGTAGGTCAGTAGTCTTTTATAGTACGTCTATAAAATATTTCACTATTCTTTGTCTCTTGTGTTATTGCGATGTATTGGTTAAATATATGGGATTACTTGCATAAACATTTGCAGAGCCTCACAAGATGAGTGGAAAAGCCACATTCAGAGACTGTTTGGTTTGATCAAATACATGTTAGCAAATATTAAAAAAATATAAAGTGCAATAACTTAAAGGAGGGACTTGTTTTACTTAAGACCTTTGGCCAAGTTAGTTGTTTTTTGGTCAGTAGTCTTTGATGACTTGTAGAGCACCAAAGCAACACATTGTTAGGTGACAAAAATTAGTTTAAATATTAAATATATAAATATTAAATTAATAAAATATTTATGCAAGGATGTGCATTTATACTTTTTCACTGCTATTGTTGAGCTGCATAGTTGTCCTCATTCCCTTGCTAAGTTAGCTGATAGAACTCATGCTGTTATCTAGAAAGAGAAAACAAATTACTTTTTTAGTGCTGGGCTGTTAAAAATTTACTTTATACCCTATACACATTAATAGAAAGAGTTTACTGATTTAATCTTTTTCAAGTACTGTTTGTTGCAGTGTCTTAGACTAACTTAATTGTAAAATATTTTTGGAACAAGACAAAATAAATTTTAGTATTTCTATGTAAAAAAACACTTTTTTATTAACTTCTGAAAAACAAATGCAATGTGAATAAAGCCAGTAAAGGCAAATGCATCTAATGTGACACTTTTTGTTTTTGTAGGTATGAGACCTGTATTGTTCTGACAGATGAGGCCTCCTTTAGACTAGTCCAGGTGCAGTATGGCTCTGCTCATCCACCTGCTGGCTTGTGCCTTTGGTTTGGGTTCATGGGTGGCAGTAAATGGCCTGTGGGTGGAGCTGCCTCTCATTGTAAACACTCTTCCAGAGCAATGGGAGCTCCCATCTTACCTCACAGTCATCATTCAGCTGGCCAACCTAGGACCACTCCTTGTTACCCTCATGCACAAACTTTGCCCTGGAAGGCTTAAAGAACATGTTGTGATTTACCCCATCCTTTCTATTGGTATCATGTCCTGCATTCTACTGGCCTTCTTCTGGGACAGGACTACAATTGTACACGGCGCATCCCATAGCACAGCGTTCTTCATCATCACCTTCTTCCTTGCTTTGGTTGACTGTACATCCTCCGTTACCTTCCTGCCTTTCATGACGCAGCTCCCAGCTAAATATATTACAACATACTTCATTGGGGAGGGGCTCAGTGGTTTTATTCCTGGCGTTATCGCTCTGGCACAAGGTGTGGGGATCACTAAATGTGTAAACTCTACTCAAACAGAAGGAAACCACACAAACAATGAGGACCTATGGTCTTTACATACTGAATATCTGCCCCCAAACTTTTCCACAGAGGTGTTTTTCTTCTTTCTAGCACTTATGATGGGCATTAGCATGGCTGCGTTTGTTGCACTGAACAAGCTTCCTCGAACATTTGAATTGTCCACAGAAGACCTTGCCCCAAAAACTACTGTGTCATTAGTGTACTCTGGTCTGGACAATGCTGGGGCAGAGTTAGACAGTGAGGGCAATTGTAAGGGAGAGGGGGCAGCTGAGAAGCCCTCTCCGTCAATCCATCCTAAACACTCCTTATTCCAGCTGACCCTCATCTACTTGCTGGTGGCCTGGGTGAATGCAGCCACCAATGGACTGCTGCCCTCAGTGCAGACCTACTCCTGTATGCCGTATGGGAATCTTGCTTACCACCTCTCTGCTGCCCTTTCGTCAGTGGCCAATCCACTGGCATGCACTGTTGCAATGTTTTTTCAGAACAGGTAATCATTAGCTCAACAAATTACTTGATCTTATCATCCTTATGTAAGATAATTTCTTTGTTTTGTACAGTGTGTGTATTAAAACATTTGCTTCTGTTTTCAGGTCTGTGGTGTTCCTAGGTGTGCTTACAGCAATGGGGACTGGGTTCGGTAGCTATAATATGGCTATGGCTGCTATGAGTCCATGCCCTTTGTTTCAAGGATCTATGTTGGGGGAAATACTCATTGTAAGTATTGTGTATTATGACATAGAGCAGTAATGTTCTCTCACTTTGGTGAAAACTGCAATCCCATATTATATACTATATTACACTACTCATACACTTCCTTCTTCACAATGTTTAAGTAATACTTTGCATTAAAACATATTTCCTATTTTATAAAGTTTTGCATGAGGTTAAAACAATTACATATATTGTTAGTGTGATACAACCCTCTAAAATCAAATACTATGTTTATTTATTTCTATTTGTTTGTGTTTGTGCAGGTGCTTGCCTGGCTGTCCTTCACCGGGACATTGTCTTATGTCAAAGTCATGGTGGGTGTAATTCTCAGAGATCAGAGTCACAGTGCATTGGTCTGGTGTGGAGCAGCAGCGCAGATAGGGTCACTGGTGGGCTCTGTCACCATGTTCCCACTAGTTAACATCCACAGGTTATTTCAGTCAGCAGATTTCTGCAATCTGGAATGTCCTCTATGACAGCTTGTATAGGACTGCCTAAATACTTTGAGCTTTTATTTTGCTACTTTGTGCTTACCTAAGATTTGTATTTCATAGACCTTCATGTGACACTATGATGCAGATAGATTTTATAACTCAATGTCTTATGGGAAACGTCACCAATCTTATTTGTTGTTGTTCCTCCACTAGATGGCGTAGGTGCATTACTTTCTCGTATGACTTCTCAAAGACTGACAAATAACATTTAATCAACAAAAATTAATACATTTTTGCAAAGAAAATAATCAAGAAACCATATATTATATATGTTTCTACAAATTGTATTTACATAAATTACATTTACATTTTACAAAAAAAATGCACATAAAGACTTTTTATGTTGACTTTTTTTGTCATGAGCAGTGCCATATTAACAATTATGTATAATGTTTTATGCATTTTACTGCTTTTATGATGAATGTGTGAGTGTGACAAAATCACAGACAAGATTTACTATGCACCACCCAGCTGTGATAAAAAGGGGACTGTGAAGAATTAAAGGCATGGGAAGAAAAAAAAAAGGAAACCAGACAGTGATCAAATAACAAGTCTGTTTCAAGCCCCATCATCCACATTAAGGATGCTGCCTCACATCCTCAAAAGGAGAAAGCATGACTATGGTCATCCATGGGAACCCTTCCCCCCCTCCTTACAGAGGGACGGTGAGAGCTCTCCTGTCTGGCTCTGTAGGCCAAAGGCTACAGCAAAGGCAGTAGGAGGGAGGGCTCTAATTACTGACACTCTGAGAGGGCAATGGCTGTTGCTCCTGCTACTGGTCACTTGGGAGCTCCCCTGACCTCAACACTGCGTAAAAACAAAAAGATAAGAGGGAAAATGGGGCCACAATTAGCCCTGTGTAGCCTCCAGGGCTAGGATCAGTGGAGGAGAAGCACAGATGGGACTTTCTCACTTGGATTTGTTGAGTCTACAATGCAATGTGGCTTTGAAATCATTGCAGTCAGTTGTTGTAGTTTTGATTGACAGCTTGGTATAAATTGATAATCACTTAAAACAATTCATAATTACTGGCTTTGAGCATATTCCAGTGTTTGAAAAACATTTTTTCCTCAACCATATACTAGGTGAAAATGTGAACAAGTGTTTTCTCGTTGCTGACCTTGAATATCAACATGTAATCAAAAGGGTTTCCTCTAAGCTTCATTAGCTGGATTCTTTGATTGGCTTAGGCCTTTGTGTGAGTGTATTGACAAAACAAAGCTACAAAGAAGTGTGTATCATTTCCCTGCGAGTGTCAGATGGTCTCATCGCTGCTCCAGCTGGTCAGGAGGGGCTACAGCCACCTGGATGCTGTGTCCCACTCCTGTGAGATCCTGCAGTCTCCTCTGCCATGTGAAGACTCCACTTACTATGCCATCGAGAGGTCCATCTGCTTGGGACGACACCTCCCAAAGAGACCCCCTCCCCACCCACACACACCTCTTTGCTGCACCCCCCCACTTCTCCCCACAGCCAGGCGCTGTGTCTCTCAGCTAAATGAGCAGCGAGTCAAATGGAAAGAGGACTTACCCTTTCTCTAACGGGATGCGAGAGTACATTCACAGCACCTCCATGCAGTGAATGGGGCGCTCCTGCCGCTTGCCTGCAGAATCGACAGATATGTCACCTGTCAGACTTTGGACGCTCTTTTGAGCCGGAGAGTTTACTAAGTGGCTTGTTAACATTTAAATGTTAAGTGCAAAAGCCATTTTATTCAAAGCTACATTGTTTTTGGTTAGAAATAATAAAACAGTTAAATTTGTGTGTTTTTATTCTAGTGCTGGCTACATTTGACATATATTTTGGCAGCTGATTTGCAGGTGAACAGCTTGTGGGTAAACCAATTGCTGATGCATGCAGACATTTCACAGACAGCTCAGACAGCATCTCACCACCTCTCTCCCGTCAATTTCCACACACAGCCCATTTAATAAATGCTGTCCATTTATTAGAAATGGGATGTGACGGGCCTATGTCATTTCACTGTGGTGTCTCAGAGCAGACAGTGATGCACACAGGCCCACTCCTCATTTTCTATCAGCAGGTATTGATGTTGCTTTAATGAAGTGCCTAGCACTCCACCCCAGGAAGAGACAAGTCTGTCAGCATATGTAAATGCTTCCTGCCTGTCATTGTTGTGCAGGGTTCAGTATGGGTCAGCATAGATTCCCCCTCTGGGAACCCTTTGTTCTGGGACCCGACTGTGCCACATAAGGGGACCAATTACAGAGCTGCGCAGCAGGAAGGGGGTGCAAACTTGTTACCCGGGTGTAGTGAGCTAATTATTACCTCCATTTTGACGGTAGTATAGAACCGGGTCATTGTGTATGCAACAAAGACACTGGCTAAATTGGTTCTAAACCCTTGATCTATATTTTTCAGTAGAATGCATAATGCACAGTAAACTAGTTTACAGTAAAACTAAATAAAAGCACATTTGCATTGTCATGCAAAGGCAATTTACTGGCTACACAAGCCGACAAACAACATAACCTTGATATGATGTCAAAAATGATTTATGAAAATGTATCCTGGGCTCTTTGCCCCAAGTGAGCTCTGACCAGACCTGGAGTGTTGACACAAAGCCCATATGGCCGGGGTAAACAGACACCAGCTGAATTATCACTCATATCATACTATCCTCACAGGCTTTTGTTTCCACTTTCAGATGCTGCCAGTCTGCTTCTCATCAAAGATGTGCCAGCTTTATGCTGACATTCAAAACAGGGCTTTTAGTGATGCCGCTGAGTGTCTATAAGGTACTAGATGAAGTGGTGCCTTTAGTAAATGGATAAGCAGCCCCATAACAGTTACTCTCAGGAGTGTTTTGGAGGGCAAAGCAAAGGGTATATTTTTGGAGAAAACACACTTGCATACAGATGCCCCTCCTCCTTCACCATTAGCCGCCTCCCCTTCCATCCAGCCCATTCATCTCCTTCACCCCACCCCCAGTGACCAGTCTAGCCCAGATGCTAGAGGCTACCAGTTCCCCTCATGTGTGGGGCCAGTCAAGTGGAAAATGGCTGCTACCGAGAGAGCCCACTTTAGAGAGCCATCATCCTTTGAAGGGGCATGATGGCCATTGACAGCCACAGTGTTAACATGGAGCCCACATGAACACAGCACTGCTATTATCATGTTTACTACAGCAACAGCAGTAAAAAGGGATCAAGAAGAGACCCTGCTGGTCCATGTTTAAAACCCAGGGTGGCAGGGTGCTCAACCGAGTCACACCGCAGTGGCATTGTGGAGAAACATAATATCAGGTTCCTCCAACACCAAGTGGAGATTGTATTTCAACCAAGCCTCTACAGTAGAACATAGGTTATGGTTATTTCTCACTGGTGCATACACTAAAAAGGTTTGGAGTTTTACTGAGGGGCTCACTGGTAGAGGCAGGAATGCATTGCAGTGACGTCACATATTTAGAATAACTGGTAACTTTTTAAGGAGAGTATTTGGAAGTTTTTGACCATGTCTAAATACATTATGTATATATGATAATTGTTTTTTGGATACTTATTCTTTGCAGCTTGTCAAGTAACCAGTGCATAACAAAACTAACAATATTAAAAAAAACAATACAGGAATTAGCTGTTTAGAGAGTGTGATATGGGCAAAATCCTCTCTGGGCTGCAATGTGACATGACGAGGGGGTTCTGATATATATTATATACTTGAATTCAACCCTGTTATTAAGGCTTTTATCTCTTCAGTGCACTAACACACATACTAACATGAGATGGGCCTATTTACCAAAGTGTCCCGTGTCTGCTGAAGTTAAAAGCCCAAGCACATTTCTCAGTGGCTTGATGCCAACACTGGCTGACGTCTGGTCTACTGCTGTAACGCGACCAAGCCTCTAAATGCTCCGGCACACGTATGCTGCTAGAGGACACACATGACACTCCAAAATAAGCAAAAGGGATTGTAACAACAATAAATGGTCAAGGTATGTCATTATCCAGATTTCCAGTGAAGGGATCATTACCTGACACAGATGCCACTATTATTTTGTGTGCGCATTTGTCCTGAGGCTAGTCTAACCCCGAGACTTGAAAAGAGCAGGAGGTGCCTTTGTGGAGATGCACACCTGATCTTAGCAATCAATTGGCAGCTCTAGCCTCACATACGTCTCCTCGGCTCTGCCTCAGGGCCGTCCATCTGTTGCTGTAAGGAAGTGGCTGTGGGTGAGTTTGCCTATCTACAGGTTGGCTGCAGAAAATATGTGATTTGTTTCTTTGTGCCTGTTGACCATACTGTTCCCTAAGGTGAAGCTTGGTTTCCCCGTCATGAAATTAGTATTTAGAGCAGATAGACACAATGTGCAATTAGAAAGGTAGCATTAAAACACTGGTGGAGAGAAATCTGTGAGGCATACATTGTAGTAATTAGCATATTACACCTATTTTTTATACTAAAGCTAAATACACAGGGGATGTGTTGTTTATGTCACTTATGTATAGCATTGCTGCTGCACTGGAACAATAAAGATTATGCTAAATCCTCACAACAATACATTTGGTACAAAACTTTAAAATGAGACCCCTTGAGGGACATGAGGAAACTTTTACTTCATTTGAACTTTAATGGCGCATCAAGAATTGAAATACAATACACGCAGTATGAATAAATACAGCAAGAACAAACTCCAAACAAGCCAAAGACATACAGACTAATTTGCAACAACAGAGAAAGTGGAGCATTTATCAGCTCATAAACTGGAAGAACACCCAGTAAAAAAAGAATCCATATATTTATACTAGCACTATTTTACTCAGCCTAAGCTTGTCTCAAGGGTAAAAGCAGAAATACTTATTTTAGTAGCAGCGTCTGACTGTACATTATGTATCAGGGTGCTGCATTACAGTCAAGATTATCCACCACCACCAGCTCTGGAGAATATGATTTTTGATACCAGTGACCTTGTAGATATTGAACATTTCAAATGGATGTGTGTTACTTGATCTGACTGAGGGATGTGTCGGGGCTGAGAACATTTGGTCATATACAGTGCCTTGCGAAAGTATTCGGCCCCCTTGAACCCTTGCAACCTTTTGCCACATTTCAGGCTTCAAACATAAAAATATAAAACTGTAATTTTTTGTGAAGAATCAACAACAAGTGGGACACAATCATGAAGTGGAACAAAATTCATTGGATATTTCAAACTTTTTAAACAAAAAACTGAAAAATTGGGCGTGCAAAATTATTCAGCCCCTTTACTTTCAGTTCAGCAAACTCTCCAGAAGTTCAGTGAGGATCTCTGAATGATCCAATGTTGACCTAAATGACTAATGATGATAAATGGAATCCACATGTGTGTAATCAAGTCTCCGTATAAATGCACCTGCACTGTGATAGTCTCAGAGGTTCGTTTAAAGCGCAGAGAGCATCATGAAGAACAAGGAACACACCAGGGAGGGCCGAGATACTGTTGTGGAGAAGTTTAAAGCTAGATTTGGATACAAAAAGATTTCCCAAGCTTTAAACATCCCAAGGAACACTGTGCAAGCGATAATATTGAAATGGAAGGAGAATCAGACCACTGCAAATCTACCAAGACCTGGCCGTCCCTCTAAACTTTCAGCTCATACAAGGAGAAGACTGATCAGAGATGCAGCCAAGAGGCCCATGATCACTCTGGATGAACTGCAGAGATCTACAGCTGAGGTGGGAGACTCTGTCCATAGGACAACAATCAGTCGTATACTGCACAAATCTGGCCTTTATGGAAGAGTGGCAAGAAGAAAGCCATTTCTTAAAGATATCCATAAAAAGTGTTGTTTAAAGTTTGCCACAAGCCACCTGGGAGACACACCAAACATGTGGAAGAAGGTGCTCTGGTCAGATGAAACCAAAATCAAACGTTCTGGCAACAATGCAAAATGTTATGTTTGGCGTAAAAGCAACACAGCTCATCACCCTGAACACACCATCCCCACTGTCAAACATGGGCAGGGGATGGGCAAAAATTTCAGTCTCTCGATGTGCAAAACTGATAGAGACATACCCCAAGCGACTTACAGCTGTAATCGCAGCAAAAGGTGGCGCTACAAAGTATTAAGTTAAGGAGGCTGAATAATTTTGCACGCCCAAATTTTCAGTTTTTTATTTGTTAAAAAAGTTTGAAATATCCAATAAATTTCGTTCCACTTCATGATTGTGTCCCACTTGTTGTTGATTCTTCACAAATAATTACAGTTTCATATCTTTATGTTTGAAGCCTGAAATGTGGCAAAAGGTCGCAAAGTTCAAGGGGGCCGAATACTTTTGCAAGGCACTGTATATATATATATATATATATATATATATATATATATATATATATACACAGTATATATAAATATAAAAAAAGGAAAAGAGCTCAATTATTAACTGCTTAAGAAATTAGGCATGTGCTGCATTGTTGCAATTAATTTTATATTGAGTGCCTTCAAAAAATGCTGATGTGTGACAAATTAAACCATAATTTGTGTCTAATAACTTATGCTTCTAATGCTTGTACTAGTAGTCTGTATGCTCTCCTTAAACATGATTTAGTTCATGGTGAGGATTGGGTGCTGGAGTGAATGTCATATGCTAAGTTAACCTCTCCCTGCTTCACTGGCTGGGAGCCAGTTTGCAAAAGGACAAGAGCATAGAGGCACTCTCTTCGATGACGACAACTGGCAAAGTCCCCAACCTTTAAAACAACTCCAGCCTCTAGTGGATGTACCGGACGAGAGTGTACTCAATAAATCTGCGAGGGAAAGTCGTTGTCCAATGTCCTTGAAAGCAGCCATCACAGTATGAGATCAGTGAACACTAGATGCACATTGTATCCACATTGCGCAGTGGCTCTCTGATAGAGCGGTTGTCCTATAAACAGAAGATTGGGGGTTCAGTTCTCGCTCTCCCCAGTTAATACTGTTGTGTCCTTGGGCAGGACACTTAAGCCACCTTGCCTCCAATGGTGTTGCAGCTGTGACACCGGTGAATTAATGTTTGTGTGAATGTGTAAAGCTTGGTGTAAAGCGAGTGCTTAGTTGCCATGCCATTGCCACAAGTCAGGGAGCACTTTGAACTGTGTTGATGCCCAATTCAAAAATATATTGGGTGAGGTACTCTCAAATTTAAACAATGTGAATGTCTTCTTACTGGGTGGCCTAGTGTGAGGACAGCCAACAATCCCATTGAGAAATTAGCTGGGTCACCAGTGCTTTCCTGCACTTAAATGGATAATTCAGCTGTCAGGGTGAACACAAGGCGAAGAGACCTTGTCAGTGGCGATTGACTCCGCACTTTCAGGATGGCCCTCTAAACCGGAGCATCTCTTCTTGAGCAGGTAGGGGGCTACATTATGTCTCGTCACAGGTGGTCTGTAACAAACACACACACATGGCTGCATGACCATGAACAGACTAATAAAACAAGACCAGTATGGGTTACATGGATGAAGGTTAAGATAATGATTCCAGTCAATTTTCAATGTACATATTGTCTCTCTATTCCGTCTTGTGATGCACAGTGCCCCAGGAAGACTCCTGCATTTATGGCAGTGGTGGAGGGCTGCATTTCCATACACTTACAAAAGATGATTCCACATCCAGGGCACATAATCCCCTTGGGCCTTGAGCGCTTGCCTCCTATGGTCCACAGAGCTCTGCGCAAACATCAGCCTTGCTATATAAAAAAACCTTTGACCTCACTGCTCTTATTTGCTCTGAAATTAACAAACAAAAGCATTACCAAGGTGGATCTTTCTGTTATCGATCAGACAAGTGTTGAAGTGGTTAAAGATGGTTTGTGTCCTCAGCCTTCGTCTGTGAGCCTTTGGATCGATGGTCTGCAGAGACTCACAGACATTACGTTACACAATGGAAATCTATTAGATGTTAGGTTCACCTGCATGTAGCTGTGCATAACTGTACTGGCACTGCTAACAATGTATATTGAATGTAATAATAACCACATCTGCTGTTTTAAGTTGTGTACTCTGTGACATGTGCATGCATTTGAAAGACTTGAGAGATGACTTGACAGTTACAGTGAGCACTGCTTTTTATAAAAATTCATGTATTACAGAGAAAAGCTCAATACCAATCAGAAAGAGATTAAGTAAAAACAGCCTTCTTCCAGACATAAAAGGCATTTTATTGAGAACTCAAACAGGTGTCATACTGGTTTCTGAGAGGCAAATCAAATGACAGGCTACTCAGCCGTAAATAGCACAGCAGACGATGGGAGATTGGCCATATGTCCACCGAGTGTGTGAGCGCCAGCTACTCTGGCTTGGTTTGTGATAGGATGCTTTTGGTAATGTCCCAGTAAAAGCTCCTCTGGGACAGAGATGGATTCAACATTCATTCAGTCAATTTTGGTCAGATAAAATGCTTAAACAGTGCACTTATACCCCTCCGAGGTTTATTTGTATTACAGTGATATTTTTGTTGCTTTTTATGTGGCACTGCTTAAACAGTTTAGTGACAATCAAAACATTGCTGTAGATGGCAAATCACTGTCACTTGCACACCCATGTACAAATACAGCAGAGCAGCAACTAATTCAGTATGTGACCAATGTAGAATTGTTCTTTCTGTAACTCATTAGCCCTCTTCATTCACTACCAAGAGAGTGCCAGGTCTCACAATGTGGGTGTTAGGCAGTGGTAGGGTGTTCTCCGAGGAGACTCCGCTCCATCTGGGCCAAAGTAATTGGTCTGCTATTCATATTCAGCAGTGTAATAGCCTCCAGCTATTCATACACTCACACATGAACTAGTTACACTGAGGACAATCAAAAGATGGGCTGACCCAACTGTCACCAATTTTTTTATGAAGTGCTACAGAGGAAAACAACCTGTTCTGCTAAGATATACGAGACACTAACAGACAGAATTTATCTATTTGTCAAAAACACATTCAGGGTGCAGCTGGATGTTTAGTTTCTACAGAGACTGTCTATTCAATTATACTGATTCTATTATTGCCAGGTGGAGAAGGTGAACTTGCATTATAATGAAGTGCAATATTAGAAGCTCGTTCTGGGGAAGGCCTACAGCAGCCATACACAAGGAAAAGCCTGAATGCACCATATTAGGAGACATAGATTGTGTAATGTGATTGTTAATGTGCACTGATGACGTGCACTGTGTATCTTGATAACATGGTGCAGACATTAATCTCTTCCTATATATTTTAGACCTTGTTACAGTACACCACTAACAGGCAGCAGGACACCTCTAAAGTCCCTGGCTGAATGGTATCAGCAGTTGCCTGTGATTTTTATCTCTTGTAAAAGTACCTATAATTACCTGCGTAAAAGAGGAAAGCACCCTTCATCATGTGATCATTCCTCAACAAGATAAATATGGTGGTCAAGGCATTTAGAGACAAATACTATCCTCTTGGTGGCGAGGGTTTGGAGTGGTGTATTTATCATGGTTTGAAGTGGTGTCTGAGACTAACCAAAGTACTGATTATTCAGAGTGAAGAGGAGCAGCCAGCCCATTACCTCCCAGAAAATAACAATGTGAACGCCCGCCTCCCTGGCCTTTCCAAAATGTAGTCTGTCAGAGCTTGTCAGCTGCAGCACCACTCATTCAATCTCAACAAGCGCCGCGCTCCAGGATTCATTCCCCGTCCTGCACCGTCTCTCCCCCGCTCTCTCCTCTTTTAGTTTCACTCTCCCTGCGCATTACCTTCCAGTGTGTCCCCCCCCCAGCCGCTCATTTCCTCCCATTCGGTGAGTCTCCGCTGCCCCACCCCTCCACCCTACTTGTGGAGGGGTGAGCCATTGTGAGATTCAAGCAGATGGATGGGGAACAAAGGGGTGAGAGAGGGGGGCCCGCGCTGCCTGTCCCCCCTTGTATCACTGCCAACCAGGCTCTGGGTAATCTTCTCAAGCTTTCACAGCAGAGCAATGAATAACCCCCCTACCACCACCCCTTATCGGGCCCGCTGCAGACTTTGCAGGGCTGCCTGAAACCCGGATAGCATCTCGCACCTTTGCTTTCGACTGGCTGCCTCTGCCCTCCACACCCAATCAGGGAAGGTTTTTTTTGTTTCTTGGGGCGTGTTACAAGGCCTGGAGATTAATTGGGTCTGTGGCTGGATGACATCTGGTCCCGGCTTCATAAAAGTCTGGGTCCTCAAGGTCTGTCCGCTTTATAATGAAGTGCATATAAGTTAATTTCCTCATCAGTTGAGCGTTAATCAGAGGTTCTTCAATAGCTGCTTCGACACTTAAGAGACAGAGATAGTGCACAGAGCAGGTTAGTGTAAAGTAGCAACCTTCCTTGAGTCTGGATAAACTAGTACTTATGAGGAGACTAAGCAACTCTCTAATAAAGCACCAAAACAATCCACCTGTTCTACTTCACCACTCCACCGCTTCCTTCTCTGGCCCCGTTAAAATATTGAACATGTGCTTAAGTGCTATTTGGCCAAGTGTCATTTAGGCTGAATGACTCTCCATCCACAAAAGACGTCTTATAGTGACTGAATCAGAGCTACTCCTGAACCTCAGAGGAATACGCTGCTGGTGAATTATTTACTCACAATCAAATATTTATACTTTTGTCCCACAAAATAACTACCAAGTAAAGCTGCTGTGTTAAACATTTTTAAACACACACTAAACTTTGGTTTAAATATTTGTGAAATACAGTCGAGTCAATGTAACTCTTCATGTCCCATTCATTAATAATGCAACGTTGACAATGATGAGTTTGTAATAAAAGCCCTCCGGAGAGAACAGATAGACATTTGAGAACATCCTATGCACATATAATATTATAACAACCTTATAATTAATCATTTATCTTTCTTTTGAGCCATCTTGCTCATAAGCAGTGGTAACATTTTCTGATTATAGTATGGCTGTACAAGAATAGGTAATTGAACTTAACAGAACTTATACAATTATACTATTATAAATTGTTTTCCACTTTGTTCTAATATTTTGGTTATGCCCCTTGCCGATGGTCCTGATTTTACCAAGTATGTACTTAATTAAATTATTCTATTTATAATATATATGACAAATAATAAACGCACATCTAAAAGTATCCATACCCAGTTTACTGTTCCCTTCTCCTTTTTCTTCACAGTAAAAATATTATAATTTTACCCTTCAGTGCTGATGATAACATGCGCTGTGACAAATGTGCTAGAAGCGCTTTTCCTTTGTAAATCTGTCACGAGATCGCTCATGATGGGCCTTTTACAAATGTGCTATTTTTGCTGCAGTCTGTATTACCTGTCAGAGGAGCATATATTCATGTGTCACATAAAGAGAGCGACAATCAGAGGCTTGTGGATGTCCATAAAAGACAATGAAGAACACAGGGATGGAGCCTTATTTAGACAAAAAAGGCTCTGCTGCAATATTAGACTTCACTGTGTGACACTTTCGTTGCACACCGAGCACTTGTTTATACATAATTCCTTTGTAGTTTCAGAGGCTTATCTGTGGTTGATCATATTCTCGTCTCTGCGTTCAGAAGCTGACCTGTTGTGCAGAGATGTGCATATTTACTCTATTCATAGGCTGCACACATGCTACAGGCACATATTCATTACTAAGTAGCCTGTGGCGACTGTCATGTGCGCACAATGGTGGAAGACAAAGACAGTCTCTCTCGCGCACAGGGAATCTTCCACACTTGTAGCCACACCACAGATCGCACTTGAATATGGCGTGTTGTTTTAATCATATTCACGTAATCTGGTGCAAGTTGAACGTGGAATCTTATAAGCCTCCTTATGTTGCTCACATATTACCGCAAATGAGCATGTCTGAGAAATGTAACACCTTGCACAGACTCTTGCATTTTAATTTCAGGAGCATCTGTGACCGGTCCGTCATGTCCCTAACCCCCTCGGGGGACCCCAACCTATCTGCAGCAGACCCCAAAACCCAGGAGAGTGGATGGTGAGGGGAGGGGGGCCACATTTGATTGATGATGGTGTGAATTAAACAGAAAGAGATGGAGAGAATCCTTTTATCAGGCCCGAAACACGAGTGGATTAAAATGTAGTTATACAAGCCCTCTGTATAATGCAGGAGTCTGGCCACATATCACAAGGCACCAGAAGCCAAGATGGGAGCCACCTCACTTATTATGGCCCCACCCCTCATGAAAGTTTGCTGATCCAGTCAAACAGGGCTGAAACGTGGGACACAGGACTAGGCCTAAAATACTCACATTTACATCTCTTTGTACAATAAATCGTAGGCACCTTTTTGAATAGTATTGAAAGGTTTCAGTTAAATAAACTTTATTAAAAAAATATGAATGGGATATATTGATACACATTTGAATATTGTATAATATTGGTGTTGTTAAATTGATAAAAACAGTGCAGAAAATTGATATATTGTGTGCATTAAATCAACAAGTGCAAGAAAGAAAGGTTTTAATAATTGAATAACAAAACTAGGAAGAAGCTACATCACTTTATGCAGTGCTTCTGCTGGACTCGTTGCCCGAGAGTGCTCTGCTGATGTTTTGTGCCACTACATAATTTATTGCCCTCTTTGCGGGCCCCTTCTTGCACATGCCCTTTGCTGGATGGAGGTGAGAGTTCCACTGTTTGGTGTAACACATCAGCGAAGAGGGCGTCAGTCGCAGACCCCACATGTGACAAATGCAATTAGAGGAAAATATGCAATTACCACAATCCCCAGTCTCTCATGTGGCCAGACAAGGACAATTTGTCAATGAGGCCCCAGTGGTATGTGAGCCTGGATAGGGACCTGCAGGTACATTGTCCCTCCTCCCACTGCAGTGCTGGCCTGTGGAATCGGACGCCCCAGGCTGTAAGGGGGCTGAGCAAAAGAGGAGATACCGGGTTCAATAATCAAAAACAAACCATGTTTCGAAACCATGCCCTCTTTTCTGTGTAGAGACCACAGAGAGCTCTCATACAATGGCTCACAGCAAAGAATCATTACTCATATTCCCCACAGCCATGCAGACAAAAATAGAAAAAAGGCCTGATGTGTGATGTTGTCATGTTTGAAAAGATGCGTTATGAAAAGGTAGCAGATTGGTTTATATTTCACCCGACCCACTTCTACCACAGATTAATTTAACTTAAAGATTTGTGACCAAGCACTTCAGAGACCACAGCTACACTTTACGACAGGTGCAACTGAAAGAAAGGTGGTTCGAGATGTCAGCACTAAAACCATTTCATTTCAAAAGGGCTGCGTTTTGAAGTAGCATCCACACAAGCTCCTCCATGACCTGTTACTTCTAATAGAGTTGACAGTTGTGCTCTATACCACCACATATTTTATATATATTAATATAAATATAAATATATATATGTAAATATATATATATAAATATAAATATATATATGTATATATATATATATATATATATATATATGGACATATATATATATATATGTGGACAAACAGCAGAGGAAGGCCGTTGTGGTTGACGTTGCAATACCAAGTGATTGCAACATCAGGAAAAAGGAACATGAGAAACTAGCTGGAGCTGGAAAAGGCTTGGAAGGCGACAAGCCTGTGGTCATCGGAGCACTCGGGGCAGTAACCCCCAAACTGGAAGAGTGGCTACAGCAGATCCCTGGAAGAACACCAGACATCTCGGTCCAGAAAAGTGCAGTACTAGGAACAGCAAAGATACTGCGCAGAACCCTCAAACTCCCAGGCCTCTGGTAGAGGACCCGAGCTCGAAGGATGAGACCACCCGCGGAGGGTGAAGGACAAAGTTTTTATATATATATGTAATCAGATCAGATTAACAAATCCTGTGATGGTAAACCTGTAACTGTACTCTCTGTGCACTAATGTCAAGCAATGGTTAACGCGCTAAACTGGACCCGCTGCATGCCTTTGTCCTGTCTTTTGAATGAACATGATAGAATTTGAGCACTGACCTGGTTTTCACTGTAGTCATCATAAAACACAGCCCGTGTCCTGGGGACATGTAATAACATCAGGCCTTTGGTGTAATTCACTATCTGGCTGTGTGGCAATATAGCAAAAGCCATTACATTTGCCTTGTAATTTGCTGTCGGCCCGGCGAGGGATTCAGGTGACTGCGACCCCCGTTAATGGAGTTCTAGTGATAAGGACAGGTCTGTTTATTAGCCACATGCGGTCAAGCGTGGAGCGAACAGCTGAGCGCAGGCAGGTGTCAGGCACTGCGAGGGCTTCGGCACCGCTGGCGGGCCTCACCGCTCATTTCACGCACATTATCAGCACACTAGCTATGTTAAAAAGTAAGGTCGCTGGGTGCACAACAATAATAGTGCTGAGTGATGAGGTTTCTCCAGTCACACTGTGTTTACCACTCCTGGCAATTTGGTTTGTTTGCGGAAATCAATGAGTCATCTGAAGTTTTTTTCAGTCAAGCAGGCGGGGGAGCACTACAAATGGGCAAGAGGGGATTTATTATTTTTGTTATTTTTGGAATTCACTTGATTTTAAAAGCCACTGAAATATTCAGCCTGCACCAACAGTGTGCTCTTTCCATTGTGCCAACATAGTAGATGAGAAGTAAGCAGATTTAATAGGACCCAAAATAAAAGTATTATACAAGCCAACACTTTGAAAAAGGTTATCTCTTCCAACATGCATGCTTGCAGACATTTACAGAGCCTTGAGAATAAAATGAACTTCAAATTAAAATGTCTATTTGATGCATTATCCTAATGGGGATGGATGGGAAAAGAGAAGTCTACGGTGCTCTCATCCTTCAGCCTGAGGGGACAGACTTGGGGAGTTGTCATTACCAACTTAGCCCATCAAGATGAGCCTGTTGGGATGTGGATTCACAGCGATGTCTGCTGTTTTGACAGGTGTCTTTGCTGGTTAATTTATCAGGCAATTACAGAATAAACGAAGATATCTTCATTTGGAGAACAAGATTGATCCTGTTCAAAATTATATAATCACAATGTTTGTTAGCTTCAAGCACATTTTAGGTTCAAAGAAGGGTAACTGTGTCCTGTAAGGCCAACAAGGTAACAGTGGGCAAGCTCAAGTCAAGTTTTAGTGGCGGTATCAATGACTTTAGCTCAATAATATTCAGCCCTGTTACAGGACAAACTGGTTGCACTGTGCAGCCTTTTCATTAGACCCCATTGACAGCGGAAATGATAAAATAACTGGAGTCTAAGACAAAGCAATGATAATGACAGTCTCAAGTGCATGCAATTTGCAGGCTGTGCTCCGCAGTTGTTATCGATGGGCCAGACAGCAGACGGCTAGGCAGCCTTTATGCAGCCTATATAAAGTATGACCCAGGAGCCAGGGCTTTCTGTAAGTGTGCCAACGCGGACGTGCTTCTAGCGATACTCATGCTTCTGCCAGCTGCATCATCTGTGCCTGCACAAAAGCATGCCCTTTGAAAAGCGCTCCACACAAAAGAACTGATGTGTGCGTCACATGCATCAGTGTGCAAACGTACATCCTCAGATCAGATTTATTGTAAACTTTATTGTAAACTTGTATTTGGAATTTACCTACTACCAGCAATGAAACTGAGGCTGGTTTGAAAAACTTGAGCTAAAAATAAATAAACAAAGTGAAGTGGGAGCAGCAAAGCTCATCTGTCCTTTAGCAAGACTCACGGTGAGTCATACCAAGTGCACACATTACTGTGGAGACACTCAATTATGATTCAAATCTCCATAACGGGGCAATAAAGCCATTTGTCATGTGACCATCTGCAGTGCATCTGTCTGATTCTGCTTGAATACGGTTTGTCGGCTCAGTCACTGCAAGTGCAATGACTGGAACATACTGATTTATTAGTGCCAGGCTCCAACAGTAATCACCACAGGATCAGTGTGTGTCGATAGATTAATTTCATTTTCTGTTTATAAGCACCTGGAAATCTCTCAGAAGTGGCAAACAAAAAAAGTGCCCTGTGGCTGTCTTTGTCAGACTTTTTCTCCTCAGATTTAAAACAATGTGTGACGATAGAGAGCAACAGCAGTTTAGTCCCAGTGCCGTAATTATTGGCCGTTTCCTCTCTCAGGGATGTTCACGGACAGGGGCCTCATAACAGGTGACAGAAAGCCTGCCAGCCACCCCCGGCTCCCCGCCCCCACCCTAGATTGGTGACTATTATAAACCAAAAACGTATGCTCTCAATATATATGCAAATGATGCTTGGTCCCAAGGTGAAGTTCACGGAGCAGCAACGCAGCTTGCCTCTGTTTTGCTCATTTGCAAAAATGTTGAGAGTAACAAAGACCACAGGAAATTGAAAAATTGTTACTAAGTATTAGAAAAAGCAATCATTTTCCCCAGGCAGCCTAATCCTGTGGAAATTGATCTCACCTCTCCGCCTGACATGCACAGCTAAAGCCAAAACACACAAAAGGAGAAAGCTTGTTGTGGAGTTGCCTTGTGGAAAATGTGTTCTCTATTTTGATTCACACAAGCTCAAGGTCTACCCTCACATGCAAACAGGTAACTTGGATCCTCTAGAAGAAAATGAGAAACTGGTGTGTTATTGTTTTCTGGCTACTGCACACAGCATCCACCTGGCTAATCCGTGCATCCATACAGTGCACATGCATATCTGTCCATTTGTTGTCTCATTTAAACAGCCTGATACCATCTCACTAAAGCATTTGCTCTTCTTTTGCATGGAAGTACAAATTGGAAACGGCAGTCTATTACCCACAGCTCTGACCTTCGTGATGGAACAGAATATGAAAAGACCTACAATGCCTTTACTTGAGCAGCAGTGATTAATTAACCCAATTAATTTAGACCAAGATTATCTGAACTATTATTTCTTGATAAATCAAGGAGCAACGGGTGATGATTACTATTACAGTTGAGGTTTAATTACAATGTTACAAAATTAAAGTGTCTGAGAATAAAAGTGGGTAGACCTCTGAGCAACTCCACCTGTAGCTAAAGCAGAAAATGGTTTAAAAATTATTAAATCTACAGTATTTCTCTGAAAAGGTTTTGATAATTTTTGCAGGTGGTCGACACGACAGAAATGCACTTGCCCTTGAAGGTAGACATATTTGTTCTGGCAGAGGCTGACATGAGCGCTTCTTACTGAGCATGATTGTAGGTTGGGACTTCACATGTTTTATTGCTTCTACTTTCACTCGGGTTATTTATTGAAGCACCATGGTGGACCCTGCTCTTCACAGCCACACAATGTCTGTGTGCTCTATGTGATGAAGGAGGAATTTAAGCCACATGAAAAGCTTGCTGAGCTCGACAATAAGTGTTATTAACAAGCATCACTCATGCATAGCATACTATTTACAGTAATATGTTCACACATGCAGTGACTTCCTATGCTGGTTCTTCAAAGCAAAATGGTGATGGATTGTGTGCAGGCTGTGTGGCTCAGAGAGCAGTGGAGAGGTGCGAGGAAAGTAGGTTTCAAGTATTCCACAGGCTAAATGAAGAACAAACATGCCCCATACAAGACAGTGAAGGAAAAAGATTATCATCTAGAGATGAAAGGCACAGCACATGAGGGGGAGAGAGCCATTCACTGCCACACAGCTGTCTTATTTGCAAGGTGTTGAGGAACCACTTTTTTCCAAGAGGATGAAAAGATTCTTCTGAAGCCAAAAGGGTCTGCTATCATTTTTGGGCAGCTTGAGCTGTAGAGATGTTATTAGCATAAATTATCTCCCCCACTAAAGAGATAGGAACATACTAGCTTCTTTCTGCTTTTCACACTTAATTGCCCTATTTACTGAACAGTTGCCCATGGACAACAAATGCACACACGCTCCGAGATGCATACAGGACAACAGGCAGACGCACGCCAAATAGGGCATGAGTGATACACTTAAATGTGGAGCTAACAGCATTAGACACAGTAGGGTTTGGAAAAACTCTACATGTTTTACTTAAAGTTAAATATTGCCATGTATTATTATTTTTTGTTGTAGGGTTATTATTTTTAAATTAAACATCTGTGTTGCATGTATTTTTATTTACATTTGAATCAACATGGACTACTAGCCTTGCTTAAAAGCCTTGAAGTGACCCAGTAACCAAGAAAGACCTGAATTATAGATGGCTGTGCCTAATGGACTCTTTGCTTCTGTTTACCTCGCCCCAAACGTTGAGTATAACTTGACAGAAGTGAGTAAGAGACACATACTAGATCCAACTGCTGTAATAAAGGCTACTCAAGTAGTCTTAGAGTAAATAGAGATAATAAACCCTGCTGGTAAACAGTGAGTGGTGGCTCTTGTGGAGCTGCGTAAAGGAACAAATCAACTAGATTGACTCCATTCATTCCTCACAGGTCATCTCCATAGCCCTGGAGGGCCATATAGGATGTTAATGAGGCTGATTGTATCAAGGCCACAGCCCTGCCGTCCGAGTAACCCTCACTCCCACAGTGCTCAGGAAAACAGCCACCCCTTCAGCCCAAGGGGCAGTCTCTATGGTAACGTCCTGAGGCAGTGACCACATGTCAAAAGGAGTCTGGGGTCTAGAAGTGGACCACAGCCTGTGTGAAGGGGGAGATGTAGGATGTGGAGATGTGCGGCCAGCTGTTGAAATAAGTAACATGAGAAATATTTCAATCTCAGTTTCCTTTGGTTTGTCACTGTTCATCTGTCACCTTTAGCCAACTTACTTGCACCGCCTCCTGAGCACATCAGAGGGGATGAAAATCTGATTTGATTTTCACATAACACACATACATTGGAAAAGCAGCACCCTATGTGATACTGCTGTGGTAAATGGTGAAATATCATGACTAAAACTGATCATTTTACATTTAACTCCTTATTGAACACATAATGTTTCTAAATGCTACTGCTGCTAGGTGCACATACTGTTTATTCATACCTTGGCCGAGTTAACTGTCAGGGCATTATTGCTCTGCAGAGCAGAATAATGAGGGTTTTGCCAGAGGTGAACTGTGGAGCCAGACTGCAGGTTAAAGATGTGTCTGAAATGACTTAATACATCCAAGAAAATGCTTATCGTTCATTAAACCCTCATGCTTGATAAAATGCAAGAGGGAGGAAGTTTTATTTCACAAACGCACCAAGACAAATAGCAGGTGTTAGTGTAAAAGCTGTCTGGAATTAAAATTGAATCTTGGTATACAATCCCAACACATTGTAAATCAATTACTTCTAATAGTTAATTTGTTAATTAATAACTCTTCATATATTGACAGACAACGCTGTGGTGTTAGGATAATTCCAGTACAAAGCCTGAAGCTGCCATTTACAACAATGATTCCTCCCCTGACCTTTCTTGTCCTTGCTGCTGCTCATAAGCTTGGCTTGGTGACAGCAACGTGAACTTGTCTTGTAATGTACAATCACATATGTGTGATAAATCCTTAGTGCGCTGATTTAACATAGCATCCCTCTCGAGACCTGCCTCATGTGAGCAGCAGGGTCACGTTTGTGGTGGCAGTGATTTAGGACGATCCAGTAGAAAGGGCACCCCTAAACGTCAGACTAAATCTATGGTTCATTTAACCAGATTCAAGAGCAATTTCATTATGATCAATAGAAAAATGCGCCAGACACAATCTACAAGTTGTCTCACAATTTCTTTAAGAGTTCATCTAGATTTGGTACATTTTACAAAATTAAAAGCTGTTATGAGACATGTATTAAATAAAAGCTTGTGTTTCTTTTTCTCACCAACTTCAGTTTTCCTCGGTATATTTTCTAATGATTTGCATCTTTTGCACAAGACCCAACTCAGCATAAAGAAAAGCTGTTAGTTTCAGAAAAGGCAGCAGTAATTATAGTGTCTGATGTAATACAAGTGTTTCCTGTTGACTGAGAATCAAACAGGTGCTCATGTTTCCAGTGTTACTTAGAGATGACTATGTGATGTAATTACTTTGTATAAATATTTCACTTTAATTTACACTGAAGGGCGCAACGAATGCTGAGCTTTGAATCATACACTGTATAATGTAGCAGAAAATTCACAAAATGAGCTAATGAATCCACATAAATACAATCCAACCCAGAGAATATCTGGCCAATTTAGTAAGCACAAATCTAATTTGAGATTTCACCCTAATCAAAAAAGATGTAATTAATTAATCAGATAATTCAGTGCCACGCATGGCGGGGCACACATCTGTGCAGCGGTAATGGGGAGAGCAGCGAGTGAGCAGTGCAGCACTAGTCCTTCCCTGAAGCCTGTTCATCAGCACTGCTGGAATCCTGTGCGGCTTTAAAAGTAGGTCTGCTGCTCCCAGATGCTACTGTATGTGCTCTCTGTAGTTCCTACTGTAAGTGTGGCTGTACAGGACATACATAGATGTGAGGCACTTTGAGGTAACAGAGCTGACATGAGGGAGGCAGTGCCAGTACAAGGCAAACATAAACTGTGCCACTTCATCTGAAAACAATGGGGGAAAGGACACTGAGTGTGCTCTCATCCACATCTCCATTGTCTGCCCTCCTCTTTTCCTCCTCCTCCGAGCATAAGCGGGGTGAAAGGGAGGGAAGTGGGGGTGGGGGGTGGCCGAGGGGGCAGTGGGGGTCTGCCTGTGTTCTTCTGCTCTGTCTGTGTGCGAATGCACAGACGGTTCAGTAGTAATTTGATGTGTGTCCCTGGGGACATTTGATGGATTAAAGCTAAGCAGCTCCATTTCGCAGCACCACCTGATCTTCCACTGCCTGTGCCCCATATAAAGGCTGGCGTGATTGCTGATCTCAGCTAGTCTGACAGTGTCTCTCTCCCTCCTCTCTCCTCTGCTCTGTCTCCATCTCTTCTCTTCCTCACTGGTCCCTTAAGCCTACTGCATCACAGGAGCTATCCAGTGCTGAACAGGATTGCTTTTATTTTTTATTTTTTTATTTTTTGGGGGGAAGCTGGGGGAGCCAGAGAGTATCACACAACATTGCCGTCAGCCTTGTTCTCCTCTGATTTACATTTTCTTTTTCATCTTGTGCTTTTGGCCGTTGTCTTCACATTAACCTCAAGGATTATCGTCAAGTCAGTCCAGCTTTTGTGCTTCCTCAGAGGCTCTTTCATTTTTTTCTCATGTGTTTTTCTCAGCTTAGTGTTTTCATCCATTGAAACATGCCCCGTTCATTTTTGGTGAAGAAGATCAAGCTTGATGATTTCTCTTCGTCCAATGTGTCCTCGTCTAATCATCATCATCAGCACCTGGACGACTCCTTCACTTTCACCCGCTCCATCACAGACTCGGTGACCAGCCTAGGGGTTCGTCTCAGCGAGAATGGTGAGTTAACATGCCTCCAGTCTGCCCCTCCAGCCATAGTTAAAGATGTGCTAGCACTGTGGACTCGAGACAGCGCCACTTCTCGTGTCAGCATGCTTCACATTTCCCCACTTAGCTCAGACGGCTTTCTCTTTTGTTTTTGTGTTGGCTGGGTTTTGTTTTGCGTCTGCCTGTAGTACAGGCCTGTAGTGTGAACATTAACATGAGTTTGTTGCACGCTCACGGTTGATTTTTGCATCAATATCCTAAATAATCCTGCTCACAGTCACCCCACCCCCACTGTCGTGTGCCCAGACTTTTTGTTTTTTTGACTATAGTGAAGGACGGACACAATTCAGGTCACAGCCGCGGATTAGCTTATGTAAATAGGAAATTAAATGTGTGTCTAATCGGTAGAAGCTTTAGTTGCGTATTCTCCGACTGCACAAACCCTGTGGATGCTAACCACACATATGGATTGACTGTATCCTGGGATAAAAATCCTCAATGTGACACAGGAGTATCCCATATACATTTGTCCTTAGCTGTTATTGTCCTTGAGTTCCCATCACGGTCCGATCCTCCCTTGCCCCCCTCTTCCCATCCAAATGGAGCATGCACGGTCTCCCCACCCCCATCCCTACGCAACATCTTTTTCTTCCTTCCGGGCATTTGAAAACATGCAGGGGTTAGAGTTTCAGCCATGCAGGCCCACAGCCGCCGCAAGAGACATCAGCACTCTCATCTGTACGATAACGCCAGGAGGGAGGCAGGGAGGTGGGCCGGGGGGGGAGAGCAGAGGAGAAAAAGGAGTAAAAAAAATACTTGGAGCAGCAGCGAGTCTGGTCACGTGACACAGCTTGTACAGTAAATATAAAGAACAAACAGCACATAGCTGCACTGTGGTCAATACGCAGTCCGGCCAAGATAAGCTCCCTTCAGCGCTGAGGGCGACCTTCACTTTCACAGTCTGTTCTGAGCACACTGCTTCCATTTTGTGACCCTGTTTACGGGGACATATGTGTGCCTTTGTTATGATTTGTGAAAGTGAACCCACAGTCACAGAGCACAGCTGAATCTTGTGACGCTGCCACCTGTTATTCAACCAAGTCAATACTAACAAAGGGCTACTGAGATTTAGATGCATCAGGATTAGAAAGGATTAATTTGATTTATCTGTTTTGCAAACACAAAAAGCTGGTTAAATTCAAAATAGACAATTATAATCCATTTTAAATAAATGAGTGTGGAAAAGCAGCAGTGCTAAAATGTATTTTATAAAAAATAAAATTTAGCTTGCAAAAATGTATCCTTGGTGTTTTGGATACTTTTGACAATTTATATAAATAAATACAATTTATGTAACCATGAATTACTTCATGAGTCAGAAATCACAAAATAGAGGAATCTGAGCGCAGCTAAAATGCATAGCGTCAGCACTTCTGCCTGCGCAGGAGATTTTCTTTCCCCTTTGTGCAGACATTTGACTTGAGTGTCTGTCGAACAACAAAGAGGGTTGGCTGAGAGGGTCCATTAATTACATGCTTGCTTTGCAATACAGAAATGAGCCTATGAGCTGTAAAGGCTGATACAGCGTGAGCCCTAAATGATGTGCTTCTCGTCTGACCTTGGCTAATTGAAACAGAATAAACAGCCATGCGTACATATACCTGTACACCAGTTTTCTGTGGAAAAAAGTGCATGGCTCTCATTTGTCTTTTTCACTGTGTGAGATTATTCAGCTACTAATCAAGATATTTATATAATTATTTTATAAAAGGTTTTGTATTCTGCTTTGTTTATATTTTGCTAGTTTTTGTTTTAGTGTCACAGCCTTAGCATGTGTGTGGAGTGAAGCCATGCAGAGTGCACAGGCGCGGTTTTCTCTGTCCCGGGGTGTCACAGGCATGTCTTTGACAAAGTGCGTGTGTGAACAGACCCCTCAGGAGAATAGGAAGAGCACTTGAGCTGAATTAATGGCCTGTTTCTTGAAGCCACTTGAGCATGCTTCTTGATGCAGACAGGTGACCCTCTACACAAACAATGTGGAGGAGAACAGTGTGACAATCACATACCACTCCAACAGTGTGCTCAATAAACTATTATTGTGTAGCAGATACTTGATCTGATTCCTCAGTTTATTCTCACTTCTCCTGAGCTCCACTGTTCCAACAGCTGCACTATTTTACAGATGATAGTCTATTGATCAGTTCAAAACTTTGAATTTCATTAGAAAACAGTCAATACCTAATTTCCACTGCTTGCTGCACACAGTGCTTAAAATGCCCTTTTTGCAGTAATGCACTATGTACTTTTATTTGAGGAAAGAAATTTCTTCTGCAACTTAATTCTGGTCATATCATTTTACAAATGTAGTGAGCTCTGTTTAGATGCCTTTAACCCCCCCAACAGCATATTTTTAAACTTGCTTTGAGAAGTAGTAAAGAATTTGTAGCCATCAACATTGCACACTTTAGTTCTATTGTCCAAAACTCATCTGCCAGGGTTCAGTAATCTCTACTGTTGTATGTGGGTCCTCTTGATAAAGTGTGCTGTCTATGAGCTTATGCTCAAAAAGCCTCATTATGGAAATATGTGCAGGCTTCAGCCACTGAGGACTGGCATGTCATAGATGAAAAAAAATCTTATCATTAGAAGAAGTTCTAATCAATGAGACCACTTTGTTTAAGAGCAGCTCATACTCAGGAGATTTCTTTGATGAGCTATTATCTACTGCTCATCCTGACTGTAAAATTGCAACCTTCATAAATGCAGTTAAGCGTATCATGTTTCCTGCGCTATTGTGTATAACCTGTTAGATGTGGAATAAATGCAAATAGCTCTCCGCTGCTCTCTTTTAGAATTTGATGAAGGGCAATCATCCAACGTGATAATCATGTAATCACCAGTGTCACTTTGTCCTTATCCATCACAACCCCTGGCCAACTGTATTGTGTGTCTTTTATCCAGGCTACATCCAGGATTACATCACGCCATCTGTATACCAGGGGGAGAAGAAGATGGAGCACAAGCTGGCGTCGCCGGTGTCGGACCCCCTCTATAGCCAGGTGAGCAGCGGAGAGGAGTACTGTGACCCCGACCTCAAGCACCCCGACAGCCCCCAGTCTGGCATGACAGCCAGTGGCTATTACAGCGGTGAGTCGGATGCCCTGGCCGAGGGTTACACCATGGATGCCTTTTTCATCTCTGATGGGCGCTCCAGGAGGAAGGGGGACAGCCAAAGTCATGTTGGTGGCACCAAAGGTGAAGCTGTCAGTGATGTGGCGCAGGAGAGGGGGTCTGGCATAGCTCGCCACACCTGCAACGAGTGCGGCAAGACATACGCCACCTCGTCCAATCTCAGCAGACACAAGCAGACGCACCGCAGCCTGGACAGCAAGATGGCCCGCAAGTGTCCCACATGCAACAAGGTGTATGTGTCTATGCCGGCGCTGGCCATGCACATCCTCACCCACGACCTCAAGCACAAGTGCGATGTGTGCAGCAAGGCATTCAGCCGGCCGTGGCTGCTGCAGGGCCACATGCGCTCGCACACAGGGGAGAAGCCCTTTGCCTGCGCCCACTGTGGCAAAGCCTTTGCTGACCGCTCAAACCTCCGCGCCCACATGCAAACACACTCTGCCTTCAAGCACTACAGATGCAAGCGCTGCAATAAGACCTTCGCTCTCAAGTCCTACCTGAACAAGCACTATGAGTCTGCTTGCTTTAAGGGCTCTGCAGACGAAGATGACTCTGGATCAGAAAACTAACCAGACTCTGGAGCAGAAAACTAACCACCAGAAAAAACTGAACCCCTATTGTAGGTTCACAACTAATAATCCTGTTCACTTTGCCCTCCATGCCTTTTTTCTTCCCTTTTTTAGAAAGCAATATTTTCACTGAGATTATGTGAAGAAACTAACAATTATGGCAAAGACAATTTCAAAAGATGCTGGATTTTTTTTCCCCTGCACAGTAGCTAATCGCCCACAGGAACTAACAATCAACAACCTTCCCCCAAATACAGACTGTAGATGATAGTTGTTCACAGTTAAGTGACAAGATGACACACACACTGATACACAGACACACAGCCATGTACGCATGTACACGCACTCGACACATCTATGACACAACTATATATGAGGCCTGGCATGTGAATTTTTATCAATGACTATAATGATATTGATATCAATAGTAATAATATTTAGATTCCTGATATTTTATAGCAAATAGTAACGGAAAAAGAAAAAAAAAAAACATAAAAAGAACTGTGTTCTTTTGTTTTTTAGAAACAAAATGACCTCTTGTATTTTTATGCTGCTTTTTATTTGCTAAGAATTGAATTCTTTTGCAACTGCCAACATGAACTTTTTATGAAAATGTGAACTATGACAGTATTTGCAAAAAAGGGAGATCATTTTAAAAGGTAAAAAGACAAACCCTTTTTCACACCAATGTTTAAATTCAATGGATGTTATTTTTCTATTTGATTTTTCTAGATTTATTTTTTTGTGCTTGTTATCCCTTTGTAACTGTGGGTTTTCCAAAAAGCTCAGCTCATACATAAGCTACAGGACCATAGGCCATAGGTCACTTACTCAAATCTGCAGTGATTTCCAATGCTCCAGACACCTGTGGAACAGGTTCTCATCCACTTTAGTATTAAACAACAATCTCAGCCAGGCACACAGACTCGGACAGAAGCAGAGCGAGCCACAGCCAGTGAGCTGTTGTTTTAAGTGCCACTTGCACCTGACTTGTCTATAGCAATGAAAACTTGTTCTTCCTCCACCTTCTTCCTGGCTTGAGTAACTGTGCTGCCTTCCCGGTGCATTGTCCGGTCTGGGTGTGCTAGACTCCAGCCAATGTCTGAGGTGCTCTTCCTTCTGCCAGTGTTACCTCCAGGGAAGCTATGGACTCACACACCCTCAGTTACAAAGTCCCATCCATCTGTTCCATCAAAGCTTCACCCACGTTTAGAGGCATCCCATCTATTTATCATGTAAATACTTTATTTATTGACCTGTTGATCTATTTATTAATCTATTTATGTATTTATTTACTTTATTTTGTCTATTTATTGAAGACTTGCTTATTATTATCTATTTATTTAATATTTATAATGCTTTTAAAAATGAACATCCATTGACCTTGTAAGATGCTGCTGATCTTCAAAGAAAATGTTGATATGCATGAAAACTGTAGAGTCCCTGGGACTTAGTTTTTAAAGAGGAACAATGTACAGAAGTGACATAACTGAATGAATACGCTTTTGTTGATCCATGGCAATAACTACTCACACAGCAATTTACATGTTTTACAATCAGCGCTGTTCTGTTTTCAGCCAATCCAGGGCAATAAAAAGAAATCATGAAAAGTAATCTTTTAATTACTCTGCTTGTTGCTATTTCCAAAAAGACACTGCCTCCTTGTCTTTGTCTTAAAATCTCAGGCAATAAATTCTCCCAAAACTGTCTTCTGTCAGTGGACCCGTGTAAATCAGCCCTAAATATCTGTAGAAAAAATAATGTAAAAGCAATAATAGTGCTGCAGTAAATCAAGGCAACACTACATTTGTTGAGTCCAAAAATCCCAACTTTTAAATCAAATGTTTCTAATTTATTTCCTTTGTGTGTCTTTTAATTTTAGAAAAATATTTAAAGATTTTTCAAATCACACAACCTCAAAGAAACAATGCATGATACTAATAAAAAGCATGACCGCTGCGTTGTGTTGCATCCAAACCCCCTTGGTGCTGTCCCGTTCCCCAACGGGTCTCATCAGAGCAAGGATGAGGAGCTGGAGTGCGTTTGGTGGAGGGTGGCATTGTGTGGGAGGATAACAGGTGTTTGCAGACAGACTGCAGATAGGGAGTGTAATTGAGTCGGTGAGCGACCTCCAAAGGGGAAGGTCAAGCACCAGCAGGCAAATGCACTGTCAGCGATTTGCATATTCCAAATGGATAACGCCAGCGCAGTAATGCTGCACAGTCCCAAAAAGAATAACACAGAGGATAAAAGGAATAGGAGCCTGGGCAGTGTTTGTCCCTGTTTGGTGGTCTAAGTGCTACAGCTGAATCACTGCATGAGAGCGTCCCAACCACCTGTCTCTGTGTGGCTCAACACACACTGCAGCCTGAACCCATCAAAGCCATACATTTGACTTTTCAAACCAAGTAGTGTCCATGTTACTATCTTGCAATCAGGCCAAAAACATTAACATCAACAAGTCCAAGATGACAGAAAAGGAGGCACAAATTGATTTGAGAATAAAATCTGATGTAGGGAAACATTGTTCCTCTTTGATGATTTTGTAAATATATTTGTAAATATATCACAGCAATAATATGACAATGCATGTGGACATATAATTGCTCCTTTTGTATTCATGCTATCCTTTTTTAAAAAGAAAACTGGACTAATATACAGGTACCAACTGAAGTCTGGGTGGCTATGTGAATCAGGGAGTGTCTTGATTAAAAGTTGCCTGTTTTAAGTTTCACATCCGCACACTTCAAACTCTGTGTATCTCAAAGATTTGATCATGTTGTGTATGATTTTTTCTGTTCTTGTTTGCTTTTATTGATGTGCCCGGCTTGGCTGCGCAATGAAAAGTGCCAAAAAGTATGATTTCCATGACAAAAGCCTTCAACATATGGTTGGCTGTGAGAAACCTTCCATATGGTCCTCAAAGAAAAAAAATAATTAAGATTTCCCACTTTCTGTCTCACTCTCTAAAGCTCTTCCTCTCTTTTATCTGTCTATCGCTCCATTTAAGCTGAATATGAAGAAACTTAAGCCATGATTGCTGAAGGGTTTTGATTTATCTCGTTCTGCAACAATTAATACCGATGACAACAATAGCAATGATAAAATTAATAAAAACAATAGCACAAGGAACCTACAAGTTCACTCTCATTTCTTTAAAAATTCAATAAAAATATGTTCATTTTAAATATGTCCTCATAATTTCTGATATAAAATTAATGAATTGTAGTTTTCTTGTTATTACCAGATTCAAATGACTTTGGGAAATGTGTTGGAATAGGACTTACTCAACATTAACTCAGTGAGTGATTATAGCAAATGACTACGTATAATGTGCCCTCAGTTGTGGCCTCCTTTTTCTCCGTTTGGTGGATTTCATGATTTTCATTTCACTGTTAATTTACAAACTTCGTATTTTGCTGCTACAAGACACAATATACCGATATCCTTTGTTTTCCAGAGCGGCTGTGTTTGCAGAACACAACAGGAGCGGTCAAAAGACCTGACAGCACCAATAAGAGTTCCTGAGACGTGGGTGTTATCAAAAGCACAGGCATCTGTTCAACCACTATTAAGCCCTTCCTGGTCATTAAATTTTAATGGAACATTGATTTTATGCTGGGACTACTCTTTCCGAATGACTCAAAAGCCAGAGCAAAATATGGAACAAAATAAAAATGAATCATGACAGTGGACAAGGATTATTATTCCGGGGCTTTTCTTGATTGGTTTCCAGGGAATATACAACACTTGAATTCAATCGCTTGTGTCCTTCAGTGTCCTCCAGCAACGCAGCAGTGGTATAATGAGACAGCAGGCAGAGCATAGAAAGAGCAGGGGCCTGAAACAAGACACTTCGCAGCACAACTATGGGCTAGTGATTACCGCCGCTGTTGTTCCACTGCTGCTGTGAGTTATGTCAGCAAAAGTTACCACAGAAAAGAATAAATCAATATCTGTAATTACATCGTGTCTTTTTAAAGAGTCAAATAATAACTTACAAAAACGGCTGCTTCCTGTGCATTGAACAGCATCTCTCTGCAGATACACATCAACATTCATGCGCAGTGCTCAGTCAAACTTTACCCTGGCAGATGTTGGCCCTTATCAGATTTTATGATGAAAGTAAATAACTGATTTCATTACATGGCAATGGACTGTAAAATGGGGACCCGTGGAATCCAATTACATCACCCGTGGGTGTGCTGTGTGTGTCACAACAGCAGCAAGAAGTGATTGTCAGCGGAAGCAGGTACAGAGACCGTGGCCCTGCATACATATCTGTGAGGCACTCGGCAGACAGCCCGCGCCTCCCACTGCCACGGCAACTCAGAGCACATCAAGTAAATTATTGAAAACAACCTGAAAAAAGCAGCGTGCTACACTGACACTTCAAAGTTATTGACCCCGGGAGCTATCATCTTTTGAGTGACTGGGTCTGGGAGGAAATATCGCTGCCTTGTGATTGGGCGAGGGCGTTCTTTTCAACGAGGTTTCAGAGAAGATCTGCGCACAACAACTGACACAGGGCCATTAATCAACACCCACTGTGCATAAATTTAGATCTAGTGAGTAGATCTATCAACCTGCTGCATGAGATAAATCAATAATAAGATCTATAATGGAGTATGTGGGGAAGATTTAAATACAAAAAAAGGATTAAGAGCAACTGGTGTCTTTCCTGTTGACTGCATCTAGCACAGCAACAACATGTTATTTATGGTGTTTTACAAAAACGAACCTTACTTCCGTGCTGCTTTTCCTGGTACTGGCCCTTACTCTGGTTTCTACCTTCTATGTGGCGCCATCTGTTGGCTGCTCTGAATAGAAACAGAAAAGGCAGTCTGCTATGAATTACACAAAAACATATATATATATATTTTTTATATTGGCATCATTAAAAGGTGGGATTATAAACACTTGAAAAAAATAAAATAAAATCAATAAAAAATTTAGCATTTCTTCCATTACTTTTTGACTTTCTGAGTTCACTTTTCAAAAATGACATAAAATGAGACAGGATTTAAATAAGCAAAACAGACCAGGTGAATTCTGAGGTCAGTTAAAATATTACCAATTGAGAGCCAACTAACTGTAACGGCCCCTTTAAGAGCTAACAGTTTGTCTTTTCACATTCTGCATCACAGGAGAGATGCTCATTAAAAGCGCCTCCGTTCCTCACTGTTTCATCAAGTGAGACTGCCAAGCTCTTTAACTCAGTGTTCTTGATGTTTGTGCTGTTTGTGTAAAACCCATCTGTTTCCTCGTCTCTCTGTTGGCAGAGGGTCCACCTCATCCGTATGCTTCTCTTTTTGAAGTCATTTCAAAATCACATTTTTATGCATCTAAGATATCCAACTTGTCATCAGTATTCAGGCAAAAGTCAAGGAGGGTACTTTTTAAATAGCCTCATTTTGCTTTCATGTAGTCTCTGCACAAACAGGACAGCAAGGGAAGCTTGCAGAGCTTGTTTGACAAACACAAACTAATTTTATAATCTTAATGTCTTTGTTTTGTTTTCTGTGTCCTTGAATTCTGTTCACGCTTGGAGAGGTTAATAGTGAATCGATTTGCAAAGAGAAAGATGACTACATCCAAAGAGCCGTCACGGGTTCTGTTGAGAGATTACATAATTTAAGCCAGGCCAACCATTAAGAATACATTTCAATCAGCGACTAGAGATCAGGCAGAAATTCATATCGGTTTCAGGCGGTGAGAGTCAGAGCTGAATAATCATCACTGAACAAGTCAGTCAGCCACAAACACATCCACCGTCGCTAAACCATGTCATAATTTCCGACACATTCATCCATCACAGCGCTCTTGGTTTAAAATAATTATCACTTTAAAAGCATGTCAATGTGTAAAAAAGTAGACAGCATGAATAAATATAGCCCACGTCACTCATAATACGCTGGCAGGTAATTTTCTCCAGCTGCTTTAAGTGTGACAATCCTATGGGGACTGAAATCTAATATTAACAGCAAATCATTATGTGGGAACTGTTCTTCCATGACCTGCTGCTGTACTTGTGTGACTAACTGAATTGGACTAATTGAGATATGTAAGCAACTACAATACAGCCGTCCCAGGACAGTGGAGGGTCAACCAGAGTGTAGTGGATCTCCAAATACCCCGGCTGCTTCTGATGATGATTGGCCTGTCTATATAAGCTTTGACTGGCAGCACATTTTCTCCTCACAAAGCACTGTTTCAGCACTTTGACTGACAGCAAAGCAGTAACTTGAATTTGACTTTAAGTATCTGAATGCCCATGGGAGCAGCGTTCATATTTACAGTACTGTTGTTATTCAAACAGCCAGCTGCACAACCCGTGTCAGCACATTAGCCTAGGGTTTAGTATGTGTTTTTAAATGTTAAATACAAAATTTTACTAAAAGGCAGGAAATTTAAGGTGGCTTCCAAACCTATTAGGGAGGAAACACACTGCTGAATACTGAACAATGAAATCTGACAATGAGGTGAAACGTTAATTGCAAAACCCCAGTTAAAGGAAGTGTTTTGTTGGGACCATTGTACAAGGATTTTGTACTGATACTATTGTTAATGATTACACACTATATAGAGCTGCTTCATGTTGTAACTGACCCCTCCCCCTCGTGACCAATTAATCAACATGAAAGGCCTGCCATTGTTGTTCCAAGTCTTTGTAATAATTCAATATAATGGCCTGCCTCTCCTGTCCAAGAAATCATTTTTAATTGTCTCATTAGAAGTTCCAGTACCCATGGCTCAGAGAAAAAACAAAACAGTAGGCTAGCTTAGTTCTGTTTCTGCTCCACTGCTGCAAATCTTTGAAGCTTTCCACTCACCTGTGCAAGGCATTGAGCCCAGACATCCTTTATGTAACCATGCTAGTTATTTGAAATACCTGTAAAAAGAAAATAGACCCTTAACAAGACGGCTTTGAAGTAACTATAAAGCTGATATCTAACTTATATAAGCTAATGCAGCACCACAAACACTCACCTTTTTACATTTACAATTGAGTCACTGCTTGATTCTAGGCTCGTTTTAGGCCAAGTAAGTAATTAAGTAGCTTAAAATGAAAAACAGTTCGGTTAGGAAAATAATAGGTTGGTAAATGGTAATGTTTTATATTTGTTATACAAAACGTGTACATTGTGTAGCCTAAATCGTTACTATGTCATACAAGACTAGGCAATCTTAATTTACTAAAAGACGGTCGCACACAATTTATTAACGGACTTTACTATATAAAAAAATACATACATACTAAATATAACTTTACTTTATATATATAATAAATTTACTTTATATATATATATATATATATATATATATATATATATATATATATATATATATATATATATATATATATATATAATAAATTTACTTTATATATATATATATATATATATATATATATATATATATATATATATATATATATAAATAAGAAATGTTTAAGAGCCTACGTGGGTGTGGCGAAATCATTTTGGGAGAAGTGCCGCGTGGGCTGGGCCTGGTTAGATCCTTCCGCTAATCCGCCAGGAAACAACCAGGAAGTATGATGAACAATAAAGTATTGAGGCTAATGTCATCATCGTGATTATAATATAGCAATAACCTTTGAACTTACCTGACTGTTTTCTCTTCTCGTCGTCTGTCAGTAATGTCTTCTGAGCGCGACAATGACAACAGGTCGATTCACTCGGACAGCGTCAGTGAGGTCCATAATGTGCCGCTGCATGTCATTATCAGACCGTTTCCTTCAGAGCTGGACCAGCAGAAGGTCCAGAGTTTGATGCAGACGATCAAGGTACACCACAAGTAACAATAACCAGACTGTCTTTGATTTGTGTTTTGGCCATGTCCTTTTTGGATATATTCTCCAGTAACATTTTAAACATTTTATTGGTAATTTTGCTGTTTATTATGCTGTTATTGGTGTTTATTTCTGCCTAGGACACACCGGACATCAGTGTGGTTCCTCCAATTGACGTTCTGTGGATTAAAGGAAGAGAAGGGGGAATTACTACTACTCATTTGGAGGCTGTCACAGGTTTGCTGCATATCAAAGATTAAAAATGGCCACAATACCAGCCAAGATTATCAAATCGAACATTTCAGACCTAAGCACTTACTTGGGATCTTCAACACCTGATCTACGATGATGTTTGAAAGTTATTTCTCTGACTCTCATGTTGAGTGCAGAGCTAAGGCTACACCAGCAGATGGAAACGTAACTCAGCAAGCATGACAACTTGACTTTTAAGTTAAAAAACAAATATACTTATACCAAAGGCTATGTCCTATGTCCTCTTGTTAATGTCTTACAAGCATGTTTTTTCTTAATTACAATGCCAAAAACTGTTCTTATACATTATTATTTTTTGAAAGCTGTGGCTTTTATCAGAATTAAAAATCATTCATAGTAATACTGATGCAGACCAATGATCACTAAAGTCTTTATTTGTCTTTATTTCATCATAAATGAAGTGAAGTGCATACAAAATCCCACCTGTAAAAGTTGCTCCTCTTACTGATATGTCGACTTTGACTGTGATGTTTCAGACAAGCAGAAGAAGGTAATAGGAAGGAGCCTATAGAACAGATGGTTTCTGGAGAAAGTCAGGTGTTATGAGAACATCAGAGTGACAGCAGCTTGCGTCAAACACAAGATGCTGCTGCTGGAAGTGTTGCTGAATCTGCTCGTTTTTTAAGACATCAACCACTTTACCCAGTATCTTTGAGAAGAAACTTTAAAATATCCAGACTGTGCTCTTTACAGAAACATAAAGCATAGTCTTACCTTTTACTGAAGTTTATTTATGAGATTTTACATTTGCTCTCATTTTCTACATTTAATATTGGCATATCATATATTTATCTTTGAATAATTGTATTGAAATACAAAACTATTATTTAATAAAGCCTGTTTGTACAGACCTTGATCCCTACTGCCCAAATCCATCAAACAACAGATCCTCAGCTCTCAACAGAAGTGTACATTTGCACAATTATACAAGTAAGCTATAGGCTACTTTGCAGGTTACACATTACAAAGGTTTTCCTACATCAGCCGCCTCACAAAGCAAGCTCCGGGCTACTCAAAGCTCTCTCTGTGGCCATTGAGGAAATGCAGGGAGACCCAGGGCAGCTTTAACGGAGCGGCCCAAAAGGACTCTAAATTTCTCTTCTGAATCGTCGCGTGTGAGAAGATTTCCTGTGGTTCGCTCACTGTCTGGAAGTAACCATATCCTCAAAGGGCTTTTGACACGCAGCACTGATATGGAGAAAAAAAATTGCACCTGTTGCCTCATGGTGCTTTTTCCATGGGTGGTTCTGTATGTTTTATCTTTGAGGATTCAAACGGATCAGAGGGATTTAGGGGCTAAGAAGAGGAAGTGTTTGTGGTCACTTCAACAAATGGTTGGGGCCATATCATTTGTCATTTTGCTTTTCCACGCAGTTTGTATTTCTCAGTAGCCACCATGACACACATCTGAGTCAGTGCTATTAAGATTTTTCTGCTTTCTATATGTGTTGTAGTTTTGAAAATGCAAATGCATGCAATTTTACCTTTTTAAATAAAAAGATATATACCATCTTACAAATAGTACTATTCCATTCCCAAGGCTTAAAAAGTCTATTTCTAGCTTTTTGCCATCTGTGAGCTTTATCAGAAAAATATGTTATCCAAAATTTAGCACTGAGAGTCTGTTAAATTTTTTCTAATTAACTGAAATGTTCCTTTTGTGTGAGTGCATTTATGACACATGGCTCCCATAGAACTAGTCTACAGTAAAAAATGAGGCTGAAAAATGATCTCTGATTAGTGAGCCTTGCCTTTTGTTCCACTTGGAGAGCCATTACAACCAAATCATTCAGGAAAAGGTTAGGTTTAGGTGTTTGGGTCGCTGTTGGCTTCTCGTGGCTTTTTATCCGGAATTCCTTCAGACTATTACTGGCTGCAGGCGTGTAATGTGCGCCAGATTTGCAATGCTGTATCCACCCTCTGACCTTAACACTGCACACAGGCACATTATGCGTGAACCTCTCCAAGTGTCGTTTGGGTTAGTGTGTTCTTTTGGAGGAGGTTTAATGTCTTGCTCTCTTTAGTCCCTGAACATATTCTTTTACTCTGAATTATTATCAAGAGAAAGTTTTTGACAAGCTCTCAGCTTTAATGCATATTAATTGACTTGTAACTTCACAAAGCTGCAGAAGACTTAAAAAATCCCACCATCCTAATTGGTTCTAAGTTCACCTTCTTATGTTATTTTAATGTGCTTTAAGGTAAATAAAGTTGAGTAAAATGCACTGCAGTTGTAAAACCTTTTGTGTGTCCGCCGTCTTAATAGAACAACACAGGTCTCGGTGGGAGGTAAACACCACACAGTGACGTCTCATCAGCGTGGATTAAGTGCACTGCCACCACAGGATCAAAGTGGTTATTTGCACTTTCTAGGCAGTTGTGCTAAAACATTGCTTTAGATCCTGTCTTTGGTGGCACATCAATCCTGTTTATTTACACCCAGAATCAGATTCAGAATCTGTTTTATTGCCAGGTAAAGTGAAAAGGATTTACACAGTATGAGGAATTTGTTTTGGCATGATGGTGCAAAAACAAGACGTCATGTCACTCCCTCGCTCTCACCCGGTTTCCTGTCAGCCTACTGACTAAGATAAAGACAAAAAGGCCTAAAAAAAAGAAGTTAAATATTATAAGATATTAATCAAAATCTACTAAAACACAAGAAATCTACACAAAAAGTAGTGTTCACATACATAATATATGTACAGAGCAGTGCAAATGACAATAGTGTAATATTTATAATATCTAGGCTACTGTTTCACATTCAATGTTTGAGACACTGTTGTAAGTAGACGGTGAGGATACACAATAATAAATCTAATGACATAATATTTAACTTCTCAATGGAAAATTCAGACAAAAGCAAATGTGATGCATTTACAATGTAACATGGAGAGCACAGATTTGTGTCTGATGACTGTGCTTTTGCAGCTGAAGCAGCGAAGTGGCTTTCTCTGAAGCAGACTTTGGTTTCAGCCCTGCTGCCTGCTGTGGCTGGGACAGCTCTAAATGTGCCACTGCTTTGTTGTTTTAAACCCAGGGCAACAAACAAATGGGATCCTTGCCATTCCTGGGGTCATCTGTTGAACGTTTACTCACACAACTTTCTCCTCCTTCTGGTCTTAGGTTCATTAGAGGACACCATTTGAGTTGAGCTAATAAGACTAGTTCAGTGTTCTGTGCACTATTTTTTCACCCAAAAACTCTTATTTGATTATTTATCAACCAAATGAGTAATCTAGTGTGGCTTAAAAATGAACTTGTTTTCACTAGCCTATAGTAATTATTCTCATTATGAGACCATTTGTCCTCATCCACAGTTTACATTGAAATGAACGTAGAGTAACTTAAAGGTGGTGTATTCCTATAGACTGGTCAAAAGAACTTCATATAACCAAACACAGTATCATATCAGTGCAAATGCTGTAGTCACTGTGTAGGCTGTTATAGCTTATGCTACATTGCATTTACTTGTCATACGTTTATACAAAGAAAACACTTGAAGAGTTTTACTCCCTGAAAAAGATATTCAAATCAGAGAACTTCTTCGCTAATTTCCTTGTGATTTCCATTGGAAATGTCTGAGGTGGCCAGACAAACAAAATTTACATGGCTATAAATGAGGAGCAGACTTCAGTCATCCTATTAGTTTGAAGTAGACATATCTACCAATCAGCAATCATGGCTTAAGTCCCCAATGCAAATCCTAAAACTCCAGGATGTTCATGGGGAAACGGCCCAAAGACATTTAATGTTTTTGCATTTAATCTTTGCATGATCAGAGTTGTCCAGGGAGCCTTACTAGATTCTACTGTAACTCCTCCCACGCAGCTATAAGAGCCCTGCTGACCAGGTACTGACCATCCCTTTGAGCACTCCGACTTCTCCTGAGTTTTCCAGCTTTTTCACGGGAGACTGTATGCATCCTTGTGCTACAGATGGAGGCTTAATTCCCGGACCTTTTCCAGTCTTTGTATTCAGAGGACTTGAAACTAGGGCTATACTTTAAAATTTCACCATGACCTTCGCTATGCTGCGGCCTGTAGCAACGCACTTGATCTATTCCGACTTTAGTATGACTTCTGATGACGAGGACAAATGCAGCGAAAGCGACGGCAGCTCGGAGCAAAGTTACTGCGCATCGTCGGAGAAGCGACAAAGTACGGCGCGCCAAGTGGAAGGAGACAGCGTGGTTCTGAAACAGAGAAGCGCGGCCAACGCCAGGGAGAGAGGCCGGACCCAGAGTGTCAACACAGCGTTCACAGCTCTGCGAACTCTTATACCCACCGAACCCGTGGACAGAAAACTCTCCAAAATAGAAACGCTACGCCTGGCGTCCAGCTACATCTCGCATCTGGCCAACGTGCTGCTGTTGGGAGACGGAGTAGCGGACTCACAGCCCTGTCTCGGTGCCGTCCATGTGCAGGGGGACAGTGGTCCAAAACAGCCCCGGACCATCTGCACTTTCTGTCTCAGTAACCAGAGGAAAGGGGTACATGTGCTCTTCTATTCTAACCTATTGCCTTTATAAAAACTTGTAAGCCCAGTTTTAATATTTTATTTCTTCTGTTTATCTATAGGCCTATTGTCATACTATTACAATCGTTATTACTAGGCTACACTCTACTCCTGAAGAGTGGTGTAAAATTATCCTCTACATTTTCTGTGTCCAAATAAGTGACATACAGTATTTAAACCCATTTCAAACTGGAGTAAATTTGTAGCTTCATATCAATGTTTCTTTGTCCATTTACAACTTGTACAAGTATGGTGTCTTTGGCAGAAGTAAGTAAGACTGTTTTAAACTTAGTTTTTCCTCTGTCTTTCAGATAAAGGATGGGAAAGACTGTTTAAAAATGAGAGGGCTGGGTCCACTGCGAGTAAGACGCTGACTAAAGTCAATGGACGATGAGCAACCTGTAAATCCTCAAAGAGTGTCTCAGGGAAGTGTCATACATGCACATGAACACATGCTGGATCAAATGGTGGACACAAACATATATTTATACTTTACTGAGAAGTTTAAATTAATAAATGCAGTGCATTTGCTTGAGTTTTGTCTTTTTGAAAAGTTTTTAATAAAGTATATTTTATCAAATATTAGTTGTGTGTTTTGATGGGATCACCTTTATGCGAGGCAAGAAAACACTTTTCAAATTGCATGACTTTTTAGACAAATTTTTTAAAACATTTGGTCTAAAGAAAATCTGACAAAGGTGCATGTTCAACAGTCAACATGTTTGTGTGTTTGAACATTTGTGTTTCTTCATTTATACTGCTCTACAATCTTAACGTTTTTTTAAAATTGATAGTTGACAAATGACATTTGGATTGACCGTGTCAGCATAATAATATTCTTATAAAATATCTGTTTGTGTCTTGAAGAAGATGACACACTATCCCTCTCAAAACACTGGAGTATTACTAAGACATTTGCTATTAAGTCTCAGGTCCAGGGTTTCTGTTGTCACGGATCGGTGTCATTTTTCCAAAATTGTGTTTTTTGAAGTCTGTTATCGATTAGTCACGGAAATTAGAAGCCCACCCTCTGCCCACCCGGAACCCCCAACACAGCTGTTGGTATGTCAGAGGAATAAATCACTGCCGAGGGCGCGATGGACGCAGAGAGATGGAGCGAGAGGTCAGAGGTCAGAAAGGAGGAACACAGGAGTGAAAGCTTGTTGCTCTGTAATCGAGGAAGAGGATAATTCAGCAGAGGTTTAATGATGTCAACACATTGCTTCATTCTGATGCATCTTGTGTCAGTCATAAATCATTTGAGTCCAACTCACAGGGATGAGTCACACGGAGATGGGAACGCTGCATGGAAAGTCCACTTTGAGACAGTTATAGGTCCAGTGCTGGGGGTCCAGACTCCCCCTTCCCCCACCTGCCTCTGTCAGCCTAATTGGAGTTTGCGTTGCCAAACCTTTGCTCTCTAGTCCTGGGGCCTCCTCAAATTGCTCCCTGAGGTTCCTCTCGACAGGAAGATGTCACGGAGGCACAGGAAGGAAAAACAACGCTCAGTCGACCTCTGCGAGAAACTCTCTGTGCGGCAGGCTTTGGGTCAGCGCCAGCTTTGACATCATCCGGTGGTGGGACCCAGATGTACAGCTCTCTGGTGTTGCATCTATGAGGGAACCTTAAAAAGTGGACCCTGTTGGATGGCAGGTACAAATTGATGCTAGGGACCATAAGAAAAGATAAAGAAGAGAAGAGTGATGTCCGCTTAAAGCACGGCGGAGCTGTTTGCATGACATGTCTGACAGAATCCACCTGGGGACCACTGCTCAGTCTCAGCACTGTCTGTGCTTTACTACTCAACTTTGGTGAGTACTTCTTCCTCAGTGTCCAATCCCAGAAGAGAGTTTGCACAGGAAATGTTTCAACAGGGATGAAATAACGCTGATGACAAGGCCTGCTCATCCTGCCAGAAACCTCAAAATGTGCTGTGCTCAGTAACTTTGTGGTAGTTTGGGGAGGAAGAAGACAACATCAAGCAGATCACTTTGTTGTTTCTCATTTTAGATTGTGCCATTTGTTTGAACGGCGGGCTCTTATATAAATAAACATTAGATGGTAAAGACCAATAGGAAAGACATGGACGCTGTTTTCCATCTCATGTGATTTCAGCCTAAAAATAAAACTAAATTAATAGAAGTGTCAAACTAAATAACCTCAAATGAGATTACAATTTAAGAACAACTAAAGAAAACACTGAGCTGTGAAAACACTATTCTGCTTCAATATAAGAGAAGAAAAAACAAAACAGAATAGATGATGCAGAAAGGGGAAATATGTGGAGTGTTTTTCACTAATCATTTGTGCAGTTTGAATCCCAGATGGGTGCTATATTAATGGTACCGAATTACTTTGTGTCTGCAACCTCAAAGGCATCACTTCCCTCTTTAACTGACATGATCACTTTTCCAGAGTACAAGGAAGTCTGAGCAACTATCAGCTGAGTTTAGACAAATTACAGGAGTCGCTTGTGTCTGCTCCAACATACAAGAACAATAGTTTTTATGTGCCAAAGACTTTGGCAAGCCCCAAAGACAGACTGTGGGGTGGGCCGCAAGGGGCTGGCAGTGAGAGGAAATCCCACAGAAGAAATTACGGAACAATACAAGCCATCATCACAACATAGCTCTGCTCTAAACAATCAAACAGCCGCAGCGTTGAGCAAGCAGCCTCCCAAAGCAGAGCCAGAGGTGAGAGTCAGTAATATGGGCTTACGGATTTTAGCTTCCGTACAAAAACAATCAAACAGGCAGCGTGATGAATCTCCGCAGCCTCCGTTCTCTGACAAAGACAGGAATCCTTTTTGAACAAGACAAGTTAAATGTATAATACAACAAGGAAATAAAAGGGCTTATCCTCTGCATTCAGTGTATGTACATGAGTCACTGTACTGTGGTTTATATGGGTCTGTCAAATTGTGTTTTTAAAAGGGATAGTTCAATTTAAAGTGGTGTACTTATTAGTAGTCTAGGCTTGGTTTGAATGCCATTGTATTCTAAAATGGATAATGCTTTATTTTGCCTTCGTCTACTATCCACTATCACATAATTTAGAGGCCAAAAAGACTCAGTTCATAAGTGAATAAATGGTGTTAAGTGCTAGATTATAATTCTAAACAAATCAGTTTGTCACAATAATCAAGTAATTTATGATCAATATTGTACAGCATTTAAGGAGATAATAGAGACTATTAAAATGCTGTAAGGCTACTATTACTCTGTTTTAGTTTTGTTTTGGCCTCTTCCAATTCTGGCTTTTTAGCTGTAGTACTTCTGTACACTGAAGGAGTTAAAAAAAGAGTGATTTTTTTTTCTCTAAAGATCCCCAGTTGCTGCAGCTGAGCCATGAAACGGTTTGTTGAGCCTGAACTCAAAAGAATAAGCAATAATGATTTGATGGTCCATAAAACTTAGAACTTATAGGAAGCCATTTTCATTTTGTTTTTCATCAAACAGTAGCAAACAAATAAATATACAATTTTATATTCAACAATTATCCATGACAAGCGTCCACCCAGAATAAACCTCAGCCACTGGTCCATCAAACAACCATATATCTGTCAGGCCATAGTAAACATTCACAGCCTTCATGGGAAAGTCTCTGTGAACAGGACCTGGGGGGAGTGGGCTGGTGGGGTTGTAGCGGAACCATTGGGACATTTATTTCAGCAAACCGAGCAAACAGTCAGAGGATTTCCTCAATCAGGGGCTAAAGAGTGTGCAGTGAACAACCTCGCTGACAGAAACATGGAGCCCTATACTCGCAGCTGGGCGTGCTAACAACCTTTGGGATTTAGTGTGGCATGCAACACCCCTCAGTCCGGCCTGGACAGAGCACGCTGGGAAGTATCACACATGTATTTACTACCCCAACAACTTGTCTTGTTTAATATAACTCCTTATGCTTTTGTTGGTGACAATTTAGTAGATAAATTGTTTTTCTGTCCCAGTGTCATGGAAAAAAATAGTCACCCTCCCTTGGGCTTCCCCGGATGTTTAGCAGCAGTAGAATGTGAGCGCTTCAACATGCACCAACAACCAAATAAAGTGTGGTAATAAATTTCTTCAGAAATAAAGCCCATCATGCTTTGTGTTTGGGGTTACTAGCTGACACAGATATTCTCCTGGCCATAAATTGAAAGCCTCTCACAGCTGCAGCATGGCTCCAGTAAGAACTATCCAAAAATGCACATTCTCACTGAAGTTGTGTGGTGACTGCACAGTCGGGTCCATCTGCTGCCAAACAGGGCATTGTTTAATGCAGATGTTGGAATCCAAAGACCTCACTCTTCCATTTTCTATAAAGCCAGTCTGCTATTAATAACAGTATATCGAGCTCCTTTGTCAACACAAGCAACACATACAGAAAATATGCTTGAAGGGGGACAATGGGGAGTTCCCTGAGATGAAAACAACAGGATGAGCCAAGCTTTAAGTGGGTGTACTATGTGTGTGTGTATGTGTCTGACTGAGAAAATCCCACTTGTCACAAATCACTCTGGTTCTTACAGCTTGTATTTTCAACCCCTTCAGCCCCTGTGCATGTCAGCATGTTGGTTCATCTCTTATTCTTACATGCTTATATCATAAAATTAAGCTCTAGTTAAAAAAGAGAAAAATCTAATTAGATTTGTAATACAAAAACCTTTTTCATCTAGAATGCTAGACGTGTTTGTACTGCAAGTGCATTTTTCCAAAATGGCTCCATAATAACTAAAAATGTTTAGAAAATTACATATTGAATGCTGACATTTTTGTAAATAAACTCTCAGTTCAGGTTGACTTTAGTTGATGCACTATCCCTGTGTACCACACGGTGTCATGTTTTCACAGCTAAAACACAACTCTTTTATTGCTCATATCCTCTTTCTCAGAAACTAGTCCTGTTTTAAAAGAAGTGAAAATAACACGTTTCACATCAAACACAAGTCAGTGAATGTTAAATCATGTTGCTGTGGCCCTACGTCATTGAGGTGAGTTTGTGAAATTTTATAATTATAAAGACAAATCTCATACAACATTTACATTTACATTTATTCATTTAGCTGGCGCTTTTATCCAAAGCGACTTACATTGTTCTAATGTAATTACCAGTGTTACAGAACACCACTGGCTACAATGCTACAATGAAGTAGTTGTAGTTTAATTCTGACTGTGGTCTGTCTTCAGCTGCTGTTGGTGCATTACACAACCCAGACAAGCATTGAAACAGAATGCCACAAAAACATTTCTCTACCGTGCAATGTGGATTTAATCAATAAATACCTATCTGTGACATGGTACAAGGTATGTTGTGTCAATTTGCTGTTATTTCCAGAAAAGTTGTTGTCTTTTATTTTATTTGACAAAAAATGTGTTGTGTTTAACATACAGAACGATGAAAAGCAACATGGCATTATCAGGAGGCAAATAAATGAAAACAAGACACGTTTCTACAATTTTTATCGAAATGCCAGCTTTGGCGAGAAATACAGTCTTTTACTTCCAAATGTGTCTCCTAAAGATTCAGGAAGATACGAGTGTGCCCTGAGTGCAGAAGTTGGAGGGCAAAATCGGAATCTTTTAGTCGCATTAAATGTATCTGGTAAGCCCTGAATTGAACTTATACAAAACACTGGAGGTTTTCTTTGACAGATACTAACACAATCCTAACATTTGCAGAGTTTGGCTCTTTAAATAATGATTGCTTTTTCCTATTATTTTTAATCTAACTTTCACTCAGTGATGCTGTCTAGGTGACCTTTAGTTAACCTGTGAGCTACTTAATTTCTGCACATACAAGTAACATATGTCCTCACCTACATTTTCCTTTTTCAAAACAACAGTCTACCAACAAAGAAAGTTTAGATGATATGTGTTGAAAACTGCATTTGATCTAATCTGTTCACTTTTATCCACAGAATGTGTGACAGAGCCTACAATACCCACAGTACAAATGGTTTTGAACATGACTGTTGGGACACAAACCTCGAGTGTACAGGAACTGCCCCTCATGTGGACTGTTATCGGATACACGGTTATGGGACTCATCAAAATTTTCCTGTCTATGCTTACAGTTTGGGTAAATACATTTTTTTTCCATGGGCATACATATATATATACATGTCAAACACAAACTAAAATGTAATGGTTGTTTGGGTTTATTCTCTTATATTTTTGAAAACACTAAGTTTAAGGCTGAAAAGTTCAAACTAAGTTCCAGTGGCAGATCTGTTAAAAACATTTCTGCTCTTAAATCTCATACTGGTTTAGGCCTAAAATAAGACCTAAAATGAATCAAGCAGTAGTTTTAAAATTTTGCATTTGCAGCTTTTACCTAAAGATCATGTTTGGTGCGTTTCGGCTGTTTGTTCTTGTTTCCTGCCAGCTTCTTTTTTAACTTAACTGTTACTGACCCGTTTCCTTTTGTTTTGTTTTTGTCTCTTTGCCGTGCCCAGGGTATTAATATCTGGTTAAGACGGACGAGAAGGTGGTGAAGTGGCCAGACCTGCAGGAAACAAAAAAATATACAATAAACACAATTTTTATAACTAAGTGTTTGATATAAATTTTCACAAAATTATCACTTTGATACTTGATCAAAGTTTGAAAATTCATGGTCAACATAAAAATTTAACACATAAATACATGGTATATTTAAAATTTGCATAAAAATATACATAGCAAAAAAGTTTAAACTCACAACATTAGGTCATAATGGTGTGGTCATAACAACGGACATTTTGGGTTACATTTGGGTTTCTCGCCATCACACACACAACGATGCCTCGGCACTGTTGCAAGAGAAGGGGACGGCTCGTTTTTTCATGTGGTTTTAAGTGTGCTTATTCAGGCCAGACCACAAAGTGACCTATTTAGTGACTGCAGTTCTTTAACACATCGTCAACAGTAGGCTACATTTATCACCATTATTATTACTTAAAATTTGAAAACAACAAACGATGACACTGTCTTTTCCCGCAAAAAACCTAAAACAGAGTGACTCCACTAACTATAAGAGGTCATGACACCCACGACCCCTGTTTTCCACTTGGCACATTCACCATTTTAGTTTTTCAATAAGATACTGACTTGTAATCACCTATAATTTAAACACAGAAGTGGTTTAAGTAAAAAACATAGATTGTATAAATATGGATGATATCCGCCCATTGGTCCCCTATTCACCAATATTGTCATTACGAATGGGCAATAAAATGGCCGTTACATCCGGGCTTTTTCAATAGTAAATCAATAGTTTTTAGATAGCATAAACAAACAACCCCCAGAGTTGTCATGTAGTAAAAACTTTGGAGCCATCTTTTGTACCAGGCTGTAAACATGAGTTTACTCTTGTAAAATCGCCATTGGGTTTCTCCTTATATTTCCGCTTTTTGGAGCCTGCCCTCTGGTGGACGGAGGTATATCGCTGTATTTCGCTGTAAAATCACCGTATGGCGGCGCATTCTAGAGGTTCCATGGGAGAGGCTTGGTAAAAACAGGATTGCCGCCAAATCCTGCTCCGAATAAATTCACAACAAACCTCCACAGCACCAAGCTACCGCATTGTTTTTATGCTATAGGTTAAATTAAGTTCTTTAGAGACAACATAAACCTAGCCTACTTCTAATTAGTAAGTATCTGCCAAATGTACTGAACGTAGGGTAATTTGTTGCCATGAATGAGCAAGTGGTGAGGCCATATGCTGCACCTCTCTGAAGGTGCGTCTTCCTTTGTCTTTGAGGCCTAGCGGTGGGAAAACTGTCCCGTTTAAATATTTGACACCACCGTGTGAGGAGTTAACCAACAGCGAGCACGTAGTTAATCTTCTCTCGGACACAGTGTGACACGCTTCAAAGTGCTCCCTACCGGCCGCCTCTGAGCCACTTTGGAGCTCCCAGTCCAACACGGTGCAAGTGTCCCTTTGGAGATGGCAATATCAGCGCTGGCTAAGAAGCTGTGGTGCATCCATAAAGAGCTCATTCTCGTCATCACTCCGATCGTTTTCCTGCCTTTGATTTTCGCCTTACCAGAGAAGGTAAGTGAGGCTGTCAGGGCTCCTAAAGTGTGTCTACATCCATGGAAAATCTACAAGTTAAAGTTAAAGCAAGGCTGGCTAAGCACTTTTGTTATTATTGCCTAGGGGGAAAAAAATAATAAATAATTCTGACCTTTTCATAATCCATGATGTATTTAATACATTACATTTAATGTGAACATGACAGCCACACACTTTACTAATTTATTAATTTATTTATGGTATTCTATAAAAGACACAATTGAATCATTTTGAAGAGGATGTTCTCTTCTGATACAAAGCCACTGGATATTGTTTCATTTTGTAGGAAGGGAGATGTCTCTATGTGGTGGTACTGATGGCTACGTTCTGGTGCACAGAGGCCCTTCCTCTGGCTGTCACTGCCATGCTTCCTGTGTGCCTCTTCCCAACTCTGGGAATCCTTCCATCCAAAAAAGTCTGCCCACAATACTTCCTTGAAACTAATTTTCTTTTCCTGAGTGGTCTTATCATGGCATCGTCCATTGAGGAGTGGGGCCTACATCGAAGAATAGCCCTAAAAGTCTTGAGTATTGTTGGTGTTCAGCCGGCCTGGTGAGTAAACTTTTATGTAGGCTGGTTAATGAGTCTTAGTCTTTATGGGGCCATAATAATTTTGTGGCTTTTCTCTAAAGTTACCGCAATTCAATTAAGTCAGCTGTAATGGCACTAGTCAACAGGTCTTCAATCAAGAACTAAATCTATAAATAATTGCTGCATCTGTGCTGTTGGAATTTCAGAGACTTACATGTCGTGTTATGTAGTGTTATTTTACTTATTCCACAGCTTTTTATTTATTATTAATTAATTAATTTATTTGTTCAAACAAGCTTACGTGTTGTTGCATAAAAAATTAAAAATGAGACTTTCCAAGGACCGCATAATTGTACCAAGAGCCATGCTTTCCTCTAGTCTAGTCTAGTCTAGTTAGTTGGTGTCACATAAGTGACTCATCTATGGCAGTGTCAATGTACAAGGTGTAGTTTAGTGCCGTAGAGTTATGTTGTGTGGTAGTTCATCATCACTTTAACCTTTTCATCAGGCTCATACTAGGAATGATGTTGACATCGTCCTTCCTGTCCATGTGGCTAAGCAACACAGCCACAACTGCCATGATGCTGCCCATTGCAAATGCCATCCTGGAGAGTCTGTTTGGAGACCTGGAGACGCTGAAACAGAAGTGCAAGTCTGCAGAGGAGCCTGAGAGTGATATAATTAATGGTACTTTAACAGAGAGAGCTTGCATCAATCACTACTGCACATGAGCACACAATGTTTTTGAGCAGCCTTTAATATGTAATCATAGATTACTTATAAACAAATCCAAAGTTAGTCAATATTCATGTAGTAATTGATTACTGACACTACAGTGGTTTACAGTCACAGACATTAAATGTACCAAAGGTCTTAAGGTCTTAAATTGTAACACATTTTTAAAGCTTGGGTTTTTTCAGGTCACACTACTGTGAAGCTTCATTGTCTGCCTTCACTACCCTCAGAAAAACAAATGTTATCAATAAATCCGTAAGACAAACGCATCAAGATTTTTATAATCACAGTTTATTGTTTACCCTTGCCTCTTTTATGTGCAACTGTAACTGTGCAAGTGTCTACTTTCTACAGTGTGGACATAACTGAGCAGAACGACACAAGGACAGCTGAAGAGATCCGATCAGAGGCAGAGTACCAGGTCAAAGTCTGGAAAGGATTTTTGATCTGCATCCCATACGCAGCCAGTATTGGAGGAACAGCCACACTGACCGGCACTGCACCCAACCTAATCTTTATAGGACAATTAAAGAGGTATCTACATCAAGACTGCTTTCTTTGTGTAAACAACAGTTGTTTAACAGTGACTTCTTTTGCAGCTACTTTCCAGAATGTGACCTCATTAATTTTGGCTCTTGGTTTGCATTTGCTTTTCCGCTTATGCTTCTTTTCCTGTTCTTGGGGTGGATCTGGATTGCATTTCTCTATGGAGGCTTGAACACACGGTAACATTGTGATATTTTACATTTTTGACAAATTTCAAGTACTTTTATACAGCCCCCAAACCACTCTTTCTCTTTTTTGCAGTTTGTGCTTTAAAAGAGAGGATCACAGAGCACAAGCAGAAGCCAGAGCTAAGGCTACAATATTGGAAGATTACAAAAAGCTCGGGCCTATAAAGTGAGGACTTGTGTCTGTCTTCATCTCATGCAATGCAGGCTCAGTGAATACATGTCTTTATCTCTCACTATTAACTTTATCATTTATTTATTTATTTTTTTTCAGTTTTGCAGAAGGAGCAATTTCTTTCTTTTTTCTATTGTTTGCAATTCTCCTTTTCACAAGAGATCCCAAGTTTGTCACTGGTTGGTCTGTGTTTTTTAAAAAGGGGTAAGAACAACACATCTGGAAAAGATCATTGCTGTTTGGTAACATCTATATGTAATCTGGCTGTCTATTCAGAATTTATTTATTTTTTGTTCCAGGTATGTTTCAGATGCGGTCACTGGTGTCATCATTATATCTGTATTGTTCTTCTTTCCATCACAGAAACCCTCTCTGAGCTGGTGGTTTGACTCGCACGGTACGCATTTTATGAAGAACAGGATGATCACCAAGTATTTTAATATTCATTGTGTGTCTTTAGTTCAGGCAGTGTTAATTGCTAAAAAATACACCAAGGAATGTTAATAATGTAGATTAGACTAGAGTAAATTTCTTGTCTGGAGGTGAGACTATAGTTCCTCTGTTTCTGTGATTACAATAATCTTTCTGAGCTTTTCTGTGTGAGTCAGGGAACAGTTTAAAAACTGTAGGCACATGCTTTGTGTGTTTCTCAGCTTTGCGTGTGGTAGTGTACATCATGTTCAGCTGATCAAACAAACACCAAGGCACAAGGGAAAAATGTTCATGACAGTCATTTCTGTCTTGTAGTATCCAAATAGCTTAAGCACCAATACTTGGCAAACTATCCACTTAACTACACAGTTATGCGCAGTTATGTCAGTATCATATTTAATCAGTGAATGAAACCTGTTTTGTACTTATTTCTCATCAGCCCCAAACACTCCATATGTTCCTCTTTTGTCATGGAAAAAAGCTCAAGACTCTGTTCCGTGGAACATTATTCTGCTGCTTGGAGGCGGCTTCGCTATGGCCAAGGCCTGTGAGGTAAACAGATAAGTCAAACCTACTACTGGTTTCACCACTTTAAAATTGTATGCACATTGTACATTTTTCCACACACAAAAGGTGCCTTTTCTCTTTTGTATATTGCTGCTCCCTTTTGTCTGACTTAGCTTTATGACACTGTTATTGGATGTTTGACCTTTCACCCCAATCTTGTGGCATTTGGCAGGAGTCAGGGCTGGCCTCCTGGATCGGAGGCCATCTCCAGCCGTTGGCCGAGGTCCCTCCAGCTGCAGCTGTGATTCTGATCACAGCCTTCCTAGCTTGTTTTACAGAGTTCGCCAGCAACACAGCCACAATAGTCATATTTTTACCTGTCATCGCAGAACTGGTGAGAAATTAATATATTAGACAAGTCAATATGAAATGATTAAGATTAACAAACATTGCACTTTTAAATACACAGCTTTTTTTTTATCAGTCAATGCAATTTATTCATTTATCAAGCAAATGTGCATTATGTATAAAGTAAGTAGCTTCTCCCTTCTACACATTGTTTTGTTTGTAGCTACTTTTTAGCTAGTCTTTACAAAAGCTCAGTCACAAATCTTTAAATGGACACTTAAAGAATCCTTGAGAGGCTGACGTGTTTTTTTTTTGTTTTTAACATATTGCACCACATTATGTACTCAAACACATCAGAGTATTGTAGGTTTATTAGAGTAATCTATATGCTGAAATAAGAACCGTTTCAGTTTTACATAGTAATATAAACTAATACTCAGATTATATTTGCTAAATATTAAATGAATGTCCTCTGGGATCTCAGAATTGAATTGGGTAAAACTAAGATGTATGCAAAGTATACAAAGATGTCATGAATAGAAAGGCATAATAATTGTGATTATATCAAAGCTTAATGTTAATGTTTTGTTTTGTTTCTGCAGGCTATTCGTGTCTCTGTGAACCCCCTGTACTTCATGTTACCTGCAACAGTGGGATGTTCATATGCCTTCATGCTGCCAGTGTCCACTCCTCCAAACTCCATCGCCTTTGCGTCAGGACATCTCATGGTCAAAGACATGGTACGAACCAAACCCAATATGTCCCTCTGAACTTCTGTGATATTCATTATTAAAATCTTTTTAATCCATGCCCACAGGTAAAGACAGGCTTCATCATGAACATCCTGGGTATACTGTCTGTCTCTCTGGCCATGAACACGTGGGGTGTTGCCATGTTTGACTTGAACACATATCCAGAATGGGCTCATACCATCAATAACACTGCAGCTGTAACAAATATGAATCTTTCAGCCATCCACAATGCCACTATCTGATATGTTTCTATATTTTAGAAAGAGCATCTTTAAAATGGTTTAACACTACACATAAACACAATTCAGGGAAAGTTGCAGGAACTTGGTTACAATGAAGAAGAAGAAAAAAAATACAGTCTGCATTTCACTGCAATTCTGAGATTAAAGGCTCATAAAGTAACTTCATTGTACCCTGGCCCTGAACAACTGCAGGAAGCTGGGACTATTTCTGAGTATTTAGCAACCCACATCAGACGCAGAGAGTTCTTGGAAATGGGTTTATGTACTAAATCACTGTGAAAGACAGGGCACCTCCTTTTACATTGTACACATTTTTAAAAGGAGACTTTTCTGTGGGCCTTTTGTATCAAGCTGATGTGCCTTTAACCATGTGCTGTGACGGCCCAAGTGCTTTAAAGATTGTATATGTTTGTATATTCATATGGATAGATATACAAATGAAACATGATTAGTTCTAGACAAATGATTTGTGACAGCTGCAGGAAATAATGTTTTTGATTAACTTTTGAATGCATTCATGCCATTTGCAATGGCTTGAATGGAACTATGAAATTTTAACTGAATGACTAACGGCTGTGTATATTTTTACTGCGATTTTAAAATAAATCAAAGGATAACTTAACTCCGAGTGTTAAGAGTGTGGACTTGTGTAACGCTCTTGTCTTAAAGCCATGTGCAAATATCACATGTTGGCCCCAATGTAAACATGGTTCTAAATTCCTTACAATGTCCGTTTGGGTTGTAAACTGTCTGGAGTCACACGGCTGACAACAATGGTTAACTTGCACAAATCTGCAGTAGTTACTCAGTATTAGCAGGTCTGTGCAGAAGGTTGGTTGAAATAATAATAGAAAATATTCTAAATGCAGTATTGAATGTTTAAAATGCACTGTTCCTTAATTGATTTTCAGAAATGACACTGCTTTATATTTACACATTTACAAAACAATCTGGTCAAATCAAAGCAGCAATTAGTGTAAATTATATTTTTCCATTTTTGGTCACAGCAGCCTCAGAATAACTTGTGACAATGTGTCATTCCCTTTTCACATGACTCCCAATGTCATGTTACATGGTTAAGAACTAGCCTTTTATCACATGGGAACTTGTAATTGACCCACAATCGCCTACATGACAGTGACTGGACGGTCAGGTTCCTCTTTGACACTTTCCAGTCCTTTGAGTTATTGTCATTGTGAAGATGAAGTCGATCGCTCAGAGGGTTATAACACCTGCTAGGTAAAGAAAGCTTTCTGTAATAATGTGTGTGTATATTTAGTCTTTTTACTGTCATTTTAAATATTTGAATTTATCATTTTAAGTACAACAATAACATATAACAACTGAAATGGTTTTACGAAGGAATAGGCCTATACTGCAGCCAATGTAGCATTTAACAACTTTCAGAGCAACATCCAGAAATTAAGACTAAGCAACAGTTTCCCAGTGCTCTTTTAAAGCTAGGCTGCATGTTGTGACTTGTTTTTCAACCTTTTTTCATTTTATGACTTCTGTTAAAGACAATGTCATGCAAATGCTGTTTTTGCCACCAGTCTTTATCTTGATTCTCGCGAGATTTTACAAAATTGCTAAAATTAAAATGACCTGCTCCAAGCAAAGTATTCCACCTGTCTTTACCGTCTCACTGTGTCCAATGATGTTACAGCACTGACAGGTCTGGACGTGTTTAGGGTTTGAAGATGTAGCAACAATTTTATTGTTATATGTTCTTACGTAAACAACATGGCGCTGCTCTGATTGGATAAAACAACAGCGATAAACCCAATCACTGACCATTCATTGAAAGTACTTTGCAAACACTTTCAATGCAAGCCTCTCTCATGAAACCCCTTATAAGGGTCTTGAATAAGGGCGCCACCATTCAGTTATCTAAACCTCAGTTCACCAGAGGGCAGGCTCCAAAAGCAGAAATAGAAGGAGAAATCCAATGGCAAGTTTATAAATAAGTGTAATAATCATGAGGAAGCAGTTTTATCTGGCGTAGTCAGGTTAGTCTTTATCTGTCCAAAACAGAATGTAATATATTTGTGTGCAATTGTTTTTTAGGAACAGCCTAGGGTTTTGCAGACAATTACTAAGAAGTGCAGTGCCTTATCTGTGGGCTGTGTACTGCACGCCTTCTCCATCCGGCCGGGACCTCCTCACTCTGTTCTCACTCTGCTTGACTTTAGCTGTTGTCACAGGGGCTCTGCTTCACAACTGGCTCTCCAAGACTCTCAGTTACCACCATGAGGTGTCAGTAATAACTGCCTGCATCTACAGCACTGCAATGTTTCTGGCCTCTATCTTGTGCCACCCCCTGCGCTGCGTGCTCACAATGACACTTCCCACAGTTTGCACCAAAGAGGGACGCCAGCTCATCATCTCCGCTTCATTTGTGGTTCTTGTGATCAACGTGGTGCCTAACATCAGCGCTAATGTCGGCGCAATTGTGTGCATCCTGAAGTGCATCGCTGAGAGCTTCACGCACACTTTGTTAAACTCCACCGAACCTTTGAATAAAGCCAAGGAGGACCTGGTGGAAGAAATCATCAAAGTGCCGGGCAACGACTTTAGCATTGTGACAAACTTGCAAAAGTTCAACCAATACACGCACATTGACATCTCCGAAGTTAAGAGCCGGTTTACAACGATGACTGGGGAGATAGAGGTCAACTTCTCCGATGTCAGAAACACTCTAAAAGATTATAAACTGCTCTCCAACCGGATTCTTGCTGCCATTTATGTGGCTTTATTAATTTTCCAATCTGCACGTTACCTAAAATCTTACCTAACCTCTGTTCAGTTTGAGAACACTTTAAAGAAGACCAAAAACGCTGGAAACAAAGCTTTAAGTCCATTTCAAAGATGTAAAATTACAAGACATGAATGCACCTCATGTGTAATATCCCTAATTCTGGGAACAATATATTTTATTGCAATAGCTTTAATAGTGGCTTTAGATTATATTGTGTATCATCTTGTTGAGGTGATGGTGCCATGGTTACAGGATTTTCCACCAACATCTGCCAGCATTAATGTTGATTTTAAGGTAAGTTTATGTCATATTCTTTGGGTGATCCAATATATAGTAAACCAATTTTTACAATTGGACTTATTTTATTTTTTGACAGATGCAGTGGTTCTCTCCGATCCTTTGCCTCATCCCACAGGTCTGCAAGACACAAAAGCTCCCAAATTACCACAGGGAATACAAATGGACCTTCAGTCCGGGACCATCCCTGTGTGACGTGACCACTTCACATCCAAATGTGGGGGTCCCTCTACTGCTGGCATGTCTATGGCTCCTGAGCTACTTGATGGTTTTTTTAGAGGTGTACGCCGGACGGATGCGACGAGACATCTCATCCTCCTTCTTTAAAAGGCAAGAGAAGAAGAGAGCTGCTTATAGGTCAGAGAAAACTGGTGCCAAGTTGAACACAAAAAAAGATGTTTGCGTGGTAAACCTGTAATGTTTCCATGCAGCGCTTTACAGTTTCTGCATCTGTTCTGCGCCTACTGTTGAGTAGTGTTTTTGTACTTGAGGCGCAACATCCTGTGTGAATCATTTTGATAAACACGTCACCAAACCGCCTCAGCATTACCTCACAGAGGCTGTGGTTTTTACAAAACCTCCTCTGTTACCTTTTCACCCAACAAGAAACTTTCAGACCTTTTACTTTCTGTGTACTGTCTTAGTATCATTTTTCTGTAAGGGTCCACTAGATGCCACTGTGGTGCTTTGATTCCTAGGCACAGAGCGTTACAGTTCTTCCTTGTTGCTAATGCACCTTTTTGAAAATACATTTGTTTACAACCACAGTGAATTACATTAAACAAACCGCTTCCACTTTTTACTGTCTATTTTTGATGTTCCTTCCTACAAAACTTTTTTTTTTTTAAGTATTCCTTCTTAAGTTTGTCTTGCATAAATTTCCCACGAGGCTCAAGTTTATTTTAAGCCTGAATAATAATAGAGTACCTTTTTGTCATCTATTTTTGATGCTGCTTCATTCAGTGTCCACCTTGTGATTGTCCCAACGTCTGACAAGCTGCACCAAGACAGCACAGCTTCTGTCAGGGCATCATGAATTATTCTCAGTGTTCCTGTGTGTGTATGGTTTCATTATTGGAAATGTGTTATTGTAGTAGACTATTACTCAAAAGTGTATAAAATTGATGCATGTATTTTATAGCTTAGTTAATAGAAAAAAACAGATGGAGAGTATTTCCATATACTGTAGTCCACATTAAAAAAGATGAGTCAATTTAATATCAGCAGGAAAGGGAATAGTTCCATCCAGCTAAGTAAAAGAAATTATATGTATGTATGGAACACAACCTAACTTCTATAGTAAAATAAAAATTTCATCTGGCTAGTTTTGCCTGGTACTGAATGTGCGGAGTGCCTCTTTTCCTGAGTTCTGATTGGTTACGGTATACCATAAGAAATACACTTTTGTTCCTGGGAAAATAACTGACATCACTGTTTCTATCTGAACACTCAGTAACGGTGATGTCTGTTTGAATACAGAACAACTCAACAGATATTTCAGAAAAAAAAAAATACATACACACACATATATATATATATATATATATATATATATATATATATATATATATATATATAAATAATACTTGCATCAGCTTTACATTACTTTCACATAAAACAGTGACGTAACATCCACATCAGACAGAGGCAGTGACTTTCAGACTTACAGTTTCTCTCTAAACCTGTGCCTGAACCATGAACTATTTAAAACCTTAATCAGTATCACTTGAACTGAATGGTCATTCACTGCAGTGTAAGATGCGCTGAGTTGTGTGCTATAACCTCCTCTGTAATTGCAGGGTTCTCACACACACACACACACACACAGGTTTTGTAGAAACCACTATTGATGTTTTTTCCTTCCAGTGTATTGTGAATGTATTAGTGTGTGTGATGTGAGAGGGAGGAGGCAGTGGGAGAGAGGGAAAAGAGAGAAAAACGCTGGACACTGGAGGAGGACCTCGCTCGAGATATTTGCACTTGGGTGCGCTGATGGCGAAGTCTGGTAGTTGCTACTTCCTGCAAATGATTGTAAGTTACAAATTCACAAGAAACTATTCTATCCATCATCCTTTCTGACCAACTTTTATATGCTTTTTTTTTTTTTTTTCATTTCTTATTGATACCCTTGAAGCAGAAAAACCATGGAGAACAACACAACCATCTTCAAGGACATCACTGGAGTTGTAAATCTGACTGAAATGCCTCAAAAACCTCTCCAGGAGCAGGTCGTAACAATCTTTTTGACAATGCTAATCTGTGGGGTTGGGATTGCTGGCAATATTATGGTGGTACTGGTCGTCCTGCGCACCAAACACATGGTCACCCCGACCAATTGTTACCTGGTCAGTCTTGCTGTAGCTGACCTGATCGTGCTCCTGGCTGCCGGTTTACCTAATATCTCCGACGTGGTTGCCTTCTGGATTTACGGCTACACTGGGTGCTTGTGCATAACTTACCTCCAGTACTTAGGCATTAATGTTTCATCTTGCTCCATCCTGGCTTTCACCATTGAGCGCTACATTGCCATTTGTCACTCCATAAAGGCACAGTTCATCTGCACTGTCTCCAGAGCAAAGAGGATCATTGCTGGAGTGTGGGTTTCCACCTCGCTCTATTGTGTGATGTGGTTTTTCCTGGTGGACACCAATGAGACGGTCTACTCCAACGGCGTGGTGGTGACCTGTGGCTACCGTGTGTCCCGGACTCTCTATATGCCCGTGTACTTCTTGGACTTCACCTTGTTTTATGTGGTCCCGTTAGTTGTGGCTATGGTGCTGTACGGCTTCATAGCCAGGATTTTGTTCATGAGCCCCCTGCCCTCCCACCTTAATGATCGAGGGGGGTCGGTCCATCGGGGTCACTCTAACTGCACCAACAAGAACAACAAGGGAGCGGTCACCGCAAGAAAACAGGTAACTGCAAGTGCAACATTATTCATGAAAGACATTCAACACAATCACAGATGCTGACATAAAGCAAAGGTATAAAGTGAGTGTAAAGAAGAGTTTTAGCTGCAACTTTGGAAAGGAAAATAGTAAAGAGAATAGTAGAAGAAATGATCTGAAACTGGAGTCAGTGAAAGAGTCATGCACAGCTTAGCTATTGGATTTAGAATTTGAATGTAACTGCAGCCTTGTAGTTTATTTAAACCATTTATATTATACAGATCACAAAGATGCTGGCAGTGGTGGTCGTCCTCTTTGCCCTGCTCTGGATGCCTTACCGGACGCTGGTGGTGGTCAACTCCTTCATCGACCCGCCTTACCACAACACCTGGTTTCTGCTGTTCTGCCGCATGTCCATCTACACCAACAGCGCTATCAACCCCATCATCTACAACCTCATGTCTCAGAAGTTCAGAGTTGCCTTTAAAAAGCTCTGCAAGTGCACCGGGGAAGACAAGCAGAAGGTGGCAGAGTACAACATTCCCATGTATTACAGCGTGGTGAAGGATTTATTGCACGATAGCAACATGACAGAACTAGAAGCATAGTCATGGCAACGCAGAGTTGGAGATTGTACATTTACTGTATCTTTGTGGAATAATGCCTAATGTTTATATTTATGGTGAAATATTGTCATAGGTTTTATTGTGTGTTCAATGTGGTGTTTAGTCTCACTGTGGTAAATACAGCTTGTAAAAACTTTAAAGGTGGGTTAGGCTTTTTCTTTTTTTCTTTCATTGTCTAAACTATATATATATATAAATATATATATTTGTGACTTTAGAGTGTTATTTTTTAAACAATGCATACTGCATCTTTAACATAATGTATTATTGTATTTTATTGGAAAAAATAAATCACAATATTGTTCTATTCACTTTCCTCACGGTTTTGTCCATTTTACCCGTTCTAGTGTTGGTAGGTTTAAAATTTAAACATCATTTTCTTTCTAATAAGGAAAAAACCCAATAAATGACTAAAATTGTTCTTATTGATCTTTTAATTGGTTTTAATCTAAACTAATACAAACATGCATGAATACAAAGAACTGTCAGTTTTAGACAAATCTAATCTATGACTGAGATGTCAAACGTAAGGCCCGCCTGCAGAAACCGACCTGCCAGAGGGTACATTCTGGCCTGGGGGGGAAATGTGATAAAAAAAATTTGAACATTTGTGAAATGAGAATAAAGAAGATCAATTCATTTAAAGTTTTTTACCTGTAGCCGGGAGGTCATTGATGCAGCAGTGAGAGTAAGCCACGTTATTGGTAGCAAAATAGCATTAGCATCAAAGCCATATTGTGAGAGTGAGCTTGTGAAAACATACAGGCTGAATGCAGGAAAACCTTTATTAAGGAAAAACTGCACTAGGATCACCCAACAGTTACATATTTAGTTCAACAGCTCATACTATTTCTGTCGCTTGCACTGCTGTCTAAGCTCTATATTCTAGTCAGAGCCATAGATAATGATAGCATTATGTTGAGGCGGACAACATCTTAAATTCCAGCGATCGCATCTGCCATAAGTAACCGCTTTTATTTTTAGCCTCAGGAGATGTGCAACAAACCTGACAGCAGTGGACTGTGGAAAGAATACGCTGATGCTAATTGCTGCCAACAAGTCTTCCCAGTGCTTCTGCTTTGTCTTGTCACTCACCCACAAACTGCTTGTAGCCTCACATTAAACTGGAAAGTTCTATATTTGTCAGTTAACTCATCCAATGCAAATTGATACTACTAGAGCTAAGCGAGACTGGAACCACTGAAGGCAAAAAATTACACAAAAAATACTGACCTATGCTAAAATAATTATTTGCCATTGCCCATTGGTGCAGTTGATGGATGCTTTGCAATCCCAGGTCACACCTGTCCCACTAAATACCTTACATTCAATGGCAGCTTTTAAATGAGCTTCTCTGGATTTTACAAATGTGGGATTTATCATTGATGTCTATGTCTTTTAATGAAATATAACGTCAACAAGAATAAAAAAAAAAGAATAAGAATACATTATTGTATTTTAATCACTGTAACACACATAAGTGGCTCATTATATCACTTGCAGGCATCTCTCATTATTGCACTGTAATATACTCGTCATCTATTCCTTTATGTTGTTAATACAAAACACAAAATGCTCTTCTCTGATAATGAATAATTCATTTGTTGAAAATATATTACTGTGTGTTGAGAGCTCTTGTCTTATACAGGTTCAAAATAATTATCGAAGGCCAGTGTTGTGATGCTACATGAGGCTCATTAAGTCACACTCAAGGGTGTCTCTGTCTCAATCTCTGTTTGCATCCATTTGTTCAGAGGCTCACGGCAATGAGCTTGTTAAGCAACTGCTGAGGTCCTAATGCTATTTATTATTATGAAAACCAAAATAATCAGTAAAAAAATCTGTATGTTCTTTGAGAAGCAGTAGAATGATAAATAAATTAATTAATATAAATGCCGAATGCTGCTGAAAGTTTTAAGGCATTCTCTCAGAATGTGATTACAGTCAAGTAGACAAGACACTTTTTTAAAATCACAAAAACAGCTGCCTCAAAGGGCTTCACATCCGTTGTCCTCAGGGTAAGGAGACCCACAGAAAGAGGGATCCTCTCCCAGGACAGACAGGCCGTGTAATATACAGTATGTGGGCTAAGTTGAGAACAACCTAAACATAGACACAATATGTAAACAAGTATATATACAAGACCAATATTATATCACCAAAGTTCATACAGGACAGAGTTTGGTAGGTCCTACAATGGGACTCTGTAGAGGGGACAAGATCCACAAAATGTTAAATTGTGTCTCTGCATTAGTCAAACAGTATGTCTTAGAAGACAACAGGGACTACTGCAATAAACTATCATCCTCAGGTATTACAAAAGATTCATAATATTATGGACACATTTGATTTTGTTGATATTTGGAGATTTAAAAAACCCAAATCAGCTCAATATACTTGGAGGAGGCAAACCAAGCAAGTTGTATAGATTACTTTTTCATATCATTTTCCTTGATAAAGTAATTACAACGTCAACTGATGATAAACTACGCTCAGATCATAACAGAATAGGACTAAAATTTGCGGTTCATTGGGAAAACAAAGTAATTTATTAAGGATTTGTTTAGAATCAATGAAGAGTCAGCACTTTAATAGTCTGGGAGGCTTTTAAATGTTGTTTTAGGGGTCATGTCATGGAAAAGAAAACGAACAAATGGAAGCGAACAGGATTTAAAATAGGAGATTGAAGAATTATTGTATAAACTATATTTGTAGAGAATGTATCTAATGAACAACTTAATATTTTGACATTAAAACAAGAGGAATTGGCAAATTTGGTAGACTGACTGGGAAGTCATGATTGTAAAAAGGCAAACTGGAAGAAAAAAGGAGAAAAGTTTTCCAAATTATTTTTATGTCTCCAAACTATTATTACATAAAGGGAAAATACTGACAACTCAACCAGAAATTTAGAATGAAATAGAGCATTATTAAAAAAAAAAACATTTTACAACAGGTAACCTCCTGAGTCTGTAAATTTCTTTCCAGAAAATTTACGTGAATTATAAAACGTTCTCTTTAATGAGGAAGAGCTTATAGCTTCTGTTATGTCATTCCAGGAAAAAACCCAGGTTTAGATGGAATACCTATCGAGGTTTATCAGACATTTTTTGAAGAACTGTAAAAACATTACTTTCCTGTTTTAATCACGCTTATATAGTGGGGCATTTGTCTGACTTTAAAAAAGAAGTTCTTATTTCATTGTTATTAAAGCAGGAATCTAGTGGTCAATTTAAGGATCCGGGATATTTAAAGAACTGGAGACCAAACACGCTTCAGTGTTGTGATGCAAAGATATTGTCCAAATGTATAGCTATAAGAACGAAATCAGTGCTGATAAATCGTATTCACCAAGATCAATCAGGTTTTTTACCAGGTGGAAATATTGGCAATAATATAAGCAGCTATTAGAAATAATTTAAAATTATACTGTGCAGAATTAAAAAGGACTAATTTTAGAAGTTTAGAGAAGTTTAGTGATAAACAAGGGTTTAACACCTCTCCGTATCCATTCATATTTGCTATGGAGATATTAGCTATAAAAGTGAGGAAGTAAGGACCTAATAATAATCTTTAAACCAAAATATTGATGTACACCGTTGATACAAGCTTTCGTATCAGTCCAAATCCTCATTGTTTACAGTCTTATAAATCTTTTAGATTCATTTTCACAGCAATCTGGTCTAAAGCTTAACTATGATAAATGTCATTCAAAAGAGAAAAACATTACAAATTACATTACAAACCAGTTATGTGGACAGATGGACCAGCTGGGCGTTGTAGTTACAGAGAACCTCTTCAGATCTCTGCTCAGTAAATTATAATGATAAATTGAAAAAGTTTCTGTTTTTAATTCTTTGATTATTCCACAATTTATTCATTCATTCATTCATACATTTTATGTATATCATTACCATCCCAACCACAAAACCTTTTTAAATGCTATGACCACAGACTTGTGTTTAGCACTGAAAAGCAGCAAATATTGCAAAGATTTACATTTATGTACAGAGTGGTACATGAGTGTTCTCTTAGATAAAAACAATGCACTGTTTCAAAAGAAATTATTTTCTTTTTTACAATTGATGCTCTTCCATTTTATGTATGTAGATAATTTGATACTCTACCTTTATAAAGGAGACCATTCATTTTATGGTTGGGGTTTTTAGTTTTATAAACTCGAATAAAAAGAGGAAATGCTACAGCAGATTTTGTGGTTGAACTCAATTTTGTTAATTAATGGTATTATCTTTGTAAATATAATATAATATTGTTGAGAAAAGGTGAGATAATGGAATCTGATGAATTCAAAATTGTATATGCCTCTATTTACCCATTCATCTGCTGGAATCATCTTGCGATAAATTTGCGAGCAACTCCATGTTTCACAGTAGGAATGGTGTAAGTTTCATCATAGTCATGGTTGACTCCTCTCCAAATGTAACGTTTATGGTTGTGGCCAAAAAGTTACATTTTGGTCTCATCACTCCAAATGACTTTGTTCCAGAAGTTTTGAGGCTTGTCTCTGTGCTGTTTGGCGTACTGTAAGGTAAATGCTTTGTGGCATTTGTGTAGTAATGGCTTTCTTCTGGCGACTTGACCATGCAGCCCATTTTTCTTCAAGTACCTCCTTATTGTGAATCTTAAAACAGTTTAACAGAATCCATCATTTTCCACTTCTTTATTAGAGTTTGAACACTGCTGATTGTCATTCTCAATTCCTTGGATATCTTTTTATATCCCTTTCCTGTTTTATACAGTTCAATTACCTTTTCTTTTGAATTTTCCAAGATGCAAGGGTCTGTCAGGAGGCAGAAACTCACTGACCTTTTATACACACACACTGATTACAAGCAAACAGATCATCATGTAAACTTTTGATCAAGGTCATTTGGGTAGTTTCTTTTGTCATTATGATTTAAAAAGAGTAAACACAGTTGTTTGACAATAAATGGCTTCACCCAACCACTAACTATGAGTGAAAGAAAGGTTTTTGTGTTATTCATTCATATTCTTTGAAAAATCAGAAATTATGTTAAAACATATGAGCACAACTGTATTTGATTGTCCCCTACCATGGGATAAGATATTTAAAGTAATCTAAAAAAACCTGTAGATTTTCATAATAGATATTTTCATTCTTTGCCTTCAAGGAAAATGTGAAAGATTTGGAATATGGTTGAATCAGACAAATGTTGTTTCTGTTGGAGCCAGAGTCGGCTGTACATCTGTTTTTGAATTGTTATATTGTGTCTTCCTTTTGTGTACATAGAAAAATGGTCATGAAAAATGGGAGCAAAAGCAAAAGTGTTGCCTTTAGATTTTTGTTCATTATAATTTTGATTTTGTGTCGGTAATGCTAGGTGAGTTTATAAATGGGTGTGAAATTGTAAATTTAACTATTATATTGGGGAAACAATTTATTTCTACAAATACACTTAACATAAAAAAAAATTCAAATGTTTATTACAAAGACAGAGAACATTGGAAGGGCACATTGTCGAGACAAACAATGATGCAAAAAATATAAAAAGAGATGGGACATTGTTGATAAATGTTTGGATCTGGAATAAGATTCTTGCAATTAGGTCAAATCTGAATTCTGACCTGTGTTGTGTTGTACATGTATTTAATTTTGTTTTGAGTAGATGTCCTATTTTTGTATATTTGTATTTGTTTTAAGAAACTGGTTAATCATTAGTTTTTAATGTTGTATTTGTTTTGTGTGAGTGTGTGGTCATGTCTGTCTTATTGTTGTAATGGGTATGTCTTGAAGCTTTTATTTGCACATGAATGTCTTTATCTCATCCACAGCGGATACATGCAGAGGAGAATGGAGGGGAATGAGGAGCCATTTACATCCTGTCCTGTCTACTTATTATGACGTTTACACAGCTGGATCTCTAGCAAAATCAAATTTACATCAGAATTCAGTGACCTGATTGCTATTGGTGATTTGCAAGTTACTGTTGGCAGTAGCAATAAATTACATGTCTGATTAGTATCTCTGTGCCAGCTGTATGGCCTTATCATGACCAAAACAAAAATGTATCCAACAATTGTACCAACAGCGCCTGCTGCAGCTAACTACAGTAGTTATGGCTGATCGATAGTCTGCTCTGTAATCAAAGCCACTACAAAATAACACTCCAGACTCACATCGATATGTCTGAGAGCCGTGGGTCTCTGAAGAGTAAGATATTAAAGTCCTGTTCATTTATTGTGTATACCCTATATATCTGTCTTCCTTAGGTGTGAGTGTGTGTGAGTGTGTGGCGTGAATAGAAGCATAATGTAAACTGCTTTGGGTACAGAATAGTGCTATATAAAGTGCTATATATTTACCATACAGTATAAATCTAGAAAAATGAACAAAGAGAACCCAAGTAAAATCCAATTAAAATACTGCCAAAAGACATATCTAGTCAAATTATAACATGAAAATATCCCACACCAAGCTTTAGGCAGTACATCTGTCAATGACTATAACCCAGATTCTGTCAGTGATAATGTTGCAGAAGATCCAAATATCGGACAAAGCAGTCTATTAAAAGACTTGATGCAATACTGTAAAATTAAGCGAAATGCCTTTGATCATGTCTCTTGAACCACTTGACTGGAGCGAACAATGGAAGAATATGACTGATGAAAGGACGAGAAGCTGTCACGAGAGAGCTCAATTTCACTGTCAGCCTTATCTGAGCCCAGTTGCCGAGTTACATGGCAGTGGCACTCATATATTGCTGTTATTAATCCGCTGCTTCCCATTTACCATTTTGTTTGTTCTTTCAGTCTTCAGTGGAGGTCCATTAGAACCAACTGATACCACAACAAAGGCTCTGATCAGAAACTGATGCATGGCAGGACTGTGCAGAGAATGTTATAAAGTGAATGTTCTTTATTGTGAAATGCACACCAATTTTTTTGTTACATGACCAAACACCTCATAAAGTCCTGAGTCGCTGCATAATATAGAAAATGAGATCCTTTCGTAGAGTTGGGACAAATTAGAGGCTTGGTTATAGACGGAGGTGGACTTTCATCTGGCTGCAGGCCCTTGAACTTGGCAGAGCCCGGATCAGTGACGAGGGGCAGACGGCCTCTGATGTCAGCTGTTTACACAAGCACAGATGAGGGACCTAATGCCTTGGATGGTCAGTCTCCGCCACAGCTCTAGGAGGAAGCATACGGCTTATAAACTGTCGCTCGCTCACAACAAGTTCAACCCCAACAGTAAAGTTCGCTTTTGATTTAATTTTAAATGATGTGCCTCACTCCAGGTAGGATACTTTTTTTTTCTTTTGATATTCTAACTTACAGAGAGTAACAGAAATATAAAGACGTTGTGATTAATTGGTTTAGGGAAATGCTTTTTCATAAAATACTTCTTGGCAACAGAACAGTTTAATTAAAAGGGCATTATATCAGTAGTCTGTCATCTTCAGGAGACCATCCTGACCACACTCTCAATTCATGAGGAAGACCCTTTAGAAAGTGCAAGTATTTCAGGAAACACATGATAACATGGAGCTGAGGAGACAGCAGAATGCCTAAAGCTCCTCTAATGCCACTTACTGGCCTTAGGATCTGTATGAAAGGCTTAGAGGTTCCTCACGTTAGTACCATAGATAGTATAATTATGGATGATATCCGCCCATTGGTCCCCTATTCACCAATATTGTCATTACGAATGGGCAATAAAATGGCCGTTACATCCGGGCTTTTCGGGTTTTACTCCATAGTAAAACAATAGTTTTTAGATAGCATAAACCGACGTAATTTTCAAAAATTCACCCCCCCCAGAGTTGTCACGTAGTAAAAACTTAGCTCTAGAGACCGGAGCCATCTTTTGTACCAGGCTGTAAACATGAGTTTTACTCTTGTAAAGTCGCCATTGGGTTTCTCCTTATATTTCCGCTTTTGGAGCCTGCCCTCTGGTGGACGGAGGTATATCGCTGTATTTTGCTGTAAAATCACCGTATGGCGGCGCCCTTACACGACGACCATTTAAGAGGTACCATGGGAGAGGCTTGGTTAGTACACACTAGGGCTAGACACTCGTAGCATGTGGCAAGGTAAGAAAGGCACATAAACACACACATTTATTAATGTTAATTGTTGACAATATTGTGTTTTAATGAAATGCAGGTTTTATTGCATTGTCTTGTATGTGCTATTTAACCATATGTTCAGAACAATAAGTGAGTCAAAAGGTCATTTCCTCATCTGTTTCCTGTTCCGAAAACAGAAAGAGCTGGGAAAACGAGACAATAAACTCTGAGGGGATCCACAGTGTTCCTTCTCAGCAACATCCTCTCATGTGCAAATAAAAAGTCCAGTGTTTACCATTATGAATATTAGAGTTGTGGGATGTGTCCACAGCAGCATTATTCCCCAAATGTCTGAATGTCAACTCTCTCCTTGTTTTGCAGGTGCAGAGCAGGAAACAAGCCGGCTTCCTCTTTCCCTGGAAAAAAACATGCAGCCCTTTATGCCGTCTGCACTTGAATGAACAGAGGGATTCATGTCCACACAGCTCCAGTAATAATCTTACAATATGGAAGTCACTTTGCTGTATGTTACTGAGGAGCCAGCAACAGGCTTAGCTCTGAATTTGACAGACAGCATTTATGTAGCGCCACCTGTTAAGTAATGACATCTTATGTATGTATTGTTGTAAGTTCTATGCAGCAGAAACACCAAGTTTGTTGTTATAGGCTACATGTCATATTTTAGTTTTGGAGGACGACCAGGACAATAATCCATTGAAAACTAACAGTGACATTGATTAGAAGGCATGTGACCATTGGACTTGCTTTTTACGACACGTGACAAAGCAAACACATAGTCACAGGTTACAAAGGTAACCAGTAACTCTCAGAATAGGTTTGGATTACTTTTGGGAATATATATTATATTTGGTACATGTATTCCTTCAAACTTATTTAAACTATCTCAAATTATAGGTATACTAGAGTATTGAAGGCTGTAAACCTTGCCTCCTGTAGTACTCAACAATGGTTAAAAGTGACACAAAGGTATAGTTAGGCTTTTAAACAAACTTAAGCAACTTGTATGATTTTGCTTGTTTTCAAGTCTTTTGTGAACTGTAGATGGCTGAAAGACACAAAAACATATGCATGTATCCAAGCAGAGTGCAGTGTGTTGTGATACTGTGTACTGATACATCCATTAGTTTTAGAGGGCCAACATGCAAACTTGTGTCATATACTGTTGTACCTGATGACTTACCTGTTTAATTAGAGATTATTAGAGATTAATGTCCTTTTTTTTTACTTTAGGATACCGCTGTTTGAAGATGGTCCTGTTCTTTTCTGGATTTATGTCTGGAACAGCCGCTATACTTCTTTTTTACAACAAAGAGCCTGTGTTGGACTCACACTTAAGTGCAGAGACCAAGGCGGGCATTGGTTTAGGTGTGGGTGTCCTCTGCGGCTTGATAACGCTGCTGGTGTCCACCATTGGATTTGTCCTGAGTGGTTTGCAGCTAGGAAGCCTGCTATGCCTTGGTGTCCTTGTGGTTGTTGGACAGTTTTGCTTCCTCTCTCCAGTGTGGGTGCCTCTGGGTGCTGCACTGGCTGTGGGTATAATCACTGCTGTCCTCACACTTCTGTGGCAGAAACTGTTTACCATCCTCTACACATCTGTGCTCGGAGCGATGACTGTGATGCTGTGTGTGGATTATGTTGTTGGGACATTTGTGCTGCCAGACCAGGTGTATGACATGTTTCGTCAAGGTGCCCCGTCTCGTCCCCTGTGCTGGTTTGACTGGGCCATCAGTGGGATGTGTCCTCTTCTGAGTTTGATTGGCGGGTTGGTGCAATGGAAGTGTACTGCAAGTGGATTATCACATACACAAGGTAATTTGAATGATTATTATATAATTTATATTTTCATATTAAGTAAAAAAAAATAATAATTCTGGGTGCCATCTCACATGATTGGATTATATCACACAAACTAAAAAGTGCCCCCTGGTGGCGGCTGCCAACAATGAATTGATAATTTTTTTTATATCAGCATTCATGTTATTCATAAATATTTCAGTTTTATGTTTGCAGTTTAATAAAATCGTTTTTGAGAAATGAATGTGTGCTGACTTAATTATATTCTTTTTATGAACTATACATAAAGAAAAGAAAGTGGTTATGCTTTGACCACTGAGTTTGTTTAAATCCTGTTGGTGTACCACTGGGCACTTCTGCTAAACATCGTTTTAAATACTTTTTATTTATTTTTTAAATATTTTCCTTTTTTGTATATTTAGCTTCACACAAAAACAAAGAAGCATGTCCCAAAGCACAGACACTGTGTGCAGAGAGGAAGGTCTCGGCCCCACCGCAGACGAGGGCCTCCACCACTGAAACGCTACGCAGGGGATGTCCTAGCACCGGTCAGTATTTGACCAAAAAATATAGGCAGTTTCCATTTTTATCTATATAAATCTCCATTATGTGTCATTTACTTGATGATTCAGTAATTTTTGAATGTGCCTCTTTTACAGAGTTACATCCAAAGCCTTCAGGAGCGCCAGATGGGAACAAGCTCGTCCACCAGCAGCGTCAGCACTATCACACACACTTTAATTGACTTTGACTTTGAGACAGGCTCAATGGTGCCTCTGACTGCTGCCTCGCCTGTGTTTACCGTCTGAGAGGAATCACTGAAAAATGTGTATCTGATAATGAAACATCCACCCCAACTATTTCCTCAAGGAAATAATCTGTCTTATGATTCATACAACTTTGTAGCAAACTAAAATAGAGTAGTGTCCTGTCTCTGGCTGGCACTGGTGCCCTTACTCTGGTTCTATTTATTTGGAGTTACTCTGGGAAGCACTTCAAATCACCAGAGTGCTTGTGTTACTATGAATTATTCAGGTGTAAAAAGAAAGTGAAAGGAAGTGTCAGTCAAATACATGGCAGGTCAGAGAAGGTCAGCTTAAAATGGCAAAACATCTTTGTGGGTGAAATATGGCTGACTCATTTCATTCTTTTTGTCCATTTAGTGATTCATACAGTGGATGTGAAAGTATACAGTATGTGCACTTACGATTATCTCAAAGGTGTTAACTAGACTGCCTTAACAAGTAAAAACACAATACAATTCATCGTTTTCTCTCAACAGTTTGTATGCCTATACTTTTGTTGGCAATAGTAACAGGAATATTTTCAATAAACAAGCATCAGTCAGTTTCAATAGTGATCTGTTTAATATTGTCTCCTACAGTAAGCATCTAGCTCCCCCTGTTGGCTCAGTCATCACATTGCATCCAGCGGGAGGCAACACTTCCCTTCTGGACTTGATGCTTGTGTTGGTCCATACGCCAGTACTGCGTGCCTTTGAACAAGTAAACGTGTCCATCTGTCCACGTCACCGCAGCCTCGGTGTCACCAGGGGCACCTTTAAAGAGGTGGCTGATGGGCTTTGGATATAACCTGAAATCTGCTGGTGACGCTCTCATCTCATCCCACTGCCAGTACCCAGAGCCCTGCAACCATCCAGATGGTAGTTTAGATACAGTATATCTAAACAAAACAACAGAAAGCATGGGTTTTACGTGTTTTTGTCCTTACTTTTAAAAAGATGAGCTTCTTGTTCAAGTAAAAAGCTGAGTCAATATTAGCAGGAATATTGCTCAAGCGCCTGGGGAAGCCAAGGTCAATTTTGAAGCCGGTGTATCTCCACAGCTTTTCACCTGTGAATGGACAAAGTACCGTGAAAGTACAATGTATCTTGTCCTCCTTCATTTGTTTAAGTTTTAATTTAGAGGGACATGTCTGACATAGAATTTTAAATTAACCCACAGTCTATGGCCCCCTTCACCTAACCTTGAAGTAACCCACCTTTGAGGAAATAGGACTTTCCAGTGCGCTGAGAGTGAACAGCAGCACTGAGGCTCCCAGGCAGTTCCTTCCACAGCGAAGAGATCGGCATGGGACTATTGTAGCCTGAACTAGACAGTGTCCACACGTACTGACCACTGAAAATGTAGGTCTTCTGCTTAGGACCTGAGGTACAAATGTTGCAGAAATGATATGTGAAGACATGCTTTTGGAATATCTATCAAACATCACACAGTCACTATACCCAACATGACAGCATCCAGCGAGACTTTGCAGGGATCTGGAGCACTTTGTTCTGGCGCTGCTGGAATGTGATTAGTCGACTGGGGCTTCCCTGAAAATGATACACAATATGATGCAGAACCTACATTCAAACAGCCACACTGTAATGTCATTTTGAGTGTACCATATAAAGCTTGGATGCCCTGAATATCATCTGTATGGAGCCTGAAGTTGGAGCGGTATCCGCTGTATACAGGTCCCATCAGTGCACTGTAGTACTGGGAGTGTCCTAAACCGAGGGCATGGCCAATTTCATGGGCCGCAACAATCCTCAGGTTAGAGCCATAGTTCTTCCCCTCTGTCCACAGCTCATCTGCGTCAAAATGAATCAGACCTGATTCGGGGGAATCAGCGTGAGCTAAAACATGGCCTAAAGATAGAAATTTGTATCATTATTGTGAGGTTAATACAAGCAGAGCACAAACATCAAACATCCTTTGTACCAATTTATTCACATAGCCAGAAATAATCATGTATAATCTATTTCTGAAAACTGCTCCTACCTCTGCCATCAAAGGGGACTAGACAAGTTTTATCTTTTCTGTGAAAGGAGATTTTAATGTCTGCTTTTCCTGTGTGCAGCTCTTTGAATTTTAAGGGGGACACGTCACTCCAGTATTTGAAAGCATTTTGGATTGCCGAACGTGTCTTCCCCTGGCCCAAATCAGGAGCGTAATTATAAATGCGGTAGGACAGCATCTTTTTCCGCCATTGACCTGAGAGATCACAGAGTAGTTTAAGATTAGATGGCTTAGATTCATATTATTTGTATTATATACAAAAGCAAAAGAATAACTCACCCATGATTCGATATTGGAGCGACTTATCACTGAAAGAATCCTCCAGACCACAGCGAGGTTTGTTCATCATCGTCAAAGTAGGTGCATCTAGTCTTCCCGATACTGGCAGGTTGGTTACCTTCTGAAATGTTCTAACAAAAAAAAAATGTATGACGTTGACAGTGCTTAGTAATCTAAGCACTGAACAATGAAAAACAAGAACATATGCTCACTTTAGTGCACTTGCAATTTCATCATATGGATAGTTTGGAGTTTTATTGGCCAACGAGAGGTGTAGATAACCATATTTCTGTAAGTATGCCTAAATTCAGAGAGTCCATTATGAACAACATTGAAACTGAATGAGTTATTTGAGAATGACATCTTATAAAACACACTTTTAAACAGATACAATATAACCAGTAGGTTACAAGTTACTACACAAAATGAACATTAATTAACATATTGTATTAAAAGTAGATTTACTATTAGTAATGGACAATATTTATACATGTTTCTTACTATTGCTTCAGTTAAGTCTTCTCTTCTTAAGGCAAAAGATGAAATTGTTGTTAGTAAAATGACAAGCAGCGGTAACTCCAGTCTAGTGTATTCCATTTTCAATGTCTTTTTTCATTACTAAAAAATAAAACAGACTCCTAAATCCAAAGCAGAAAGTTTTTTGTTAAAGAGCATTACATTAGTTAAAACTGTACAGCAATTCTTTTGTTGATAGTCCTTCTTCTGTTCCTGTGTCATATCTGGCAAGTTTACTTGGGCAGCTTTTATACAGCCAGAACGAGACTTAGAAAACCACATAAACCCTTACAAGGAATGTGAAATGTTGACAACAGAAAACCAATAGATATTTCACTCACTAACAGTACAATAGGCCTTCTTACACAACTAAGTGTCTAAGAATAGCAACATTATAGAAAGAAAGGCATTATCCTGAAAGGATATTATGGGGCCACAAATGGTTAAACCTCTCAAATGATTAATTTATTCATGAAAAAGTTACTATTAAAAATTTAAGAGGACAAAAGGTATGGGGTGACAGGTCTTTTCAATGTTTGTGCAACAAAATAACACTTAACATACTTACTTAATTATCACAGCTGTATGGACAAAACAACTAACCACAATGCCACAGTGAGACAACTGTTAATTATGTTCACAACGGGAGTACCCACTTGCCCAAAACAATAACACTTTATGAAACAATTCTGTTTTCTATACAAACCAGCAAGATGTTTATGTTGCACAGAAATTTTGATACCAGTAATCAAAAAAAAATTTTTTTTTTCATTTAACAGGAAGGAGAGCCATCAACCATACAACCACAAACTGACTAAAGCATCACACATCTGAAAATGTGTCAACAGATTAGATTTAGCCATGTATTATTGTATTATGTTGGTAAAAAGACAGATCAGATTTGATGTTTCAATAGACATACACTGTACAAAGTTTATAATACTCTAGTATTTTATTTTCAGATGTAATTATCTTCTTTTAATGTGATTTGAAATAAAAACTTAATACAATTTTCACCATTGGTAAATCTGCATGTAGTCAAAAATAATTTGTGCAACCCTTGGAAAAGTTATTTACTTAATGTTTAAGTTAAAAACATAATAGCAAATGTGTTACACATGTAGTTTTTCTTAATCTAACACCTTAAGAGACAGCCCTAGGTGGAAGGAAATGAAAAAAAAAAAAGATCAAAATAAGAAAATGCACTCTTAAAAGATTTTTTTTTTTGGCATGATTAATGTCATGGAATTAAATGTACATAGTGTAAAAAAAAGTAAAAGGCTCAGAACAAATGACAATATTTTAAAGACATCTAAATGCAGTGCCTTATGAATACTGGATTTTAACCAGGAGACCTACGGTAGTTTTCATACAAGTTCATTATGAATAACAAACAGGTAGAACGCATTTACAGACGCAACATTGACAAATTCTGCAAAAGTTCTGTTCCTGTTTATGGAGTTTCAATGCTCAGTCTTTCCTAGTTAGCTGCTGGTTTTTATTGCTTTATGAATCTTGCTCCAGCTGCTGCAATTCATCTCTTAAAGCCTGCGCCCGACTCAGCTTTTCCAGCTGATCCTTTGTAGGCTGCTTTATTTCCCCAGAGTCCAGTTTAAGCTGCAGCTCCTCAACTTGTCGCAGCTTCTTTTTCAGGTTTTTGATCTTCTTGACCTTTTCTGACGTTGCTGCTAAAGAATCATCAGGAACAGAGACCACTGCTTCTGCCTCTTTTGAGCACTCTGCACTTTCCGAAACGTTCAGGTTATCCACAGCATCACTCACTGAATCCACAACATCCCCATCTCCCTGATGCTGTTGTTTTCGTTTTTCTTTGCGTTTCATGTTGCGTTTGGCAGACTTAGATAGACCAGGTGTCTCATTATCAGCCTTTTGTTGTTGTTGATCATTAGGACTCAGGCCTGGTGGGAGGTCTGGTTTGCTCTTGAAAAATTTCACATACTTGTTTTCATATCTGAAATAAAAAAATAAAATTAAAACACAACGTTTTTATATATATATAAAATTTAACTATTCTAGAAGAAAGAAACAACTTACACTGGAACTTCTTCCTGGGGGACATATCCATCTTTTACTCGCCGTGGCTTCCTCCAAGTTCCATCAGGTCGTTGAGTGGAAGCAATGTATTTGCCTGCAGAACAGCAATCATAACACAATCATAAAGAAACACTGATCTTTCTGTATAAATCCTTTAGTATGAAATAGAGAAGTTTACCGTAATAAATTTTACGGCATGCATTATGTATTTTTGTAATGTCTTGGGGTCACTAGAGTAATAATCGCTCCATAAATATAGATACACAATGGGCACGATGTTGTGAAATGTAGCTTGCATAGCATTGGCTAGTCTATAATTTAAAAAGTAAATTGCATTGTAAATACAGGTTTTCTCTAGCACGTGTACAGTGTACAGTCGAAGAAGAAGGGCGGTTGAAGACATCGTTAATGCTAGAAACAATGCTACTGATCTTGCATTTTATCGTTAGCCATTAGCTAGTTGCAAAACAAAATATCCAAGTCTAATCGCATTGTCTGTATTTAACACAGTTGTTAAAAATATGAAAACGAATGCATTAACCCTTTAAAATACTATAATTGTATCACTGCGTCTTAATCACTGCACTGTTAGCAGACAAACTGCCACATGCACGAGCCTTACCGGATTCATCTGTGACATAGGGGGTTGCCATTTTGGCGCCTACACTCCGCTCGTCTCGCGCCTGTCAGTTGATAACCGTGTATCGAACGCTCCTTTGAGTCCTGTGCTTGTCTGCCCTGCTACAGGATAGGCTTGGCTCTAATAATGAGGTGGATTTTCTTGAAGCAGGGAATGTAATCTTTATTCTTACAGTCGGGAACTGGAGTCAAAACAAGAGTCAGTGTACGTTATCGGAAAACCGCAGATTTTCATTCAGCTGCAGAACCGGGCGAAAAGGAAGAGCAATGCGAGCGAACCCTTTCTAGGGAAATGACGACGTGGACCATGGGTTGCCAGGTTTACATAAAACCCCGCAGTTGATGGTTAAGTGGTTTAATATAACGAGGATGGGAATTGGACTAATAACGTTCAAAAGCAAGTTAAGAAGAACACATTTACAGTCCAATATAATAGTCATTTTATTTAAATCTTCTTATATCTCCTGCATTTGTTTTGTACCAATGGCAATTGCTAAATTAAGACAACAAATGTCTCTACAACATTGCACTCAACAAGCAACTTAGTGTTTTAACATAACATGAATAAATACACTTGTTCTCGCCATGTCATTCCAATATGGAACATAATATAACTTCTATTCTAAATCAGGACAGGGACCTATTTGACTGGATCCAGCACCTCTTTATTTTTTCAGAAGTTTCTTAAAGAAAAAGTTAATGTGGCCTGTTTTTAAACATGTTTAACTCTGATTGATTTATAACTCAGCCTGTAGAAATTGCCTATTAGTTTGTTAAAATGGCATAATTTAGAAACAAAAATCTATAATGCAGTCTTCATAATAACATGTGTTCCTTTAACATATTTTCCTTCTCTATGCAGGGGAAATGCTTCCCCTAAATATTCTCTGTGTTCCACCACCTCCAGGAAGCTTTACAAATTAAGTACTGGTTGTATTGTTCAATACACAACCCAACATATCTTGTTTTTTTTCTCAAATCATAGCAGAGAAATTGGTTAAATAAAAGTTATTTGTATTGTAATTGCCTGTAGGTTAAACACAATGAATTTGACACAATGAAACTACAAGAAATTTGATTGGTTCTGATTCTAATAAGGGTTCTTTATTTCCAACCTGGCAACACTGCTGAAGTCGGCTGGAGCCTGGAGGAAAATAATATTGCCCACAGCAGATACTTGGCATTGAAGAGGAGCTGCGGGAACCCGTTTCTAGAATCTACTCATCAGTTTTCTTGCCTACGCCAAGTATGTATTTATTTTACTTTAAACTATTGCACAATGTAGCTATGTGGGCTTTCAATGCTTTGAAGTGTTTAGCGTCAAACTTAGTAGCTTAGAAATGGCTAGCTTTACGACAGGGTATTGAATAATAAAAGGTAAACTGTCTGCTAGCCCTGCGCTAGCGCCTGCTGCATCTTAAGGTCCACAAATGACGAATGCTAATATATTATCCTGTTCGTTCTCGTGTACGCGACAAACGATTTTACATTACGTGCAAATTTGTACCATCAGTGACGCAGACAGCGCTCAGCTAGTGCTAATCATTTCTTGGTCGCAATAGCTGGCGTCGGCGCAACCTCCGCTGCTTGGCCAAATCTCTAAACAGGCTTGCTTTAAAATGAGACGCACGTAAGCCTATTTTTGACTTCAAATTGTCTAAGACCGTGTATAAAACTCATTTTATTTGTTGAACCACCATTTTAGATTTTTTTTTCTTCTTAAGGGCTGGTACTCTGCAAACAGCAATCTAAAATTAACGCTGGTTCTACTGAGCGTTGTTACTTAAAATTTTTTATTAACATAACCAGAGTTAATTAGATTAAATATGTGGACATTTTAAAAGTGCTGCATTGTAATATAATACCTTGCCTTACTGGGCATGTACTGCCAAATGTATTGTGCCAGTTTAGATTTACAAATGTATCTGGGATACACTGTCATTTGATATCACATTATAAATGTGTGCCTTTTGTTTTCTGGAGTGTATAAAATTGTCTGCAATATGTCACTGATAACTATAAAACAACATGGATAATGAACAGGAAACCAATTAGTTGTTTAAAAGGTACATTAAGCAGTCTATTTTTATCATTGAGTCTTTTTCTCATAATTTACGTGTCAAGTTGAAGAAACACCCTTTTGAGGTCATCAATTTAATGCTGAGGTAGCACATGTACTGCTTACTCCCTTAAAGATTCAAGCACCATCCCTCTTATTAAACAATGCATGGTAGATTTGCATGAATGGAAACGACAGTGTCACTTGTTGATTGTACACGTTCAATTGACGTCTGCAAAGGCGTGGTGGAACCAGGACCTTGGCATGCCAAGTACTAATCATAGTCAACAGGGTGTGAGTTTGTGCAGCCTCTTAGTTTCCCTTTCCACAGAACCCTGGTTAGATGAAAAAAGTAAAAGAGACCCACTGAGTTTCCCTTTCCACAGAACCGGGTTCAGATGAAAAAAGTAAAAGAGACCCTCTGAGTTTCCACAGAACCCCGGTTCTGGGAAGGGAAAAAACTAAAAGAGGCAAGCATCTGGGCCTTTTGAATAATCCCAGAATGCTCATGGTATAGCTTTTAGCAGAGAATTTATATGTTGGGCTGTTATAGTCTCTGGGATCCAAAGAGATTGCAATTGTTTTAATTCTTCAACATGGCAAGTAATTTAACTGGTCAAACACTATTCTATTAAACGGAGAAATACTCTTCTAAAGCTGGTTGCTGAATAGCCCCGCTGCCTTATTCCCCAAAGTAAATGCAGTGTTTGTGCCAAAACCAAAATTAACTGCAGATATTCCAGGATTCTCTGCCAGGCAGACAGTAATTTATTAAAATCTGTTTTTCATTTATTCTTTTGTTGGAAGCGGAAATAGATTTTATTATAATGTGCATTAATATTTTTAAGCAAAGAATCAGTACAGTTCTGCTTGAGCAGCTGTTGCTACTTTTTTATTTACAGATTTAATAAGGAAGAAGGGCAACTGAAACCTAACCTAAACTGCGGATGCCTCATCTGACCATCCACTTGCCAATCATTCCACCAGTTGCCTTGTTGGCATCCCCTCAACAAAAGCTCTTCAAGTGAAAGTTGCAATTTCAAAAAGCCTTCTTCTGACTTCCAGCTTAAACCCACTTGAAAGTACACAATTTCCCTGAAAAGCTGTGAACCAGAGAAATATGGCAAAGAAAAACAGCCAAAAGGGTATGTATTTGTACTTGTATTTGTTGTTTTTACTGTTTACTAATTACACCAGGATGCAGAATGACTAATGGATTGACTGGTAGAGGTTTTACAAGTCAAACTAGATTCATTTATTTATTCTTTTATAACTATTTAATTTGACAGACTAATAAATTTATTTTAGGTTTTTGGCCAGGTTTCTTCCTGTGACATTAACCTACTTACATTCATGGGATAAACAACCTTTACAAGGGCCTTTTTAAATGGCAATGGACTTTACTCTTTATTTGCAGCTGGGTGCTTTTATTTATGTTGCGTAGTAACAGCATGTCATTGACCTTGTTATAATATATATATATATATATATCTTATCTTGAACTTCTTGGGGCAACATCATTTCTGTGTAAATGAAACCTCTTTTTGGAAGCTGCCTTTGTAACCTTTTTGATAACTTAAAGTTGGTATAGCTCACTCTCTCTTAGATAGATGTGATGACTTTTTATTTTTATTTTTTTTTTACTCGAGCTCTGCTAAGTAATGCCACTTAGACTGTATGGTGTAGTGGTAATTCTTACTTTTTCTCACTGCTGTGTAATTACCATAAATGATCCACACAAAGTCCTCAGAAATTCACTAAAAATCAACCGTTTACTTTGATTTGTTGACATTACCTTTTCAATCCCAGCTACTGCTAAAATTTGGGACCTGGCTCTCCAGAAAATATCTGCCGGGAGCTTTGCTTTGCAAATGAAGCTTTACAGTGGTTTGCATATAAAATTCATGCACATACTCAGTGGAGAATGTGTTTTGTTATATTTTTCACAGATGGGGTGGTGTTTGACACTCGCTCAAAAATGGTCATATCCCAGGGAGGAACAACTGAGAGGATGAAGGAGAAGGTACGGCTCACACAGTGGACAGTGTTGCAGAACCCCATGAGCAGCATTTTTGTTCCAACTGTATATAAAGGACCATACCTGTTCTGCTTTCTGTGGGAAAGTGTAGCTAACATGTCAGATTTAAAGGAGCTGCTATGTTGCTTGTTGTATGCTACAGATTCTGCCTCATTGATGAAACATGATTCTGTTTACAGTGAAGTTCACTTGTGTCATACAGTTTGTTAGACAGGGTCTCAAGATATTTAGTCCTGTTTATCATTTGTCTTTTCAGATCAATGCGGTCAGAGCAGTTGTTCCCAACAAAAGCAACAATGAGATTGTTCTGGTGTTGCAGCACTTTGAGAATTGTGTTGATAAGGCTGTTCAAGCTTTTTTAGAAGGTAAGACAATTTGGCAGCATGTTACCAGTATAATATATATATATATATATATATATATATATATATATATATATATATATATATATATAATATATTCTGTGTTGTATACTCATTGTGCGCTCTGTATAAAATAACATGTAGAAGACAGTGGTATACGCAAAATCCATATCAACCTCATGCTTAGTTTTAAGACAATCAATCAGTAGCTAACCTGACATTGTAGAACAAAGTCTTCCTGCATACCAGGCTTTGAATTCAGAATTCTGCACGTCACAGAATGCGTCTTTAGTTTGACAGAGTTATTAATAGAACAAAAGGTTGGCCCTGCACATCAAAGATCCTTCTGACAGCTTGTTTGTTGTCATTTGTGTTTACAGGCAGTGCGGTAGAAATCCTGAAAGAATGGAATGTCACTGGCAAAAAGAAAGTAAGAATCACAGAAACTAATCTCAAGTATGTTATATAATGGTGTAATATAACTAATGCTTGGATATTAGTGTTCACTCGGTACCAAGACTAAAGTCAGAACTGAGCTGATTAGGATGTAGATGATGATCTAACATCATGTTCACAAAGAGTTTGACAACGATATCTTCATGTGCAGCCCAAGAAGAAAAAGAAGCCCAAACCCCAGGTGGAGGCATCTGTGGAGCCAACTCCACCAGAAGCAATTCCGAACCCCAACGATGAGATGAACGGTTTTCATGCCAATGGATCAGTAATGGACGGAGAGTCGCTCGATTCGCTGAGTGAACAGCTGGACTCTGCCTCTCTGGATGCAGCTGAAGTGGACTTTGAACCTGCTACGTTAGAAACCACTGGTAACAACTGTTTTGAGCAACAACCATTTAAAACCACATAACTTCTCTTCTCTTATGGTAGAAGTAATACCCTTTTTCCTCACAGGGGCTGAAGCAGAAAGTCAAGTCATCGCCCCAAGCTCCACCTCTAATCAAGGAAGTAGAAATCACTATGGTCCACGAGGCAACAAGCCCCGACAAAGACCTGGTCCCAGTTCACATCCCCCCTTCTCCTCTTTAGCACTTGATGACAGTCAACAAGGATCATCAGGAATCAAGAAAATAGGTCAGATTGGTTTCATAAAATAATGTAACATCATATCAGATGCTTCTGATATAACACAAAGTATTTCTTTCTAGACATTTAAAATGGAAAATCTCTTTTCTACCCACAGCTTCCAATGTTGACCGCTCTGTGAAGGACTTGCAGAGATGCACGGTGTCACTCACTCGCTACAGGATGGTGGTTAAGGAAGAAATGGACTCCTCTATCAAGAGAATGAAGCAGACGTTTGCAGAGCTTCAGAGCTGGTAAGTTCATTTTTACAAAGGCATTATGGATCGCTTTAACACCATGAGTGGGTAAACGCGATCATAAATCTTTTTAGCTCTGTAACCTAATGTAAACATTCACACTTTTTTTTTTTTTTTTTTTTTTGTGAATGTAACACTTGAGCCAGCTAGTTCTCCTACTTCTAGGTACTAATTATACATCTGCATATGTAGGCGATTTAAGAGAGCATTTGTAGCTTTTTTGTTGTACCTTGTAGATCAAACTGTTTTGGTTGAGTATTTTTCTAAGTTTATTCTGTAAAGGTTCAGAAAATATCTGAATTTATAAATGCATGCACTTTCCCAAAAATAACGCCTTTATGCCTCAACTCCAAAAGACAATACAAAACTACGTATGAATAAATGTTATGGAGAAAACCAGAAGTAAGGCGGTCTACATAGGCTTAGTGAGAGATGAGTTACATTCATGCATGAATTCAAACAAGGCTTCATAAAAACAAACCAGCCTTTCAAAAAATAGTTTACTAACTAATGGGATTAGCCCTGCTTTTGTCACCGCACTGCAACCAGACCATGACGTAGAGACGTTGTGCTCCGCTGAATGAGCACAACCTTTGCAAATGTGCTTGAGTTCACCATCTTACCAAATGTGTTGTCTTTGTACAATGCTTCCAAAGTGTGCACACGCACGGGTCAAGGTTTGTTCAATAGAAAATGTGTGTCAAAATCCTCTACAATGCTTTCTACAGCAGATTTGTATTTCTTGAAACTGATGTATCTAAACTTCACTGCAGCCTTTTTGTTTAGTGTAACTGTATCTCACTGCACAATAGTTTTCTTCTCTTGAGTTAAATGAAAACCATGACCCATTACCTCTGTTTTCTTCTAGTTTAATGGACAGAGAAGTCACTCTTCTGGCAGAAATGGACAAAGTGAAAGCAGAAGCCAGTAAGTACTGTATTTTATGAACAAACCCCTGTGCTAGTTTGTATACCACCTGCAAGCTCTTTACATAATATGATCAACCTGACCTAAATCACTTGGAGAAATGTAGTAAAAGAGATTGTTTTGGGACAGCAAGTCCCAGTTTCTTTCTGAATGCAGCAGTGCCCTCAGGGCTGTGCTATACCTAGTGCATACCTGTGTGTGTCTATATATATGCAAGTGTAACATGACAGAGCAAGACTGCATATTTTCTACAAGTAGGCCATTCTCTTTTTCGGTCCTCTTAGTGAAGAGTGTTGTTTGTTCCCGGTCTGGAAAAAGTGAATAGTGTCAGGTATCAAGGGAGACTCAAAGCTGTCTTTGTGTGAGGTGTGCAGTGACTTGAGCGGGAAGCAAACCAAGTCTTCTTATTTGACATATCAAAAGCCAAATTTCTTCAAAATCTCTCGGTTCTTAATATCATTCTTTGTTGGGTTGTAGAAGCTGACCTTTTGGTTCAATTCTAATGGAGAAGATTGCTTGATTTCATTCTTAGAGCAGAGATAGTGAGGTTAGAATGGGATTAAACAGTGTTGCAGTTGATAACGGGTTGCCAGGTTCTGTGTACATATTTCACACCTTTTCTCAGTTTTCTGTGTGTTTGTTCAACGCCATTAGTTAGGAGAATATTACTTATAATTTTAATATCTGTTGAAACATTATTCTTGCTTATTAAATTATTATTTGTCAATACCGTCTATACTTTGTTTTTTTTTTTTTTTTTAAATGCTCAAGCTTGTATCTTGTTTTATCTCTGACCTGTATTTGTCTTTAGTGCTTAGTCAGCTGCACTTTGTTCTTACAACTGTTATTACAAAAGGGCTAAAGAAGAAATGCATCTTGAGGATTTTATGTAAAAGGATTCATGAGAAAGTACTTGTTTCTGCTAGAGCTTTACTGAATACATTTAATTAACCTTAACCATGCAGTTGTATTATAAACAGACCTACCGTTTGATAAAATTTCATTGAGTGCAGTATAGCTGTTTCGCATGTACACTAAAATTCTGATTGCCCTATCCACAATCAGTGTATTATGGTATTTATTTTAGGCTCAACTTTTTGTGTATTGAGGACTGTGCTTTGATGGGGTGTGTTTTTAGTGATGATTTTGGATGCACGGCAAAAGAAAGCAGAGGAGCTCAGGCGTCTCACAGATAAATCGGCTTCCATGTCTGAGGAACAGCTGACTGAACTGCGTGCAGACATTAAGGTATGTTCATACTCTATCTGAGCTGTCCTGGTTACTTGTTTAACCCAGTTAAGATTTCTGACTCCATACAAGACCTATTGTACATAAATGAAGAAACATTGAACTGCAGTTCAAAGCTCACTGTTGCTGATGTTTCTTTCAGCACTTTGTGAGTGAACGTAAATATGATGAGGACCTTGGGAAGGCTGTAAGATTTACATTTGATATAGAACCGCTGAAGACGAGCATCACTGGGTTTGGATCAGGTACACAATACATATTTGATCTCTTTTCTCATTTCTAGTAATCACTCCCATTTACGTCAATCTTTTCAGTGATGTTCTAAATCTTGATTTATTTTCTGTTGTTGCAGTTTACCATCCTCGTACAGGATACTCAAACCGCTCCCGTTGTAGCTCCACGTCCTCTTCTGTTACCAGCCCGAACCAACAGGAAACCCCTCCTCCTACCCAGACCCAAAGCACCCCCAGTGAATTCCGCCCGCCACCAGCAAAACAGGTAATTCACAATCAAGGACCAGAATAACGTGATGAGAGGATGGAGGATGCAGCGTAATAAGGATCCTAGAGATGATAGATGGGTTGGATGAGACTTGGTGTAGAGGGTTCCGTCTCTGGTAGTTCACCCAGATGGGTAGGAACCCCACTCCTTCTGTCTAGTTTTGGGAGAGAGGACGCTGAAATAAAATAGGTAGGGAGAAAAAAGGGGACTGGGAGGGTGGACTAGAGGGAACAGAAACAAGCAATGAATAATGTCTACAAACAGGGCTTCTGAGGAAATTAGAGGTGTGGTTTAGGTAGTTACAGTATGTTTAAGGGCATAGTTGAAGTGTGGCCTTGCCTCTGAACCTAAGTTAACACATTAACTTCACTTGTAAAGAAGAGCAGTGCTTACTGACGTGTAATTTTCCTTCAGATTTTCCAGGGCAACAGGCGTACTTTCCAGGGACAAGGCTATCACTCTGGTGGCCAGCGGTACAACAGCAGCTCATACCATGACAGGACCTCGGGCCGTGGTAATTTTAGGAACCAGGGTGATGGCAGCGTTTCCTCACAGCACTCCAACATCTCAAGAGGCCAGCCTCATCCTTCGTCATCCCATAACCAAGACCGGGCCCCTCACCACAATGGGCTGCCCCAAAGGCCTCCTCGGACACAGTGTCCATGACATTAAAACCCCCCACCCAAAAAAATCACCCTTCTACTAACCCCCCCCAATCCCACAACCCCTCTCAATGAAGAATAGAATTCAAGTTTACATATTTTCATTAAGTGAGCTGTAGTGCCACCTTAATCTACTCCAATCTGCTCATCCTTTAGACTTGAGACGATCTCTGTCCTGAACACGCTTTTATTTTTTGCTTTTTTTGTCTTTCCCATTATAGACATCCGCTTCTATCTTTAGATCCCCTTTTGAGAGATCTCATTGCTATGCCACTGTCAGTTTTTCTCATTTCCTTACAGCTTTAGAAAATCAGTTAAGCTCACTACAGTGAAGACTGACATGATAACTTGCAACAGTCTGTACTATTGAAGTTCAACTCTTAGTACTATTTCTATTTTTGCTGTGGCTTATGTTAGCATCTTAGATCTTTTTTTTTTTTTTTTTTTGGCATTTCAGCTGCTTCTCTGTAAGAAAGCTAAATCGAATAACAAAAGTTCAAAGTAGACATGCAATCAACACTACAGACTATTCATCTTTGTCAAGTGAAAGCATATCCAACTGTAAGTCTAGGCTTTTCTTATGGCTGCTATAAAACATAGTGAAAATGTTAGAATTATTAGAGATTCAAATGGTCAATGAATAGGTTTGGCCCCTCAGTTAATTGCCTTCCCGCTGGCCTATGGGGTTATTGTGTGTGCAGTTGTTTGCTTGTTGTCCATCGTTTTCTAACTACCAGAGGGCTCATTACGTTTTGTAGAATATTGTTAAATGCAATGTCAATCGTCACAAGAACCAAACTGGCCACAGGCTGTTTCATAGCGGGTTCCTAAAATTTAGAAAGACAGACTTTCTTCCATGTGTTTTTTCTGTGTATTTTGTTCTAATATGCACTTACATGGTATATGATTGACATGCTTGCCTTTAGTCACACAGAGACTTCACATATGCCTTTCTTGAAACATGGATGTCTGATCAGATGGTACCTGTGTAGGAGATGCATGATTTATACTTGTATGTGTGAGCGTGTGTGAATAACCCTTTTATCTTTCACAAAGTGATCAAACTAATGAATGCATTCAAATTTGTATCGATTTCACAGATCAGTTCATGTTCTGCCTGCCAAGTAGACTCCTTAGAGGCTGTCAGAGGGATTATGGCCGTTCATATTGTCTGCAATTCAGTGAACAAAAACACTGACCATTACCTCATAGCTGGTCCTTTTGATGCAGCTTTTTCTTGTTTCTTGCAGAGAGCTTGCATGAAGGGATAGGGACCCCTAGTGATTCCTTTAATGTCGTTGTGATTATACATGGAGCTGAGAAGCTTTAGTGTAAAACTGGTTGTTCTATTATTGCTGCATTCATACTATGTTGTCTTCCCCGGAGATGACCATAGGAAAAAACATCTAAAATATGTTGGTTTCCATTTTTGCTTTTTGTAATTATAGGCATTTTTTTTTATTTACTACATGAAGATAGTGAAAATTGTGGTGAAGAAGAAAGGGTGATAATTTTTGCAGCCGTGCTGAATGTGTGCAGTCATGGTACTTGAGTGTGACTTGATTTAAAGTGCTTGCAGAAGTGATTAACTTTGGGAAACACATTTTCGTAGCCACTTCTGTGTGTTTTTTGTGGACTGCAGAAAGAACAGATGATTCAGCATTTTTGCCCGTACATGTGTACTGAAGATTTCAAGTGCTGTTCCTGTTGAATGGAGATTCAAGAATTAGTTTTCTTTAAAGTGGATTTAGCCCGCCTCACTACAGTCGTTTTTTTTTTTTTCTGTTTCTTTTGGACATTCCAAATTGTCGGGATATTGTTTTTCGCCAAAGAAATGATCTCATCCTGTCTAGTCTGCCTTTATTTTTTCCTCTTAGCCTCTAAGCTTCCAAATGGGATACATCCACTTATTTTCTCCTTTTCAATCTACTTGTATTTCTTACTGTATTATACATATGTAGCTATATAATTTTGAGCTCTGCTTGAGCATTTTGTATGTGATATTCATATTAGACATAATGGAGGTTGCAACGTAGAGTTCCTTTGTTTTCTAGTTTGATTTTGTGTCCTTCTTAAAACATGTCTGAGACAACTGTAAACTCAAGTGCCTTTCTTGTCTCCCACTAATTCATTGATAAGCCTCCACCAAAATATGGACCAAAGACATTAACCCTCTCTCTCTGCACCCTGCCCTCTCTTTCTCACAATGGCACACTTTTCATTTACTACAAATAAACTGTTTGCAGTATGGAGCGTGTTATGTTTATCTGTCTAAAAATATAGAGGGGCTTTGATGGTTAACATGTACCACATAAAATGAAATGTGTCCAAACCTTTTTATCAATTTAAGCGCTTGAAAATGGCTTTAACATGCCGTGTCAAGAAAGTCAAATTCATCATAGTGCAGTTTTATGAAGATGTTTCCTAAATTTGCTGTCATGTTACATTTATTACATGCCCCAAAACAAATATACATTATACATTTTCGAAAAGCATTTCAAAAGAAACTGTTCAGACTGTTGGGTATAAAAAAACATTTAATAGAAACAGTACAGATGACTCAAACAGAAAAGGATGAATCTTACAATCCCATCACAGAGGGAAACACTGCAGGACCTATTGGAGACAGAAGAGAGAATTTTATTGTATCTGTAAAACTCATTACTTTATCCTAGATGTATCTGTACTTTTTGGACTACCTTGACCATCTCCTGAGTCAGATTCTGGGACTTTCCAATCCATTTGTCAGATTCTGGGACTTTCCAATCCATTTGCCGTCCTTTTTCATAAAGTCCCTTCAGGACCTTCCTAACTTCGTCTGACCCGACACCACGACTTAGTTCCAAGTATTTTCTGTAGAGCTGCAGAGCTGTACGAGCATCCTCAATACTGTCATGGGTTTCCCCCTGGATGTTGAGGTCTAACAAGAACAACATGATGGGACTTATGTATAGTCATGACATGTCCAATAGGTCCAGCAGCACATTTATAGTGGTGCAGTTTAAACATACTGCTTATAAACTTGTGTTTAACTAACATGTCTGTCCTCCAAAACACTAATACTTTAAGCTTTTAACTAGACCTTTTTGGTGAGCTTTCTGGCCTGTCTAGACTCAGGGGGAGAGGGGAGAACATTGAGCATTTGACCCAAGCTGGGATTGAGCCCAGGTTACTCAAGTGTGTGTGGTAGGCACCTTTTGTTAAATTGTAGCTTACCAAGAAAGTACCAGGCAAGGAACCTTAGTGAAATCATCCTTTTGCGAGGCAAATGAAACAGGTGGACGGTGTCAACAACTTGGTCTTTAAGGACCTTTTGAAAGAACAAATTGTGAATGAATTTTTACTACAATTTACAAAGTTAAACTCTTGAAATGTTATAACAAACTCACAAATAAATTAATGACCCGAAAGTCCTTCTGTAAGCCATGACCAACAAACCGGACACCTGTGTCAATTAGAAAGCGTAGCTTTAGGTAGGTGGATTTCAGAGTGGTCAGGTGTTTGGAGGAAATCTTGGCATCCAGGTCTCCAGGTTTGATTCCAGAATATTGTGTCAAATAGTCAACCACCTGCAAAAACAAATTACAAACACTTGAGTAAAGTTTTTTGATTGGCAGTTCTCAATGGGAGCACAAGACAGAAAAGATAAATTTAATGACATAAGCACAGTACTCATATGTAGATGAGCACACAAATATTTATGTAGAGTAAAGAAATACTGGATTTATTTAGCTATCTTCACATGTGTGGGTGAGCATATTAAGAACACCAACAATAGGCAGCGTGTCATCTCTCTGTGTTAGTCAAGTGTATCGTGTGTAATAGTAGGAAGAACTCAGCATGTGTAATGTCACCTGCTCTTGAGTAGAAATGTAGTCATCGATGAATGGCACTCCCTCATTGGGACCCTGCCCTCTGACACAGGTGATTCTGGCTACAGACATTTGACTGGGTTTAATAGTTGACTTTGTGCCGTCACTGCGCAACTCTGCCTCTTCCTGTTACACAGAAATTCATGGGGAAAGACCAACACACAGGTACAGTGACAACTCTCCATTGTGTTCATACAGACCTGGTTTAGAGTGACAAACTCTGCATCCAGTCCCACCAGGTCACCAGCCTGAGGCATCTCGCTGACCATGAGGGGAATGAAAGTTGCATGACTCTTTCTCTGTTTTCGAGCCAACGAGGCCTCCGTTAGCAGCACACTGGCATCGATGGGATTTTTAACTGAGGGAAGGAAAAAAAAATTAAAGTCTGTAAATGTGTGTAAATTCATATATTGCTACCAACCTATGACTGAGACTTACTACGGAGGTCATATTTGGTGTGGTAGTTCCTCTTGGCATAATACAGAATGGCTGGTACCTTCCAGCTCACATCAAACTGCACAGCCTCTGTCTGAAAAAGTAGTAAATAATAGCATTAAATCAGATCTACATTATTTAATCAGTTTTCTTAAACTATATATTTGTTTTCAGCTTTACCTTATCAATTGGCTCAATTAGGAAGTCATTGAAAAGGTACCACTGCTGGTGAGTGACTCCCTAAAACAGAACAACAGCATTACTTTGCAATCCCAGTAAACTACATTGACACATACTTTTAAAGCTTAACTAACTTCTTTTCTCTGATGGTACGTTTCTCCCACTTTGATGTGTGCCACTAAGTTCCCCCCTGTGCGTGCATCCAAAATATGGGGAACAGTAACCATCAAGTCATACAGAGAAGCACCCTCAGCCTCTTCTGCTAAACTTAACTAAAACACAATATAGGTAGAACATTAGGTTTCAACAAGAAAAATAATGATCAATTATGTCAAACAAATAAATATTCACAGGACCTCCTCTCCCTCAGGCCAGCTGCTGATTTCCAGCCCCTGACTTTTGCTGATGGACATCTTAAGAGTGAGAGGGATCCAGACGTGCCGTAGATCTTCTGCCCGTGTGTCAAAAGTGATACCCTCCATGCTGCAGCCTTCCTCTCCACTATTCACAATAGAAGAAAAGTATGAAGCATTTGTAATTATTGTACTGTGATTTAATACTGAACCATCCCTACTCGAGGCACCACTCTGTGGGCATTGGGGGAGGCGCCTCTTTGGGTTTCACAGGCTCCATTGCCTGTTTTTGCATTGCTTTGTTGAAAGCATACTGTTAAAACCAAGAAACAAAGAAAAACATCAGTAGACCTGTGAGGTAAAGGTAATTGCTTAAACTTAAACACAGTGTGTAATAATTACCTCTGCCTGGACCTTCCAAAATTCAGCCTCCTTGGCACTGTTAATTTCACAGTTGATAACAAGGACATCTGGTAAACATCGGATGTTCGGGTTTGCACCTAAAGATAACAAGCAAGTCATGGAGTAGATAATTTGGACCTTATGTAGACAATACAGAGGTATAAAATACATTCAGAATTTAAATCTTGAGACAAAATATACATAAAATGTGTAAATATCATTCTTAACTCACTGTGGGTTGATATTTTTCACAGTTTTCACACCATGCCTGAGTGCTCTGCTCCAAACAAATGCTCTTCTTAAGAATTTCAGCAAAGTCATATTCCTTTACGTTCTTTTCTGATAATTAAAAAGGACACACAGATTCAAACAGAGGACAAATGCACAGTTGTATCCATACTTGAAACTCTGTCATGCACAAGGAGCTCACCGTGAGAATTCTGTTCAGGGTAATGCATGGTAAAGAGTAGAGTGAGGGAGGAGCGCACGGTCTCCTTCCCACAACGACACAGACTGCTGTTCTCAACCTCGCATCCGAACAGTTTACCAATGACAGACTCACCAGAGGAGCCCTGGGAACTACAAAACAAATGCGCACATACTTAAATCTAAAATAAACAAACAACATGTTAATGCAACCTCTTTTGATCCGAGTTGCCGCTCTGACCTGCTAGCCCCCCTGTAGGCCTGAGGACCCTCCTGCTCTTGTGTTTCCTGGTGGAGCTGTGTTAGGATAAAACGGTTCCAGCTTTGGATTAAGCGACCAAGTCTGGCTTTCCCAGTTTGCTCATCTGAGTCTGCCAGGATCAGGCCGAGTGCAGAGGCCTCAGGTATGGTGCGAAATGCTCTGAGGAAGTTACTGGCCTAGAGAAGAAATAAAGAGAAGAGTTGAACTGGAAAATCAAGATGAGGAAATCATATTCTTTGTAGAGATTATTTATAGTATAGTACATTGTTATAATTACATTTTTGTCACTTTATTATTGAAATATCTTCAGTGAATAATTCATATCTACCTGGCATGGATCTCCCCGAGACAAATCCAACATGTGAAAGAGGAAGCCCAGCTCACATGCCAAACAGAACTCCTTCTGACACAAATGATTCTGCACTAGGAAACGAATTGGCTCCAGAAAATATAATACCTATTCAACAAACACAAACATTATGAACTGTAAAAAAAAAAAAGTCATCTCATAAAAACAACCTAAAATGTCTGGATGTGTTACCTGGATCATGCAGTTGCAGTAGGCATTTGGGATGTGAGGCTCAAGGCCAGCAAACAGCGTTCTGTTGTAATGTTTAAAGTCAAAGTCCTCGAGTCCCAGTTTAGAATATTTAATTGTGACCTGATAAAATTTGAAGATTGATATTACAATTCAAAATAATCACAATACACACAAATGCATAATAATAAATATACCTTTCTGAATTTTTTTGGAACCATGTAGAGGTGTGGCTCCTCGTCACGGCCTATTGGTGATTCAGGGACTTGGTTATAGTTATCATAGTCCTGCTCCACATCTTTGATTTTATATGGAACCTAAAAATAATCATGTTAAATCTCAAGGAACTAAAAAAATTGATAATTGAAAAATAAACATGTTTTTACATACCTGGTTGCGTGGCCGGGTGCGAAGATTAGCTGCATAACCAATAAACCCGACAGTCTTCATTGTGCGCAAAATTTCTGGATCCACAGGTGGAGCACGTCTGGAAAAAATAAAAAAGCTTTTTCTAACTTGATTGATTAAATGACAACAGGAGTAAAATAACATAATATTAATAACAGCACATGTAAAACACAGTGCTTCACAAAGAGTACCAAATATATATCATTAGCACTTGATATACAGTATATATATATATATATATAATGTCACCACATTACATGTGTCTTCAGCAGCACTTTTCTATATTAACTACATTAACATCTCATTATATATATATATATATATACACAGTACCTTCACATATATTTTATTTTTGCTAAGTTGACATTTTTCACTGTTGTGAGTTCACGAGTGTTCAATTTGCTTCCAAACACATATGTATTGTGTAAAAAGTGAGCTCATGCAAAACCCAACTGTAATCACTTCTTCATTTAACAGCTGATAGTGTATGAGTTCCACATCTGAACCACATAACATCAAAAAACATGCTAAGTGGCCCCTGGTGTGGCTGCCAACTAGGAATTTCCCACAGGCATAATAGAGGGATAATTAACTTTTTTTATTTCAGCAGTTGACTGAAGAATGATGTCATGTTACAATTTGCAGATAAGATAATATTTACAAAAGTCCCTGTCATTTGTCACTTCTACAGAAAATGAAACTAATCTGGCTTGCTTTACCTAGGGCTGGGTGTAGAGAGAGCATTGGGCCAATCAGACACCAGTGCCTCAGTGCAGGTCAGTGGCATGGGGATAAGGGACAATGGCAGCAGGTCATGGTTCCAGTCCAATTGAGGAAGTGTATCCACAATACATGGCAGAGCAAAGTCTGTCTCCCGGGAATAGTCATTGAATGAAACTTCTGGAGCATCAGACCAGAGGTGCACACAGCCTCCTGAGTCTCCAAAGGCCAAAGCTTGTTTGCTGGACGACACATCAAAACTCATGAGCAACTGGCCCACAGTATTGACATGAAAGATGTCTGCAACATTGGCAAGACCAGTGGGCTCACAGAACTGGCACTGACCTAGAGAAAACAGGAAGTACATTTAGATGCAAGTCTTAATAACTGACATTAACCCTTCAGATTTTATATTATATACCTGTCTGTGAGATGATAGCGAGACGTGAAGTGTAGGTAGGAATGAAACGCAAAAAGAGTGGATCGATGTGGACCTGAAGTGGAGTTACAGCTCGCATCATACGGAGATCATAAACCATAAGGAAACGATCACAGGCCAACCCGTTCAATCCACGACTTGAGAAGCCACAAGCTGCCAGAAGGTTTCCGTGTACATCAAAGTCTGAGAGGCTGCCTGAGAAAGCATCAAACTCATGCTCCGTTTTGAAGGTGCGCACATCACGGAGGGTTACCTGTTTATAATACGGGGTGATGACTAAGAGTAAAGAAGAAAAGATAATTGTGAAGTGACAAATGCACCCTACCTTGCCAGAGGTGTGTCCACAGAAGAAGAATCTACTTGTTTGGCGCATTATTGCTACCCCTGGTACCTCCACAGTGAACTATTAAATATGTCAACATTTGTTTAGCAATAAAAAGAATTGTGCGCATGAATAAAATGTTGGTTTAAAACACTTTTAGAATTTTACCTTTTGAGTTTCTTGAACTGTATTCAGATCTACTTCAACAACATAATTTTGTAATCCCCCCATAAGCACAGTATTGTTGTCTGTCATGAGGAGACTATGCATATCAGCACCTTCTTCCATCCTGAAATGTAAATTGCTTCATTAACAATACATTCATGACATTTGTAGTACGTTGTGATGATTGACATTAAAACTTACGGATAGTCAAACATAACTATGCCCCCTCGAGTGTAGCATTTGAGGTTGCTCTTGGAAAGAAAAAGCACGCCAGTTTCCAAACTCTGTATATGTCGAATATCATCTGTTGCATGTACTTGAAAAGATGAATGCCGACCCATGGTTAGTCCAAAGAAGGAGGTTGCATGGCCCTGAAGATAATAATATAATCATTTAGACTTTTTGTATTTGGATTGTTTTATCATATATGAACAAATATGTCTTACTCTGTGATTGCCCATCCAAAGCATTTCTTCCTGAAGATCAAAATGGGTTGAAGTGACAGGAATGCCAACTTCTGAAACAACGCTGTGTAGCTCAGAAAACATGCCCTCCATCAAGTGCACAGACTCAGGCACTGTCACACCAAGGCCCTCGGGGTCCAGCTCTACCCCCGGCATAAGGCTGGGATTAAGGTGAGGGTCCATAGAAGGCTCCATTCCTGCCTCCAGGGCGCCGTGAAGAGTGGATGTGTATTCACCCATTCCGGGGTCCAGGCCGTCAAAGTTCATCATAGTTCCCTTTCAACAATCTAGAGATGAAGAACACCAACTGTTTATTTTTCTAGTTGACGAACAATTAAGTAGGCTACAACACGCGTCCAGCGTTACTTACACGTTAGCACAAACGAGCAAGCTTAGAAGCATAAACCTAAAATTCAAGAATTATATTTGCAGTTACTCTATCACAAATGTACAAACGTGTGGAAGCTGGCTTTTATACCGACAATTTACATAGCAAGTATGCCAATAACTACTTAAAAAGCTGGCATTTTTTGGAGTCAACCTAGTAGCCAGTCTAGCTATTAGTGATAAAATGAACGTTTAACTTGCCGTGTAACAAGTGAAAAATAAATATAAATGCAAAACCCTTTATCTTTCATATAAAAACTTATATAAAAACCGTACCTGTACTTTAAACACTTATTACATTACGGGATACATGCTGAATTCAGTCACAACCAACAACAATAATAGACGCTGCTAGTAAAGCACTTCCGGAGAACTCGGAGGTACGTTCACAATCAATAGGAGACCGCTGTTCAGTCATGTTTCTAATACGTTTGAGCGTTTTTTCTTTATTATAAGAAATGATTGATATTATCATTCTAAGTAAACTAGACTGGTCTGGCGCGATTTGCATTCAATGAGTCACAAAATAATTTGAAAAGCTAGTTCTGGCTTATCATATTTCAGTTGAAACGTCAAATGTTTTTTTTTCTCTGTTACAGAAGCGGGACACACAGTGGACACAAATGGAAAGTTTGTCCAATCTCTGTGCACAATTAAGAGTATTATGCCTCAAAATGTAAAGGTTAATCTCACTTCCTTCACCCAACAGATCTGAAACTTGATTAGACCAAACGTGTGTAGCCTAAAGGTAACCCAGAGGTTTACTTAGGCGATGCGAATGCAATGACTTAAATGTTTAATTAAATGTTTGAAATTATAAAAGGCAAAGATTCCCCAATGCCACCACACACAGTTTAAAACACTTTATAGAGCCTGTCATGATTACAAATATGTTCCTGTTTTGGTTTCTTTTTTCTAGGCTATTAATTTTTTTTCCTGATTTTGATTTTGTTTACCTTTTATCGCTCATACACAAATCCCGAGGATTTCCTTCCTCTGCGGTAGCGCCATAGGCTTATTGATCTGCTCACCTGAGGAAAACCCTGTGAGTCATTACGAGTTTAAAAAGCGCATACAAATACCGTAGGCTACAGAACACAAAACAACAGTGTATTGGAGGATTACCTGTCTTCAACAGTTCACGACAATTGGCTACATCATGGATGTTATTATTGCGACGTTTACAGCAATCTTTCTTCTTTTTACTACAGCATCAAGCGCTCCGCACGGACACAGTCCACATGATGCATGCTCTGCTGTGCGCAAAAGCTCCCTGGAGTTTAATCGGATTGCTAAAGAAGCGGTAAGACCCTTGTAGAAATTAAATTAAAATTAAATTAAAAGTGTACTATTTAACGCGTGTAGCCTTTTTGTATGTTACGTCTCGTTTTGACAATGTCTCAATTTGTCTACAGGCTAAAAGTGGATCCAAAGCCATTAAAACGTTCTCCACTTCACTTGCTTGGATGGAAGCTCAAGACATGTGCGACCCTGGGACCCTCAGACACACACCTGCTGTAAGCAATTACCAGTTCTGATATAATTATGAAGAATAAGACTATTATACTACATATGTATTTTATTGATAAAAAGGTTATAATAATCATATGTGTTTTATGTTTTTTTCTCAGCCCTGTATTGAAAAGATATTAGATGTTCTAACACACTACAAGTCTTTTGTGGAAACTGTGGCTGATTTTGAAAGCTGCTCTATTGCTGGCAAAGTGAAGCCAGTGCTGGATCATCTGCATCAAAACATGAGCAAATGTGTCAAGTCCAGGACAGGATATCATCCCCAAAACGTGAGCTCAATCAATTTTTCTATTGTGTTATAAGATTAGCCTATATTATACGTTTTAATAAACATATTTTCTCAAACCAGCAGGTGAATCGCAACAGCCAAGTGGAAATTGAGTCCTTAGAAGGGTGGGAAAAAGAGCTTCTGTGCCAATACACAATGGAGCGTCTCTTCTCCTTCTCCATCCTCACTGCGCGTGTCTTCTCTGTTGGTGATCCATCCAATCACGCAGAAGCCACAGCTCCAAAATGTACACACAGCAAATAATGTGTTCATTCACACACAGGCAAGGATATACCCTACAAGCTTCCTTAATTTAAATAAATAAAATTTATGTGAGCAACAGATATAAATGTATCAAACCAGCAATGTATCAAAAAAAGTTACACTGATGCTCAGCAGGAGTAGGAAGAAGTGAAAAGTTGATCACATTGATCAAAGTGTCAAGTACAGCCTGTTGGTTGACAGCATTGGATGTTCATATTGATAAACAGTGTAATCTATATTTTAATTTAAGTATATTACTATTATTAATAAACAATTTGCTTTTAACAACACATGGCGTTGTGGTGATTCATTAATTAATTTTAAAAAGATGTAATGCTACCTGAGGATCTCCTTATCCTTTTTTTTTTTTTTTAATTTCCAAAACAATAACTAGAAAAGAAAAGAATGCAGAGATGAGAAGGAAGCTGTGCTTTCCTAAAACATTCCTGCTGCTCTTTGGAGATACACAACTTCCTAAATACTTCCTGCTTTGTTTGTGTTTTGTGAGAAATATGCTTACTAAGTTCCTTTACGCTTTGATGATGCAAGGCAAACAAGACAAATGAGGAAGCGGCTGCCATTGAAGAGGAAACATAGTGAGCTCAGCGTAAAACTCACCCGAGTTGCTCAACAAGGAAGATTTGTGTCTCGGAGTGACCTTATAGTCAGATCTTATGCAACCTCTAACAAGGTTCTGTCATATCTTTGATGGGAAAAACTCCCAGTACTCTCTGACATTTTATGTAATTAACTATTTATTATACTGTATTTGACACTAATGAAATGTTGAAATTAAATCAGAAACATAAATATAATAATAAAGGGTGTATAGAAAAGGTTCTTCAGCAATGTGTGGCTCATTTTATGTTTTTCCAACACATTGCTCAAAGCACAAAGTTGTCCACTCAGCTTACAACACCCTGTTTTCTCTTTCACTACTCTTGACTATAATTCATACTTAATTACACTTTGTGTCCCATTTGGAATACATCAGATGTTTATTGCTAAAATATTTGGCCTAAACAAGTCAAATTGGGTTTCTTTGGAGTTCATAAAATAATACTTATGTGAGGAGGATAGTCCCAAAAAATCCAAAAGAATTGTCCAGAAATGTCCAAGAAAAAAAAAACTCGAGATAGGTTCCCTAAAAAAGCACTGGCCTAGAGAATGTGGCTAAGCTAAGACAATGCATAATGCCCAATTGTGGCCAATTGAAAACAGTGGGATAGTGTTTTAGCATTCACAAAATACTAGCCATTAGGTAATCAAATGGGCTAGTATGCCTATAGACAATTTATTTGTGTCAATAAATAACTAACACTTTTTTACTTTGAGCCTGTTTATCCTTTTATTAGGGTACTGACTGTATCCTCTTCCCCTGTAGGCTACCAGTAGTCATGGTTATGAAACTATATTATCATGGTTATGAAACTATATAATTAAACATACAAATATGGAGGACAGTGCCTCAATATAAAACAAAAAACGTCTCATGTCGATTTCTCTAATCTGTCAGAGCTGACTGAGGGGCCAGATACTGAACCGATGTCTAGCAGGAAGCGACACGACTCGAACAAACTAAGGCGGGGTTTCAGAAAACTAGCTACGACAACAAGAGAAGGTAAAGTTTGCTCCGTTGATCTACTTTGATTAAATAAACCCTTACTAGAGATACCTTGGTTCTTAATATTTAGCAGAAAGAGCTTCCCTAAACTAAGACTCTTTAACTGCCTTTATTCTTGAATGTTTGTGTCCCTGGACTTGGAGCTAGCGTCATAGTTAGCATGTGAGCTCAACTTGTGGATAACAGTAAAAGCTAGCATGTTACGTTTTTTTATATACCTTTGTTTGTCGTACAACCCTCATTACAAGCCTTTGTATAACTAGTTAAAAAGTACAATTCGAACTAAATTACAACTAAATGCAACTTTTAATCGTGACTCGTGTAAATGAGAAAAAAAGCTGTTTGGACGTGAAAGGGGCGGGGCCTCGAGCCTAGCGCTGCACTAACAGTTGTTTGTTCTTTTAAATCAAAAGCTGGTGTTAAAAATGACGATTACATACATAAACTATTGCAGAAATATTATTGTGCTGCAACCAATTGCAACAAATATTATTATAGACATTGTCAAAAATTATGGCTTTTTGTGTGCACCGCAAACTACAGTATTTTGACAGGTCAACCTTAAGCCTAAAATTAACCAAACGGCACTTTATTATTTATTAAAATATAAACAGGGTTTTCTCTACAAATTGAACTCATCAATCAAAAAGTTTAATTCAGACCATTGTCTGTCTATGCAGCATGGGGTCTTCTATGGCTTTATGGAAATTTGTTGAATGATCTCCTAAACTTCTCGTTTAATTGCAGATGAATGTGGGCGTAGCTCACAGCGAAGTGAACCCCAACACCCGTGTGATGAACAGCAGAGGGATATGGCTTACATACCTGCTGCTCACTGTTGTATTACACATTATATTGCTCAGCATACCTTTCTTCACTGTGCCACTTGTCTGGACCCTCACCAATGTCATCCACAACCTGGTTAGTGAAAGAAGTAACCTCTGTTTTATCAGCCTGGATGTGTCCCGATAGGTCTACAATTTAAGTGCATTTGTACGCTGTGCATTTACTATAAGCACACAAATGTAAAAACATTATCCTCTTTTAGAACCCATTCAGCACAGGCTGAATAAACATTGTCCTGTTTTGTACCACCTTTTTATCCAAACTATTTATTCATTCATTCATTTATAAAGAATGGCTATAAATAAGTTTTAATTAGCTTGAATTTGCAGAAAAGAATAAAGAGAAGACCTTCATGAGAATATGAAATAGAAAAGCACAGAATCGGCTCTGGTGTAATAAGAAGCATATTTAGAGATTGTCTAAAAGACCCTAATTTTGAGGTTTGCCTTGAGCAGGTGATGTACCTGTTTCTACACACAGTGAAGGGCACTCCCTTTGAAACACCCGACCAGGGCAAAGCCCGACTGCTCACTCATTGGGAACAAATGGACTATGGGGTCCAATTCACTGCTTCACGAAAATTCCTCACCATCTCACCAATTGTTTTGTAAGTATAGCTTACTGGTCATGATAAAAGTTGACTGAATGTCTTACACCAAAACATTCTTGTACAGGTATATAATTGCTAAATTATGTTTCATATATTGCCACTAGTAACTATGGAAAAGAATGTCAACATACATTTATAATGCTGATATGAAACATTATCCACTGTCTTTTTTATTTAAAATTGCAATTATTGGTGTTGTTAAAGACACTAAATGTATTTATATAGACATTTGTACATTTTATTTGTATTAAAATAGATTTTTGGCACTGCATTTGCAAATACCAAGACTAAACATACTTAAAATGCTATAGTATTAATCCATAATAATTTACCTTATGTCTTTATATATATTTTTTCATTCTTTCTACAGGTACATTCTTGCCAGTTTCTACACAAAGTATGATGCAACACATTTCTTAATCAACACCTGCTCCCTTCTTAGTGTACTTTTACCAAAGCTGCCCCAGTTTCATGGGGTGCGAATATTTGGGATCAACAAGTACTGAATACAGGATTGTAACCATCAACGCTGGATCATTAGTTTGGGGACTTTAAAGATTTAATGAACCAGGATCGTTTGACTGTATATTATGTGGAAAAATACTGGAAAATACAGCCACAAGTAAAAGCATGTAAACATCAATGCTTTAAAATATTAGTGTTAATTTATAATGTTAATTTGTCTTATATACTGCTTTGTTTGTTACATACTGCACTGGTTGCATGTCTGTAAACATTTTGGACCCAATGAAAGTAAGATGAATTCTTTCAGAGTGTTTTTTGTATGAATAAGAATACTTTGTTGACCAATATGAAGGATATGAAGAGTTACAAGCCCGGAAAGTCAACTTATAAAAGCAAAATCATGTGCATAAGTCAATTTTCTTTTGTTAAAGCTTTTTAGCATTTTACAACACCTTTTGAATCCCCACCTCAATTTCATAATGGTTAAAGACATTTGAGTTGATGAAATATTGGTCAATTTGTGAGGGAAGGGAAACTCCACACTTTACATGAAGCCAGTGTAGGTGCACAGCTCAATGTTTGCACTAAAGTCTCATCAAGGGATTCCCCCGTTCTGCATGTGTTGTAGGCGTTTGCAATAGTGAGGTTTCCCTGTAAGTGACGTATGTTTTAAGGAAGTGGCTTGTAGGAAATGTAGTGACATGGGAATGTGATGCCACCGTTGATTATGCCAAGCCAATATGACTCTGGGAAACACATGCAAATAATACAACTGTTGCATGCATCTTGGTATTCTAACAGCATATGTAACAGTGTTTGGGGTGTTCCCTTATTTTTTCAAATAGCAGAAAATGTAAAAAAGCTAATAGTGGGATGTGGAGAACAGTTAAATGTCAGTATCATTAACTCACTGGAACTAGCAAACATTTTAGATGCATGATGAACACTTTATAAAAAAATATAGTAACTATAATACTAAGAATGAGATAAGATTATCAGACATGAAGGGAAATCCAAGGCTCTACTTAGAAACTTAATAGCATTAAGTGCATCTAGGTTGACAATCAAGTACATTTTATTCTCAAAATTGCAGGCACTAAAAGGGGGATCTTAGCAGTTGTAGCCAGATAGGGAAAAGGTCATTTCCTCTCTAAAAATTAATAAATTCCAGAGTTACTGATTTCAATGTTGGTAAAAGGATAAAAAAGAACCAATTTAAGATCCTGTCTTTAATCTATATAATTAAAATTTGCAGCTCCATTTTAACATATTGTCAACCGCTTCCATCCTTGAAAACAAGTATTCTTACTTTGTAGAAAATTAGACTTAGTCTTTTTTTCTTGTCTTACAAAGCACTGTACCAACACATGCAGATAAACCACACTGTCCTGGTTTATGTCAAAATGACAGGGTCAAGTTTCTCCTTGAAAAGACCAACCTTAAATACAAATCATACTTTCCAGAAAAACACACGTGGATCACTACAAGTATTTGACCTATTAAAAAAATAAATGACCATCACACAAAACAGACTCATGGCTTTGAACTTGAACAGTCTTTGCTGGGTTTCAGCATATTTGTCCCATCTGAAAACAGCAATGACCTCAGTAACCCACCACACAAGCTGTCTCCAGCCCAATACAGTATAGTATTCAGTCTGTTCCCATAACAGCTGTGGCAAGACATCCTGAAATCTTTTTTTTTCTTAAAGAAAAATAAGTCTATTGTAAAATGTATATTTTTATAAACATCTGTCCAAAAACTGCCAGTCTCACTGTCCATCAACAGTGGGTTTCATGTCATCTTCATCATCAGTGTCAAAAAGTTCATCTTCAAAAAAAGATCCTCCAAACCCGTATTCCTGTGTGTGGACAGAAACCTCATTTGACACAAGGTGAGGTGATCCCTCAATGAAATCAGCAAACCTGTTAACATAGCAATTGTAACATGTTTATTGGAAAACCTCTGTGATAAATCATAAATTTCACCTTTGGGGGGACTGCAATCTGGATACTGTCTTCCACGTGTTGAACTCTGGGCTTTTGCAGTACTTCCTCAATTCTTCAAGTGCTCGCCGAGTCTCTTCTTCCCCTTGCCTCTGATACTCTTCCTCTGTTAAGAGGCGACGTGGCTCTGGCTTCCAGCATACATACCGCCTCATTTTCCTGCACATTAGTCCAGATGTTTTTGTAAATATCTAAATGTTTCCACATCTACTAAAGGGAGAACATATAATGCTAATAGAAGTGAAAGGTCAATGTTTAAAAAAAGAATAATTTGTGCAGCAATGACAACTGAAAAAGTGATTTAATTGTGTTTTGTAGTTGTATTTTTGTCATCTCACAGTACTCTTGCGCCACCTTCTGTTGACTAAAAACTTACCGGCCTAAAACAAGTGCCAGAGATACTGGGTACTCCAGATTTTTGGCTAGCACCAATGATACGATGATGGCAAAAGCAACTGACTGGATTTGAATTCCTAAATAAATGAGGAGCAGACCAAACAGCTGCAGTGTCCATGACAAGATGTTAATGCTCTTCTCATCCACCAGAGGACCATAGCGATAACAAATGGAAAAACTAATAAACCCCACCACTGCTACATAACCTGACAAAAGGAAGCACACAAAAGAATTGCTTTTATAGACACTGAAGGGGCTTTATTATTGATAAATATTAATCAATATCATCAGGATGCACATAAATCTGTACCTAATGCCAAGTGCCAGTGGTCTTGAAGGATCATATGTAGGTTCCTGCAGACAAGCTGGATGGTATAAACTGAGAATGACCAGCCACCAACTATTAAAAGATAAAAGGGGCCTTTCTGTGGAAAAAGCACCTACAATAAATATTGTGTGCACTGAAAGAGCTTTAATATTTAAAAAGCATACAAATCTTTATTTACCTTTGGCATAAAGCGATACAAAACCAAAAAGAGGATAATAAGAGACGCTAGCATCCCTGTGCTCACGCCGGCAGAATAGTAGAAAAGTTGACTCCTTTATGATTAAAAAAATAATTGTTAAATGTAACACTAAAGGCTAAATAATTGAAAATGGTGGGAAGAAAGCTTACTTGCTGAGTGAATCTGCAAAAATGAATAGCAAACCTCCAGCAAGGAATACCAGAAACAGATAAATATCAAACTCTGCAAAAAGAGAGAGTTGGCAGTCATGTAAAATCAGCCATTAAAATCATATTACAAGAGAACACTTACTGCGCAGTGACTCAACAGTATATTGAGCTCCATCAGCAGGGTAAATCCTGAAGCAGGTCTTTTTACTGAAGAGGTTAATATTAATCGAGGTTTCGTTGTGCTTTTCACGCAACCAGCTTTGAAACCAACCCCAGACACTAAAGCGATCCAGCTCCTGCAATTGTTCTTCATCGTCTTCTACAGTGACAACCTTGAACAGTTTTGAACTCCGCACTCTGACCTGGGAAAAAAAAATCATTTACAATACATGTACTTTGGGGTACATTTAACTAAGATCTGGGACAGGCAGTAGATCTAGCATTCTTCCAAAATGATAAAAATCTGAAATATGATTTTTTTCTCTATCATTAATGTAACCTACCTGCATCCTTGTCCATGTGTGTTTCCATGTTGGCACAATTGTATTTTTGTAACAGAAAATGTCAGACCCTGAGAAAACATGTACTTTCCCATCTTGAAGATTAACAACTGGAGGCTTGTTACCTGGGTTAACCAGACCAAAAAGCACGTGTGTTAAAAACACATAAGAATATTTATGACATGGATTGTACTACTTTATTCTGTACAAAGGAAAGCAACTGCAACTCTAGAGCAGCACAAGAGGGCGTGGTAGTAAACTCACTTGTATCCTTGACTGAAAACAATATTTGTGTTACGTTATTGTTAGATAAAGAAAACGAGAAAGAATCGACAGTAAATTTTGAGTGCGGCACAAAATAATGTTTAACGCCAGGGTGTCTTTTGTAATTACTGTAGATAGTTTCAATAGTTTTTGGGACAAGTCATGCTAACATACGTTAGCAAATCTGCAACGCTAGCAACGTTTTCACATTTATTTCATGGAAACCACAATACTGTTTGGCAAAACTGTTTCTTACCTGTATTTTGGTGAGATACTTGGGGCAAAGAGTAGAAAATGATAGCAAAAACAAACAGTTTTTTAGCCATACAATGTAAATCACTTATCACTTTCATGCATCCCGCCATGATGACGCCGTAACAAGCTCGTCGTTGCTTTGTCCCGCCTCTTCTTCTTCTTCTTCTCTAGTATTATTGGCGGGTCGCAACCAATTTTTTTCAGTGCATACCGCCACCTACTGTACCGGAGTGTGTAATTCATGTTCTAGTACATCAGGTTACATTCTATTGGAAAAAAAAAAAAAGGGGGTGGGCCCTATATTTTATGATCTAAGAGCTTTGTAGTACTTCCTTGTTACCTCACTTATCCCCAGTATCCCTTCTAAACTCCATCCCCGTCCTAATTCATATATCTTATCACGTAAGATTTTTTGCAAAAATGCGCCATCTGGTGGTTGTGGCTGGTGAACTGGCAAGCCATCTGCCAGTTTGGGATCTCGGCGCTGCTGACATTGTATTACATTGTCTGTGAAGGTTCTCAGTCATTCAGGACATCTTGAAAAAAAGGTTGAAGTAAAAGCATCTGGACTCAGTTTTAACTGAACCCTATGTGTGAGACAAGGTGAGCTTATGTAGGCAGTCAAATAGTTGGACTTTGAAGACCTGATCAGCAGTTTTGCAAATGGGATGACCTGTCAGTGGGCAAGTTAAATGGTTTTCTTCTTAACATTTTTAACAAAAGCTATTCTTTTTGCAAATAATAATAAAGAGACCTAAAATTGTTTATTTGTCATGTTAATGATGTTAATGAAATGTTTTTCGCAATCTAATAAGCATGTGCTTCAGTGTTATATACCAGACAGTGCAGGCTATCAACCAGCACGGTAATAACGTTAAAATAGTGATAAATAAACTAGACAGAAATAAAATTTAAATTTATATTGCTTAAGGTTACATATAAAGAACATATATTAAGGACACACCAAGATGGTTTGACCTCTTCAGGAGTGGAGTAATATTGCCTTCTTGAGTAATACTCGTATTACTCAAGAAGGCAATGACATGCAGTTAAAAGTGTTTTATCTCTGTTAACATACACGAAAATATAAACCACCAAAGAGGAAGTGTGACAGATAGGCAAACATTAGACTACTGTAGTATATTCACTGTAAATACAGGCTTGGGTAATAATAAACCTGCTGGTATTTTACCTCAGTAGGCTACAGCTGGAAGCAGATTGGTACATTTGAACGTTTTACTCTTTTCATCTCACAGCTTAATTGTAAAACTACATTTTTGGTGATTTTCTATTGAGAATATAGCTCAAAAGCACCACTGTTATTGGCATTTATAGCAGTGACTTGTTATACACACGTGGACAAAAATGTTGGTACCCTTCGGTCAATGAAAGAAAAACTCACAATGGTCACAGAAAAAACTTTATTCTGACAAAAGTAATAATAAATAAAAATTCTATGAATGTTAACCAATGAAAGTCAGACATTGCTTTTCAACCATGCTTCAACATAATTATTTTAAAAAAATAAACTCATGGAACAGGCCTAGACAAAATTGATGGTACCCCTAGAAAAGACTGTAAATAATGTGACCAAATGGACATGTTAATTCAAAGTGTGTGCACTAATTAGCATCACAGGTGTGCACAATCTTGTAATCAGTCAGTGGGCCTATTTATAGGGCTTCAGGTAGTCACTGTGTTGTCTGGTGACATGGTGTGTACTACACTCAACATGGACCAGAGGAAGCAAAGGAAAGAGTTGTCGCAGGAGAATAGAAAGAAAATTATAGACAAGCATGATAAAGGTAAAGGCTATAAGACCATCTCCAAGCAGCTAGATGTTCCTGTGACTACAGTTGCACATATTATTCTGGGGCTGCTTTGCTGCATCTGGCACAGGGTGTCTTGAATCTGTGCAGGGTACAATGAAATCTAGAAGACAAGGGATTCTAGAGAGAAATGTGCTGGCCAGTGTCAGACAGCTTGGTCTCAGTCGCAGGTCATGGGTCTTGCAACAGGACAATGACCCACAACACAGCTAAAAACACCCAAGAATGGTTAAGAGGAAAACATTGGACTATTCTAAAGTGGCCTTCTATGAGCCCTGACCTCAATCCTATTGAGCATCTTTTAGAAGGAACTGAAACATGCCACCTGGAAAAGACACCCTTCAAACCGGAAACAACTGGAGCAGTTTGCTCATGAGGAGTGGGCCAAAATACCTGCTGAGAGGAGCAGAAGTCTCATTGACAGTTACAGGAATCGTCTGATTGCAGTGATAGCCTCAAAAGGTTGTGCAACAAAATATTAAGTTAGGGGTACCAACATTTTGTCTAGGCCTGTTCCATAAGTTTATTTTTTTTAAATAATTCCGTTGAAGCATGGTTGAAAAGCAATGTCTGACTTTCTTTGGTTAACATTCATAGAATTTTTATTTATCATTACTTTTGTCAGAATAAAGTTTTTTCTGTGACCATTGTGAGTTTTTCTTTCATTGACCGAAGGGTACCAACATGTTTGTCCATGTGTGTACATCCTGCAATGTTTAATTGCTGCAGTAGCCATAGGCTGAAATTGTGGAATGATTATGTTGATACTATTTATTGAGCAATATTCTCAATCAAATTTGAAAGTTTATAGGATCACAGTCAGGAGGTAATGAAAGGCTGAGGTTATTTTGGTGGCTGTAGACCCAGATCTAGATCTATTCAAGTTAACGCAAATTTAAAAAATACATATTCTAACTAATTGTTATAGTAAAAAGAACAGGATCTTTTTGATTTGTGAGGGGTAATGTCTGTAACACTACACTAAAAATCTGTAAATAATATTTTTTATTTTTTTCTGTTTTGCTGAACATATGTCATATTATGAATAAATTATCAATCTGGGTTGTAACCGTGTTGACATTGGCTCTGTTTTTTTCTGTTTTTGCCTTTTTACTGGTGTAGATTCATTAATAAAAACTACACCACTTCCACTTACTAAACAACTTTCTGCTCACTTCTGAAAAAAAATCTCACATCTTTCAACAAAACATTCTGCTTACAGCCTCCTGTTAAAATATATTTGTAATGCATTTGTGCCAAAACACATTGCTCTGTAAAGTAAAGTAGGCTACTTTGAAAACGGATTTGTTTTTGAACATGTTGGATTAACGGGGACACCACAAAGGCATCACGGAACAGCGCGGTTGTCAGGGACACAGGAAAATTGGAAGAGGTAAAAGGGTGGGTGGGGCTTGAGACGGGCGAAGTTAGTTTGGGCTGAAGCACTTTGTTGTTTGTGGTCCAGTCTACGTAGCATTTCACTAAACACCGTTCTCCCGGAAGGTAGGTCTTAACTATTATAGTAGTTATTTCAAAACTGCGAAGTTATCGCAGGGGTTTAAGATTGTTAGTGTTATGACTTTAATCCGTTAAGCAGACAGAGAATATGAGCTAACAACGTTAAAAGCTAATTTAGGTAACGTTACAAATCTAAGAAAGTCGAAGCCAACTTGTGTTAAATGTATTAAGCTTACTATGGATAAAGGGATAGATGGACTCTTCAAGCTGTGTGTATTTTCTAAAACAATTAAAGTTGATCAGAGATTTAACTAATTCAATAATACGAAGCTGTATTTAGTAATTTAACCTTTCACAAAGCGGGGTATTGTTCGATTTGATTAGCGGTCCCTCTGGATGACCAAATGCCACTTTAAAATGCCGCAGACTGTGAAGGCCTCATTCTGATTTGAGCTCCTTGGACTGATCCTGTTATTATGATAAAATGTATCTATTTTTTTTCGCGGCTCACTGTTATTTATAGCTTTTAAATTCAGTTTTCTTTGAATGTTACTCACATTTTTGCTCTTATAAAATCGTAAATGTTTTATAAAAGTAACCAAAAGAAAGAATTTGCTTTTGAACCAGGGAACTGATCCAAACCAGTCATGGCTGTAGAGGGTGGTTTGAAATGCATCAAGTACCTTGTCTTCTTTTTCAACTTCATTTTCTGGGTAAGTTGAAGTAAAACTCTTTATTGCTTTTGTGGCCACCATCAGTCAACACAATGTATGTTATAATGTTACAATGTCTGGATTTTTACAACTGACAGATTTTAATAGTCATGGAGCATGATACAACATGAGTTTCCTTAAAGTAAACACTTCCTGGTGTGACCATAAATTAAGTGGCTAAGATGTCATGTGGGTCTTATGACTAGATCTAAGTAGTGTAGCTGCAACGTGTGACTCAAAAAAAAAAAAAAACATTTTCTTTGTTTCTCAATATGTAATGGGGGCGGCAGTAGCTCAGTGGGTAGAGCGGCCGTCCTCCAACCGGAAGGTAGTAGGATCGATTTTACTCTGTTCAGACCTATGTTTTCCTACATCACCCATTCACCATATACAAAGTATTTGACTAGCAATCAAATATTTACACACTGGTGGAGCATAGAAGGAGTGGTATCTTGCTGAAGCTGGGGAGTAACTTGGTTGACACAACTTAACTTGGCTTAAATGGCTTTACGTTAATGACATCAGCATTGTAGTTTTCTTGTGTAATGTTACATTAAGACTAACTAACTTATTTTTTATACTTAAAAGAATACACACTAAATGTAGTTAATCAGTAGGCAAGACTTGATTTGTGACCTTGTAGTCATCAGATTTCCCTCTGCCACTGTAATATATTTAATAGATTTGTATGACCAACCATCACCAAGTTAGTGAGCCAATCTTAATACACTAATCATTCTACATTATAGAGTAGACTTTTGAATTTTGCCTTTTTCTCACTATATTCTGATATGGTATCTGTTATGTTCTGTATTTTTAGCCACTTTTAAACTGAAAAACATAAAATTTAGTGTAGTGTTCAGCAGCAGATGTAATGTCAATAATGAAGGGTGCAGTTCCTTTTTCTATTTGTTGTAATCGTGATCCCAGTTGATCTTGGTCAAACAGGTTACCCACTCAGTGTTTATATAAAAAAATGCACCACGGAAACATGACGCATCATTATTATAGTTCTTCATCCAGAGCTTTTGCAACTTCCTTTTATTTTTTGGCTTTGGTGCTAACTAGCTAAAATGCAATGAAAAATATTTAATTCTCATTTCTGCAGTTATGTGGCCTTGCACTGATTGTGGTGGGAGTCTTGGTCCAGATGTCCCTACACAAAACCCTTATGATGAAGGATGTCTCGGCTTCTGCCGCTCCCATTGTCCTTATTGTTGTCGGTGTGATTGTATTCCTCATTGCCTTCTTTGGCTGCTGTGGCGCTTGGAAGGAGAACTACTGCATGGTCACCATGGTAATTTATAGTCTAATTCTTTAAAACTGTCACTAATGAAGAGTCCCCTAAAGATTATTGGTTTTTCCTCAGTTTGCTATTCTCATGGGCCTGATCATCCTTGTTGAGATTGCAGCAGCCATCACTGTGTACGTCTTCAGAGGCAAAGTAAGTGTGCCATTGTTTATGATGCATTAATTAATTAAGTCTGTGCAGGGTTTTGGTAACTGTGGCCTTCATGTTTGCCTCCCACCAGGTTACCACTGTTGTCAAGGATAGCCTTGCTGACATGATTTCTAATTACAATAAGAGCAGCTCTGAATTCAAAGACACTCTGGACAAATTGCAGCAGGATGTAAGTTTAGTGTCAACTCTCTTACTCAGTTTACTTTGAAATGACACCACCTTTATATAACACTGGTGCATCCTGTTGGATACAGGACAATGATTTCATTCCGTTTGTTTAGTTACAGGTGAATTCCAACTAAAACCTTTTTTTTTTTTTTTTTTTTTTTTAGTTGAAATGCTGTGGTATGGACAACAGCAGTGACTGGAAAAGCTTCAGTCTTAATGGAACCACAGTGCCTGATTCATGCTGTGTGCATGTCTCCCCAGACTGTGGAAAGGGAAACATGTATGATAGTTTAAAAGTGTTTCAGAAGGTAAAGAACTGGTTGTAATGTATTTGTTTTTAATTTATAAATTGGACTAGAAGGCCAAGCACTGGTTGTAATTAAACCTTAAAGTCAAATCTATGTACTTTTTTTATTAAAATATATTATAAATGATATTTTATAAAAATATCTTATAAAAATAAGGCATGTATAGAACAACATTAGTGACTGTGACAGCTGAACCAGCAGTTGTTTGCTAACATGCCATTCCTTCCTCATAAGGTGTTAAATATCAAAGCTGTGCATGTTTGTGTGTGCGGACCTCTATTTCTCCTTAGTGGCTAAACTGTGTCTACAAAATTTGGTAATTTAAGAACACAGGGGTTGCTCAATGGCCTATTTTTCTTTTGTAAAGGGTTGTCAGAAAGTTCTGGAAGATGTGCTTAAGGCCAATGTCAAGTGGGTGATAGTTGCAGCTCTTGTTATTGCTTTCTTGCAGGCAAGTCATGAATATTATTTGTACATTTCAGCTGGTGTTGTCATTTTGTTAAACACACTAAAATATATATATATTTTTTTAGATCGTGGGTCTTGTGTTTGCCTGCCTGTTAATGAAAGGAATCCGAAGTGGTTACGAAGTCATGTGAAGCAGACTACTCCAATCATACATCTTTTTCCTACAGGTTTCCTTGTTTGTTTGAAGGTTTTAATGTTATCTCATATTCTGTTGCTTTCACAAAAGCATATTCTCTTGCATTTGTTAATGCATTGAGTTTTGCTTAAAAAAATTGTGAGAAAATTCAAGTTCACTTTGTTAATGTATGTTCTTTTAGGTTGAGTTGATTCTTTTGTTAGACACTTTATGGTAAGTTTTTGCGCTGTAGTACTTAATTTCCTAATTGTATTAAACTGAAAGAACAGCTGTGAGAACAGAATACAACAAAGAAAATCCATGTTTATATTTTTGACACATTCAAAACAAGTTTCACAGAAATTCTGTAACCTAAGGTGAAATGTTTTTATTTAAGAGTCACAGAAACCAAGTAATTACAACATTACAAAATGTGCATTTCACAATTCAGTTGGTAATTAAAAGGAAATATTGTGCAGGTCTGGCCTAAGTGTGAGAAACTAATCATTAAATAAAATGCCACCATCTTTTTCTTCTTTAAACAGCTTTTAATGTGTAATTTTTTCCATTTTCTACAAGAAAACCAGGCCACATAAAACATGAATGACTTTGCAACAGAGTTAAGCTAGTTTTACAACTTTTTTTTTATCAATTAAGTTATGTAATTTACAACTAATCATGCTTAGAATTCTTGTTCTCATGCCTAAAGTATGTAAATCAATGTGAGGGTACAACAAAACAGGACTTGTTTTTGTAAACCCCAGGATGTATTTTAAGTAACAATTAGATTTTTATTCACTGGAATGTTTCTGAATAAATATGCATGCCAAGATACTACCAATAATTTAGCTGTAAAGGAAACAGTGGTAAAAGGTTTTTACATTGCCATTAAAAACACATTCAAAAAAGGTCACTAGAAGTGTAGTCCAGTGCTTAATAAGCAGCTTAAGCTATTCTAGTGGGTCATATGTACAAGCTATTAAAGGGTCTGAACTGAAGCAAGCATTTTCTTAAGAGATTCCTAACAATATGAGAACAGAACTCTTAATTAAATGTACCTTTACAATTTCTGTGGAGTCCAGAAGAGCAGAGACACACTGCCAAAAGGCTATAAATATTTAAACCTATAAGTCATGCCTGGTGCAGATTTATAATGCTGACACCTTTTGAAAGCTTCCTGTCAGTGACGCCTGGAGCCATGTGAATAGTTGGCCGAAAGAAATACAATGGTGTGCAGAAGCAATGACACTTCTGAGTCTGCAAAAAAAAAAAAAGTCCATTAAATCTAGTTAAGATATTCTGTGAAATATAAGAAAAAACAAAAATACCTTTTAATGACAAGGAAACCTGAAGCCATTGGGATAACCATTCATGACACTGGTTAATGCCAAGGTTATCAGAATCGAGTCCCCTTAGAAAACAAGCCTGAAAACAGGGAAACTGTTTAGTATTAGGGCATTTGGCTAATTAATATTATGTATGTGTTCACTAACCTGTCTTAGCTCCGAGTCACTGAGTTGGTGAGGGCCAAGTCTGCTGAGGGCACGATCAAGCTGGAGCAGCTCCAAAGCGTAACTGTTCAGCCTCCTGCCAATCAGGAAACCTGGCAGATGAGGCGTCAAAAAGAGGAGCTGGCTGAGGTGTCTCTGGTTATAGATAACATAACAGAGATAAAGAGTATAGTTCATACAGCTACAGATTTGAGCACGGTTTCATTGCGTTTTAAGAGGAAAAGACAGGAATTATTTCACTGACCATTTGTTCTGTGTCCATCCTTTTAATACCCAGTTGGGGTCCTGAAAATAGGCATCGAACTGCAAGAATTTCTGACACTTTGGGGTTTGCTCCATTTTGGACCTGGAATGAACCAAATGCAATATTGGAGAATATCATTTAAAACTGTTCAACAATAAAGACCATTGTCATATTGAGTATTCACCTACTTGGGTGCACAGGTCTTTAAGGTGGCTCTGTAGCTGCTCATCTTTAACTGTGAGGCTTGTGTACTCCAGCCCTTTGAGTATAGGCAGGTAGTGTTGTGCCCTCAGGGAATTGTACATTCTCCGAAATGTTACCTGCTGCTGGGGTGTCCAGAAGTGAGGGATCAGCAGTTGCCGTGGAAAAAAGTACCTGCCACATATGGATGAGGTAAGTAAATATTACAAACACAATTTGACATTGATTTTAATAATCTGAGGAGCAATGACTTACATCAAGACAAAAACAAAGTAATTTGCAAAGGGTGGGATGGAGATAATAACCAGTGGGATTGCCTTAATCACATCTTTCCGGAACTGGAAAAAATAAAGCTTACTGAAAGAGCAAAAGATGAGTTGAACATCTACATACAACTAATATAGTTTGTACAGTTCCTGTGGAAGTGTAAAATGTAATTTCATAATATTATTACAAGGGATTTTAAGAGAGATCTCCTAGAGTTTAATGTTTTTTTTTTACAAACAGAGAAATCTGTGACATAAAAATTAATATATCAAAAATGTCTGACCTGTCTAAGTTTCTCCAGGTCTCTGTAGGGCAGGTCTTTGTACTGTAGTTGATCAGTGTGAATCTTTACTTTTATCCTCCTTACTTCATTGGCATCTCGAAGGAATAGCTTGAATCCTGGAAATATTGAAGGCTTAATCATGTAAATTACAATATTTAATATCTTGAAAATGTTATGTATGAAAAATAATTCAATGGAGAAGACCGGGGTAAGGCCTGAAGTATGTTTTACACTTGATAAAATCATAAGAGTTACCTTCAAAAAGTATGGTAGAGCTGATAAAAGCGCGGAAACCGCTTTTTAAGAAACCCTTCATATTTAGCATTGACAAACTGAAGCTTGGAGGCAACATATTGACCAATGCTCCGTCTAACTTTGGTTGACAAGTACTGTCTAGACAAACACAACCTGCAAATACAAAAGAAGACCATGTGTTTTTACTGTTGGTAACTAAAACATGCCGCTGCCGCTAGCTTAAAGCTACTTCCGGAAGGAAATTAAAAAATAAATTTAAAAAAGCACGGGACATCCATGATTCCAATTTTAGCAGTAGCCTACCTGGTCTGGCAGGACATATATGGTGAATTGAGGCCATTTGTTATCCTGCTTGTCCTAAGACCACAAAGTCTTACCAAAGACAAATGAGTACAGAGGTTTGAACGGTACAGCGCCATATTTAACGTTGCACATTTCCGCGTACTTACCGTAATGGCATCTTTACAGGAAAAAGTGTGACCGCAATATTAGCATGATGTATTCTGCCTTACCAACATAGATTGTAAATAATCCTTACCAGCAGCAAAGGACCCTGTTAAAATGTGTTTTTGTACTTTTTATGGCCATACGTTGCATAATCATATAAGTAGCCTAAAATGGACTATGTTTTTAGCACCATAAATACATTTATGTATAGCTTTGCTAAAAAAAAAACGCAGATTCTTCATTTCCAATCATCTCGACTGAGTTCTCGTGAGGTTTAAAAAAAACGTGAGGCGGAATAACGGGAATACAAGATTTTTTTTTGTCTGCAGAGCAGAGCTGCACACATCACGTGAAGGGTTTGTGAAAAATATTCAGTTTGTTACCGTTTAATTTGTTGTAAATTCGACATACTTGTGATCGGCATATAAACCTAGTTTGTTTTTATAAAAAAAAAATTAACGATTTTCTTTTGAATAAAATTAAGCTGGCGACTTGCCCAAAGTTTGTTTGCTTAACTACTTGGCAATGGGCCAGGGGTTCATCATGCATGATGGGCTAAGCTAATTAGCTAATTAAGTTAGTTTTGCGAGGTCAAAGAAGGTAAAGTAGAATAAAATATAATATAGAATATAAACTCGAATAAAAACATTGTATTAAAAAACTTAGAGATTCGAGTTTTTAGCTTTTGAAACAAGCCACAGCAAAATGTGCAGCCATCGTGACTAACATGCAAGTGCCCCACATTCTTACATGAGTCTTTAATTATTTTGGGGTGTTCTCTTAGTTAAAGATGAACAGCAGTGGACCAAGCCGGACTGGTAGAGCCCAGCCTCAAGACGAATATGGTAAAATTAATTTTAATTTATATCTAAAATGAAATGAGCATAAATTGGTACACTTTAAATGTTTTTGATTTGGTGAAAGGAAATGGTGATCCGGATAAACTTCTTCAGTGTCCTTTTGACAAGAATCATCAGATCCGGTCATGTCGTTTTCCTTACCATCTTATAAAGTGCAGGAAGGTCAGTGGGGTGAAGTCCTACAGGGCCCAGCCAGTGAACACTGATTACCTTTAATTCAGTTGAATACACAAATATAATTTTGGGGTGGTGCCTCATCAATCTGTTGCTTTTGTGTTTGCTCTAGAATCACCCAAAGCTGGCCAGTGAGTTGAAAACCTGCCCATATAATGCCCGTCACCTGCTTCCCAAGCATGAGCTGACCCGCCACACTGAAACCTGTGAGGACAGAATATCCTTGGACACTGAGGATGGTGAGCTTATTCCCTGATTTTTGCTTACTTAAATATGACTTGTTTGTACTTTTAGTTTGTTTAGTCATGCTTTGATGCTCCATGTAGATGCAAGCACAGATGGAGTTAGTAAATGGCAGGTCCCAGTGAGCACCTGGGTAAATCCAAATATGTCAGAGGACTGGGACAACGGTATGATTATATTTAGTTGATCTATTAAAATGATCATTTCTATTCATGGCTTTAAATTACTTTGCACAAAAAAAAATTTCTGCCCTACAGAGGCTGACGATTTTGCTGTTCCTTTTGTGTGGGGTAAAAATACAGCAGTGAATGAGAGGTAAGGGCTCTTCTGCATATTGTTGAACATTTATCCATATGTATTCTTCTTCTTGTTTCTCATTTCGTAGACAGAAGATGGGGGCCAATAATTCAGTCCAGTCCAATAATCTTACGCCAGGATTTAGAGCCCCCAGCACAATGCCATGGTCAAGCTTCAAGCCCTAATTTCTGCTAGTATCGTCATCTGCAATAGTTTTAAATGTAAAGCTCTCTGCACACTTTGTTCTTTTGTGTAGATTTGTGTAGAAGTTCTTTGTACATCTAATTTTAGTCTTTTGCATTAAGAACCCCAAATATATTTTAATTTTTTTTTTTTTTTTTTATTGAACCAAACTAGAAGTGTATGAACAATGTATTGTGTATTAAAGTCTAGTGGTGTATTAGAATCTCAAACATTTCTGGATATGATTTCATGTTTCTGTCTTTACTTGAACATGTAAATTACACATTACAGGTGTTGATCATGTGTGTCAGTCAGGTGCTGCTGGCATTAGTTAATGAAAGTATAAAGCCAACTCCAAAAACTCGCACCGAACACACTTTAATTTACCAAGTCTAAATTGTTGTTACCTGTACTACTTTTAAATTAATTTAAATTAATCTATTGCATAAACCGTCCGTCATTAATAAACCATCAACAATGAGTGTTTCCTCTTATTGTGCAGCCTTGACAATGCATCTACCCTAATATTTCCTACTAAATGATTTCTTAGTTGTAATTTGTATATTCAGTGTGTCATAAGTGAGCAATTTTGATTTTAATGTGCTAGCTGACTACTCCCAGTGAAAGTGAGACATGACCATAGTACGTGAAGTTCTAAGAGTAGCTCTATTATGAAGAATGCTTAGGCATAAAAAAGGTGCGTACGCCACCTAGGCGTGAAACTGCAAAGCCTCTTAAGCCACCATCGCGCTCCTCCATCTCCCTGTGATATTTTATAAATGAGTTGTCTAAATAATTTGTGTGTAAATTACAGTAGGCTGTAAATGCACATCTAACACTCTGAGTTACTTAATTAAAGCTAAAGAGACGCTAAAATCCAGGATGTTTCTCAGAGCCTCCTACGAGCCCAGAATCCAATAACGGGGGATCTGTATTAACATCTCTTTTTTAAGACAATGTTACTTGCATCTCTCTCTTTCTCTCTCAAAAAATGAATGAATGAATATAATCTCTATCCAATCTCTCTCTCTCTCTCTCTCTCTCTATATATATATATATATATATATATAGATATAGATATAGATAGATAGATAGATATATCGCTCATTCTTCACAGCAAGAAGGTTCTGGGTTTGATTCCCATTCAGGACAGGGTCTTTCTGTGGGGAGTTTGCATGTTCCCCGTGTCTGTGTAGGGTTTCCCTGCCACCAAAAACATGTACAATACAGGACTACAGATGGAAATGAGCTGTTAAGCATCTTACCGACAACAATGACGTAATCAAAGTAATGCTGACTTCATCCTAATACTCTTGTTGCATAAGCCCAACATATGTAAAGAACATGTCTTGGTTTTAAATATCAGTAGAAAATTAATAGCCACAAAGAAATTATGTAATCCTAAAAATATGTGTAGTCTATGGTAGTATGGCATTTATGAAGGTGTACATTATTATATACACTTGGTGTGTATGACAGTCTGGCACTATACAATAATCAAGTGGTCTGAGTCATTGGAGAGGTGATAGGGAATTCCTCTGCCTTCTAAAAAGAGCCCAGTACATAACTGGGAGGGAGGTGGACGAGGTTTCAGAAGTAGTTCCTCAGCCAAAAGAAGACTTGACTCAGGATTTCTTTCTACTCTTCTATTTTTACTCAGCAGCACTGCTCAATGACCGAGATACGTCTGATTCGTAGAAAAAGATAAATCAAATGCTTTTTATTTTAACTTTTTTATTTGACATTAAAAAAGGTAAAAACATTGTATTTATTTCTGCAGTAGCATACCATGTGAGTGGTACCTAGATAAAATCATTTACAAACAACGCCAGTGTTTTATGCCTGTTCTCTTTGACAAGACATTAGCTGCTCATCATTTCTTTATGATATATACAGTAAAACATAATACTCAGTGTAAGTTTAACCTACTTTGACATAACTAAATGGAGCACCATCATAGAGGAAGCTGTGTTTTTTTTCTGAACAGAAGAGGACCTGAGCCATTTAACTAAAAAATAAGCATAATTCTTTGGAATTATTCATGTAAGTTGTTACCCTCTTTATGTTCGGAAAGTGCAATCATGTCTTCATCATCTGTTTTGTGGCACCTTGTGGTATAAAAACCAGCCCCAGCCTGGTCCATGGGCTGGCCTATTTTATTCCATTCACAGAGCATATACAGTACCTTCAGATATTTTCAACATGCATATAGCTTCCACTACCTTTCAATAGTTATGGTTCCATAGGATCTCTTTTGCAAGTAAAACTGAGGTAGGCCTATATGTGTTCATTCTGTCATTCCAAGTCTTGATTTACAGACAATGTCACACTCAAAAAGGAAGTGTATCCATGAACATTTTTTCCACAATTGGTGGTGGGGGTACAAGATCCTCCACCTTAAGGTAAAAGATGCGCTGCAGGCCCTGAGTGCAAAGTGTCCTGAGCTCAGGTAGCTTCCCCAACAGTCGGGATAAGTAATTGCTCTGTAACGACTGAGTGCCACAGGTAGAGACATGATCTTTAAGGCAGCTGATGAGCTGGTTTTGTAGCTCCTCAACATGTTTTGACTCTTTGAGGCCATGTCGGTCTGCAGAGGAAAACCAATATCAAATAGGTCAATGAAGCAAGCTGTGATGCAATAACTTTTTGTTGGATTTTAAAATGAGTTTAAAACATGCATTAGCATAAACACACACTTAAATTAGTAGTTGTTCCTTGTATTATGTAACTTCTAATAGTGTGCAGTTCTTTTAAACATTAAAATGTAAAAAAGCATACTCACCAGTGATTAAAACAAGAGCTGAGAGGCAGGAGAAAGAGGAAACATCAAGGTTCATGCGATGGAGATTTTGAGAAAATTCAACAATGGATTCTATCCAGTTGCCAAAACTCTGCATACACTGTGTTTTATGAAGAACCATCCCATTGCAGAAAATGAGCTTTCCAGTGTCGGGGTTGGATCTGAAAAGCGTATATGTTATTTAATGTTTCTGCAATAATTTCTCACTATTCGTACTATTGTAAGGTTTAGTGTAGAGCTGCACTCACCGATATGCAAGGCGTAGAATGAAAAGCTCAACAAAAGCCGACTCCAGCAGCAACTCTTGGTCTTCAGAGCAAAACTCAGAGAAACCTGGAATGTTCTTTGCCCATTTCCTGATTATCTCAAATGATGCAGAAAGTAAGTCATAGAATTGCTGAATGTCTTTGGCCTCCTCTTTCTGATTGGGACTATGGTCTGTGTCATCATACTGAAATACAGAGACAACACACTCAGACAAATGCCAAAAAAAAAAAAAAACTGTTATTAAATAACTTTTATTCTCTTTTTACCTCAGAATAATCCAGGTCTCTAACACTGGGGTTGGAGTCAATGTGCGCCTTACAAATGAAGCAATCATGTTCACAGGAGATGCAACAACTGGCAAATCAGAGACCATTTTTGGCTTTGAAGGTAGGCGGCCTCTTCGTCCTTTTAAACTGTCTGTTCTTACAACTGGAATTGTTATGACAATATTTTAATATTCAATTAATTCATAATTGTTTTCATATAGAAGCAGACTAAATGGGTTTAACTCACCTTCCTTAACCATGCCAACAGCTAGACACTTCTGATAGCGGCAGAATTGGCATCGATTCCTCCGCCTCTTGTCTACTGGACAGTCCTTATTGGCAAGACAAACGTATTTGGAATTCTTCTGTACTGTCCGCTGTGAAATAAAAATAAATAAATAAATAAACCTACAACACATCAAAATGTACTAGCATGTTTGTGACTTTGTATGTAAACTGTAAATCTGAGTTGATCAATGGTCAAGACATTTACCTTGAAAAATCCTTTGCATCCCTCACAGGTTCGCACCCCATAGTGCTGACAGGAAGCATTGTCCCCACACACAGCACAGCAGCCCTCATTAGGGCTTTTTAGTTTAGGTGATGAGCTTTCCTCTAGCTGCTCGGCACTATCAATGCCACATACTGGCTCCATTGCCATTGCAGAATAGGCCAGGGATGAATTGTGCGAATGAGGCAAACTAAAAGGCTCTTGCTCTCGTATCTGGGACTGACACAAAGGAGTAAAATGCTCCAAAGACTCTGGACCAAAAGTAAAAAAAGAAGGAGTGTGTGGTACTGCAGTCTCCTCCACTGCCCAATATCCAGGACTAGGTGAGTATGGGCCAAAGGCTGAGTCCCACGTGGACATGGACTGAGTGTGATACCCAGGTGTGGATGGAGTAGATGTAGACGGTGGGCTGCCAAAATAATCAGAGCCCTCAGGGGACACTGCTTCCTCAGGGTAATTGCTCCAGTTACACGCTCCAGGATAGCAGCTGTACACCTGCAGGTCGTCCAGTTTGAAGGGGTTTTCATGAGCTGTCGATGTAGTGATGTGGGCAGGGGCAGCCGTGAACTGACATGAGTAGGTATCAAAGTCAGCTGAGTGAGTGCGCACCAGGGAGCTAATTCCTGGCAGACAAGGAGCAGAGATGTGGTCCCGTGGGCTGCTCATATCCATAGAAATCCTAGAGATTAATCCAGAGTTCTGCTCATAGGGCTGGGATCCATGCTGAGGCCAAACACACGTCATAGCTAAACAGTGAAAAAGAAAAGACAATGTCATTCAAGTTGCAAAATGCCTACATTTTATTACATTTTATAGCATTAACTGTAGCCACTTTAAAAAGTTACAATGAAAAGAAGTAGTACAGTAAGTTTAAGTGCCTGTGTTAACCTTCAAAAATATAAACCAGCCTAACATTGCCACGTTAAATACACTGCTTGCAGATTAATATATCGCTTTCTTCCCTTTGTTTTGATGGTAACACTGCTATATTAGCAAGTCAATTAGCAAGCCATGTTATCAAACGCTTTGATTAAATATGTCTTACCTGTTGATTATTAGTGAGCTAATGTGAATTATCCGTCTACTAACAACAGTCAGTCATCCTCGGTGTCTTTCAGCTGAATACCAGTCCTGCTGTCATCTCTCGAAGTCATTTATAGTAGTTGTTTGGCTGTACCCATGACGCGGACAGGTTTCCATACAAGGCTGGCCGGTGGGCGGGGAGATTTCCACGCTGCGGCCAATCACGACGCGTTTGAGAGAGAATAGTCGCTGAATGACGCACGCTGGGATTCCGTTGACGCGCATTCAGCAAAGAACCACAGCATTGTCTCGTCCAGCTGACACTCAGCCAGACACAAACTCCTCAAAAGTTAATAGGACTAAATGAGAAGAAAAAGACTCACATGAAAACTTATACTTACTTACATACATTACCTAAACAAAATATATATAACATAGCTTTAGGCTATTAGGACTAAATTAGGCACTATTTACTGTCAAAATGGAAAGTCTGATATTATCGATAAGAGGAAGCTGTAAGAGGAAAGTGAGAAATGCTTGGTAAATATGAAAATAGATATAATAAGTAACTTATTTATAGAAATACCCAGAAAAACGTTATCCAAAAATAGGCTAATAATCAAATTTGCTGCACAGGTGCAAGATGGGTAACAACTCATGAAGGTGGTGATGAAACAATAGCTAAGTTGATAATGAAAACTTATGTAGGGCATGCATGGCAACTATTTACAGCTTAAGGATTCGTATTTGCCTACATTTATTTTGTTAGTTGGCCTACATGTGCAATCACATATTTCTAAGTCACATTTATAACTACTGAACCGAAAAGAGGAAGTAGTTTTAACAAGTCAGTTACAACTGAGGAAGTCAGTCAGAAACCCTTGCACTAGGAGAGCTCTGTAACTCATATAATGTGGTAAGTATTTGGAAGCCATCTGCTATAACAGGGCAGTGATTCTTCCCAAGGTCACAGACATAGTAACAATCAGAGAGTGCAGTCAGAAGTGAAACTAATCACCGTCCCACCAAAGCTCTCTATAAATGATTGGGCACCTATGATGTCATGCCAATATCCACTGTTTCCCCTCTGATACTTTTTGCAACAGCTTATCAGCTCTGAATAATCATACACTCAAATTCTCTCCAACATCCACCACAGGAACATTTCCTTGAGCATTGCACACGCACATGCCATTATAACTCCTGTTGCTCTTTCAGGAGGCTATTTTTGGGTTGAGAAGACGTTTGTCATAAAGAAGAAGTCTATGTCCTACTGACACAAAATGTGACTCCTGATTCAGGAGACACCCTCAGTAAAGAAAAGTCTGTTGCTCAACAGTCTGTTGAAGCAGTTGAGCTCAGCTGTAGATAAGAGTCATGATAATCTGCATGGAATTGTCAAAAAGAGGGCATTGCTGGTGATTTGTATCTTTTTTCCGAATAGGATTTTGCTAATACTATCTCATTGAAGACTATTAATTCAAATAGAGAAAGAGTGTACTTACAACTCAACAGTTAATGCATGCTCTTTCAAAGTAAAAGTGTTTTTTGAAATAAGGCTTTTGAACATGCTGCTTATAGGTTACATACTACTCCAACCTTTTAGTAATGCAAAACATACAACATATAGACCATAAGTCATCTCAAACTGTTATGTTTTTGAGTTTGGTTCGATGCTGAGGAAGGCTAAGCAGAGCAGAATTTCATGACTTTGAGAAAGTGAGCTTGTCATATTACATAATGTTTAAGTAGAGAAAATACATAACACAAAAAAGACAAGACAGAACATGTTTCACAAACACATTTTATTTTACACATTATTTATTAAAACACAACATTACAATAGAGTAAAAGTAAAGTTATGCTATGATTTAAAACGAAGGGTACTAATTTTCTTTTTAAAAGTATGTGAAAGTTTGCAGGTGCTTTTGTAACGTTATGGAATAAATTGCACCAATAGTAAAACTTGTCATATTTACGGAAGCTCTTGTACCCATGACGAAAACACAAGGCAGCCAATAGACACTCTTCCTTTTTTTCATGACTGTACTTGTCAAGTGTTGCGAGACCACTTCCTCACACTCCCACATTTCTCTGGGGGCTTTGAAATACAGTTGTCACTATCAGGTTTCACTCTCAAGGCTCAGGTAGTTCAAGGGCACATAAAACACATCACATGATATTTTACAAACCGTTTAAGGCAAGTACAACCCCGTCCTCGCCCACTCTGCTCACCTTATGTTCAGCTATCCAACGCTCTTATGCAATGTGTGTGCAATGTGAGTGAGTACAGCTGGACCTTTTTATACTTTGAGACTCTTTGAAGCACACTTTAGAGTTCTCAACTTTGGCCAATGGTGAAGGAAAGTTAAAGTATTTGACTTGGCTTCAACAACTAATTAATATAATAAATATATATGATAAGTTATAGTAGCCTACATTAATAAAAACAGTTGGTTGGAGAATAATTAAGAATGATTCAAAACTCATTAATATCAGAGTCACATAAGGACAGTATCCTTTTATCTCATGGAAACATGAATAAAAGTATGTCTAATCCAGTCTCCTACCAGCGTTAACCTTTAGGCTACATCTGTTTGTAATGTTTTACTTTAAGAGACACAAACTGTAACCAGATATAAATAATTAATATAAACTGATGGTGGATGATCATAAACTAACTAGTAACTGTAGCTTTACTGCACAAAGAGGGACTGGACTGTGATACTTTAAAAATGTGTCACACCTGGCGAGGAGCAATCATTTGGAGTATTGTTCAGTTTTTACACTCTTCCTCTTGTGCCTTATGTTTCGACAGTGACACATGAAAAGAATTTCCCAAACACAGTTTTCCATAAGATCCTCAACTGTAGTGCTCAGTAATGCTTCCATTGTGGTGCAATGTTATGTTATTTACCGTGTTATGGTAAAGATTGCACATAGCCTGTTCAGAACATCCTTTATGACTTAGCTGTCTGAAGATCTTATTAAATCCTTACGCTTCTAATTAAGGTGAGGTCTGTCTGTATGTGTCTGTTTAAGAGTTGGACAGAGCACAAAGAGAGGAAAAGCTACTCATATGTATAACATTTATGTATCGCTTTAACATTTAATTTAAGGTGTGTCACATTTACTTGTACTTGTGAAGCCAATGTAAAAATGTAGTGGAGTAGAAAGTACAGATATTTGCTCTAAAATGTAGCGGCGTAAAAATCAAAAGTACCCTCTTTTAAATCTACTTAGTAAAGTACAGATACTTCAAAATATATGATTGCTGCTGAGCCAACATTAGGTCATTTCTGCTCATGCTCCATCTGGTGGTGCACTTGAGGAGCATGAAAGAGAACGGAACAGGGAAACTAAGGAAATTACAACACCAAAATGACCATTTATTTATTTAAATTTTTTTAGGTTTGTAGTTTTTTTTAGGTCTGGTCGTGCTTTAAATTGTTATCATGGAGCAAGGTCAACATGCATTTGTCTTCTTACAGCCACTATATTGTTTGACATTCATTCAAAAATACAGGCACTGGACAAAGCAGTAATCCCACCAGGTTCAGTATTCCTCAACAAGAAATCTTTTAGTCTACATTGAAATCCCTCTCGTTACCTCCAGAGCAATGTGAAAGTGACTGTATCTGCACACACTAACATTTGACTGAAACATTGTGACACTGCCATACACATACCACTGGAGGGCGGCATGTTAACATTATTTTTAGTCTTGCCTTGTAACTTCAGAATGAAGATTCTTGAGGTGGTTATAAACTGCTTGGCTTTATCATTTGTATTAATATTGAACAGATGTGCTGCACTAGATGCAATGCATAATGCTGCCATGTGGTCTCTGGGGTTAAATAGCACAAAAGCCCACCTTACTTTTTCGTAAAAGTGACGCAAGCCTGGGCTCTGGTGTCATCAGACTATTCCTCACAGCACAGTTGGAATAATGAGCTCTGTCTTTGTTGCTCTGCAGAGACACAATGGTTTTTGTCATGGGTTTGCAGGTCACTTGAATGTCCCCCCTTTTGAGTGGGCCCACGCTCACATTCCTCTGCCCACACTCTCACTGGGCACACAAGACCCAGGCCACATACAGTAGACTGTTCCCACGTCTTCTGCCCCTTCCCTCTGGTCTTCCATGGGAGTTTAATATGATTTGTTTCATTGCTTATGTCTCGAGGCAGGGCAGGAGTGTTTCTAAGGTCACACAGGAAAACAGTAGACAGAGCTAAACACCTCTGAGAAGCCCCTCTTTTAGCCCTTCTCTCAGGCCTGTGTGGTCTATAGTTTAATTTTTTTATACCCTCTTCATGCCTGGGACAACCGCCATCACCGACTCACACACATTGGCTCTAGTTAGACTTTGGCCCTTTTTCAATCAATTTCCTTTTTTTTTTTTGTTTCTTTTCCAGTTATACTCTGTGGATGAAATAGCGGCGTTATTGTCTCAAAGTTTCCTGGACCTGATCAAGGACAGGGTTTCAAAGAAAGGAGGGGACTTTTAACTAAAGTTGTGTGATTGCAATGATGCAACAGAAGTGAAGGCCCTGAACAATATGAAGCACTGATTGTGATCTTTTAGCTCATAAGGTGCCAACAAAACAAAAACCCGGTTATTTCTTTGCATAATCAGATTTCTGATGAATTTGTGTATATTTTAAGCGTGTGGTTATTAAAGATTAATTAAGAAGTGAAAATAAAAGTTACAACCAAAGATATCATTACTCTTGAGAAGAAGCCTTAGTGTCCCCCTTTGAATCACACTGGAGTCCCCAATGACCTCACACTTCGAGTCTATTACTCAACGGAAGAAAGGGATGAGTTAGTGATAAGGAAATATTTCTTTTTTTTTTTCTTGCAGTACTTAAGCTAGTTTCCATAAGAATTACCATAGTTATTATACATTGTCTGTTTGATGTAGTTTATGTTAAATATATGTTAACAGGTTTGACATTATTTTATTTTACTATTTTATTTATTACAACATTGCTTTCCTTCCATTTGTTGTTGGTACTCCTCTATCACACAACACACCTGAGACTTTTCTCCACCCATTCCAAACCGCTGCATACAACTCTATTTATTCTAATAATATTTCAGTTCATTTTACATTTAATACTACTATGTGCTCATTTTCTTTGGCCATGTGGAAAATTATCAAACCCACAAACATCCTTTCCCCTTATAGTAATTTATAACTTATTGTCTGCTATAAAAAAAAGGGTGCGACGTCTTGCAAAGTCTCTCTTTCAAAGTCGTCATTCACCTCACTTCCCCATACTCCTGTCTTCTATTTTCACTTTGAGCTGTACGCATGTCTTAAGTGAGCGGTGGTGGTTGTGTGGGCTAAAAAAACCCTACATTCTGAATCGTCTCAGATAAAAGCCCCTCTTTTGCTTATAGTATTCACCCACACATTACACCACCCAGGGCCTTGCTGGTGACGCTATTGCACCTATATCAAACTGGAGCTTCTTGAGAATTGTAATATCTTGTATTCTTAAAACCCATGTGCTGTATCTCTTGGCTTCATCCTTTCTGTTTTCCGCTTGAGTCAACATCCTTCCCCTGTCAGTCAGACGCTTTAAGCATTCCTAAAAGTCAGTCCCTCCAAGTTTTGCTGCCATACTAAAGTTGATCCACTCTGATTATAGACACGAGCGTCGGAGCAATGTGCTGCACTTATGTCCTGTCTTCTGTGATAAGTGAGGACGTGGCACTTTCTGTTTATTTGGAAGAAGGAAAAAATTACATCTAGAACAGGATGATCACCACCATTTCCTCTCTTTGGAGACAGGAAGACGTTACTGTAGCTTTTGTATTCCCCTGAAGCATGAAAAGTGCGTAATAGACAACGATGGTCATTCAAATACAATACATTTTTCAAAGCAAAGAATTGGCACTAAAATGTTACACGCATATTTAGACGTTGAAGGATTCTGAGAATTTTTTCATATTGAGGCCAGAGAGAGCATGTTCAAAGATATAACCACATGACACTTCCTGCTATTGTGTTTGAGGACTTTCTCTGCACACATACCCACAGCTGTCAGAGTTTTATATAACAGAGGCCCAGTGCTTCTGTGGGGTAGCAGCTGAGTGAAAAACAGACTGAGCAGAATACTTGCAACATTTCCATGAATATACAGTTGTGCTCATAGGTTTACATACCCTGGCAGAATTTGGGATTTTTTTGGCCATTTTTCAGAGAATATGAATAATAACACTGTTTACTCTTTTTAAATCATAATGACAACAGAAACGACCCAAATGACCCTGATCAAACATTTTGGCCTGATAACATGCACACAAGTTGTCATAAATGGGTTTGAATGGCTACTAAAGTTCACCATCCTCACCTGTGATCAGTGTTTGTGTATACTGACAGACCCTTGCATCTTTCATCCAGTTCTGCACTGATGTATCTGTATTCTGAGTCATGGGAAAAGCAAAAGAATTGTCAAAGAATCTGTGGGAAAAGGTAACTGAACTGTAAAAAACAGGAAAGGGATATAAAAAATATATCGGAGGAGGTGTGAATGCCAATTAGTAGTGTTCAAAATGAGGGATTCTGTTGAAACCAAACCAAGGTCAACTAGGCCAACAAAAAATTCAGCCACAACTGCCAGAAAAATAGTTTGAGATGCAAAGAAAAACCCACAAATAACTTCAGCTGAAATACAGAACTCTCTCTAAAAAAAAGGGGGTGTGGCTGTTTCAAGAGGCACAATAAAGAGGCACTTGAAAAAAAAAATAGGCTGCATGGTCGAGAAAGCCATTACTACTCAAATTCTGACAATACTCCAAACAGCCCAGAGACAAACCTCAAAACTTCTGGAACAAAGTCATTTGGAGTGATGAGACAAAACTTAAACTTTTTGACAACAAAAAAAAATTTGCACTCATCAGCCCGGAAGCTACGCATTGGACGTACTTGGACAACGATGCAAAGCACGAGGCCAAGTCGACCTGTCATTGGCTACAGCAGCAGAAAGTGAAGGTTCTGGACTGGCCTCTCAGTCTCCTGATCTCAATATATTTGAGCCACTCTGTGGAGATCTTAAATGTGCAGTTCATACGTGACAGTCCAAGAATTTATAGGAACTGGAGGCTTTTTGCCAAAAAAAAAAATGGGCAGCTTTACCATTTGAGAAAATAAAGAGCCTCATCCACAACTACAACAAAAGACATCAAGTCTTGTCATTGATGTTAAAGGTGGCAATACACGTTATTAAGGGGTATGTAAACTTTTTATCAGGGTCATTTAGGTAGTTTCTGTTGTCATTATGATTTAAAAAGAGTAAACACAATTGTTGACAATAAATTGCTTCACCCAACCACTAAGACTGAATCATTGTGGTTATATTTTTTTGTGTTATTATTCATATCCTCTAAAAATTGGCCAAAAAAAAATGCAAATTCTGCCAGGGTATGTAGGCCTATCTGACGTGTATTACTTGTGCAGGTGGTTCCTTATCTCCCCTACAACGTCTTCAAACATAATAAAACAACATGTCCGTGTTTAATAAGCATTAGTTGGTTCAGTGGCTCAAACATTTGCCATCTGTGCACACCCCAAATCAAGAACACAGCCTGTAACTGTGTCTAGACAGGAATGACTGGTTTGCAAGGATCTTAAAAGATATAAGAGACTGTGCCCACGCAGCTGTTGGGGTTCCTGTGTGTCGGCTAAGTGGTCATTGATCCCCAACACATGAGCAAAGAGTCAAGAAAATAACATTTAGTGGCAACAGTGTCTGCACCTGTCACACACAAAGAGGTAAAGTCTACAAATGTGTGTTTTATACATTTCTTGTAGCGTAAGAAGTTTGCAGCGGTTTGATTACGAAACTGGAGATGAAAAAAAGGAAGTGTTGCTATGGTGATTTAGTGATGTCTGCACTTGGCAATGATCCTTGACCAAGACACAGCTGCCACATGACGTTCGCTCTAAAAAAGAAATATATAAAAATAAATTGTCAAATTTCACAATATCTAAAAACTGCATTAGTTAATTATAGACATACAACAATATAATATCACTTCTATCACATCTATTGCTATGGTTACTGTGTGTCACTATAGTCTAGGCTATATAACCACTCAAAAGAGACATGTTTATCTGAACACTGACTATAATAAGCATTCTCCACTGAGTATTTTATAATCCTACATGAAAGTAGGCATGTTCACACATTTATTGGAACAGACCCTTTCCTTCTGTGACCTTTGACCCTGTTGCATAGTGTCTCAGCTGTCCACAGGCAGGTGTCCACTCTGGTGCGGAGCTTGAACTTCATATGTTGTCTCTCGTGGCTCAGCTCATACAACACACATGATGAGCATATGCGTGTAATGTTGCCCTTAGTTTTTTTTTTTTTAAACACAGCTGCTGTCCGTCGTCTTATCTTTTGATGATGGATTTCCGTCAAATTTGTTTGCCACATCCCGTGTGGTTTTGACAGCCCACGCAAGCTCCTATCCCAATATCAGACACAGCTTGAAAAGGCCAACTTCCTCTTTTGACTTGAGGTTTTTGCTTAAGTTACAGTTTATTTATGAATACGTGCAATTTATTGTCAGACATCTTCTGTATTTGACTAAATGCAACAAAGATATGACGCAGGTTGCGCTTGAGGTGTTGTTGAGACTAGACAGCACAGGTGTCTGCTTCCTCTTTAAAGTGAACGTTTGACTCAAACCCGAGAAATGTATCACCTGGGCTTTGAATCAACAGTGGGATGATGTCACATTATGTTTTTTTGCACTTAACTCCTGTGTGTGTTCGCTACTTTCAAACGGCCTTTGATGTCCCATTTACTAATTAGCCAATCGATATAAATGGAGCTCTGTCACTCTGTTCACAATTTCAAGCTTAGACAACACATGAGCATCCCTAAGCTCTCTCTGAAGAGGCTGCAACACATGGCACAGATCATTGGTCAGTGTCATCAACACTCTTGACGCATTTGTGAATGAGCAGCGGAGGACAAAAGAATCAGCACAAGCTTCGAAGAGAGTGACCACTGTGACCTGGTGGGTCAGCTGGGAACCTGGAATCAAAAGACTGCGAGCAACCCCCGACCAAAACCCATACACACACATCCAGCGAGCACTTGGACAAAGCTCAACCCTGCCATGGGAATATGGGAGCGTGGAAGAGGAGCAATCAGCATCGTCTGCAGGAGCTGAAAGGGAGCAAGTGTGTTAGGAATTTTGGGTCATGCCTTTCTCCACACATTCCTCACTGCCTCTCAACAATAAACTGTGTCAGGCCTAGTACAACAGCCTCCATTCTAGACACCTCTAACACGACAAGCCTTAACCAATCTCCACCGCACACCAACCTTGATTCGGTTGATAACACTTCAGAACAATGCAAAAGTTGTGGAGCTGTAAAGGCTGCTATATTTAAAAGTATCACATGGAACATAACATCTTCTTTGGGAAAAACCACACCATGTTCTCACTCGAGACTTAACACTTTGCAACTACTTTCCCACAAAGAGGAATAGAGCTTTTTTGGGGGTAGGATTTGGACAGAATAACACGCATATGTCATATGAAAATGTCACAGTTTATTTTTATGAATTCAAAACAACCAAGTCAAGTGTTATTTTACAGATTCACAATATTAATAATGGGCCTCTTATTAATTCTTTCTGCATGCAGTGAAAACAGAAAAGATTCTGTACACCAACAAACTTAAATAAATAAATAACTTAAAGTACAAAACAGAAGTTATGTACAGCTGAGAAAGGCCACTTAACAAATGTTCCTTGGTCTGCATATTTACACAGGTAGAGCCCGAACACTTTGGTCTCTTTTTACTCTTTGGCATTTCAGTCACTGGTGCTTTATGTCTTTGGGTCTCAAGAGCTATTGTTTGTAGCTCACAATTTGCTCTCCTCCTCCTCCAGCGGCAGGTTCAAGCCAGGAATGAACTTAAGGAGGCGCCTGCGAAAACTCTTGGGTTTGGGCTTTCTTTGCAGAGAGGTGAACCCTCCCTGTTTGTCCCCCGATCCGGATGTAGTGGAAGCGGAGCCTCTCGTGTAGCTGCGTGTGCTAGCGCTGCGGGTCAGATGGCTTTTGGCCGTGGTGAAGAGCTCGCTGGCTGGTCGAAGCCGCCTCAGTGCAGGCCGCTGTGGTTTGGTTTTGTCCGTGCTGCTCTGATCGGAGTCCACGCTGCCATCTGGCTGGTATACGCAGGTTTGGTATAGAGGGTCATCATCTGTGGCTGTGCTCAGGATACTGGCGCTGCTGCTGGTGCTTTCCGTGCCACGGAGGGCTCTCTGGGCTGCAGGACTAGGAGCACCGAGACTGCCATATATACCTGCTAATTCCAAAGACTCGTACACCGCAGCATCACTCATAATGATGCCTTTACAAAGAAAAAGAGAGATGTATCAATTGTTTGGGTTGAGTGTTTCACTGCTTTTTGGTGCACTGCATGACTTACCATGAACAATCCTCTGCTCCTGCACCATCAGTGACCGATACTCATCCCATTTCTCATGAAGCGTTTGCTGAAAAAAAAATAAACACAGATGTTTTATGTTTTTGTAACAGGGAAATGGACATTACAGGGAAAATTAATCAGAATAAAAAGAAAAATTACACACAATGGTGTGGCAACACTTAAAAAAAATAAAGGTTAAACTAGATGTTAGATGGTCAAGAATGAAAAGGCCAACTGTCTGGATTGATATATGACGTCTGAAAAAAACAAAAAACAAAGGAGCAAACAATACATAAAAATCAGGAAATAATACTGAAAAGAAGAAGAAAATGTATTTGTAAAGCACATTTTGTACCAAAGTAACTCAATGTGCTTGACACAAAGGTTGTAGCAACAAACAAACAAAAAACAAGTGATAAAAAGGTTTGTTTTGAGTCTACTTTTGAAAGAGGTTATTATTGAAGCATTTTCTACACTGTCTGGAAGTGAGTTCCTTTTTTTGGAGCATAATGAGCGACTGCAGCTTCACCAGCTTTGGACAGAAAACAAGGTACGACAAGGAGACCAGCTGCAGAGGAACAGAGAGCTCTTGTCGGGCTTGTATGATTTCAGTAGAGCGCTAATTAATTTGCCAAAACGTGTGGAAATTACAGGAGTAACACATTAAAACTACATGCTCTTTAGATTAGCTTAAAACTGTCTTGATGAAAAATTTAGTATGACCCTGACTCGCATTACTAAAAAACCTAAACAACATTCATGTTTGATTAATGTGTTTTTTCTTCCTTCAATGCAGCAAATGCACAGTGGGTAATCTGTGCCATAATCTTTAAAACGTTGGATTAGTGTGAAAAGCCAGCCCTGCGACTCTGGTGGATCAAAAAGAGACAGCTGCTGTAATTTCGGGAAAAGCTTGTTCACTTGAGAGGCACTTTACACAGGTGGCTTTTGAACGGCCATGTGCGAGAATGTTGCCCTGTGGGTTGTATTCAGAGAGCAAACTGCTAACTCAACAGGTGCTGCTGCAAAGGGGACAGGTGTAAAGGGCTAGGGTCTAAATCCGGCTAACTCACTGATGACAAATGACCGTGGCAACCACCATGACAACGCGAATACGGGGGTAACCTACCTTGAGATACTGCAGCCGGGCTTCCAGCTCTGCTTTTCGGATTGAGGTGCTATAAACCGTCTCCAGTCTTTAAGTGGGAAAGCAGAAAGAAGCAGCATTAATAAACATGACAGAAAATAACTGTAAAAACTACAAGGAACACAGAACAGGGATCTCGTGCAACCAAATGAAAGGCTCTTTTCATAAGACTGTTCAGTTTACAAGAAATTGGGGAGGGGGGTTAAGAAACATGTACAGTTTCCACTCAGACACTCGGGGGCTGCTGGTGCGTTGAGTCACATTTGACTCTCTCTGATACTTCACGCCGATTCAAGTTGTTTGTATAATCTGACTAAGATGGTCTATAAAATGTACAGTTGCTGGAAGTGTGAAGTGTTTAACCTCCCTTTTTTACAGCAGTCTTCAAACTTCCAGATGGTGTCTCACTAATTGGTCTTTTAATGTTTTACAAGCAGACGAGGAGGGTAGAGGAAATACAGTGTGGTTTCAATTAAATGCCTACTAAACAAGCGGCTTGAAATCTAATACAAATACAAACAAGAAATAATAGGAAGCGATTGATTAATTGAGGTAAGTGTGATTACTTTAAACAAATGCATTGTTTCCAAGATAATATGGTATATGTCTACCAATCTTCACAAAACAGGACTTGTTTGATTGCCATACATTTTGATCTAATGGGTGAATAACAAAAAAAAATTTTTCATTCTTTATTTTTAAATAAAGAACTGCATACCTAATAGTGTTGCCGCAGGCCTTGATAAGCTGAACAATCTCTTTGTGTTGAAACCCCTCCACGATGGTCTCGTTAACACTGGAGATGGTGTCCCCTGTTCAAACACAAAGAGCACGTGTGTTACCCAGAAGCCATCAAGATACAACTTCAGTGTGCTGCGACACTCCACCAACTCCACTCCATTTTAAAGCAAATAAAACCCCTGTGCATGTGCGACACAAATGTGTTGGCTTGGCAGGCCACTCATCAGTTGAGCACAGTCACAATATAAAAATGTCTCTTTATTTGTGGGAGCATTACTTAAATTTCCACTTCAGTTCAGAGCACAATGCACATTTTCCTCTTTCAAAACCACTACCTAATCTGGTTAAAGCAATGAGGTCAGTGTGTGGCAGAAATGGGGAACAACGAAGCAACCATACAAAGAATGTAGGAAGTAAAACTGAAGAGACGTGTGCAGATCTTCAGAGGCGGCAAATCGCCTTCTGAAAGCGCCCAGCTTGTGACTTAAACTTGAAACCTAAAGTATTGTCCTTCAGAACTCATATGTCTTGGCGGTTGACAGTTACAAGGTTGCTTGTTGATTAGAAAATGAGTAGACACATGTTTTTATTTGGACTTCCCTAAATAGCAGCCTAAAAGCTATGGGTGCTTTTATTTGTTGACATGACATTAGCTGTGAGTCGGCAAACAGAACTGTCACGACACAGTCACACTTAACTTCTCCTTAGATCTATATTTAGTGTTTTCCAGGACATTATAGACAGACATAAATAAAAAAAATAAAAAAGTGAGATGACACTCACCAACTTTAAGGCCTGAATGCTGTGCTGGACTGTCTTCATGCACCTTGTAAACAAACGTACACATTTCCACTGAGTTTTGGTCCTGGTGATGCAGCCCGTAAGTCTGAAAAATTCAAATGAGATAAGCTTTTAAAAACAGTGCCTTAAACAGCTAGAACACAGAACAACAGATAGTACAGTTGACTATATAAGATCAGTTAAGACCAGTAAATGAGCAGGCCTGAGCAGCAGTTATGCAAATTACAGAATTGTTTGTTTAAGGGTTTTAACTGAAACTTTTAAACCACCCTCAAGGGAGACAAGGTGTTCAGAATGTTTAATTACTTAAAAGGTATGGTTCAGTATTTTGTCAAGAGCACGCAATAAATGTGCGTAATACATAAAAAAGTTCCTAATTTACACAACCCCAAGGCTTAGCACTATTCAAAAGTATCTAATAGGACCACATTCACAATTTAACTCCGTAAGTTTAGTTAATTAATGTATGTTGTATTTTTTCCCCTACAAACATTTCGTCTTAAACTTTCCGTAAAACAGAGTCTATGACCATTGCTTTGTCACCTTGGTGACCTTGTTTGTACCTTGTTTGTTACTTCCACTGGTGTTCACAGGCTCTTCCTATTTTTAGTGTTTTTTTGCAAAAGGTCAGACCAAACTTCCTCATGTCACACAACTATCAGTCTGCCAAATGCTGCCGCTTTTAAAACTCTGAGCCTTTCCCTCACTGTCAGGACCAGTTACCTGTTTCTCAAGACTTATTATTAGAGCTTCTTATACAATGACCTTTCAGGATTTGTGTTTGAAGTGTTGCTAATGAAAAGTTGCACATACAACTGACCCTGTGCGTTTGCTTAGGTTTACTCTGAAATTCTCTATCTATTCCTAAACATACACGATGCACGTTGTAACACAAGTCACCAATTTTCATGCATCAGGGCATCTGTATTAAAATGACTTTCTCAGGTTTCTCTCTTGGTCATCAGAGCAGCTCAATGACCTCACTTCCTTCAAGCTATGGCAGGGAGGAAGGGTGGAAACCTCCAGCAAAGCCAAAAATAAAACTATTTCCTTCACTGCTGTAATCTAAGTCAGATGCACGGCCATTTTTATGTAACTCACCACACATCTAAAAGTAATCACAATGGCTAAATTAATGTTTAGTCATTTTGAAACTATTTAAAGAATGGCATAAACTGCCTGAGAAACAGAGGCAACATTGTGAGGCATCGCTTCAGGGAGACATGAGCAGATGAAGATATGGAGGTCAAATGTGCAAAGCTACTGCCTGCTGAGGTCAGAGTTAAGCAGGTATTGCATGGAAAGTGTGTGAGGAAACCACATGTCCTCAAATAAATAGACAAGAGGAGAAACTAACATTAACCAGTATTGAGCCGATTTATGATTTCTGACCTTGCGCTGGGATTAAAAGATTTACAGGATAAGACTAATAAGACCAACATGCTGCAGTCATGTTTCAGCCGTGTTGACATGCGAGATGTGGCTTGAGCTAGGAAATCCTATTAAAAAGGACACTTGGGAAGTGCAGACAGGCCAAAGATCTGCTCGTTAATCCACTTACCTGGATCTCAAAACCAAACGTCTCTTCTTCCTTCTTCTCCAGGACCACCACCTTCCTGTGCAAACAAACAGGTTTAATGTTGCCTCTGAGGCTGTTTTTCTCATCACCTTGTCCTGTTGTGAGTCAAAGCCTAGATAAAGGGTCAAGAATCTGGTTCATAGAAAAAATTTTGTCCTTCATCCAAGCCTAAGTGATTGCCAAAGCCATTTTTAGGTTTTACAGGAGAGAGCTTGGTGTAGCCTACCAAAGCCCTTAGATAAGGAACAAAGCCTCTTCTACTTTCAGAAATGTCCAAACGCCTTCCCTTTAAATCCTTTTATCATCATATCATCATATCTGGATGATGGGAATCTTCACAGACAACATTAGCGAGGATATTGTAAAGAGTTATTAAAAAGCTCAAATGCTGGAGCCTCTGCAATCCTCTTGTCGTCTTTATCTTTATCTGTAATGTGGCTGCACAAAACTTCTTCTGTGTCCTGTAACCTATGGACGTCAGAGCCAAACATACAGTACAATGCCTGCTGGACTAAAGGACGTCAGTGCATAATCCAATATGCAGGGCAGCCACAAATCATAAAAATTCATGAATGACTTTGGGAAGTTCATACATAAAGCAACTATTTCACACATTTTTTTTTTTTGAATGAATGAATCCAAAAGTCACACAAAGCGTGTCAGAAGTTTGAGAGTTTGGGAGTTTGGTGATGTACCTCTGTGGTTCAGGGCTCTGTGTGAGGGGTTTCCACTTCTGCAGCCCAGCACCCTGTCAGGACAAAACCAAACAACACATGAAGCGTGGCGCACACCGTGTGCATAAGCTTTACGCACCCTCTACATTACTCATAAGGGTTTCCCCAACACACTTTCTGAAAACACCTATTGCTTACATTTTGCGTCAACTGGTCCATCAGGTCTTGAAGTCAAACACGTGCACTGTGTTTGGTGTTTTCATGTCACAGAGTGTGGGAAGTGTGAACACATCAATAGAGAAAATAGAAATGTAGGCCAGACTACATTATTTACCTCATGTGGTCTAATTTTAGTCTGTTACACTAAATTAACTTCAGATGTGTAAACTGTTAACCTGTTTAGCTTTTTCACTTACTGTAATTTGATCAAATTCCAGACTGTAAAGAAAACACAGACCTCCAAGTAAACACAGGTCTCTTTCTACAATAACTCCAGTGAAGAAAAACCCAAGTCAACACAAGGTCAGAACCCAGCCCTACCTGTGTAAACACAAAAGGTGTCTGTTCAGAAAACTCAAAATCACATACAATCAAGCCACTTGGCAATTTTCAACAATCTCTGTGAAAGGTCGCTTTGTGCTACAGCCTCTCTGGTAGTAAAATGTTGCTTTCTTTATGTCCCAACACTTACAGAATTGTCCTGCTCCACTCTCAATGAGAGCATTTATTCCTGAATACCCACAGAGACCTACAGAGGGTGGTTCAGGCACAATCTTCTGTCCCTGTGCTGTGTGAGTATAATACACTCTTGTGGCACTCCATCCCTACTCCTTATGCACACTTCTAGTGTTTAGTTTTGGGCAGGCCTCAGTTTCTTCAGTTAAGTGTTAGTTTCCCCATCCCAATAAACTGGTTTCAAGCTAAAATGTCAATTCTGTCACATGAACTCCAACAGAAACATGAATTTAAATGAGGCAGGCTGGCTGAGTGGACATACACAACAAAACCATCCGACAAGGGGCTGCTGAACGGACATAGCATAAACCCCCTTCAGAGGCTGGGTGGTCCACAGTGACCCTATATCTACTGCTGCTGACCCATGAATGTAAGTGGTAACCAGAAAGTGTCCCAAATTTAGAGATAGCATGAAATAACCTAAAGAAGCTAGGACATATTTTGAGTTTTACAAAACAGAACGAGATTTTGAAAAAACAGAAACCAGCACTTCTAAAACACTGTTTTAACTGTACAGCAGGCATGTGTTCGTGATGGCCCTCCTATTGAGTATATTTAGGAATGAACACACAGGTGTTACTGGGGTGTATTTTCTTTTGTTTACTGAAATAAATGACCACACATTGTCAAATTCAAATGAGTACAGTTATGATGGCTAAGAGCCTAAAATTGTTGGGACAAAATACATAATAGTTCCCAAGTCTGCACATTGACAAATGAATAAGATGTTTAACGTTAGGTATCTCCGAGTAGAGGACACCTGACAATGAGACCAGCTGTTGTCTTTGTCACATAATCACAAAACTCACCTTTTTGAAGTTTCTGGGTAGTGTCCCGCCAGAATAAGCCAAGGTTTTGTAATTGTAAACGTCCGAAGAGTTCGTTTGTACGTCCATAGTCCTACAGCTATCTGACTTGGACGAAGGGAAATATATGTCGTTTTCTTGGGAATTTGGTCCACTCTCTGTCCCGCTGGAGTTAACTTTTTTTAGCCTCCTAAACGTCATGTTAACTTCATGTACAGGAGAAAGAGCTGGTATAAAGTGTAGTCTTTTGTCGGCCAGCTGCCACAGATGGTCACTGAGTAATGAGACTCAGCGTAGCGCCAACTACTATTTCACTGTAGCGTTTTGAAAAGTGGGCGGAGACTTAGTTGTAAAGGACACAACTGGGTGTCCTCGTGCATCCTCTGGGGTGCGTTCATGTACACACTGAAATCCACAATACCATCTATTTGCATAATTCTCTCACATTTTAAGTCAACAAGAAAAGATGCGAGCATAACTCTATAAGTATCCTCAATACACTTTCGTACCGATGTACTATTTTAAAAGCTGAGGCTAAAGAACCACACTGCACTATAGGTTTTGTTGCTCTTGCAGCGTAATAGGCCTCAACTTGTATCTAAAGGATGCATAGATTACAAAAGAGCTAATACTATCCTGTAGCTTTCCGATAATTCCAAACTTTCTGAAACCATATCAGCATCAGACAGTCCCAGTCCACTCTCTAAACAGCAGAGGACGCCCCCTTGTGACACAAAGCTGTAACTTTTATCAAGTAAATGGTTTTATCTTAAAATAAATATACCACACAGTTCAGTCCAGATAATTTATTTCAGTCTATACAGAGCGTTCTTTCAGAAATATTACTTTAACATTTATTACATTTTTGAAATAATATGGCAGGTAAAGTATTCATATAATATAAATTACATATATTAACATTGGTCTCAGCGAATGAATGAAATCTTATCACATTTCATAAATTAAAATGTTGTGTCAGCTTTCTGAATGTTTAAAAGAGTCTTATCACCATATTGGATTCACATGCAACTACTTTTACAATGATTTTTCTCCTTTTGTTCCCAGAAATATCTTCAACTATTTAAAAATATGTTAAAAGAGCAAATAACTTAAGCCACAATCTGAGATTTAATCTCAGTATTCTTCACTCTCGGGTAAATAAGAACATCTGCCTCTCAAAACAACACAATACTATAAGGTCAGTGACCAGTGTGCACATCTATCTACACAATGGTCTGTACTTCTGCAAACTAAGCCATAGTTAGAGAAAACAGACTGAAGGCACACAAAGCTTCAGTTTTATCTTGTAGTACATTACCTTGACTAGCAGTTTCACTAAGTTTGAAGCATCCATATAGTTGTAGTAAATATTGATTAAAGGTAAGTTTGGTCATTTTGCCACAATGCAAACATTACTGTAACATACAATTTGTATTCATACAGTGCCATGCTTCGGTTATGTGTTGAAAGCATGTAGATCCTTGAAGCATATACTGTTAACTCTACATAAACATTCAGAATGATTTAATATGATTTAGAAGTTTAGTTTTCTATGCATTAAGCACATAGTTGTTACTGAGTAGGAGCCAGTTTTATTTGTAGTTGAAAAACCCAGATTTGGTCTGAGGAGCCATCAGCATACTGGCTTGATTCTTATGTGTGATGATGATCTGGAAAATTACAGATTCAGTTTAATTTGAATTTAATAAAATAATTATGCACAGAACTAGATAAGATAATAGATCATGAATGAGGAACATCGTTTGTGTGTATGTGCTGTATTTACCGTGCATGGAGGCTGCATCCAGGGTTCTCCATCTATCTGCATTGGCAGCGCTTTCTTTGTCCTGAGAATAACATAAACATCAACTAACAACTCTTACATGCAAAAAATTTAAATAACAAAACGCTAGCTAATAAATAATAATAACTAACCAATGAAGGGCCATTAACAAGTTATTGCAGTCAGTTGTGAGTTAATGCCACACTGAGCACAGAGGAACAAGCCTGAGCATGTTTGTACACACCTGATGGTGATCTGTAATGTCTTTGCTAGTCTCACTGCACTCTTCAACCCAGTGTATATCTGTCCCATCTCCATGGCTCCTTCAAGGCCAACTACTTCTAAACGGCGGTCACTAAGATCTGAAAAAAAAGTTACAAAAATATTGAAGATAAGGTGCAACAAATAAATATAACAGTTTGGAAAATTTTTAATATTTACTGAACAAAAGTTTTAAAGCAACACGCAAACCCATTTTTCATGAGCTAAACTTAAAGAAAATTGTTAAAAATCTGTCCAAATCTGTGTTAGTGAGTGAACACTTCTCCTTTGCCGAGATAATCCATCCACCTCACAGGTGTGGCATGTCAAGATGCTGATTAGAGAGCATGATTATTGCACAGGTGTGCCTTAGGCTGGCCACAATAAAAGGCAACTCTAAAATGTGCAGAGACGCCCAGACTTCCCTGCTCCCCAGACACTTCCTCCAGCTCTTCCGGGGATACCGAGGCGTTCCCAGGCCAGCCGAGAGACATAGTCCCTCCAGCGTGTCCTAGGTCTTCCTCGGGGTCTCCTCCCAGTGGGACATGCCCGGAACACCTCCCAAGGGAGGCGTCCAGGAGGCTTCCGAAACAGATGCCCGAGCCACCCCAGTTGGCTCCTCTCAATGTGGAGGAGCAGTGGCTCTACTTTGAGCTCCTCCCGAGTGACCGAGCTCCTTACCTTATCTCTAAGGGAGCACCCCGCCACCCTGCGGAGAAAGCTCATTTCGGCCGCTTGTATCCGGGATCTTGTTCTTTCGGTCATGACCCAAAGCTCATGACCATAGGTGAGAGTAGGAACGTAGATTGACCGGTAAATTGAGAGCTTTGCCTTACAGCTCAGCGTCTTCTTCACTACAACAGACCGGTACATCGACCGCATCACTGCAGAAGCTGCACCGATCCGTCTGTCAATCACACGTTTCCTCCTTCCCTCCCTCGTGAACAAGACCCCAAGATACTTGAACTCCTCCACTTGAGGCAGGATCTCTCCACCAACCTGAAGGAGACAAGCCACCCTTTTCCAACTGAGAACCATGGTCTCATCCTCATCCCAGTCGCTTCACACTCGGCTGCAAACCGTCCCAGTGCACACTAAAGGTCCTGGCTTGATGGAGCCAACAGGACAACATCATCTGCAAAAAGCAGAGACGAAATCCTGTGGTCCCCAAACCAGACTCCCTCCGGCCCCTGGCTGCGCCTAGAAATCCTTTCCATAAAGATAATGAACAGGACCGGTGAGCCCTGCCCTGCCGGAGTCCAACATGCACTGGGAACAGGTCTGACTTACTGCCCGCAATGCGAACCAAGCTCCTGCTCCGGTCGTACAGGGACTGGACAGCCCTTAGCAAAAGGCCCCAGACCCCATACTCCCAGAGCACCCCCCACAGGGCGCGACAAGGGACACAGGACCGATAGTCCTTTTCCATGGCCTCACCGAACTCCTCCCAGACCCGAGTTTTAGCCTCCACGACCACCCGGGTTGCAGTCCGCTTGACCTGCCGGTATCTATCAGCTGCCTCAGGAGTCCCACGGGCCAACCAGGCTCGGTAGGTCTCCTTCTTCAGCTTGACTGCATCCCTTACTTCCGGTGTCCACCACCGGGTTCGGGGGTTGCCGCCACGACAGGCACCGGAGACTTTACGGCCACAGCTTCGAGTGGCCGCATCGACGTTAGAAACGGCTCATCCTGACGCTGTTTTTATTGTTGCTGGTGACTTCAACCACTGTAGTTTGCGGACTGTATTCCCCAAATACCACCAGCATGTTGACATTCCCACCCGTGATAAAAACACTCTTGACCACGTCTACAGCAACATACGTGGTGCATACAGGGCTGCACCCCGCCCCCACTTCGGACACTCGGACCACATCTCTTTGTTCCTGTACCCTGCTTACAGACAAAGACTGAAACAAGCACACCCTGTCACCAAACAGATCAAACTCTGGACCCCGGAGAGCGAGATCACCCTGCAGGATTGTTTTGCACTGACAGACTGGGATGTGTTTAAAGCTGCAGCCACTGTGGAGGACTCTTCCATCAGTGTACAGGATTATGCTGAGTATGTGTCTGGGTACATCAGCACTTGTGTTGATAACATCGTGCCCACCATACAAATCAGGAAGTTTCCCAACCAGAAGCCCTGGATAAACAGTCAGGTACGTCACATGCTGCGTGCTCGCTCTCTTGCATTTAGATCAGGCAATGAGAACGCAGTACAAAGCTGCAGTATGGACTGAGAAAAGCCATCACAGCGGCCAAGAGGCAGTACAGAGAGAAGCTGGACAGCTTCTACTCTACTGCGGATTCAGGGCGGATGTGGCAAGGCCTGCAGCACATCACAGACTACAGGACCACCACCAACAACATCGCATCAACAGACAGCCTGCCGGATGACCTCAACAATTTCTACGCCCGCTTTGAGGCTCCCAGCAACACTGCAGAGAGGAGCTCACACACACCTGGATCACCCAACCCCCTCCTCCACCAACCATCTCAACAACACAGGTACACAGAGCTCTGAGGAAGATCAACCCCGCAAAGCAGCAGGACCAGACAACATTCCTGGGCGGGCCCTCAGAGCATGTGCCAACGAGCTGGTTGATGTTTTCACCTCCATCTTCAACCTCTCCTCAGCCAGCGCATTGTACCACCATGCTTCAAGACCACGACCATCGTCCCCTGCCCAAGAAGAACCCACCCACCTGCCTGAATGACTACAGGCCAGTGGCACTCACTCCAATCATTATGAAGTGTTTCGAGAGAGTGGTGCTGGCCCACATTCAGAGCAGCATACCGACACCATTGACCCCTGCAGTATGCCTACCGACCCAACAGGTCCACCTCGGATGCTATCGCTACTGCTGTCCACTACTCCCTCTCACACCTGGAGAACAAGGACTCATACATACGGATACTTTTATAGATTACAGCTCCGCCTTCAACACGGTCATCCCACACAAACTCACCCACAAACTGTCCACACTTGGTTTGCACCCCACCCTCTGTGACTGGCTCCTAGATTTCCTGACTGGCAGGCCTCAGTCTGTCAGGATTGGTAATAGGACTTCAGCCAGCACCATCACAAACATTGGTACTCCACAGGGCTGTGTACTCAGCCCCATCCTCTACACCCTGTACACCTACGACTGTGTCGCCTCTCACAAGGACAACATTATCCTGAAGTTTGCTGGACGACACCGCAGTGATAGGACGACGCTGGCGGTGACGAGGCAGCTTACAGGAGGGAGGTGGCCAGTCTGGTGTCATGGTGTGAAGACAACAACCTCACCCTCAACACGGACAAGACAAAGGAGATGATAGTGGACATGAGGAGAGAGAGGAGAACGCCTCAGCCACTGTTCATCCGGGAACTTGAAGTGGAGAGGGTGAGCAGCTTCAAATACTTGGGTGTCCACATCAATGAGGACCTCACTTGGACACCTCACATCACGCAGCTGGTCAAGAAGGCTCAACAGCGGCTGTATTTTCTGAGGAGGCTGAGGAAGTTTGGCATGTCGCCCAAGATCCTCAGCAACTTCTACAGCTGCACCATTGAGAGTGTCCTGACCAGCTGCATCACTGTGTGGGCAGCACTTCTGTCATGGACCGCAAACGCCTGCAGAGAGTGGTGAAGACTGCGCAGAAGATCACCAGGACTCCACTGCCCTCTCTGCAGAGCATCTACCACCGCAGAGTCCACAGAAGAGCTGCTTCCATCCTCAAAGACCCCTCCCACCCCAACATGGTCTGTTCACACTTCTACCCTCAGGACGGAGGTACAGAAGTGTGAAATGCAGGACTTCCAGAATGAAGAACTCATTCTTTCCCTCTGCCATAAGACTCCTAAACAGCAGATAGGAGTCTACAATCACAATCACAACATTACATGAACAATTGTTACCTACTGCACTACCTCACTTTACTTTACACCGTCACTTTACTTTACACGTCACTTTACACCATCACAACTGCACTACCTCACTTTACTACTTTACTCCTTTTGCCCTCTTGTATTTTTTTGTATATTTGTATTTTTGTACTGCATTATTATCACTTGTATATTTGTCTTATTTTTATTTTTACTTACTTGTGTGACATTTTACTGTGGACAAAGTAAGAATTTCATTGTACAGGAAACATGCTTTCTGTCTGTACACATGACAATAAACACTTTGAATCTTTGAATCTTGAATCTTTGACAGTGGAGGTGGAGAACATGGTCCACTCGGACTCAATGTCTCCAACCTCCCTCGGGATCTGGTCGAAGCTCTGCCGGAGGTGGGAGTTAAAGGTCTTTCTGACAGGGGGCTCTGCCAAACGTTCCCAACAGACCCTCACAGTACGTTTGGGCCTGCCGAGTCGGTCCAGCTTTCTCCCCGGCCATCGGATCCAACTCACCACCAGGTGGTGATCAGTTGACAGCTCCACCCCTCTCTTCACCCGAGTGTCCAAGACATACAGCCGGAGGTCAGATGAAACAACTATAAAGTCGATCATCAATCTCCGGCCTAGGGTGTGCTGGTGCTGTGCAATAATCATGCTCTCTAATTAGCGTCTTGATATGCCACACCTGTGAGGTGGATTATCTCAGCAAAGGAGAAGTGCTCACTAACACAGATTTTTTAAGACAGATTTGTGAACAATATTTGAGAGAAATAGGCCTTTTGTGTACAAAGAAAATGTCTTAGATCTTTGAGATCGTTCAGTTCATGAAAAATGGTGGCAAAAACAAAAGTGTGGCATTAAAATTTTTGTTCAGTATATTTATCACAACATAGATTATGTACATTGAGGGAGAAATTAACAATAACATTATAAAAAAAAAAAAAGAACAAAACTAGTTACTAAATTACTACTTATATTAGTGGTGTATCCACGTCTTGTCAGAGCTTTGTTGTGGTGTTATTTCTCTAAATTTCTGCACTTATGACTACGTGCCACAAGGTGGCATCAGATACAGGGCTGCAAGTGGAGCAATATTTCTTAAAAAAGCTGACTTGTTCTTTGTCTTCTTTGTTGTGGTTTTTTCGAACTTCAAAAAATGTTTTTTTAATAACAAAAGGCTGCAGGATCTTCTGTGAGTTCTTAACTTCCTCAGCAGTAACAAGTTTCTCTATTGAATACCTTTTCTAATCACTGGTAGTCTGCTTTGGCTGGGAAATATTAATGAATGCACACATATGTCTTAACCAACCTAAATATGTACTAGGGGTTTATCAGTAAATAGAAAAAAGAAATGGAAACAATATCATTATTTAGAATAGCTTAGGTTAAAGCTAAAGTACCTTGAGAGGTCACTTTAAGAACCTCTGGGTCGATAATAACTTCAGGCTCTTCTTGACTTGTCACTCCCTTTGTGTCCACTTTCTTGGTCTCACCCCAAAGGTTGGAGCCACCGTGCATGCTGGGAATGTTTAATACTGCAACTCCCTCCAAAGAGAGGCCACTGAGATCGAGTGCAGTGCCACAACACTGAAAAAGAAAAAAACAACAGACCAGACGAACATGAGCAAACTATAAATATCCTGTAAACTTTGTGACAAGTGACAGACCTCGTTTTCTAATACATGGTTTAAAACCACATATGCACTGATGATGCGTACTCACCTCAATAGTTAGATTTTCTTTAAGCTTCTTGCAAGAAGCAGAAATGGTTTCTGAAGTTGCAAATTCAAAATACCATAACTTGTTCTTCATCCTTAAGCCAAAAAGGGTGGTGCATTTTAGGTTTGAGGAAAGATTTTTACATACACTTTAATGCATTTGCAAAGACAAAAGTTACTAACAGCCAGCTTAACAACTCATTAACTCACTTAGATTCATCATAAAAATTACATACTTTAAAGTTGGCATTACCTGCTGTTAAATTTTTGGGGATGTTTCTCCCTCATTGTGTGAAACCGATGTGCAATAGAGGCATCCTGTAGATGCAGAGCAACAAATGAGACAAAAACTCAATGGAGTACTTCCACCTATGAGAAGTTTTTAAGACAAACTCACCACACCAATTGAAAAGTAGTTGTTGATAATTTCATATGGCACTGGGTCACCTTCTTCTGGGTTGTCATCTGGAATCACCTGCACATTCCAGCGATCCATCAGCACCTCAGAGCTCCCCTCTATGTCTTTGAGAATACGACACAAATCCACTCCGTCGTATCCTGCAAAAAGAAAAGTGAAAACAGAAGACTTTTGTTTGAAATATATATTTTTAAACGGCGTGTGCATTTTGTTCACACCCCCAAAAGACAAACATTAACAGCATGCATTTTTTACCTCCTCCCCATCTGAGACATCGTGCAAGGTCATTTCCTGTGCCCAGAGGAAGCACAGCAACAGGAGGTCGCACCAGAAGATTAGCCTTGTCTTTTTGCAAAAACAAAAAAAAATAAAAAAACAAAAATAGTTTTATTCCAATGGATCATGACAACTAATTTTTTATCACGCTTTTATCTAACACTCTCACCAATGGCGTCTAAAATCCAGCCCACTGTGCCATCTCCCCCGCACACCAATATCCTGTAGTCCTGCAGGTTTCTGAAAAAACTCAAGCTGTAAGAAAGACAAAATGCCAAGATATAAATGGTTTACTCGTTTTAAAATATTACAAATCCCTGTATTGTATATGACTATGTTTTGTTACCCACCCAGGTCCAGGTCCACCATTTGAAAGGTTATACACCTGTCGTGGATTAAGTAAATACTGGAATTTCCGTAGAATCCTGAATACATCAGTGCAAATTTAAAACATAGTCTTGTTAAAGAAATGTTGTTTTTTTGTTTGTACTAACCGTTCGCCCTGCTTGCCACCACTTTTAGGATTAACAAACACTAAAAGAGGGTGAGTATTCGGCACAGGACTTATCTGTAAAAATATGTCATGATTATTTACAATTAAAAAATATTTTTGGAAATTGCAATATTTAATATTAATTTTATATTGAAATACCTGAAGCACTTGTCCATCAGGAGTAGTATTGAGGTCACTGTCGTCTGCTGACCCCGAGGAGCCATTTTTTACATTATTTGGTCTTTCCTTTGGGAAACAGAGACAAACTAGGATGTATTTGTCTTTTGAGAGTAATGAAATAGCTGTATACAGGCAAGCTGTCAGAAAAAATAGCCCTTAGCTCATGTTGTTGTGACAGGCGGTGTTTGCACTATGAATGTAGGCAGGGCTGACCGTACCTTTATTACAGGATATATAGCCCACGGAGGCAGGATGTGATCTCTGAGCGTCCCGCAGGTGCATTCCTTTGGTTCTCGGTCTGCACATTCATCGCTAAAATACAGTGACAAATCATACTTTGCATAAACTCTCAACACAACATCCAAAGTACAGCATGAATGTGTGTTACATGGATAAATCCACTTGAAAAAAGCACATCCAATGAGTTGTTACAGCAGATTTATGGGTCACTAAAAATGGTTGCAGTTTCCTTACCATTGTGTGGCACCATACACAGTGTTTGCCTGTTAGGCCTTGGTAGCTCTTAATTTTCTTTTGGCACTTATCACACTTCCTTGAATCACAGTTCCCACTCACCCAGTCGTGTGTTGGAACCTGAAATGTAGGACAATTTTATATATAATACTATTTAAAAATGGCATGCAAGCAAAAATCTGTGTATGAAAAAAGTCAATGCAAGTGCTTTACCCCTGTTTCTTTCTTTAACTTCACATATGTCCTGGTGCAAGGAGAAGGGTTCCTATTGGCGCAGCGGCCATGTACTGTGTATTTGCAGCCTGTAATTAGTTTAAGAGAATAGGACAACTATTAAACCAAAACCATTTAGTTCTTTATTAAATAAGAATTCAATAATAAATGTTTTTTTGTTTTTTTAGATATTGTCCCAGTGTTGCCATCTGATGGTGAACCTGGATACTTACAGGTGCAGCATAGGCCCTGCTTCCTCAGCCCCAGCAGCATACTATGACACACATTGCAGTAAACAGGCTTGTTGAAATGTTTCATCCTCCAAAGGTGCTGCCCATCTGTCTGTGTCACCTGGTAAATAAAGAGAGGAATGAAACTAAAGGTCATTGTGGATTTGTGTGTTTTTGAAAAATGGTTTGTTATGTTTTACTACAACAGTGATTCTATCCAAGAGAAATACTAAACTCAGTGCAAGTGTGTGAGTGCACTGGAATCATATTTCACAAACCTTTCATAAACCTATCTGGGTGCACACCCACATGACAAAGTGTTAATGAGATTGCTGAATATACTGTATGTTGTGGCTCTACATGATCATGATCATATCTTAACACATGAATAAACACATGAAAGAACACAAAACAACAGGTTGCGCTCGTTTTTTTTTACATTTACATTACATTTAGTCATTTAGTGTTACATTCACCAGTGTTACATTTACGGATGACGCTTTCATTTAAAGCGACTTACATTAAGGTTCCATTCACCAGTGTCACAGCTGGAACACCACTGGAGGCAAGGGGGTTAAGTGTCTTGCCCAAGGACACAACGACAGTATGAACTGTGGGGAGAGAGGGATTCGAACCGCCTACCTTCCGGTTGAAGGACGACCACTCTACCACTGAGCCACTGCCGCCCAGATGGACCCTTGGGTGCTTTTATCCAGATTAGGCTCTCAAATGTTTTACATGACATGATATGACATGGTTCTTTCCTTTTGCACAAAGTACTGTTGGTAGTGACTGAACATTCTGCAGTAACTGCAAGGGAGCAGCAGCCATGCACCACAAGCTTCAAATGTCCATTTGTGGCTAGAAATAGACCATGGGGAAGTCCATGGCATTGTTCTAGAGACCAAACTGAGTCCAGCTGGCTTGAGCTGGCAGTTAAATCGGCTTAAAATTTCTCATTTAACAACACCATTGGAAAGAAATACTAAACATAAAATTTTTTGTGGGTGAGAAGAAGATGAAAAATAGTTTTTGTTTACACCAGGAGATGACATCACCCAACCCAGTAACACTGAGTCAACAAAACGCCTGGGCATATGAGGAGGAGGCAAATGACATCAGGAACACCACTCAAGTCCAGAAATCCTTTACAAACCTTTAAACCAAGAAGGACAAGCAGGGGGACGTTGTTCATGCCACCGTTCACCCACTCATCAAGGGAAACTGTACCACTGCTGTCAGCATCAATGGCTGTCATCATTTCCTTTAAAACCTGGTGTAGGGGTATAAAATCAATGAGCATATACAGGTAGCTCATTACAGTACTTACATTTACAAATGAGCAACAAAGATGCCATATATCATTGTTATGTTGTAAAGAAAATCTAGCTCAAACAGATGTGTAAGACAAGTACATGAAAACCTTCTAGATTTATCTTTTTGTAGCTGTATTCTATTCTGACATAGTGTCCTTTTTAGCATGCTGTTTCTCCTTTTTAACCTAAAAACTAAAACATATTTTGAGGCAAAATGCTGGTTTGCAAAGCGTTGAGTGTGGTCTTGTGCATGCAGGAACTCACAGGTTGCAGCTCTGATACGTCCCAGCCAAGGTATTCTGCTGCATGCATCATCTGAGCAATAATCCTGTCCACTTCCTGTTTTAAAAACCAGACATTGACACCAGAATAAGTCATGTGAGGCATAATTCCTTAATTTCCCTTGTTGTGAACAACTTACAGAGCTGTCAAGGACTCCGTTGCCATCTCTGTCATAGAGCTTAAAAGCAACTGTAAGGAGAATTTAAAGTGGTGTTGGAGTGCCAGCTCAAGACTATTTATCTTTGGGTAAAGAAATGACAATACACTAAGGACTTACACTCCAGCTTGTCCCTAGGTTGGCCATCCTCCAGCAGAGAGAAGTAACATGAAACATCCTTCAGAAAGACCTCCTCTATAAACCAGAATGAAGACAGGGGAAGGCTGTAAATACAATCTACAGGCATGTGGTGATAAATGAGAGTATGCCAAACAGGCCATAGTGTAAATTGATGAGAGGCTAGCATGGAGGCGGTGTGTAGAGCTAATACACAGTGTATAATCTCACTGGCACTGTCTGCTTGGGTGGCTTTAGAGTTTTGGAAAGAGCGGAAGAGTCGCTGGCAGAGATCCACAGGAAAGTCCTCCACTTCCAAATACGTCTTCAAGAATAGACGAAAGCCTTCTTCATTGATGCACTATAATAGATGACAGGGGAGCATTGTCACATTTGATTCAGTGTTAAGGGCTTTACACAGTGGTGACTGTCACTGTTGTGACTGTTAACCTCGGTATCTTCAGTTAATCTATTCTAGGAAACAAAGGACAGTTGCTGCTACTCTGCGCAATATGTGTCTTGGACAAAGTGTTGCTTTGTCAGTAACAAGAAATAAAACACCATATTTTAACCCTGAGAGCCATAAAGTACGTCTGTAGGGGTTCAATTCAATTCGTCGTTAGGGATTTGTTTGGTGTGATTCGTTCAATTACAGAGACATTCATACATTTATCACAACAATAAGTTAAAAGAAAAATAAATAAAAAGAGGAGCATGAATATAAACAAACGCAATCAATAAGTAAGTACTATCTACAGGAAATCTACTAGACAAAGTTTTAAGGTTTAAAGGCCAATAAACATTATCAGTATGTGAAAATCAGCATGTAATCCCTCATTTTAAAAACCTTCTACGGTCTTCTTGTGACACTGACATCCGGAGTTAAAAAGCTCCAGATTGAAGATTTCAGTCCATCTGTCTGAAATATGACATGATAGTGCGCTGCAGGGCTAACAAGCCGTTCTCCCTCGGTAATGCTGAACCACAAACCCAATTCTTGTTGACATTTTCCATTCTAGTCGATACCCTGCAGAGCTGCCCTAGTAATAAATAATGTCACTTTACAGCCGTCAGACCACAAAAAGACAAAGGAATAGGGAAAATCATTTATCCCCTCACCACCATTTCTTCTAGTTTCTACCATTATGCCAAGCCATATTTCCTCCTAATTACATTGTACTTCTAAAAAACGATTTCAAATGAACAGCTTCTCATTTAAATGATGTACAGTAATGGAAAGATCTTTTCTTTTTTTACCAGTCCCATTTCAGCTTACATTGCATGAGGGCAGCCAGCAAACCCTCAGTAAAGCCCTGCTGCGTGGGCAAAACTGAGGAGGTAATTTACATTTGTAACCTCGGTCCAGTGCGTTGAAGACATTTCTCCCAGCAGCTTACTCAACACAATGATGGCTTTGAATCTAATTAATCAACGTGGGGCAATTAATAACAAATATGGTGCAAATCACATGCTCTGTTGTTATTGAGTTTGGTTGCATTGTCAGCGGCCGTGAGTGACTTTTGGGCAGGTGTTAGTAGGATATGCAGTCCCTCACCTCTCCATGTCTGTGCTGGGCCAGACTGCCATCTGCATCAAATTCCCTCAGCACATCTTTCACCTTCAAGCTGCAGTCTGTAAACGAGACACAAGGGTCATTGGGGAATACACGTGTCCCTCTATAACACAAGAGTTGTTTACAAATCTGCATGTGCTCACAACTAACCAATTAATTCCAGTAGAATTACCACGCACATTTATGATTGTGTAAGATTCCTTTGACAAAAAAGGTGTATGCTTTACATAAAAAAAAAAAAAAATGGGAAACTGAACTGACTAGAAAAGAGAAACGAGTGTAAACAAGTATGTGTGGGTGGAAATGGCAGAAGAGGTGGTGGTGGTGGGGATGGGGTTAAGCACTGAGAAAGCTGCGCGCCCGCCCGCCTGCTCGCACCATACTCACATTCAATGTACTGCTGTAGCTGGATAAAGTCGACAGGCGTCAGTTCCTTCACCTCTGGGTTTGTGGGGGTGGACATGGTGCCAGTTTAACTGCACTCAGAGCCCGCCTGTGCACAGACAATGCAGAGAAACAGTTAGACATGCACCAAGAGAAAAGCAGAAGGTGGGTGCACATTGGGCTGATTCAGTGCAGAGAATAAAAGCGTGCCTGCAAGTGAAAGATAGCTCCTTTCAACTGCTGTGAAAAAGTCCTCAGTGGCTGACAGAGTGGTTGAATCACTTTCAACCTACAAATACGGAATGCAGTGAAGACAAGCTACTACTTGCATGGAAATATGCAGAACAACGCAAAACATCATTACTATACACATAAAGTAATTTAAATACAGTGACCTTAAAAACAGACTCTAACCCAAATGTGGTCATAGTGGTTGGAAGGGACTGCCCCACCAAATATAAGGAAGAACTTCGTTTGCACACAAAGCCTGAACTGAACGTGAAATGTAAATAAGTCACAGTTGGGTCTTGTGAGTATTAATAAATACAGTGGAACAGATCTTAAATTGCTGTTCTGAAATCACAATCAGGCCTAAATGACTGACTATAAATACTTTAGCATCAAGCAGGCTGTTACAACAATCTCTCTCTAAATGACAGGAACCCATATCAACATATTTATTATTCAAGACAATAAAGTAGGCAGGGAGAGAAGGAAGCCATCGCACTTCTATCCTTCTAAGTTTTTTTGACTGGTGTGTATACTGTATTTTATCACTAATGAGTGAATGATCAATGTGTAAAATGGAGGTCAAGAATGTCTATATGGATTTATGCATGTCAGTGTCAATAGATCCACATACACAATAGATCATGCATCTTAACAGATGACGATTTATTCCAAAAGAACTCAAAAATCTTGAGTCCAGTGATTGAACATGTTTAATGCAAATCATAAAAGAAGTGTTTGTTATATTGTACTGGAATCCTAGTCTAATACATTCATCACAGTCACTATCAGCTCCATTACTATTAGGAGGGGCCGCAGTGCATACTTAGCGGGCAATGTGCACTCTGCTTCCATTAATACAGCTATAATGGGGCTTTTAAAACAACCAACACTGAGCTTATGGCGTTGTTTTGGAGACCACAAGTGGAGCATGTTTACGTCTTCCTCTGATTGATTTTTTCAGACAGTATGGAAACTTATGGATAAATCAAGCTGCCTGGAAAGTAACAGGAAAAAAACTGACAACAAGGTGCAATGATCTGATATTGTTTTATATGATCGATTCAGGGTGTCCAAGCTATTTTTAAGTAAGAATATAAGAAAGCCCAATGACTCTTTTATAGGAATTTGATTCTGAAGGACACACACAAAAAAAAAAGACGTTTGAATTAAAACTTAATTTAATAATCCCCTTAAACAAAGCAATATGATGTAAATGAGAATTGGTTCTCAATTGACTTGGTTAAATAAAGAATAAATAAATATGTAACATACTATATTTTAATCTTTATTACATTAAATCCTACATAACTTTATAATTACAAAAGTGATGTAACAGTGTTTTTTTAGCCAGACTAATGGTTATGATCACACTGTAAATGCGTTCTTCTTATCCAAAGGTGCCAACATGCATTACAAACCAGCTGTCTAGACTGCAAACAATATTCAGTAATGTGATAGAAAAATATATATATACGAACAAAAACCAGCACAAAGTAAAATACACTCCCACAGTGTACATGTCATTAAGATACATTCACTCCCACTGAAAGGGCCATGTTGTCCTCACTTAATTCTCTCAAAAGGTCAGCAACGTTGCCTAGCAGTTTGTTTATACAGCTGAACAGGTAGGCCAGGTCAGAATCTTGAATGGAAAAAGGTACACACCTAAATACTGCCAAACCTTTATAAAAATGAGCTCTAGCCTTAAAAAAATATCAGCTTCATAAAAATTTTCACAAGCAACATTAGGCAGATTTTCTACAGCTTACCATCATTTTTGTCCTGTTTTACAAGATCTCTAGTCTATCTGGGTAATTGGATTCCTCACTTCCTGATTAGATAATGATTTGCATGCACAATGCTGAGAGGAAAGCAGACCAGTGATTCGTTCATGAACTACAGGAAGAAGTATTCCTTGCATGCCCTTATGGGAAAACACAGGAATAGTGTAACACATGCCCAGCAATTTATCTCTACTCATAACTCGTACACTTATCAGAACAATGGCTCCATTTAAAACAGAATGTTGAAAGGTTTTTAGAGCTTAATTTAGACCACCTGATCTTTCTGGGATCAGTTTAAAACCATGTTTGAAGAGAACTGTTATTTGCTTTAAAAAAATAATAATAATAATTGCAAGTGATATAACTTTTTTAACAAATTGTTGCTTCATGTTCATATACAGAATAAATAGCACCAGAGCTGTTAATGCTTCTACAAACAGCAGTAAAGAACCATCACAATCTCTGGGTAGCAACAGAAGAGCAGACTGTACTTTGATAAAAACGTTGGAAAGAGCACTGCTAAAGTGTCTTAGAGCTTTTTTTTTTTAACTACTAAGACAGTCACAAACATAAACTAAAGTAAATCTTAAGGACTATAGCAGACCTATAGCGTATTTCTCATATGGCACACAACTTGCCCAAGGTATCTTGATGTCAAAAGCCATAAAGCACTCAGTTTTCATGAATGATTTCAAGGTACACTTGGGGACGACCTTTTTAACATGCAGGCTAATGTTTGTGCAAGCTGCTGCCAATAATGCCCACGCCTTGTGTCAAGGAAATCTGCTGTTTTGCAACATTTGTGCGTGTCTTTGACGTTGTCACATTGTGGTTGGAAAACACTGCAGAAGTTCTTTGAACATTGCGTAAAGATGACATGTTATTCTTACTCTTTAAATGAATAGTTCTCCACAGTAATAACGGTACAAATTACATCAAAATGGACAAGAGGGGGAGGACAGACAGGATTCGTTGCTATGGAAAGTGTTTCCCTTCATCAGCTGCTCTTAGAGCTCTGTTACGGGTGACTAACAGGTAAGAGAAAAGCGCAGGCGGAAAAGAAGGCAGTGTTCTGATAGCAAAGGGGGAGCCCAGTAGCAGAGTCTTTCCTCAGCAGCAGCATGTCCTCCCACGCCATGAGCCGAGTTTGACCTTCCAAATCAGAGGTTGTGCTCTTAACCAGATTCTACATGCAGATGTTACAGCAACTGACGGCACGATAAGGGAATACTCCCTTATTATAAATGGTTGTCAGAAGTAGCAGCAATATTGCCCATGCAGTGGCATACTAGAGAAGAATCAAAGAAAAAAGGTTCTAAAAGTGAAAAGTATTTTATTTGTAAAAATAAACTCAACATGCTTGCTTTAACCAGGACTCTTCCAGTCTACGTTGTTATATTAGAAGGACTGGGCCATATAAACTACAGACGGTTTTAAATAGTGGGTGTAATCTGGAGGAACAAAAAAACTATCAGACAAAATCAAAATATATGACAAACGAAACAACATTCACTGTGGTATGAATCATACATTTCTTGGAAAATGTAGGCGAGGCGCTGCTCGGTCCACAGCCTCAGTGTTAGTGCTGCCCATCACACACAGTTCAGACTTGAACATAACTTATGTAATGGCTTTTTTTGATGAGGCAGCCTTGTATAAAACCACACTGTGTTCAATACAAAAAAGCTCTCAGGCTTGTCCAGACTTGCAAGACTCCATGCTGCCATAGGGCATCAACTACAGTGCTCTTACCTTGCTTTTGCTCTTCAGTCTGGTTCAGGCACAGCTGAAAACAACCACATCAAACATCACTTTTGTTAATTCAGCCTCTTGTTACAAATAGGCAGTGGACAGAGGTTATTATTAGTTTACAAAAAAGTATGGTTATAACAAGTGCAATTCCTTACACAGTAATTACTCAATGTTATTATAAAAGAAGAAAGTAATGCTAAGTAAATAGTTTACTTAGAGAAGCTGGAGCGACACATTTTAAAATCTCCACATGGGCTAAACCAGGGTGCATTTACATGTTTTCAACACAAACGTGACCCACACTAATAATCGCCTATCCCTAGATACTCTTTTGCGGATAAAGACAGGTACCACTATAAAACGCCCCACCTATGAGATTATCTATGAGATATGAGCAGTTATAAATGCCCATAAAGCAGCCTTTATTGTGAAATATAAACCTGACACACTGACTTAACTTCTCAGCACTTTTTAAAGTGTGTTTGTTTGGTTCAGTCAGCATGTAGAAACCTTTGAAAGTAGGTGAGTAAAGTGTTCTAACCTTCACAATCATTAAACACAGACAGATAAAGTACAGTAAATGCTTTGTGCAGCTACTATATCCAGGGGTGGGAGAAGAAAAAAGTAACACATGATGATCCCACATTTATACATTAGTTGAAATACTGACTAAAACAACTTGAATTGAGAGGCTCTCAGTGCTCCCACAGACAGATGCCCTTTTCCCTATTAATAGCCCAGACTGTGCGAAGGGTATCCCTACAGTAACTTAAGAAGGCTGACATTTAAAATCACAACGTGTAAGAAACAAAGTAATAAGTAGGTGTGTGTGTGTGAGCATTAAAGAAGAATATTCTGTATATTAACATGCCTCCTCTGGCTGTACTCTTGCACTATTACTTCTGTTTAGCTACACGCTTAGATTCCGGCTGGCTAGTGGAAGCTATCAATTGGTTCCCAGTAGATCTTAAAAGCTGCATAAAAATAGCAGGATACAGTTATCCGGGCTGATCTTACTGCCGTGTGTATGCGGCAAAAAAAAAACCTTATAGCAGCGTTGTAACTAATATCAATGAGGCGCTAATGTTGAAAAGCATTTACCTGCTCCGGAGTTGTCTTTATTCAAATCTTCGCGGTGCAGTTAAACGAGCGGTGGAAAGCTAGCGTTGAGAGGCGAAGCGAAGTGGCCGCTAACTTTGTTTCAGGGACGGTGGGTAGGCTGTGAGAAACAGAGGCGAGCAGACTGAGCGGTTCCCTCCTGACAAGCACCGCCTCAGCTGCTCTGCGCCCTCTACCTACAAGACACACACCCTGCTGCCAATCTTTATTAGTTTACATGACGGGAACATTACAGTATAGCAGCGCCATTGTTGCTGTTACTCATCCCGCCTGCCTCAAGTTGAAGACGTTTAGAAAAACTGTGTTTATGTAAAAAATAAAAGTCTTGAAAGGACACCAACTAAAAACACTGCTGGGTGACAATTTTACCTCAGTCCTGAAAAGTAGGCTACAAAAAAAAAAAATAGTGTACTTTTACATTTTGGTACATTTATCTCTACATTCCATGTTTACCTCAACGTTTTTATACCCTTAAAAGTACACATATTCCGCACTATTTAACATATTAAGCTCTAGTATTGTAGTTGCTTAAACTTTCAAAAAATAATGTGTAGTTACTTTCAAGTTATTTGTAATTGGATGGCACATTTTAGGCTACTTATTGTACTTGTTCACAGAAAGCTTTTCCCCCTCCCGCCACATTACATTAGTGCACAGACAATGACAAAGGGACAGTATTTAGGAAAGCACATGATTTCACATTCCACTGTGGTGAGGGATTAGGGACCACAATGAACACTGCCGGCAAAGCAGGATACAGGAGCTGAAAAACGTGCAAGTGTCTGGGTCAGGTCAGAGCAGTAAGGCCCCTAAATCTTGTGTTTCAACACTGATGCTGTTGCAGTAAACGTTGGCATCTTCCACTTTCCCATAATTCCTAAATCTGATTTCACATGTCTATTCAAAAATGTTTTTCCTAATGTCAAATTAAAAAAACATAATCTCTACATTTCTTGTAGATGAACATTTGACTTTTTTATTCCTTCACATAACATTAAAAGACAAAACAAATAAAAACATCCGAGAGCAAAACAAAGGGCAAAAACTTATTTACCGCTTTTGAAGGCTTTTACTGACTTCTCAAGTCTTATCTGACTATACATGACTAATGATGCAAAGTATCACCTCTGAACAATCTTTACAGAAACTTTAAAATATGATTTCTTGTTAACAATAGCCATACTATTACTGTGAACAAACTGTGTAAATAGAATATTCAAATATCATAAAATGGCATTAAATTGATATGTTGTGACTCATAGTGAATAATGAATACGTCATTCAAGTCCAAAATTAAACTTGAAAGTCAGCATTTAACTGGACGCAACTCATTGTTTACAAGAAAATGAAAACACAATACCATTTTTCATTCTTCAAATGGACCTTAAGAGGCAGATTTCTTTACATCGAACTGTGACATGTTCAAGCATATAGGCTAAACAAGTACTTCTGAAAAAGGCAACGCAATAAATACAAATGGCACAGAAAGTTTGAACAATCTAAAATAATAAGCAGAATGTCTTGTGGAATATACAATGAAAAAATAAAAAGCAAAACAAATAAAATAAAACAGATCATTGTAAATCACAGTGAGATGAATAGGTAAATGACATTTATAATTCAATATAGTATTTGTATTTACAAGCATTTACATAACTGGGGATCTGAACTGATTACCATCAGTACTTGGAACAAGAACAATCAGTTAAGATAATGCACTAAAACCTTGTAAACGGCACCTTTAAATTAGATTAGCTCTAAGACCGTTTCCATTTGCCAGTTTTTAATAAGACACATTAAGGCATAGGTATTGAGCTTAGAACAACGCCTCATGTCTGCATTTTCTTTTGAATAAGCCAGATTTTTTTTTTTTCAGCGAAACAGGCAACCCCCGAGTACAACATTAATAGGCAGCTTTACAGTTATAAAATCTCCTCCACACCATGTGCAAAGATCATGACCAGCCCTGGCTCCAAAATCATATCTTCCCCCATATGTTGATTTTCACAGGCCATCACCACTACAGCCTGCTTGCCAGGGATCCGCTTGGCAACGTAGTTCTCATAGTAGCGTCTGTTCATCTGCCTTGTCTCAAGTGTGGCCAGCCCCTGCGGCCAGTTACGCTCGTGAGCGTTTTCGATTAGGTCGTTTACAATCGAGAGAGGACAGCCACTGTCAATAAGTGAACGTTTGATGACTGCCTGTAACACAGCATCAGGTGTGGATATCATCCCACCCCAGCGAGTCACTCTGGCAGGCTGCATGGAGTTGACCCATCTGTTCAAGCAAGAACCACCAAGAACTATTAATAAGCAGTCTGCAGGCTTGCAAGTTAATAATATTGAACAGTTTACTTACTCCAAAATCTCATTGTACTCGATGCTCTCTTCCAAGTTTTGCAAGTTTGGGTTTGCGCTTCGGATAGCTCTCATGTAAGCCTTTAGCAACTGGATGTCCCGTTTCTGTAAAGCAATAGCACAATCAGCCATAAATTATCTATTTCAAGGTAAACAAGGAGATTTAATAACTACTTTGTGAAAAGTGAAAATATAAGACTTTATTTAAAAGACTTTTAAGTTTATTTTTACTTCATAATTTTTGCTGTTGAAATAACCTCCCAGTTTTGAACTTTAAAGTCTTGTCAAAATTGTAGTACAAAAGGCAAAAACAAATTAAACTTGTAAATATTTGCAAAGACATAATTTTTTTTATTTATTTTTTTTAAACCTGTTTCATAGATGACAAAGTTTGTACATGTATCATATTACAATGTCAAGAAAGATGGTCCTACTTGTTCCCCCAACTGGTGTTTATGCTCTGCCACTGTTTTCTCTAGCTCGGAAATCTTCGTCTGTTGTTGCTGGACAACACTGCGCAAATGCTTAATGCAGTTATGGTTGGGCTGCTCATCTTTGGGCATTTCAAGGCTGTAAAAAATAATTGAACATTCTTGTTTTTTTGTTTTGTTTGTTCATAGCAAAATATCACACATGACATTAAATAAGATGCAGATTTCAAGTACACTTTAAAAGATTACTCCTTACCCGCATCCTTCATCACAGGTGACAGGCCTTTTGGGGTTGTGCTCACAGTCTTTAAGGTGTGACTGCAGTTGGTCAAGCCGCAGGGTGGCTGTACAGCCAAAGCTTGCATTGTCACAGCTGATCTGAAGTTTGGACAGCATATTGCGCATGATGCGGGGTACAGGTCGGAGGTGAGCTAGTGTCACTACTGTGCGGTCGACAGGGCAAATCTGCTGCTGTGCAAACCACTGTGTTATGCAGGCATTGCAGAAGGCATGCTCACAATGTGGAGCCTAAAACAAAATTTTAAGATTTGTCAATCTTCTTTTAAAACAAAACACTGAGTGCAGACTTTTTGAAATGAGAATTACCTGGACTGGTTCCTCTAGGACTCCACTACATATTGGGCACAGCAGGTCTTCATCCACCTCCCCTTGAAACCTTGTGATGTCATACCCCATGGTACATTACTGGGACCCACAACCTCCTGAGGGTGAGCAACAGAAAAAGTTAAAACAAACGAGGTCAATTTTAAACACAAACTTTACCCAGAAAATGATTTTTACCTCACTCACAAAACTCCCATTCAGCAGTAAGTATTACGGGCAGGTCACATTTGGTACAAAAAGTCTTTGCATCCTAACGGACAGACAATGCCTGCAAAGTAGTCATAAATAAAATCCCATCACTATGCATCTTTCAGTACACTATTATATCCATATTCTATACATGCAACATCTGAGGCATTGATCACAGCTAAGTGGTTGACCCAATTTTATTGGAGACAGCAAACACCGGTCTAACCTAGGTGCAGCAGCTTTTCTTGCAAACATGCTAAGCTCGTGATGCTAATGTTAGCTCGTTACATGTATGACAGAAACCAGACTAAAGTAATGCAGACTGTTTTGCTGTATGTGGTTACCTGGGGAGACTTGAGCGGACAACCCAATACTTCTGTGAGCTACAACCACTAAAGCCTGTTTGTCTTAGCTACTAGCTATCGTTTGTGAGCTAGCACTGCGAGCGCCTACTGTACCACTGTTACAAGATTTTAGCATTCAAGCTAACCAGACAAAACACAAACTGGGCTGATTACACTGAATAAAGTGCAGTAACGTTTCTCAAGCGTTATAATAATAAAACAAAATACTTACTGGAACATTTGGTATAGCAAATTCTTTTTAGGATTTTAATGTTATACGATTCTCCTACTGCCACTACCTCGATTGCTACGTCCTGTGCTACATCCTCCAAACTGCGCTGCCCGTCTATGCAGACGTTGCTTGTGGCGTCATTACGTTGATTAACAGCTGTAATGGCAGACCTAATGTGGGCTGAACACAATGACTGTACACAATGACTTTTACAGTCATTGGCTGAACAGATAGGCAGCGTTTTTATTTACAATCTATGGCTCAGGGTCATACCTTTAAGCAGTAAGCCTATAGACAGTGCATTTGCACAAGACGCCTTGAGGTATCTTATTCTCCATTACAAATTAGGCACAGAAGGCATTTGAAGTAAGCAAAAACGAATAACACTTATGCATTAAAAAATTGTTACACCAAAAAGGATAAACCGAAAGAAAAATTAAAATTGCTTTTTCTTGGTAGGCTATAGGCTACATGTAAAATTATTGTACGTTGTAGTTTGATATTGGGCTCATTGTAATTACACTTAACTGCATTAAGGAACACTGTTTAACATTTTAAAATACTTAAACCAACCAAATTATAAATACCTTCAATGTCCTGTTAATATTGGAATGTATAAGAAATAAACCCTCTTATACATACTGTTTCTTAGCACTGTTAAAACAGATGATATACAAGTTGAAAAATAAAGTTTTTTTGTTAAATGTTGAAAAGAAAGATTCAAAACCAGTGAATATTTAGCAATAGCACTTTATTGAACACAAACAACCCTAAGCCACAATACTGAATGACAAGACCAATTGGCTGCAGCAAACATTTTATAAAATAGATTCAGGTTTAATGTCACTAAATCATTTGTTTTTTTTATTTATTCTTTTAACGTCAGAAAGACAGATGCAGGTTTCTCCAAAACAGTGAATGATCTTTTACATATTTAACATTTGTAACAAATCATCATTCACATGTTCACACAAAGAACAACAAGGCAAAGTGCTTTCAGGATTGCATTGTCGAAAGAAAAAAAACAAAAGAAAAATGAATGGCTTCAGGCTTCAGGTTTAGGTGAGTGTGTGTGTGTGTGTGTGTGTGAGATCGGAAGTGGGGCTGGTCCTGTCCAGAAGTACTGGGGCAGACCAGAAAACCTCAAACCTTTCACCATGTCTTTTTACCCCTTATAGTCAAAATGAATGGAGGTTTTGGGGCTGTATGGAGACTTACACCTATGTAGCAGAATTTGTTTGAAGGTGGTTAGATGGGTGTCAAAGGCATACAGTTTGAGGGGCTCAAACCAACCCTCTATAGAATTACAAATATACCTTGCATCTTTCTTATGTAATAAATCTAACTGCAGGGCAATCAATTGCTGACTCAGAATGAAACTGTAAATGTTAAAATACATTGAAAAGCCAGACAGAGGTGTATTATGCACAGGAGGAAACCAAAGCCAATGCGTGGTGTTTCTGACCATTTGCCACTGAATGTTAAAGGGGATAGACTATCATCAATCTGCACTAACATCGTCTGGCTTCACATTCCAGTGGTATTGTGTCATATAAATGCTTCTCAAATATTTTTTTTCCATTGTCAATAGATACATACACATACAACACAACCAAGCACACTTGAATAACTACCATTGCTTATGATACATCTGTATTCCTGTACTTTGTCAAAACAGGTGGACAAACAATATTCAAGACTGCAAAACAAAGAGGTAGGAGAAATGCTACTGAAAACAGCAAGTGATGCTAACATGATCGTCCATTTAAATATTTGAAATACACCAGGTTTTAGCGCAACTTTAAAAACAATGATAATAACCAAAGGTGCTATTGCCAGTCAACCCTTTAGAAGCAGTGTAACTTCAGAGAGTGTGACATTACATTTTCAACTTTGGTGAAGTAGTTGACACACTTCGAAGCTTCAGGCGCTGACTAGTGTACAAGCACCTGTAGTTATTGGCTGACTGAAAAACTGTAGACCCATTTAGCGATTAGAATTTTTAAACACGTCTAAAGACTATATTACTATTACTGGTCATGTGTAAATTTGGCTAATGTTAACATAGTTGGTCCTGTCATCACAGGTCTGTAGACCACACTGCTGGTGATGGCATTGACTCCTTTACACACAGTAAAATAGTATATTTGCAGACTTTAAAATGAGGTAATCAGCGTTAGGCTAAATGGGGAACCCTGTCATTGACAAATATGCTCACTTCATTCATCAGCAAAGCAAAAAGGATTTTCTCAATCAATGGGACAGGACTGTAGGTAACTAACTCAACTTTGGAATGTTGGTGGACAAGCCAACTTTTTTGTCTTATTTTTTTTGTGAAGGTGCATTGTAAAAACTATTTGATCGTGTAACTCATCACTTGCCCTGATCCAGAGTCCTTCCACTCACAAATAGGTCTTCTTTGTAATTCCTTAGATAAGCCACTCAAAGTAAAAACAGGCAACCCATTATCAACCTTTATAAGAGGCAAGGATTTAAGGCTGCCTTAACAGATAAATGTCTGCTTTAGTCCAGTTGAGAGAGGATTGTTAATAGCTTGAAAGTTTCAATGAGTAGGCAACATCTACAGTGAAGTAGACTAAACATAAAAAAATAAAATAAAATAAGGGACAACATTACTAAATGTCACAGATCATGCAAAATACATCCTTTACTACAGTAGGCTATTTCAAATAGCACATTCAAAGGGACTCCTAATGGGCAAATTCTCTGATATGGCTCTGCTTGAGAGTACTCCCGCTTGGTGTGAGATTATATCCACTGTGGACTCGCAAAAAGGAGGAGTCTGTAAGGTGCTCCATCAGAAGATTGCTGCCTTATTTCACCTGCACAAATACTTTGTGTCATTCATTGGGGTTCACCAATAAACACTGCAGCATTATTAGTTTTTTTCTAAATCTTTTCCATCTCTCAATACATTTTCCCCCAGACATATCCTCTGCTGGTGAAAACAAACGGCACTTTCAAGGGGAATGTTTCTCTAAATCCACAATCGCAGGACCTCCTAGTAACAAACACATAGGCTATACAGTAGATATAAATCTCATGAGTTTCTTAACTGTACAAGGTATTGGCTACACGCTCAAAAGGGAGGGACATAGTAGAACCCTTAATGCTTAACATTAAAAACAAATAAGGCATTTAAAAATTTCATTTTATCTGGATACATCACTGACAGCAGGTCTAAATATCTTTGAGAAAACATTTCATTCAAGGAGAAGGAGGATGCATTTACATCTACACATGCAAATTATGTCTACGGACTATAAACCAGAATTCAAGGAATTAGGTCTATGTTCAAACTACAATACCATCAAAAGTCCATCCAGAGGAAACAAAACTCAAATAAGTTAACTTGTGCATGGTCCTTTTACTGATCAGGCAGCTTTTAAAAGTCTGATATTGATCACAGTTTTAAGAATGGAATATCACACACACTCCACTTTCAAATGCCACCTCTGAATACAAAAAAAAGAGGACCAGGGAAATCCTTCATTTGCTACAGATGAGTGACTTTTGGTGTTAACAAATAGGGCATTTTAAATAAAATTATTCAACTGAGGAAGCAATCATAAACAAAAGGTTATTGCACTTTTATCTTTTGTCTATTTCAAACGAGGTCAGTTTGAAGAAAAATAAAATAAAATTCATGCCGTATGTTGCAGTATGACAACAAATGTTACGTTACTTCTACAATATGACCACACTGTTATTAACACTGCACACAACTAGTACTGCAAACCTAGTCAGTCTACCCTACCCTATTTTACCACAAAAGAATTTAAATAAAAAAAAAAAAAAAATCCACAATAAAATTGCTAAACACAGTCACAACAGTTTGTAAAACACTTGATCTTAAATGCAGGTACAGCATCTGACAACTTAGTTTATTTTTTTAAAGTTACTAATTACTGATGACATAAAGCAAAAGAGCCGACAAGAGCAATCAGGAGAAACCCCCAGACAATGGTCTTTCTACAGTTAATGTCTTACTGACAATCAATTTCCATTATTTCCAGACTTAAGGAGTCTAATTTTATGCCTAAATTTGGTGTAAAGGCTCCTTCACGCCACTGGTGTCAGGAAAGCCAACTGAGCCACAGGTGCCTTCTTTGGATTTGTGCTTTCATGCTATTGATATCAAAGATATCAATGCAATGTTTAATGTGCCCTAATATTGCATCACTAATGTGCAATTCATGTTGCCCCCGTAAGGGTTCGACTTTGCAGTAATCAATAAGTTAGGATCTAATAATGTTATTTAGTCTTTTTATTTGGAAAAACTCAGATCACGCAAATAATCACATTTCCAAATAAAATATGCACCCATCTACTGTAGCCTTGTACGTTCATTATATTTCTTTTCCCATTGTAAGGCTTCTGGGAAATACAAATGGAAGACCGTACCTTTCGGTAGTAAAATATAAAAGGCACCATGCCACCACTGTGCTTGAAATGACACAGATCCCATTGGTGGGGGGAGGGGACTTTGTAGCCAAGTGTTTAGGGCAAGGTGGTCAACTAGCATTAGTCATACAGTAAAGGTGTATTGTTTTAACATGCAGAGGTAAAGTTTATTAGCTACCTTCTTTTCCCTAAAAATAGGCTTCAGCCAGCATAAAAAAATAAAAGACACTAAATTGAGGGGGTAACTATGCTTTCTTCACTGAAAAGGGGAGTTGTGCATGTTTTGGTCTGACATGCCTATATTATAAATTACTCACACAATACAAGAAAAAAATTTACGTGATTGGCATCAAGAAAAAGGAGAGTCGCAGAGGACAATGTCAACTTTGTCACACTAAAGATCATAGATGAGGTATAACTGCAGGTCCAATAAAAAGTACAAGGTGCAGATTTTCTGCTCCTTTTTAAAAAGGTAGGAAAACTGTGACACCAATCCAACGCTTCAGCGCAGAAACATTTCTGATTTAGGCTGGTTTAAGCAGAACTACACAACTCACAACGATACGAATCACATGATGTTTACTCTGTTAACATATCTGTACAGACATTTTCAGAAATTTACTTTAACATCTGATTTAGGTTTTATCCATGTTCTCTGTGTCATTTAGCTCTGGGTAACAGAGACACCTATGCTGATTATTTCCAAGTGGATTCATTTATTCACAGTGGCTAATATGGCAATATCCTAACTTTTTGTAACAATCTCTGCACCATGGCAACCTTGAGCTATGTGCTACCTCATTTCATTTGTGTGCTTTTTGACACCCAAAAGGTGTCTACAAGACCAAAAATATCCAAACCCTTAAGCAATCCAACCAAGTAGCATAACATAACTGTAGGTGATCCAACTACTCAGGTACTGCCAGGTATATTTTCCTTAGCTGTTAGCTTTTAAGGCAAAAGGCTCAACAGTGGATCAGAGAGTTAAGTTGAAATTTGTCATTTATCTGTATTTATACTTCAAGTAAGTACCAAGACATCCTTTGAGGCAAATAAATCTGATAATGTACATCTGTATGCAATTTATGGACATCAAAATTTTTCTCTTGCTAAACATATTTCAAGCCATCTGCTAAATAAACACACAACCTATCTTTGTCAACACCAAATGGATTAATATTTCAAAATTTCCAATTATAAAAGAATTCTTCTACCACAATGAATGTTAACTGAAAGCTTGCATTTAGGTAAAATTCATGCAAATGTAGCATTCATTAGCATAATTGGTGAAGGACATGCAGTTTTAAACACAATATATCTGCCTATGTCTGAATCAATTGACCAAGTAAATATGAATCATGTCTAAAGGCAAATGAAGGTTTCTATGGCACTACATGGGTGTAGCTTAGGTGCATTTTTGTCAAATATAGGCTATTTCGGGTATGTGTGTTCAGATCTACTGTAGTCCTTTTTGTCCCTCTCGTTTTAATGTACTGTAAGGCAATCTCAATGGAATGGATAAACATGAATGTTAATTCATCTGAACTCTCACGGTAGCAGGCTACACTCCGCACCATTATAAATATATGTATCAAGAGGGTAGAGTGATTTCACACAACAGCAAGCCTATAATCCAAGAATAATGACAAAAACATCATCCAGATCCTCTATGCAGGAAGACTACACATACTACACTACGTATCATTTGTAAAGAATACAGTTATTACATGCTACCAGTATAATCATATCTATGCAAGACAAATGAAGAGCAACAGTTTAAAGACGGAAGAAAGCCAATCATCCTGCCCCAAACTGACCCTACATTCATTTCAGTCAGAAAGTTCATGGCTCAGATATGATGTTCAGACTGTAAACTGCTTGAACAAATGCATAAACCCATTCTGTTTTACTAGGTTTTAACCTCAACTTGTTTTGGCAAAGAGGCCTTATCTGTGACCAAAGATTAGAACATCTAACCCGCATTTAAATCTTCCATTGGCATTCATGCTATAATTTACGGAATTGGCCTAAATGGATGGCAGTGCAATATTTGTGCTGCACATTACACACACACACACACACACACACACCACACACTCTCTCTCTCGCTATTGCTACAATTGAACCTTTCATTGCTTTTCATTTCTGACTCAAATATATATATTGTATATGCTTCATTTGTTTTGCTTCAATAGCAAAACTGTAACTAAATACACAATCACTCAGATATATCACACAAATAAAAAAAGCATGTGTAAGAATACTGTGACGCTGTAGCTGCAGGGGGAAATGGCTCCATGTACTGGTCAGTTAACAACATCACAAAGAGAAAAAAAAAAAATATATATATATATATAGAAAAAACAAATAGTGATTCCTGCCCAAACAGATAGCACAGATGGCAGAGAGTATGTGGAGCATTTGTGAGGAGCCTGCCAAAGGTGTCTGTTAAATCACTGGACTGACTTTAAGTGACTTAGGCCAGAGTCTGTAGCATTTACAGTGGGCCTGGTAATGCAACAATGTCACCTTGAAGGGCAAGCTTCATATAAGATAGAAGTCAGTGGGCAGTGGACACTGTCCTGAAGTGCTCAGAATATGTTTTTTTTGTTATTCGAGTACAATTTTGATGTAGCCTTTACTTATCTTTAGAAACGTTGTATTCAGCAGCAATACACATGCATGTAAACACAAGTACATACATTACAATGCTCCATTTTGCACACTTAGAACCTGAATGCACTAAAGTGCGTGCTTAACTAATTAAGTGCTGTGGGATCAAAATAAACTTAATACAAAGCATCCCGACAAAAAAATAATAAACATGCTGACATAAACCTTCCGGCTGAAATTTGATTGGATTAAAAAATTATGCCCACTACTTTAGCACAGCTCCTGAGAAGACCCCACCAAAAAAAAAAAAAAGTTTTACCTGTACCTATTTCTAATATTACAATATTAAAATTCTCCATTAAGATAAAACTTGATCAAGAGAATAAAGGCTAGGGTTTTCTAATTACTTCCATTTCAGTTCAGTCAGTCACGGAAGTCAACTTGAAATGCCATCTAGAGGACTACACACTTATGTCAGTTGTAATATATCAAGTCAATAGGAAAATGAAAGACATTTTAGGGGGATTATACCACAAAGCCTAGTCTAGGTCCTCAACTCTCATCCAGTCAACTAATGTGTGCAACTGTGCCACTTCATTACCAGTGGATATGAAGTAATCACGCCAATGAAAACATTATGACTCAGTGTAATTCTGCCACCAACAGGCAGAAAGAAAATGAGAAAATAGCATAGATATAACATCTAAGTCACAAACAGCTCTAGTGGTCCGATACAATCATCTTTAGTATGCTAAAAACCAATAATGAACAGCAAACATATGAACACATATTTGGATTTCTGCTATTCCTGATAAACAACAAGTGTTGGTCTAAGCAAAATTTCCCTATGCTCTCCTTTTAGCCCCATTTGCTTTGACAGGAGATATCAACTCCCTGGTATATGTAAATGCCAGGATATGCCAGATGTTAAATGCCAGGCGATTTTAGACAACGTCCTATGGTGCAACTGTGGTTCCATGTGTTACTCATTAAGTGGGTGTAAAGATAACCAATGTTAAACCTTGTCCTACTCTTCTATTAAACAATACATAAAATGATGCGTTACAGAAGGCATGAGTCAAAGGCATTTCATGAGATGCCGTGAAGGCAATCCAGTGCATTTGAGTTGACACTGACAGTAAAATGCCCGGCACACACTGAGCCATTCTTTTAGTCTTCAGGTTAGTTCTCATGAAATATATATATTTAAAAATATAAAATAAAATTAAAAAATATATATAATAATAACAATAAAAAGGAATAATAAAAAATAAAATAAACATTCCAAGGAAACAAAAGCCCTTGTGACAGTGATTGTCTATTCAATAAAATTAACCCTCGGGGGGGAAAAAAGAAAAAAAGAAAAAAAAAAAAAAAAAGGATAAAACAAAATATTGCTTGAAACCTGCCCAATAAAAAACAATAGTCATCTTTTCAAACTTTGAGATGACCACAGAGAAGTTGCAATATAAGCTATTGGACTTTTTAAGACTAGTTTACCAGCTCCACAAAATACTCCATTAGTAAGAGTTGTAAAAAACACAATGCTGATGACTGGTTTGGCTTCAGAAACCAAGACAAATGTGCCTAAAATCCTAATCTGATTGCTCTCCTTTAAATATTTAGGCCGTTAAAATTGTGATTTTTATTTTCTCCAAAAAAACTGTTGGGAGGTGGGAAATGAATTGAAATGGCTTGTTCATTTATGTGCTCAGATATACGATGCTATGATGAGGTGTTGTTGGCAGATATTACTAGTAAAGCCTTCATCTACAAATAAACAAGGCCTCAGACACTATCCTACAATTGTTCTCTAGTCATACAAAAAGAGAACTTTAGACCTACGGACCCTGGGTGAAGATGAAGCAGCTGCTAAACGAGTTGACGAGGTATATCAAGATCTATTGTCTCTCTATACAGTACAGTTCATCTCAAATAAATAATTTATAGCCATAGTAGTGTTGATCAACTTTGGTCATAACTTATATGCTTAGAAACATTCTAGCTTAACAAACACTTATTTAGCATCTTTAAAACAGCAAGTCAGCATTAAGAACAGGTAGATGTAACAATGCTGACCCAAACATGACCATCCTTTGAAAGGAGACATGCCATTATATTCAGCAGCATTACCAAATTATATTAAAATGCCAAAGTATTTGAGGCCGTACATTTACTATGGGACTAACATTTGTGACCCTTTTCCAAATTTCATATTGTACTGTAGTACACCACCATTGCACTTAATCAAAAATTGATATTTTCCCTTGTGTGGTTCCTTCATAAATATCTTGGCTAATGGGTGAGCAAAAACAAAATAAAAAGTGAAAAAGGTCAAATCAAAAAATAAGTCTTTGATCATTCTTTAGGGATGTGCATTACTCTACAAGGTCACTGCAACCGATTAACATGATGACAGTCAATGCTCATTAAGCTACATGCATTAAGATGTTCAGTTACTTCGAAAGGGTTTTAAAGGGTTAAATGATTTAGAAAAGGCCAGATTGCTAGTATTTGTTTTAGATGCCAGACTTGACCTGAGTGACCTTGAAGAGCAATTAGCCTCTACATAATAAGCACTACTACGAGATAGAGGAATGGAATCTAATTGCATATTAGGTTTGACTGCACCTCAAGAGAAGACCAAACATTCACACGCACAAACACATACATACACAGAACAGACACGTGGGTGCTCTTGTGGTCCTCGAGGCCATGTTATAGGGAGTCGCCCACTGGTGGTGGTGATGGTGATAGCAGCTGACTGAGGGGACCTCACTCAGACAGACACCCATCCAGGCCCACCGGTGCACCATGACAATCTTTAACATAGCCGTTGTGGAGGCCATTGCTGGGCAGCGGGGTGCAGGCAGCGGTGATGCCGCAGTGCTTCAGCAAGTTGAGACCTGGGGACGGGGAGACGGTGGGAGGAGAGCAAGAGCAGGAGGAAGGGTCCCGCTGGGGGAAAGGCTTCATGGTAGAGAGGATCAGAGCCAGGCAGTCAGCCACATCTTTGTTGGGAGCACAGGCGAGGGCTGGGGTGTGACCTGATGGAGAGAAAAAAAAAAAAAAAAAGAAAAACAAACATTACTCACATGGAACATCAGAAAGTAATCTTTTAATTATTAGCATACTACATTTAACTTATTACATCAAACAACTGTATAGCAGTGCATTTTTACCTTCCTCATCCAAAGCCAGCACAGTGGCTCCTCTGCTAGCAGTGCCTGCACCACCGTAGACAGGCCGTTACGAGCTGCAAGATGGAGGGGCCTAGGGAGAGAAGAAAAGTCTTACCCTGAATGTATGAACACATAAGCAGTGCTTAACATCAGCTCTCTCAAGTCAAAAAAGTTAATTTCCATAGGAATTGCTTAAGGAGCAGTTTTAATGCATTTCCACATTAGAAAAATATTTATATTTCATATCTGATTAACTAATTGGTGGCACAGCTTGCTAAGAGACAGTGTTTAGTGCATACTGTCTAATTAACAATATTTGCCCACCATTAACAGTGCAAGACCCATGTCTCACAGAATGCAGCGCTGACCACTCAATGTAAATTCAGAATAAGACAGACGCAGTGGATTATTTCATTTAGGCAGGTAACCTAAATGTATTTTTAGCTAAATGCACTGAAATAATAATGACTGTAGGTTTCTCACATTTGCAGAGCACTGTTGGTGGCATTTATTAGTGTGGGACTGTGGATCTCCCCCAGAATCAGCAGGGCACACATCTCATGAGCCTGTGGGAGAGAACATAATATGAAAAAAATAAATAGATGCATTTCTGTGCGTTCAGGGTGCATACTCAAATCTTGGGCATTATGTTCAGATTAAACATACATGAGCTCATTACAGTCCTGCGGAAAGAGGCTTTTTGATTATTATGACATGTACCTTGCTGCAGGCCAAGTGCAGGGCAGTGTTTTTATTCTCATCCAGCAGAGTCAGGTCAGCCTTGGCCCGGTGAAGGAGGATGGCTGGATAACATCAAAATGCAACAAATTTAAATGTTAACCTATATATAAAAATATGATTTAAATCAAACAATTGATAAATAAAAGATGTTTCTGTATTTGACAGTTCCTAAGTTAGATTCTTAAAATACATTTACGTTGTTTCTTTATGGCCAGAGGGTTGTACTACCAAGTAGGTTGGACAGAGCAAGGCTTTATCCGAGTGAACTTGCCTCCCAAAATCTGAATCCCATCTCAGAAGATACGGTCTATGACTACTGTGGTTATCAGGAGTCTTTGAAAATCTGGCCTTTGTTCATCAGTCTATGCATTCATGGGGAAATGGCTACGTGCCATGAATTTCTGGTTGTTTGAATTCACAAATTCTAAACTAACTTGTGCACAGTGTAATCCAGCTCATAGTGATCTTAACCACAATTTTCACTTTGTAGTATAGCCCTTAGTGGTCAGTGCAGCCATGCTGATTTATTGTTCTTTATCATGCATTCTTATGAATCTTTTTTTTTTTCCACTATTTATACTTCAATTGGCTGTCATCTCTACCAGACGTACCCACGGTTCCACTGTGTCCCTTGTCAGCCGCTACCATTAGAGCAGAGCGTCCACTGTTGTCCACTGCATTGATCTCTGCTCCATGGCGAAGCACCAGCTGAAGTCCTGCAACATCCTCGGCAAATGCAGCGGCATGCAGTGGGATCCTACAAATATTAGACTACGTCAGAGCAAGTCCTAGGTTTTATAAAGTTATATTTTGTTTTTTTGGTTTGCTGCTCACCTTCCTTTGGCATCTCTGGTGTTTATCATTTGGACCCCAGCAGATTCCAGCAGCCTCTCTGCAGCACTACTGTGGCCATTGACACTACAGGCAAATAGTTAATTAGTTTTTATACATTAAATAAATGGGGCTTCTTTTACTTATTTCTAAATGCAAATAAATGGGTCTCCATACAACCAAAAACATTTATTCAATTGAGCCTTTCCATTAAAAAAATAATAGAAATGTCTCAAGAACCGACCATACTTTTTTAATACTCACAGAGCACAGTGCAGTGGGGTGAAAGGGTTTCCCTCTTCATGGTTAAATGTTTTAAATTCAAGTAAAACCTCCAAACAGTCTTCATGCCCTGAAACAAAACAACAAAGTAATGCTGTTAGCCCGTAGGTAAAACAAATCCAGTGCATCAAATAAAGCAAACCTTTGTAAGCAGCCCAGTGTAATGGCGTATATTGTTTGTTGTCCAACAGTTTATCTTGTGGGTCTGCTGCAATGGTGGCCTGCACCAGACTGGCCAGGATTTCTGTGTGGCCTCTAGATGCAGCGTAGTGCAGAGGTGTCTTACCCTGGGTGTCCCGACACAGTGCAGAAGCTTTGTGGTCCAGTAGGGCTGTTACACAGTCATCATGACCAAACACAGCCTATCCAAAGTGTGTGGAAAACAATACAATAAAGTGACAAATAAATAATACAATTCAGTCTACACAAGACTGTATCATTAAGCTTTTTTTGACATACCCCTCTGTGCAAAGCCGAATTCCCCTTCTTGTCCACGGCATCTGGCAAGGCACCCTTCTCCAGCAGAAGGTGAACACAGTCAGTGTGACCTCCCAGTACAGCAAGCATGAGAGGAGTTCTGTAAAGACAGATGCAGAAATGAGGGTTTTCTACTTTACGGTTGCATGTTAGCTTTGTGACAAAACCAACTTGTAAAATCACTCACTGGCCAAATTTGTCTGCAACATTAGTGAGATCTCCCTCTTCCCCGTAATCAATCATCATGCGCAGGCAGTCGGAGTGACCATTAGCAGCTTGTAGGACACAAAATAAAAATGTAGAATGTTAATGTCATGGGTGCATGGTGGCAGAGTGGTTAGCAAGAAGGTTGTGAGTGCAAAGCCTGGCGAGTTCAAACCCGCCAAACATTCTCGTCCAACTCCGGCCTTTTCTGTGAACATATCCTCCCTGTGTTACTGTAGGTTCTTTCCAGGTACTCCGGCTTCCTCCCATCACCCAAAGACATACATGTATAGGTTAATTGGCAACTCTAAAGTGTCCCTATTGAATGAATGAGAGTAAGAGGACCCCTCGAAAATGAGATGATTCATCTCAAGTGATTAATCCTCACGAAAAATGTGAATAAATAAATGAATACATTTTCAGGTGTCGGTCAGTTTTCCAAATATAACTTCAAATTTTGAATGATCTGACCACAGAACAGTTTTCCACTTTAAATGAGCCTTGGTCCAGAGAAAATGCCTCTGGATCATGTTTTAAATATGGCTTCTTTTCTGACCTATAGAGTTTTAGCCGGCAACGGCGAATGGCCCGGTGGATTGTGTTCATTGACAATATTTTCTGGAAGTATTCCTGAGCCCAGGTTGTGATTTCCATTGCATGAATGTGAGAGTGAATGGTTGTCTTTGTCTGTCTCTAAATGTCAGCAATTAACTGGCCATTGTCCAGGGTGTACCCCACCACAATCCTAAAGCTGCTGGGATGGGCTCCAGTCACCTGTGACCCCTAACGGGACTAAGCAGAAGAAGATGAATGAATAAATAAATAAATAGCATTGTTAAATTGCAAGTTGACCAGGTAACTCAAAGTAAGAAAGTGAAAACAAATCAAAGCTATGCACTTTGTTTAAATAAAAAATAAAATACCTGCAACATGAATCGGAGTCCACATGAGGTGGTTGTCATTGAGAAGACAGGAGGCCCCCTGAGCCAAAAGCACTTCCACACAGCGGGCATAGCCTTTCTGGGCTGCCAAGTAGAGCACAGAACGGCCTGCAGCATCCTGCATATCTACATAAGCCGCAGTCTCCGTCAGCACACGCAGTGCCTGCCAGTGACCCCTATCAGCCTGCACAAGCAAAGAAATTGTCACAATTTAGAACCTGAAGTGATAGAATAAAGATGGTGCAATGAGTAACACTTACAGCAAGATGCAGTGGACTGACTGGAATACTGCTTTCTATGTCTCCTAGTGCATTAAAGGACATCTCCAGAAGCTTAAACAGAACCAAAACACTTTTAGGTTTTGGTGAATCCTATGGACGCATCATAAATAATGTGATATGCAGTATTTGTTGAACCTACCAGCTCCAGGTTTTGTTTGTTACCATGGTAAGCTGCATAGTGAACAGCACTGTAACCCTTTAAATTGACCATTGAAGGGTCGGCACCATTGTCCAAAAGATGCTCCAAACAGCTGAAATTGGTTTAAAAAAATAATAATAATAATTATATATATATATATATATATATATATATATATATATATTTATATAGTCCAGCTTCCAACACTTTATATAGATAGATGATCATAGATGTCAATATTTAGAAATGCCATGGTCAGATACTCACAAATACGACTCCTTTGCTTCATCTTCATCATTTTGATTATTTCCAGAAAAATGACGATCTACTCTGAAAGTCAGAATTAAATATCACATCAATTATTTAATTTTAATTGGATTTTTTCTGAAAATCGTTTAAATTTTTTGTAAAAACTATTATAACTTACCTGCTAAAGGCTTGGGAGGCAGCAGAATAGTGCAGCGGAGTACAGCCCGTTTTGTCCGACTCATTGACCTCAGCGCCAGCGCTCACCAGGGTCACAGTGCACTGGTACCTCCCATTAGCAGCCGCATAGTGCAATGGTGTCCTATACAGATGAGGGAAAAGAAGAAAAACAGTTGGTGACAAATGTTCACTTGTAGGTGAGATAGAATGCGCTGGAAGAAGAAAAAAAAACTAAAAACTGACCTTCCCATTAAGTCCTTCTTATTCAAGTCAGTACCACTACTTAAGAGCAGATTCAGACATTCAACATTTCTGTAGAAGACAAAAGATAATGAATTCTTGGCATTGCAGCAACATTTGACTTATTTTAGCATCAATGAACCAAAGTATAAATGGCATCCTACCCTCCAGAGGCAGCAGCGTGTAGACAGGTCCTCCCAAAGTTGTCAGGGGTATTAATGTCAAATCCAGCCGATAGTACATGCTCTTTACTCATCGATGAAACTATACTATACAGCTGCCCTGTGTTGTGGGACAGAAAAGCTGTTATGCAGGGTGCTACTGTTTAAGTATTAGGAGATGTTATAGTACATACAAGTAGATTAAATATCAACTAAAAACACCACACATTTATGACAGTTACAAACCTGAGGAGAGTAACTTGCGACAACAGTCTGAAAACCCGTACAGCACAGCTAAGTGCAAAGGGAACATTCCATGGATCCCACGTCTAAGAAAGTGAAAAAGGGTCATAGAAAAGTAATGGTTAAATATTGCCATGTTTAACCCCACACATTGTTGAATATTTGTGTGAGAATATACACTTGACTATTCCATTACACAACAGTAACACAGTAACTCACAGATTGTCTGTTAGATCACAAAGCTTTTGTTACCTGGCCGTGTCTGCTCCATTGGTCATCAGAGTGCTGATCAGCAATTCATGGCCATACTTAGCAGCAACATGGAGAGGAGTATTGCCATACTTATCCACACAATCAATTTCCCCACCTGGTTTAAAATATGGAAGAAGGAACAACAATCAACAACAAAAACTAGAAAGGTCTGCAAAAACAAATTCTTAGAGCTCACTAGAATTTATATTGTTACCATTTTGAATGAGGATCTGAGAGCGTGTGAAGCGCCCATGAATGGCTGCCATGTGCAGGGGACTCTTCCCTTCTTTGCTCTGTTGAGGAGAGAACACAAAATATTAGTTACAACAGATCTATTTGAATTATTACAAAAGCTTACAAATTGATTTCTAGGCTGAAGTAACTCCTTATTCTGTTTATTACAGGTGGTTAACCAGAAAGGATTACAAATGTGCAGCATCTGACGTGCACTGTCGTCCACTCAAATGTGAGTCATGCGTCACTAGTGAATGATACGTGATGCAAGTGTTGGTTCGGCATTGAGCGTTTGGTCTGAGCTTTAATTTTATTTTTAAAGAAATAGTTGAAAACTCCAGCACATACTGGTTTCAGATTGTGTTGGGAAAGGAGGGCTGCCATGGCCAGTAAATAAACAGTTTTAAGTGACAGCTACTGTGACAGAGAGTAGTTTTGTGACATTACTAGATGTAATTGATTAATCAATTATCATGTCTCCCTATCAGGTAAATTAGACAGGTTTGTTTGAAAAATGTAAGCTTTTATATATTTTTTGCCATTCCATACCTGCTGATTGACATCTGCCCCATTGTTGACCAGCAACTCCAGACAGAGGGCACCATTGGTGGAAACAGCAGCCAGGTGCAAAGGGGTATAGCCACACTTGTTGGGCTGGTTAACATTAGCTCCATGATTGACAAGCTCAGTAGCCACAGCTTCCTGACCCATGTAGCAGGCCACATGGAGTGCTGTATTTCCAAAGCCATTGGGTTCATCAATCTGAAAGAACAAAATTACACACAAAACAAGATCAGGCTGTGCCTGCAGCTAGAAGTTTGGAACTCTGAAAATCTTGGAATAATGTCAAGTTTAGATGAACCTCGGATTCAGGAGGAACAATGCGGCTTTCGTCCCGGTTGTGAAACACTGGATCAGCTCTATACACTCTCCAGGGTGCTGGAGGGTTTAAGGGAGTTTGCTCAACCAGTCCACATGTGTTTTGTGGATCTGGAGAAGGCATTTGACTGTGTCCTTCTTGGCACCCTGTGGGTGGGGGGTGGTGCTCTGGGAGTATGGGGTCCGGTGCCCTTTGCTAAGGGCTGTCCCAACCGGAGCAGGAGCTTGGTTCGCATTGCCGGCAGTAAGTCAGACCTGTTCCCAGTGCATGTTGGACTCCGACAGGCCTGCCCTTTGTCACCGGTCCTGTTCATTATCTTTATGGATAGGATTTCTAGGCGCAGCCAGGGGCCGGAGGGAGTCTGGTTTGGGGACCACAGGATCTCGTGCTTTTTGCAGATGATGTCCTGTTGGCTCCATCAAGCCAGGACCTTCAGGGTGCACTGGGGCGGTTTGCAGCCGAGTGTGAAGCGGCTGGGATGAGGATCAGTACCTCCAAGTCTAAGACCATGGTTCTCAGTCGGAAAAGGGTGGCCTGCCCCCTTCAGGTTGGTGGAGAGCTCCTGCCTCAAGTGGAGTAGTTCAAGTATCTTGGGGTCTTGTTCACGAGAATTGAGATTGACAGACGGATCGGTGCAGCTTCTGCAGTGATACAGTCGATGTCCCGGTCTGTCGTGGTGAAGAAGGAGCTGAGCTGTAAGGCAAAGCTCTCGATTTACCGGTCAATCTACTTTCCTACTCTCACCTATGGTCATGAGCTTTGGGTCATGACCGAAAGAACAAGATCCCGGATACAAGCGGCTGAAATGAACTTTCTCCGCAGGGTGGCGGGGGGCTTCCTTAGAGATAGGGTGAGGAGCTCGGTCACTCGGGAAGAGCTCAAAGTAGAGCTACTGCTCCTTCACATCGAGAGGAGCCAGCCGAGGTGGCTCGGGCATCTGTTTTGGGTGCCTCCTGGACGCCTCCCTAGGGAGGTGTTCCGGGCATGTCCTACCGGGAGGAGGCCTCGGGGAAGACCTAGGACACGCTGAAGGGACTATGTCTCTTGGTTGGCCTGGGAACGCCTCAGTATCCCCCCGGAAGAGCTGGAGGAAGTGTCTTGGGAGAGGGGAAGTCTGGGCGTCTCTGCTTAGACTGCTGCCCCCGCGACCCGGCCCCGGATAAGCGGTAGAAGATGGATGGATGGATAGATTACAATAGAAAAAACATGGCGGCAATCACTCACCTCAGCTCCCATCCTCAGCAGGTATTTAACAATGTCGAGGTGACCACCTGCAGCGGCCGCATGAAGAGGTGTGTAACCCTGCTTATCTTTGCAGTTCTTGTCTGCACTACGGGACATTAGTAATTTGACAATCTCCACATGCCCTGTGGAATTGCAAAATAAAAATATTTTTAAAAAAAATTTCACAATGCATTCCATTTTATCTATTAGATTTACAAACAAAAATACACCAGCATGTATAAATTTAAATCTACCCCAACACTGAATCTGACATTGCAAATATGCATTCAGTGTGTTTCAACACATGTATGCACTTATAAAGATTGTCTTTTCAATTTTCCTGCCTTGGAAAACAAGAGCTTACAGATAATTCAATGAGTCTTTGTGAAGAAGCATAATGCAATACTGAAACTTGCTTACCCAAGTAAGCAGCACAATGTATTGGTTGTCTTTCCTTCTTATCGATGGCACTGATGTTGGCCCCTTTGTTCAGGAGCAGCTTTACCATCTAAAATGAAAATTAAAAACAATTTATATATAACATTCATAGCAAACATTTTTCTGTTCTACTGTGCCTCACCTCTTGGAAACCACTCTGAGCTGCATGATGCATGGCAGTTCTGCCAGTACGATCTGCCATGTTCAAGTTGCTCAGTTGGGTTAGCAAGGCCTCTGCGCTGCGTGTGGCGCGATTGGCAGCAGCCACATGCAACGGTGTCTGCCAGAACTTGTCTCGTGCATTTGCCTCAGCTCCTCGTCTCAGCAGCAGGCCCACAGCTCTCTGGACAGAAGAAATTAGTTCCGTGTATTTGAAAATGGACATGTAACCAAACTCTATGCAGAGTGATTTTATATAGAAGATAATTCTTGAAACTTACTTCATTTCTGGAAGCAGCTGCTCTGTGCAATGGAGTCAACCACACATGGTCTTTAGCATTTACACTGGCACCTGGCAAAAACAGCAGTGACAAGAATGTTGTAAAAAGTTATACTAGTAAAATCAACTAATGGTCTTAAAATGATATACCGTCAAAGAAAATTTTAGGATCATTGACAATTATTTAATAATAATAATAGGTGTGTCTCTTACTCACCTGCCTCGATGAGGATGTCCATTATATGGACATCACCCATACAGGCAGCAGCATGAAGTGGTGTACGTCGCTCTTGGTCCTGTTGAATAGTAAGCAGAAAGACAAATGTTTAAATTATTTAGTGGGTAGTGGGTACGTAATATGTTTTGCTTTGTGCCTAATAATTCAAACCTACCAGTGCATTGACATCTTCGTTTTTGTGCAGTAAACATTGAATTTCATCAGCATTGCGATTGAAGATGGCCTGGACCAGAGGAGGCTGTAATGCACACAGAACTAATAAAGTTACGACGATAATAAACTTGCAATATATGCGGTTCAGATTACCTTTATAGTTTTAAAGCTAGCGTCAACAGCTAAAAATGTTGGATGTCTAAGCCAGCAAGAAATAAGACGAGTTAGTGTTAAAACTCATCCATTGTGAGGTTAGTAGATTACATGTAGTTTAATTATCTTCCAGTAATTACACGGTGTCTGGGGCCTTGTCCTCCCCGTGTTAAGTAACGTCGAAGCTATCGCGGCTACAGCTTATGTTAGCGTTAGCTGCTAGTTGTTCGCCTCTAAGCTAACTCTGACACAGAACTGGCCCCGACCCAGAGTGGGGCCTAAACAGCAGCATCAGCAGCGTAGGGTTAAACAGAAATCCGTATAAACCACTGCGTACGAGGCTAAAGGTAGATGTTTGGCGCGTGCTTAATCGTGCTGGATACTTAGCAACAAATAACACTGAGGTGTTTTTTTGAAATAATCCAAACTACACTGCGCACAAGAGCAGCTCATATCCAGCAAATAGACTGCGCCACAGCACAATCAGGGAGCGCTTTCTTTCATTATACCTGGTCTGCAATGTTGAGTACTCCCATCTCCCAAACTCAGCCAGGACGGAGCTCCTTCATGAGGATTCAACTTCGAGGTATATTGCGATTCGCTACTGTATCCACTTTTTAGACAACACCCATTGCTGGTAGCAAACCGAAATGCGGTCTTGGTCTGTCACTGTTGTTGTCTGTAGCTTATGTCTAGTCTGACGATACTGGTTACGGCTGTGCTGGTCCGCCTACAGGCGTGGCGGTCTGTTTCTTCATGGGTGAAAGGGCGGCCCCTTGTGGTGGTCCAAGGCACAAATTAAAAACAAACAACTTTAAATTCAGAATAAGCTTATCACTTTAAGTTTTACAATGGCCAGAAAACTAGAGTATAGCACAACCTACTATTACCCATACATAATAGGTTTGTTAAAATTGTTATCCCCTCTTATTTTTTTGTGATAATTTAGTTTATTCATTGTTTAGTATCAGTTTATTTAACACACATTAATAAATATTAAAGAAAAATAAAGAAAATCAATAATTTCTGGACATATTTGCACGTTTTAGAAGAAGCTATGCTTCTAGTATAGACCACCCTAATTTGGTATTCCCTGGTGCAACTGTACTGTCTGCACATTGCTTTACGGCCCTGATTTCTTTTGGTGCAACAATTACAAAGTAATTGTTATTATACTGTACGTATGTTTCACTGTTTTATACATACCCCGGCGCAGTAGATGGCGGCAATGAGCAAAGGGCACACACATACAGACCAACAAAACAGAAGCTTTGTCCCACCGGTATTTTATTTCGCAGCAGAAGGTCGTCTACAGCTTGATGATATTCAACAAAACTATGAACCATAATCCAGGTCACTTCATCTCGTATTTTTTTTTAGCAATTTAATCTTGAAATAAAAAATGGAGGCCGCTATAAACCTGACGGCTGCCGCTTGATGTCGTGTTTGTTTGTGCTCTTAAACATCCCTTGCTAGGTGGCTAATGTTAGCATTGCTGTACGAGACCAACACAGGATTTTCCCGATCACTAAATCAAATGACAAAGGAAAACAAGTCATTATTCATGTGAATTACTACCCCCATAAGTTATTAATTGAAAACGTTGTGCATGAAACGGTGTACAAGCCTTGAACTGGGACATCGAATCCTACTCGATCTGACTCTGGGCTGGCCTCTGCGAGCTTGTTTGGACGGACTGGGTACTGGTTTGATGGCAGCTACAGCTAGTGCCCGAAGGTTTCCGATTGGTGTGCGGACACTGAGTGACTTTCTTCAGATTGCCACAGAGGGGTCTCCTCGCTCGACACGCTCAGTGTTGCAACGAGGATGCATGAGACAACATATCAGGTATGTAAAACTTTGGAGACAAAGGACAACGTTTATTATTCTCTGCTCCTCCATAGCTCTGCAAATGGAACAGCTTTTAAACCACTTTTATCCTTGTCAAGAAAACACTAAACAAATTAGGGATACAATATTGCTTTTTAACTACGTCCATTCTATACAACAGTTGCCTGTTCAGGTCACCTACAGGAAAACCAATTGCTATGTTTAACAACCAGGACTGGGTGTCAAATTACAATGGTTCTAGTCATACAAAAAGCCCACCTGAGAAAATACCAGTGGCCCTGACACAGAGGCCTTGTGTGTGGTCCAGCTGTATGTTTGTAGTCATTTTTTGCTGGACACTGCAAGGGAATGGCCTTGTTTGTTGTAAGCCTTTGTTTTAACTTTTGTTCTATCTTTCCAGAATTAGTTTAGCAACAAATATCTTTTTTTTTTTTTAGATATTTGTCATCATGTGGCATATTAATGACAAGAACCCCCAAAGCGCTTTGTCTTCAAGATTGGGACACAATGTCAGCTGTTCCCCAAAGCAGAAACTTCATCAGCCTTACCAACAAAAGGAAGGAGTACTCTGAGCGTAGGATACTTGGGTAATTTTACAGCATGAGCCACCTTTTACATTGTGTATTGGCTGACTTTTTTGTCATAATTTGCTCTTTTACATCACAATGTTTTTTAGGTTTTCTATGCAAGAAATGTACGATGTAGTAGCTAATGTTGATGACTACAAGCTTTTTGTTCCCTGGTGTAAGAAGTCCCAGACCATTATGAAAAGAGCAGGTCACTCCAAAGCACAGCTTGAAGTAGGTTTTGCCCCAGTGGTAGAGCGATATACATCCATGATCACTAATGTCCGACCTCATCTAGTCAAAGTAAGTACAATTGGTTTTCTTAAATGGAACAGATATGTAAATAAAAACATTCGTGTTTATCAAAATAACACGTTTTCCTTTTTCTGTTTGATTTTAGGCTGTCTGCACAGATGGAAAGTTGTTCAATCACCTTGAGACAATATGGCGCTTTAGTCCTGGAATACCTGGTTACCCTCGCACTTGCACAGTAGACTTTTCTGTAAGTATCCCATATCTTATGTGTTTGTCTGTTCAGATACAATTGATCTCGTTGTCCTACCATGTCCTTTTCCATATACTAATAAGGTTGTCTTTTATGCTTTTCTAACAGATATCATTTGAGTTTCGATCTTTGCTCCATTCCCAGTTAGCCACCATGTTTTTTGATGAGGTGGTAAAGCAGAATGTGGCTGCATTTGAGCAGCGAGCCTGTAAGCTGTACGGACCAGAGACTCGTATCCCGCGTGAACTGATGTTTCACGAGGTGCATCAGACGTGAGCTCAGTAGCTGTATCTCCATAGCTGGCCTTAAACATAAACTCTTACTACCATTATTCTCTCCTCCTGCCTGCATGATGCTACTTATTTGACACTCTCCAGTCTCCAAGTCAGTAGACCCTATAGGCAATGAAGCTATTAGACCTCCATCAGTTGTTAATATTATGTTGGATTTATTCCTGCCTCAACAAGTTCCTGTTTAAGGCATTCTCCAATGTCATGTCTGGCCTGTTTTTGCTACCTCCACTTTTTTTTTTTTTTTGGCAGATGGAACCTGCCTGTGTATTTGCTTCCTGACAGTTACACACCGTATTTATGTAAACTACACAGTAAATGATTGAAGCACCATGTTACCAGCAAAACTCCACTGTTATTGCACACAACTGCTTTATTTTATTTTTGTAAAAGACACAATGACTTTCTCTTAACTGGGAACAAGTCATACAGTTCACTGTGACCTCATGGACACCTGTCACTGCAACATTATTTTGTTCAGGTTACAGTTCACTTCCACACTGGAATAAGCATATTACATTTACAGTATTTCAGTTAATTTTAATTTCAATTAAAGCATGGTGCAAAATCAAATAATTTTAATTTATTCAACAGCAGTAATATGCAAAGTATTGTTTTATTGTGATTAAATGTGCCATGTGATAAGAGTGATGTCTGTTTTGTAAGATTTCCCCGGGGTGAATAGTAATATTTTCTCCTTTATTGGAAGTGGTTTAAATATTGGAATACAAAGCTTTATCTTGACTGTTGTTCATTAGCTGTGAGGAGTTTGATGTTTGGCTTGAAGGTTTTAATGGCTATCTTTTAAAAAAAATGCCTTATTTTACAGCCCAAAGGAATGTACTTTTAATTTTTTCTCTAGAAATTAAGGCTGTATGCTGTGGCAAATATACTTGTAATTGACAGTCCACTTGATTACTAAAGTTAAAGCTTTTATTTATATAGTAAAAAAAATATTTAATTGCCAACTATTTTATATTTAGTATGTTCAGAAAATGTACCTTCATATAACTTGCGTTGCTGGGCTGTGAAATTAAATCTTTTGTCACCTATGACGCATATTTGTGCATTTAGGGATTTATTTACAATAGTAGAATATTGCCTTAATTACATGGCTCAAACTCAAAGTTGGGTTAAGGATTATTTTCCGTCAGATGCAATTTTGCCAGAAAAAAGTAAAAAGTAGTGGATGAATTTTAAATGATCTAAAAAAAATGTTCTTCAAGATTTAAAAAAGGTTTATAATTCTGATTAATGCATGAGGAATGTGTAATGTAAAACATTGAATCTATACCATTGAAAAGATTTTGACATTGAGTGTTGAAAAGCAATAAAAGTGAAATGTACTTTTTTTTCCTAAATTGCCTTATGTAAGAATGTTGTCTGTTGAGGGACTGATAAGATTCATATCAAAAATACTGTAACTTCTTTCACAAGTTGTAAATCAACAATAGTATATGGATAATTGCGGTCAACAGTTTTACGCAATAGTGTTCAGCTCTAAATCCATTTGGCTTATTTCTTAACTCAGATAAGTGAAATGTAATCGTGTCCATTTACCATTTCATTGACAATGCTGTTGAAATCACATTGAAGTTCACTGTTCTGTGTTTTTTTAAAGAGACATGGTAACACTGCACAGTGTTAAGACAGTAGAAAGTCAGTAAAACATTAACAGATTTCCAAAGGAAGGAGTCCCACTAGAAACCTGAGTGGGGTGTTGGTATGTGGGCCAGTTATTAATAACACCATTAGGAAGAGGTAAGTTGGATACTACATAAGTCAACTATATTATGTCAAATGTAAGATTAAAAAAAAACTACCTAAATTTAATATAAAATATGCATCATGGTTTTAAGTGCCTTTTCATTTAGAAATCACAATATTTGGACGTGTGCTTCATGAAAAGACAACACTTGTTAATAAAACCTTTATTTTGTCCATTTTTTGTAAGGTTTAATATTTGCTCTTAAAGCTTTTTTTTTTTCCTGTTTGACCCATCTAGCCACTGCAATGAATTCTTCATGTTAACATAAACAGGCTTATTTAGAACAGGCTCCTCTAGGATCAAAATAAAACAGAAATGATAAAACTACAACATTGAAGAACACAACAAAGCCAAAGAGAATAATTAAAAAAATTTAGCTTTGGCATGAACTACTGTCTAAAATTCGGATTGAAAGGAAAATTCACCAAAATGGAGTGCTGGCTAACCTATTGAGCAGTGGGTGCTACGGCATAACAGACTTAAGAGCAAGTTTGAAGCAAACAAGTGACAGTCCCTAAAAAAAGCACCAGCTCAGCAAAAGATTGTGTATATACAAGATAGCTGCAGTTATTACTTTGTTCTTTTCTATAGTTCACAATGACTAGTGCCTGTTATAGTGGGACAAGATACTTGGACTTAGGTGGTAAACTATGGTGAGAATTTTGTGATTGAACAAAGCTCATACATTCAAGCTATACATATACAGATATATCTATGTACAAAGTATAAATAAGACCACAAAAGGAGAACCCAATTATACTTTTACATACCAAAATCTTATGTTAAAAAGGGACACAAACAACCTGGGGCTTTTCTACTGCTGCAGATGAATAAATTCAATCATGCAATTGTTCCGTTTGGAGTAGTTGATGTTAAAAGCGCTCTCCTATGGAGATGAAACAAGCAAAATACAATACATTAAACAAGACTTCAACAAAGAAAGCCCCAATCCTATTACCTTTTAGATTCAAGCTTGCTCTTAAGAATTTACAACCTGCTGGCAAGTGCAACACCCTTTGCTTTTACCTTGTTATTGCACTGTACATTATTGTTTGATTCTCTAACATTCATTTAATTCTTAAGAGATCCAATAAAAGTCTGAGAAAAATACAAAACAGACTAGTTATTTTGATCATAGAGGACACAGACAAGTTAAAGACAAATTGAAGATCAAAGATTTAAAAGGGGCAGTTTCTTTTAAATATTCTCCTTGTGTTAGGTAAATATTTAACAGTCCAATAGTTTCACACAAGAAGACCCTGTAAGACTGGAGTGTCTATAGTGGGAGTGAAGCATGAGGATTGACTGGGTGAGATGACATCTGGGAACTTTGCATAGAAGAAAATAAAGAGAGGGATTTCTAAATTGCTCCAGGTTATCATTCAACCAAAAGTTATTGTATTAGTCAAAACACGTTTAACATCATATCTTAAAACAAATACAGTGGAAGTATACTTTACCCCACGATTCCCTTTGAATGTCACTGCCTTTTCATAGCTCATACTGAGTGCCTACTGACACAGTACACATACGCACTGCACAATTCTGAGGGGCTTAATGACGCTAGCAGGCTCATAGTGGTACATGACAAAACTTGTCAGTGGTTGACAGAGCAGACTTCAGCCTAATTGTATGACAAATGAAAAGACCTTTATGTGAAATGACATTAAAAGTGTACCGTCTCTTTGAATCCCATATCCCTGGAGAGGGTAACCCTACGTCTGCTTTATTACACATCCAGTTCCTCCCACCCTTCACTAACCCCCGATTCCTTTATCTTCAGCCTGACTTTGCTCCCACCAATGTCATCAGTCCATCTGTGCTCATGGACTTGGGGCGCTCCAAGGGGAAGCCCAGGGCTCGACTCCATACCAGCTGAGCTAACACACCGAGAGCTCGGGACACTCCAAACAGGACAGTGTAATAATTCATCTCAGTCATTCCATAGTACTGCAAAGAAACAGAGTGAAAATGGGATGAAGATAACCGAGCTGAATCTTCTTCTTTAATCTTACAGAGAACAGTATACAGTGTATGTCTCACCTGCAACAGCACACCACTGTGAGCATCCACATTGGGCCAGGGGTTCTTGGCCTTGCCCTGCTCCAGGAGCACATCGGGAACAATCTTGTAAAGCTGGGCGACTAACTTGAACATGGGGTCGTTGGGCAGGTGTTTCAGAGCAAACTCCCGCTGGCAAGTATAACGTGGGTCAGTCTTCCTCAGGACAGCATGGCCATAGCCAGGAACAACCTTTAAGATATTAAAGATCAGAGTTATTTAGTGCGAGATAAACAAAGTAAACACATGTGTGTGTATATTATGAAAATAAAAAGCATTACCCTTCCAGACTTGAGTGTGTTCCAGATGTAATCCTTCATTTTCTCATCAGATACCTCGCCACCCAGCTCCTTCTGCAGTGCAGTCAGCCACACCAGCACCTCCTAATTGAACAGAACATTTACACAATATGTAAGCATATAAAAACAGTGTATGGGACATAGTGATACACCATGTCAGCTACAAATCTAAACATCAAACCCATTAGAATGAACACAGTTACAATAAATGAGTAAGAAATGTTTTTAGATAAAATAAAAAAAAGCTTATTAAAGTTACGTAACTTTTAGTCACTAGATGGCGCAGATGTGTTTGGGTCCAGTGTTTTGCCTTTTTCTGCTCCCTTTTTTAGCTGCTTAGTCACTCAGGAGAGGTCTGCTCATTACAATGACATGGAATTATATATAATTTATATCAGTCCACTGTTCGGGACTGTGAAATGTCAAAATAGAAATGATTCTACAAATTGCTTATCTAAGAACCATTAAATCAATACGATTTGCCACTTTAAAAATGTTTTAAGTAGTCTTATCTGCTTCAGAAACAAGGCATTGAAGGGTAATTTTGATTTTAAAGAAAGCATAGTCTTAATTTAAGATACCCATTTAAAAATCTTTTTCAAAAAGTGTTATTACAAACCTGATTGGCCAGGCCGTGAAGAGGACCAGCCAAGCCATTCATGGCAGCGCTGAAGGACAGGTAGGGGTCAGATAAGGCACTGCCCACCAGGTGACTGGTGTGGGCACTGACATTACCTCCTTCATGGTCACTGAAAGGTTAGGTAAAAAGATCCCAGTTTTAACTCTCATTTAATCCTTTTGGAACTGCATATAGCACAAGGATACATATTATTTAATCAAGGAAATTATTTTCATGAGTACCTGTGGATGGTGAGGTAGAGCCTCATTAGCTCAGTGAACTGGGGTTCACTGTAACCCAGCATATTGGTAAAATTATGGGACCAGTCCAAGTTGGAGTCGATGGCTCCAATGCTACTACCTTCACGATACAAGTTACGGTAGATCTTGGCAGCAATGCAGGGCAGTTTGGCAATCAAGTCCATAGAGTCTTCATAAACAAACTAAAAGAAACAATGTAAAACAGAAGTAAAAAAAACATGACACAAAGTATAACTAATCAAATTTAGTTATTGACTTCTTTAGTAAAACAGTTGTCCAAGTCTGTTGTACAGTGAGAATACCGTGGATTGATTTGACAAGTGAAACTGACCTCCCAATACTTCGATTTGTGGACACCTTCAGAGTAAGCCCGGGCAAAACTGCTTTCACTGTTTAAAGCTGTGATGGCAGCACTAAATTGGGACATGGGGTGCAGATTTGTGGGGAAATTATCCAACATGGTGACAACATGAGATGGTAGAGCTGCTCTCTTTGCCCATTCTTTGGATACCCAGTTGACCTGAAGAGCATGAAAAACATCAGTTTCTTTTCTCCTTTATGCAAAAGTTTTTTTGACAGCTTCACAGAATAGGTAATGGGGGTGCTGCCGTTAATATACTAGTCTTCATTTGTGATTACAGCACACAGCTGGCTCCTCTTACCTGCTCCTCCGTGGGCACCTGTCCTGTAACCAGCAGCCAGAAAAGGCCCTCAGGCAGTGGCTCCTCACCTCCTGGAGCTTTAGGCAGCAGCTTCTGACACTCAGGAATGCTGTAACCACGGAAACGGATGCCCTGTGTAGAAAAATAAAGATCAGTATGGATATAAAACCACATGCAGGGTCAAAGTTGTTCAACTGGTTCATTTTACTGACCTCATCAGGATCCAAAACTGAGGTCTCATACACCAGACCCTTCATTCCTCTCATCCCCCCATAAACCTATGAATAGAGACAAGCATCAGAATTAATGTGCATCTCATTTCTCTTATTTTTGTCTCCATGCTTCTGAACAGCATGTGTTGAGAAAGAGTGTGGATAAGATGTCAAACTCACAACTGAGCTTCTATCCTTCTCATTTCTAAGACCCATTAAATGATTGAGAATATATATTTTTATGGACTAAAAGTTAGTAAGTGTGATCTTACTGTGAAAACAGGGCTCTATTCACCAAACAATAAGCTAAAACTAACAAGCGGGTTTAAGACATTTGGTGAATATTTGAGTGGCTTAAAACATTCTGCTGCTCCACCATCATTGGTCACCAAATTGTTGACTATAGTTATGTGTAATATTTATTGTACTTTATGTCTAGAAGCCTACCATAGCTAACCCCTGTGGGGTTGAAATACTGCATCATAACAATACTCAACTCATATTCTACTCACCATGTCAACAGTAATCTGACCAATGTTTGTTTTTCCATGCTGTTGTTTGAAGTTCTTGATCCTGCTCTGTTCTTTAGGGATGAGGTCTGTCAGAACATCTTTCAGATTCTGGAAAAAGAAAAAACATTGGACTCTAATATTTTTGATTCAAAAATGTCCATTACACTGACAAATGCTAAGAACGGAAGGTTTTGTGATTGAAATTGCAGACCAACTATCGATTTAATCGGCAGTGACAGTTGAGCATACTTATTGGTAAGGTCTGTTCTGTTGAAGAGGAGCCAATAGGTATATAGTATTGTTTAAAATAATAGCAGTAGGTTTGTAGTATATTTTCTATTACTAAATGGCAAACAAGTTACCAGTAGGTCCAGAAGATTCTCAGAAAACAAACAAGACCCAGCATTCATGATATGCACACTCTTAAGGCTGTGCAACTGGGCAATTAGTTGAAAGGGGCATGTTAAAAAAAATAGCAGTGTCTGCCGTTGACTGTTCAAAACGTTTTTGTTTCTGGGACTTAGAAATCCTGTGAATCACTAGCACTATGTTATGAAATCACACCTGTTTTTTTTTACAAAATATAAGACCTCAGTGATTGAATGCCACACTGCTATTTTTTTTCAACACACCCCTTTCAACTAATTGCCCAATTGCATATCATGAATGCTGGGTCTCGTTTGTTTTCTGAGAATCTACTGCACCTACTGGTAACTTGTTTGCCACTTAGCAATAAAAAATACTAAAAACCTGGATTATTCTAGTTAGTCACATTGTACTGCTATTATTTTGAACAATACTGTACATCCCAGAAACAGCCTACTGCCCTCACTCATGGTGCTCATATTAACTTGGAAAATTAAAAAAAAAGGTCTTAAAGAAGACACATAAAACAATTCAGGTTGGTTTGTGCACACTTTATAAACCCACAACTAGTCCTATTCTGATTTCAAAGGTCTGGGTCAGAATGCTTAAGTTTGTGGGCTTACAATTAGGCACTACCTCGTCAGAACAAAATGAAGCGGCAGTGGCACAGACAAAAACAAAACCTGGGAGGAAGAGTGTTTCTTTTATTTACATGCAAAAGATTTTTGCGTTGATTTGTGTTTGGAATTGTGTCTGCTGTTTTTATGTTACTGCCTAGTATTATTTATTACTAATGTAAAAACAATCAATAGTTTCATCAACAGTCAAACAGAAATTAATAAATGAATTCAGGCAAGAAGAAAACAGTCGGCAGAACTTTGATGAGTAAACTTACTGTTGTTGATGCACTTGCATTTCTGGCAGCCATAAGGATGTAGGCAGCATTCTGTGAATGGTAAATTAAAAGTAAAAAGGTCAAAGTACATAAGATTAGGGGCTCTCGTTAACTGAAACAGACATACCTCAATGACATCCAAATCCATTTTCTGCTTAGAAACCCCATTTTGACAAGGTCAACACAACCAACAAGTGTTGGTTATTATTCATACTTGAGGAAAAACAAGCCTATTACATGTGTGCTGTAGGCCAATTGTTTCTAACCTCTTGTAACATTATCAGCTGTTTGGCACGGCATATCATTTCAAAATAACGAACATAAATAGTGTAGTGTAGAAGCACTCTTGCCAGAAGAAATTTCTACTTTGAATAAAACAATGTTTTAAGGATATTTTTACTTGTTGATAAAGTTCTTAGGCCCACTGCTAAGGCTCAGGACTAGCCTAGGTTGTGAATGCATTTGGAGGCGGGTAATCCTGAAGGAAGCAGAGTGACTGAAGTAGTCAAGCCTGCTGCTATGAGCCACTGAAACAGGATTCCCCTATCAAAGGCAGTTGGGTCTGGGACACAGCTGCTGCAACCAGAAATCCTTCCTCAACATTAACCTTGGGAGTGGACAAAAGACTGACAAGGCTCACAAAAACTAAAAAGTCCTGCACAACCAGACTTTCCAGACACAAACGATTTACCTTCTGTTCTGGGATTTATTTATAGATATAGCGCCACTCATTAATTCTAAATAACCATCTGTTTGGGGAAGATGCTTTCCTTGTTAATTAGGTGTGATGCTTCAAGTTATACCCTTGCCACCCCATTAGGCTACTGTCAGAACATGGGTCAATTATTTATTTAAAAAGAAAAGTCTTATTCACACATTTGGTGAATCATGACTATAACTAAAATTACAAGTCACAAAATGCTTTTTATGAGTTCTGTTATGCAATACCTACAATAAGCTTCAAAATAGATTAGATTAGATTAGATTCAACTTTATTGTCATTACACAAGTACAGGTACAAGGCAACGAAATGCAGTTTAGGTCTAACCAGAAGTGCAATAGCAGCAAGTGCAGGATATATACAATGGTTGCATACGTGCAGGATATGGAGATGTACAGGATTTACAGGTAATATGTACAATGAATATAAATATACAGATGGTTATTACTATAACAGGTGAGTGTGTGCCATAAATATAATTACTATAAATGCCATAAACATAATTACATAATATAAGGCTTCTGAACCAAATTTATGACTGATTCGAGTGGGTGAGTGTGACACTGGTTACATATTTCAAATTTATATACTGATAAGATATATGACTTCTGTATAGAACTCAAGGAATAAAACAATTAACCACGTTTAACATTTAACTGTCACACTACATTAGAGTTAGCATTTTGTTATGTGTAACAAAGAGTGGGCGAACATCAGCGTTACTGTGTGTCTAGGCCAAGAGGTCAGTGGAGCTAAACAGTATTTTAGGGTCAATGAAGGTTATGGTATAGTACTCGAGTATAAAAGAAGAGTAAAGCATTTCTTTATGACAATTTTCTTTCTCTGTAGCTTCAATTTTCATTTTTAATCTTAACATGTGCTCAAACAACGCGTTTGCAAAGTTTACCAATGCATATTTCTCTACTAAGAAGAGACTGGGGCAAGGCTAGAATTTTCACTTTTACAAAAGCTACAACTTAGCATATTGTGAGTCACGAAATAGTTAAAGAGGTTATTATGTTCAAGGCTGTTAACAGCAGGCCAACACAAGAATCCAGGATTGCTAAGCTACTGTTGGGTATTGTGTTTAACAAACACGTCAAACAATGGATATAGTCTCTCTGAAGAGATGAACTATTCTTAAACCGCCCATTAATTATTAGCCATGACATTTCACAATGTGTTTGGCAATGCTAAGCTAACGCCTGCCGCTACACTGTTAGCTAGCCGCTAACCCATTCTTAGCTCAAGTTGACTACAAGACTACGTCTGAGGTTAATATCGGCAAAGTTTATTGCCCCCTTACCTTTGAAACGAAGAGTTTAGGCGCTAGCCTGCTGACACTCAGGAACGACATTGTGTTAGAGTGAACGTGTTACTTTAATTTATTCTTTACAACTTAGAAAGCCACTGCCTGTGCACCGCGAAGCTGGTTGAAGGTGCCCCTCCAGAAGAAGGTTGAAGAGGGATTCAGGCCCGTAAGCAGCGGCGCGGTTGATTGGACCGTGGGCCGGATCGTAGCAGTAGCGTAAAGGGTGTTTATTGGTCAGATTTGCATTAGGCTCGTGATGTCCCGCCCTCCGTCTGTGACAAACATACGCCGGTCTCGGTGGTGGGTGCTGTACAAGACTATATAGAATGGCAATTACATTTAGGCCTACCATTAAGTTATTAATAATAATAATAATAATAATAATAATAATAATAATAATGGTTTAGATTTATATTGCGCTTTTCTCCCAAGGGACCATTGGACTCAAAGCGCGTGTAATGTAGTGTGTGCTACAGCATTGCCTATTTGCAACATCCCCGAAAATATTTGTAAAAATAATCATTTAGAAAATAAAAATTGTAAAACATTTTTCACGTTAGAAAAAGAGCGAGACAACCCTATGACGATTACAGATTAGTAATTGTGTGTAATATTTGATCCAACTAATTTAGAGAACCCAGCTCAATTGTCTGTAAAACAAGATGAACTCTTTATTGTACAGTTTTTTTGAGGGGAAAAAGATAAGTTGTCAAGACTCAAGGCCAGTTTTTAAACAGCCACATGCATGTCTAGGCTACATGTTTCTCTGTACAGTCTGGTTTGCAAAGCCCACTACAACAGAGAACTTGAAATAGTTTTTCCAAAATAATTTATCAAAATACATACATTTTGTAGGCCTACTTACATCTTTATTAAGCATGTTAACAGATTAGAAATGCATCAGTTTGTATCACATATTTTTCTTGTTCCAATGCAGCAGTGCTGTACCACTTGTTTCATTAGCACCACAATGCTAATGAAACAAGTGGTTCAAGTGAACAAAAAGTGAATTTGGCACATTTTGGGTTAACATAGCACTGGTCACAATAATCATCCGATTTGTTCAGTACAGTTTAATGAAGATATCTTGCTGTTCCTGCTGAAATCCATCTTAATGTAGGATGTTACTAAACTGACATATTTATTTCAATTAGAAGTAAAAATCTGTTAAACATAAACTATGCTTGGTTTAGTGTATGTCCAGCAGATCACTTAACCCAGATGGGTAGGGGAGAAAGAAAATGTGTTGTAAACTACTCCACATCATGCAGCCAATATGACATGCATGTTCTAAATTGTAAACTTTTACAGAATAAGTAGCCCACTGGTCTTCATTACTTTGTATTTGTAAACCAACAAGCACAGCAGAAAGATTTGTGTGTGACAAGGTATACAGGAAGACATTTTTCTAAAAATGTTCAGACAATTTGATGTATTTGGTCCCAACTCCTGTTCTCTTGTGCTTGATAGTCCGACCCAAGGGTCATGCATAAGATGGCATTCAATCCAAAAAGAGTCTTTTCTAAGGAGATGTAAATGGGTTCAGTCATCTTCCTCCTCCTCTTCGTCCTCCTCCACAACATCTAGGTATATGCTGTGCTTCAAGCAGGTTTGGAGGTAGTTCACCATTGTCCGTTGGAAGTGCACCATGCTGCGTGGCTCTCGGAGTATATGGCCCTCGTCTGGGTAGAGTTGCAGAGTGTAGTTGGCTTCCACCTTTACCAACCGGCTCAGGAGTTCAGCACTGTGTTGGAAGTGTACCCTTGCTATGACACAATGATGTGCTTAGAGTGAATATAAAAAACTCTGTAAAGTTATTTTCAATGACAATATGCAAGCAAAAAAGATCTTACCATCTGCTGTTCCATGTACAATGAGAAGATTTTCATTTTTTAGTTTGTTTACCTCCCCCAACAAAGAGGCCATCTAAAACAAATTGGTCTGCATAAGTAAATGTATACATATATAATTATGTATAAAATGCAATGTGTGCAGATTTCATCACCAGTGAGAACCATAGATTGTATATGTTTATATACAATCTATGGTCCTCATAGACTATATAAACATGTATATGGATGTTGCGCGCCCATTGCTCCCCTATTCAACGATATTGGCCTTACCACAGGGCAATAAAATGGTGATCACATCCGGGCTTTTCTGACTACTGCTTATGCACAAAACAATAGTTTTCAGATAGCATAAACTGACTTATTAATCAACCCCCCACAGAGTTGTCGTGTAGTAAAAAAATTAGCTCTAGAGACTAGAGCCATCTTTTGTACCAGGCTGTAAACATAATTTTTACACGTGTAAAGTTGCCATTGGATTTCAGTTTATATTTCTGTTTTTGGAGCCTGCTCTTTCATGGACAGAAGGATATTGCTGAAGATCATATAAGGGGTTCAATGAGAGCGGCTTGTTGAGGACCCATACCAAGTAAGCATGCTCCTCCTTTGCTGGTAAGCCAAGGTATCTCTCTGAAAAAGCTGCACCTGAAACAAATAAACAGTGATATTCTACACAAACTGCTGGGCATATTATGATCCTATAGAAATCACTAATGATGTCGTCTTTACTCACTGTAAAGTCTGAAGTCAATGATTGGTGCGACTGCTGCTGCACACTGAAAGAGTTTATCTGTTGCTGCTAACATCTTTAGAGTTAAATAACCACCAAATGCCTGTGAATGTAGAAAAACAACAAAGGGGGCTTCATTTGATTCTTCATGCATGCTTCTTTTGAACTTTAACAACAAAACAAATACAATAAGAATATTGTATTTGCAAAACTGCTTGAACTGCTCGAACCTTTCCGAAGAGGGCCATCCTACGATCATCAATAAATGGTAGCTGCATTAGCCACCTATAGAAACATCATAAAATAATACTGCTTTATAAAAGTAAGCTATTGTTTCCAAGTATCTAAAATACAGTCTTCTTTTATTGGTAAAAAATGGTATAACTGCACTGACTCTACAACTCCCAGGTGATCTTTGACTCGAAGTGAGCCAAGTTTTCTTGGATCCGCAGCGATGTTCTTTTGTCCACTCCTGCCTTCCACCCAGGCCAAGGCTACATTGTGTGCACTAGCAAGCACCTGTGGCCAGCCGAGGGAAAATTCCTCTGTCAGTGACTGTGTACCAGGATTGCTGTCTCTGAAGGACAAGATGGACAGGATTAGAAAGTGCATTCACAGCTGTTTGTCTTTAAGAGACTCAAGAAAACTCTAATTTTGGCATTCATAGAATAAGCAACACTAAATGGTATTTTTGCATAATTGTTTGGGGACACTTACACAATGATGAGGAGCGGGTAAAGGTTGGTCTCATAACCGGGAGGCAGAGAAAGTTTTAGATGCAGAACTAAAGTAACAAAAAGACAAAAAAATGTTTTACTAGAAATCTTTTAATATGCATTTACACCTCAAAATCAGGCAAAATCACAGTATGCAATATTTCCCACTTCTGTAATGTAAGTACCCATTGTCCAAAAACCTCCCAAAAAGATAACTGGTTTTGTTGATATTTAACTCATTATTGATAGTCAAAACTCAGGCTGACATTAGAGAACCTAACACATGCTGACAACATAAACAAGGCACATGACTCCATACCATGGTTATCTGTTGAGACTGTTTTGAACAGTGTCTCTGGGAGATGTTTGTCCTCCAGGGATTTAGCCAGTGGGCTGTTATCCTCCAAGACCACATATCCTACAGAACAAAGGACAGTGTGTCTTCTTTGCAAATATTAAGACAACCAAACAAATACAACATTATGACTTTAACAGTGCAGATTTTTAGTAAGCTTTACAAAAACGGCCTTGTGCACTCCTGGACCTTATTGTAATAACAAACTTGCATCAGTTGTTTCTAAGAGGCACTGAGAGGGGGCGCTATTCATTCACAAGCTTGGCATAATGCACAATATCCGTTCTGTTCTGCCTGAAAGTCTGTCACGTTACAACAGCGTCCGTGTCACTCTACCTCCTCTGCAGGCTTTCATAAGAAATTACTGTGGGTGGTCAGACAAGCCAATGTAACACTCACTGGAAGGGTCCTTTGTGCTGTGAACGGTGACTTTAGGGATACCTGGACCTGTGGAAATAAAAAAAAGGATAACTCTGAATACCGTCAAATTCATTAAAAAACATGTGTTTTACCCATTTACCTAGGCAGTAGAGGATGATGTATGTGTTGTTTGGACTGAATACAGCTTTAAAGAACTGACAGCCATCTATGAGTTTACAGGAAATGCATTGGCGCTGAAATACGCCATCCAGGTCCACACTTCAAAATGAAAAGTAGAAAAGTGTTACGGCAAAAATGTTAAAAAGGTTACAACAGGATTAAGGAGGATTATGTCTTGAGACAAATCTCTTCTCACGAGGTTAGACATAAAAGCCAGTTGACAGATTGCCTTGTTAAGTTGCGCACTGCCACTTAATGTGCCTCTTCGCAGCACTTGCAAATTAATCACAGAGCCAGGTTAAACAAGTCTCACCCTCTTGTAATATTGAGCTTCCTATTGGCAATGAGGCTGTATGAGTAAATGAAACAATGAATGGGAGAAGCTGACGAGTGGGTTATTACTTAGACGACATTAGCTTTCCCTGGCCACACCGGCCTATAGCATTTTCTATTATAAATGTGTCAATTTAGTATTTTGCCAGGAGCATACAGGCTACAACACACACAAAACAAATCAGTGCAGTGCCATTCAGTGGCTGTTTCCAATACGGAGAAAATCCATACCGAATTTTATGGTGCCTGTTGTTTTGACACATGACAAAGTGTTTACCTGTAAAGATGTCTGCTCTGTCGGGATTCTTCTGTGCTCAAGAAATAGCTGAAAAACAAATACAAGCTGGTTAACATTGTGGAATACCTTTGGGTGTTTAGACTTCACCATAATTATTCCAGACATGAATTATTCATAAAAGAAAAAGAACACAAGTTTACATATTTCAGCCTGTTAAGACAGAGTGTGTCACAATTTCATTTCATTGGAATCCGGTTTAACATTTAGAAAACAGTAACGCTATGTTCAGTCTTAATATGGCAAGAGAATATGGCCAGAGCAGATGGATTTGGCACTAGAACTTTAAATTGTTGTCTGTGGTGCTGCATAACTCAGTCAATTTATTCATTAAAGGGTTCTGTTCCCCACACAAAAAATAACCCTCTTTTTTGCAGTCAGAGCCAAAATAACTTTATCTTTCTATGTTCAACTGATTGTTCTTTCAAATGCCTCCAGTTGGATTCTGCCCTGAGCCTAAAAAGAAAGACTACAAACAGAATATTTTAATGATGCCACTAGTGTATGGTCCTTCCCCCTGTCACTTGTTCAATCTAGGGAGGAGTGTCGAAAGGGTGACTCAGAGGCACACGCCTCTCACATACATTTTTGCTGCTTTCTCATCCAGGGCGCAGAGCGAGGTGACATCCCAGTTCCCCGATGTCAAGAAGCGAGGAGGGACCGAAGGGGTGGCAGGCTGGGTTACACAGAGATAAAAGAGTGTTGGGACAGGCAGCGTATAAAAATAGGAATAGTAATATATAAAAAGTGTGTGTCAGAGGCAAACATACTTCACAAAATAAACCCGAGAAGAAGGAAAATATGTCTGCAGAGAGTTAAGACAGTTCTTTTTATTTATTTTTAATTGAAAGATGAACAGGAAGCTGTCCAGAGAGAGTGTTATGAAATATTCCGATGTATTATTCATAAACTTTGAATACACTTGTGCCTTCATACTTTATTTTCTGTAATAAGTAATGCAAATATTTTAAGGGCAAAGCAGGCAAGATTTGCAATGATTTATTTTTTTTTTGGGGGGGGGGCTGCATAATTATGCAGATAAAAAGAAAACAGCATGCAAACTGACCTGAGCTGAAAGATTGGCAATGTGATGGAACTCTCCACTTGCGCCTTGTTTGGCTGGCAGGATGGTATAAAATATGGGGCCGTCAGAGGAAAACAATGGCATATCCTGTTGTCAGGGACAGGGATAAAGAACCAACATCAATAAAGCTGGTGTGCAGCCAGTTATAAGAAGGAAGAATATGTTTTTTAGCAACATCAGCAAAACATACCTGGCGCTGGTTTTGCATTATATCAAGAGCCATTTTGTGTTTCTATTGAATTCAAATGAAACAGCATAAGAATCTATATTACTCAGTAATTGTATTTAACATAGTCTACATTTCTGTTTTAGCCACATTGAGAACACAAAGCTTAATGTGCTCATTAATTATTCAAAGAAGCATTAATAGATAATTAGAACTGACCAAAAATTGTTCTCCTTTAAAAAAAAGTGGAACAAGCAACAAATCCTGTGATGCATACCTCAAAATCTATCTCATGCAGCAAATGACTTTAAATATTAATCCAGTCAGAAAAGATTGAAAGAGTTTGGAAGCAATTTTAAATATCAACACTGTGTAAAAGACAACAACAACATAAAAACAACTCTATTCATTACTCTTACTGCAGCAGAGACCCAATGAATAAGGGTGGTTTACCTCCAAACAGGCCCCCGTGGTGGCCTCGCATACGCACAAGACTGATTGGTTCTGAGCACGGTTCAGCCAGCGAACAGCCAGGCGGGTACTGCTGATCCAGGTCACCATGGAGATGTAGTTGTCGCTGAAGAAATGATGCAGAAAACAATACAGCAAAGGGAAACATGTTTAGACATTTGTGATTATTTCAGACAGTTGGACAGGTGTTTCAGTTTTTGAAAGGCAGTACCTGGCACGGATAGAGTCTGGTGGTAACATCTCCAGGGTGTGTGCTGGACCATATAGATTCACCACAAACAGACTGACTGAGGGGATACTCGAACCAGCCTGCGAGCAAAAGTCAAACAAATCAAGTAGACATGCAGATGTTAACAATGAACCTTTTGAAATAACCCTCACCTTCGGGTAGGGAAAGAAGGTGTTTGACGGGTAAAGGCTCCCTAAAAAGTGTGGTATTTCCATCACAGGCGTGGCAGAGTTGTTGACGGTGAGGTACGCCAGCCGAGCACCATCCACAGACCACCAATGGGCAACATAAGTCAGAAGAATTTCCTCTATTTAAGAAAAATATAGCCTGTTATTCCCTGATATCGATATATTTGTCATATTATTTTAAGTTAGGTCATTGATCCCAAAGCTGGGAATCATCCTACCCTCATAGGTCCAGTCCGAGAGGCCGTTAATCACATTCGGCTCCTGGTCAGTGCTTGTGAGACGCAGGGGTTTGCCAGTCACGCTCTGTTTGTAGTAGATATCTCCGTCTAACACATAGGCCTGGCAGGAGCAGCACAGACATACAGGGCCAATCCATTATCAAACGGGACATTTCCAGGCACCCTTACTGACGGGCCAATTTGAACATCGGGAGGCATCCAAGCGTGAATGAATCACTGGCCAGCAGCACACCAGCAATACGTCAATATGTCTTTCTTTTGCCACTTAATGTGCAGTAGATGATCTCTGACAAGACCGTAGGTTAATAACAGCACACGGAAGTTTAGCTAATGATAGCACTCATGTCAAACAAACTAATTACAGAAGGCAATCACCGCTAATCTCAAATGCAGTTTAAGGTTGTCAATAAGAAAATGTCAAAATAAAGTGCTTTAAACTACTCCGACATACGTTGTAAATAGGTTTTGATCTTGCTAATAAATTAGATGAAGTGAGTAAGTTTAGATGAGGCTCACGAGCTGGTTCCCTTGTGGCCCCCAGGATGCGTATTGCAGTGCTGCCTTTTCCATGTCTGGAGGGTTAAGGTCCTGGAGGTCTCTGGAACAGACAGAAAAGCACAGGCACAAAGAGTGAGGTGCTAAAATGCATGTTCACACTTATTAGTGAACACAAAGCAAGGACCTTCATGGGGCCATGTCCTGGCGAGATTGTGTACTATAAGGACAAAATAGATAGATGCAATAACATAGCATGGAGGTTGGTTCATGCAACATTTTTGTATGGATGAGACTGTTTTCCTTCAGGACAGGCAAACATTTCCCTTCTAGGCATATTCAGACAATGATCAATATTGCAGGTCCTCTTGAAAATCACTTCAAACTAGGTTGATATAAAACATGTTTTGGGGTCATCTTCCAGGAGAGTACTTTCACTGAATTAATGCAGAATATGTCCAGGACACTGATGAATGAATGCATGTCTGACAACATGATGCTCTGATGCTTGGGGTTTTATTGTCATTTTTTTTAGCCCACAAGTTTATTGATTTCTCTCATGCCCAGTGCATCCCATGCATTAGCATTCCTGGTTCTACCTACCCCGTAGCCACATTGTAGATAGCATAGGAGGCTGTGAAGGACTGAGTGAACACCTGGAAGAGGTAAAGCATATCATGCAAACAGGTGTGCAGCACTTAAATGACAAAACACACATTTTAGTGCTCACGCGTGCACTTGTAGTGTGTGGTAAACCAAACACAGACTGTCAAGGACTCTGCTGAGGATCTCCAAGCAGTATGCAACAGGAGCTGTGCTTTACTTTTATGAAATCACTGAAGCAGTGCAATGCTTAGGCACAAGTAGGCTATCAAGCCAATTGCTCAACAATGTTGTTCAAATAAACAAGTTGGAATTGTTCTTTTAAAAATAAAGCAACAGCAAGTGACTCATAATGTGTTTATATGACCACTTATAAATGTTAATTATTACCAAGCAAACACCCAACTTAACCTACTATATTGAAGCACTGTCAGCAAATTCTCTTATATAACATCAGAATACCGGAATACCAGATCATGAATAGCCATAGGAAAGACGTAAGCAATAACATAAAAAATGAAAAGGTTTTCACAGAGGACATTCTCATTAAGAAGCATCATTACAGTTAATATCTATCTCAGTGAGGCTGGCATCTCTGTCGCAACCCTGACACCAGCGTCAGCCCGATGAATAATTAAATTAACTCACTGAAACAGACTAAAGACCAGAATCGATGAAAGTGCTTCTGTATGCTTGACTGTGTGTGTGTGTCTGAACCTCAATTGATCACAATTTTACCTGATGAATTCTAGGTTAATTATTGATCTGCTCTATTTCTTTTGGAATGGAAGCAAGCTATTTGTCCATTGGCTCTCGAAAATCTTTAGCCACCTTGAAAACTAGTCCCAAAAGAAATGAAATGTCACATCTTCTACACAGCATACTAGCAGCGAAATTGGATTTCTCTCTGTGCTGTTTGTCTGTTGAGCAGAAATACAAGGATAAAACTGCAGGTATAAAAGAAACACATTGTGAGGCTATCTAAATGAAAATGAAACTGGTAAGCCTATGCATGAATGTAAAGGGCTGTACAAGAAAAAAAAGCAGTGGTAGAACACAAAGCAGCTGCAAGAGGGAATCAAAAAGAATGACTGAAGCATACAGTGAGGACTTGGTGATGGAGAGAAGTAAAGAACAAGAAAGGATACAGAAAGGTCAAACTCTGTAGACGTCCTGACAGAAAGTATAGTGGACATGATGACATGAGCAAGTGTGATTCTTCAAGGGCATTGGCACCTGTTCTGTGTTTCTGATTGGCTTCTAAATGCCATGATTCTGCTTATGATTAAACATCAAAAAGCCTGTGGCAAAGATGAACATTATCATGTGTTGTGTGATAAACTGTTGTGCTGAGAGCATCTGTCTCAGAGAGGCACAGTGAATCCTAATGTGATTGCTAGTAACATGCCATAAATCCTGCACATCGCTCTCCTCTCCCCCTCCCCATGCTTTTCACTACCTGCCCCCTCTCTAAGAATCACTGGGGGTTTTCTATCTCTTGGTTTAAAGAAATCCCCAGATTTTGTGAGATACAGAGAGAAAGAAAAACATTGAGATTATAACACTATTGGCTGAAGAGCTGATAGTATTGTACCCTGCAGGATACTGTCATAAGATAATAGCCTGCTTCCTTTGCAGTATTGTCCCTGCCTTACAAGCATTTCAGCAGCTTTACAAAGCACTTGCCTTTGATACTGTCGCCCATCAGCATTTGCTGCAGAGCGCGCGCAACACTCCCTTGCTTTATTTGTCTCTAAACTGAACAGTGTTGGCAGGCAGGCTCCACTGTCCCTTGTCCATGCCTTTCAAACATTCCGCCATCATACTTTTGAAAAATAGCTTCTCCTCTGTTGCCCACAAACCTGCTTAATTCAATTTAAAGACATGCAGACATGCTCCCTGAGGAGCTCATATCCTCACCTCACTACAATGCATAACCTTTTATCAAAACCCATTTATTTTCACCCAGCACCGCAGGCACAAAACCTCCCCTAGAGCCTTTAGAGCAAATATAAAATCCCTTTAACTTCCATTCCCCTCCACCGCAGCTCTCAGCTTTAGCATCTTGTTCTTTGATAACCAATCTGATTGACTTCAACTGGTCATCGCATCTAAGGCCAAATGGTGCATATCACTTTTTTCTCTCTCTCCAACCCCCTCCCCTTCACTCCTCGGTCTTCTATTCTCCCCTTTCTCATCCTCGGCCACCCTCTCGCCGCTCTAGAAGCGCTGCTGATTGTAAACGTGCTCCAGTCAGCAAAAAATTACCCCCAGAGATAGACAGAAGAAAAGTGAGTGAGCGCAATGAATGAAGATGAGCACGGAGAGGGGGAAAAAAAGGGAAAATTTAAGAAAGGGGCAAATAAATTAACAAATAAATGTCGAGCCTGCACACACTTCTGCATTGATAGAATTTCTAAACCTGATTCCAGGTGGCATTCCCTCTACCTCTCTATTCTTTGAGTCTGGATGCGCCATATAAGAACAGACGATTCCTGCTGATATATTTTAAAAAGCTCCTTTGTCCCTCTGAGTCATCTGAAAAGTAATGGGATGTATGTCAACGGCCCTGTTATTCATTAAAGCGACATTTGTGACGAATGCTTAAGCACAGCTACAGATTCATTTCCCCGACACAGAAAAAAGAAAATTGGATGCAATGATTAAAGCAAACAAATATCTTCAACAAATATCTAAGAAACTCTCTCAAAGACGGGATGAGTGAGTGCACAGCGGCACATTTTAATGAAAATGTGGAGAAGATGTGCTGAGGGGCTTTCATTTGCTCCTAATTGTGTTTCCTCAAAGATTACACATTACACAAGTCGGCTGCCCTTTGAGGAAAGCGGCAACTATTTATTAATGGAGATGGAGTTTGCAGAGTGCAAAAGACTGGCTGGGTTTTTGTAACTATAGAGGAGAGATCAGTTTCACGTGCTCACAAAACCACTGTGAGCCGATTCTTATCTAAAACAACCTGCGATTGTGATTCTCATCAGTATCTTATTAAAATACCTCCACAACCTCCTTTATCCTCATCCATTCCAAGGTTTCACACCAATCACTGTTAAGCTTTCCTCAACCCACCCCCCCTGCACTTTCCTCTCTCAGCCAGTTTAAATATTCAACTCCCCATATGTTAGCTCAGTCATTTGGCTGGCTGCATTACAAAGCCAAAGACTGCTGCAGTAGCACAATTGGCAAACACACACACACACACACACACACACACACACACACACACACACACACACACACACACACACACACACACACACACACACACGCCTCAGCCTTCTCCTTTCTGTTGTCGCTTGCTCCCTGCATCTTTATACATTTGATTAGAATGCCTGTCACTGTTGTTTAACAGCCACTAGTAGACTGGCACACATGTAGGGCTTTAATCCTGGAACACAATTAATGGCTGTGAGTCTTGTTCTTGGCTAATTTCATAACAAATCATTGAAGAGAAGACTCACCGGTTGAATGTTGTACGCCAAGAGGACAAACCTCTTGTCTGCAGACACTTGGAATTTAGTCTTGGACAGATCCTGTGAATAAGAAAGATATGATAAGCAATGCTTTAAATGTTGGTAAGGACATAACCCCCTTTATGCAGTTACAGCTCACTTCTAATGGCAAGTGAGCGTGATATGACTTCAAATCTATTACACACTGACATGGGCTGGGATATGTTTTCAAATGAAAGTCATCTTAATTCATAACAATTATTTAAAAAAATATTTGAAATGTTGAATATGAATTCAATTTACTTAAACTGTCCTGCTATATAATAGAACATCATCTTTTATAATTATACAAAGAGCCTAATACTAGTCCACATAAACCAAATATATATATTTTCTCTCCTGACTCAGCATCTCACTCAATGAATTCTTCCCTGATTGTAACATAAGGTTTTGCCAACTGAATGCATTTTTCTGAATTGAATTCACAAAATCAACATGTCAAGTATTAGCAATAAAATAGTGGCTCATTCATGATTTTTGGTAAGCAAAACCATCCTAAAACTCCACACCCTACCCCAACACTGAAGACACTCATTCAACAACCTGACAGCACAACCCTGCTTTAAGCTCCTCAGCGATGACCCATATAAGTCAGTTGTGTCGTGCAGAGGCGGTGTTCAAAATGATGCCCCTGCTTGGAAAATTCTCTTTGAAGGCACGTGTTGAGGCCTCAAAGAACAGGCGGATTGGAGGGTAGACTGGGTACTAATAACACTGTCACCCTCCCAAATCTTTATTTATCTGCAGTATACGGCTCTCATTCTGTAAGCACCTCTCTATCGGCTAATCAATTGCCCCGGCTGTGCGTAAATTTCAAGTGATCAATATCTAAATCTGTTCCGTGGCCTCATAAGCCGTTGGTGTGGCTGTAACTCACCAGGGAGCTGTTGTCCAGCAGTGTTGTGGTGATGTTGCTGTTTAGGCTGAATGATAACACGTGGCCCTCTCTGGTACGCAAAGCAACTTCATTCTCTGGGGATGTTAATAGCACAGTTATTTGATGCAAAGTTCTATGAGCTATACTCTATACTCATGATGCATAATACAGTTCTCAGCCCTCTTCCCCAAAGTCTATACACTCACAGGGCTTAAATTGTCTACACCAATGTGAAAAAAATACATATAAACTCAGTAGGATTTATGCTCAATAGAAGATATGCTTATATTTTGCAATACAAAGACATTTTTTGTACAAGGATTGTGCAATTAATAGAATCAATTAAATAACTGAACAATTAAAAGTTTAAGAACGCATAAAGAAGGTCTAGGCTTTGTTGCCAGGACCATTTTCTTTTTGTCATTTCCTATGTTTATTGCCCAACTACTTTTGCTATCCAATTTAAAATCTCTACAAATAAAAAGAAAATTGCATTGATTAGTTGCAATTTCCTTTTGTTTGCCTCTCCAAACTGGGACGTCACTGACAACTGTCTACTGTAGCAGGTAATACATTTAATATTGTCACAAGAAGCCCACTTAATTACAGGACTACATTTTACAAGGCGCTTTTTTATTAAAAGACTGAAAACGTTGCTGCATTGGCCAATAGGAAAAATATTGTGATTGAATATTGATCCATACCATTCAACCAGACTACAGAGGGGTCGTGAACTTTGAACTCTTCACTTTCCAGGTCCTCCATGGTGAGATGGGCACGGAGTAACAGGTGAGACTCATCTTTGGAGACAAACGAGAGAGAGAAACTAATGAAAATGTCAAGTTTTTTTAATCTGCTTTTGTTCTGTGTTTCTTACCAGGTGTGAGGATGATAACCGAGAGAATAACCAGAGACATTACGGCCAGGATCACCACCATTGCAATGCCGATACCCTTCCAGTTCCGTGGTGGACCGTCTGTACTCCCCAGGTCCTGATAGGAGCCAAATACACACCACCACACAGGCATATTGATGAATGTGAGTACAGAGTGGTAAAGAGGGAGACGAGATAACATTAGTGCTGCTTCATTTCCACAGTCTCACAGACACCCTTCACTGACAGGCATATCAGTAGAGCAGAGCCTCGGGGGATTGAGACCAGCCTTCTCTTCAGCTGCGCACAGATTTCCCACAATTACACTAATTTTCCGAACAAGAATGGCATAAAATCATTTCATATGAGACACCAGACCATAATTGGAGCGGCAATTTGGGCCAAGCTGTGGCTTTTTTTCTTATCACTGCTTCATTTCAGCTAGTGTAGGCTGAAGGGACATGTGGCTGATGAAAATCTAAAGGAATGTACAGAGTTATCAAGAGATGTGTAAGTCTGGGGATAAAATAGCTAATAGCGAAATAGCTGCAAAACGTTGCTCATCAGGTTTAAATGGGGGAAAGTGAGTCATGAAAGAACTGACTGTTGTGAAATATGGACATAGCTAAAGCCACAAAAACAGCAAATTGTGAAAATGAGTCCTTGCATATATTCAATGTGCAATCGGAGGGAAATGATAAAACCCTGTGTCAGTATCAGTCACAATTAAAAACCATCATGTGGTGTTCAGCGTTCGGCTCGCTCATAATAAGTGGATGGCACATGCCCGCTGAAGTGTAAGAGTTCAATCACAGAGCAACCATAAAACTGCCTTTATAATAGACGCCCTCCCCTCAGGCGTAACCCTTGTGGCCTTTTTTGCCTCAGTTACCCTACTCCTGGCTTCAGAAGCAGGGCATCTGTGTGCTTTCCTGCTATCATGCTTTATAGGTAGCACCAGCTGTCCCCAAATCAGTGCCACCCGGATAACTGCACTTCCTCTTCCTGCCCACATGTCCATGAAATGAACATCTCAAGTTTTGGCATCATAGGATCTCAAACAGACAATTTATATATATTAATTATAAACACCTTAGCTAACTGATTCCAGGTTGTTTAGATGGTACTGTTATTACAAAATGCTATGCTTAGTATACAACTGAGATGAAAGCTACCTGACTTCTGCTCTGCCTCTTCTACTGTACTTGCAGAGCAGGACTCCAGCCCATGTCTCATCTTTAATAGATCACTTCAGCTTCAGCTTTGAGAAACTATTCAAATAGAAGCACCACCAGTTGCACCTGTAGGAACAAGTGTGAGCACTCGCTGCAGGCCAGACCTGGGTGATTGATGCCCAGAGCGTTGTATCTCCAGGCCCTTTTAACACCAGGCTTTATCTCATTCTCTGTTCCTGGCACACACAGAGTGAACCACTATAAAAGCCCTCAGATAACAAAACCCACACTAAGATGTTAAGAGTATACATCAAATACTAAGCAAAACTCTGCACCAAGCTCTTTCTATATTACACTTTCTTACAGCACTGTAGTAAAATGCATACATGAAAACCTTTATGCATTATCTAAAATGCTAGTTCTAGCTCTGTGTGCAACCCTACAGGTTTAAGTGGGGGTCATAGTTTGTTTCCTTTCTGGCAGAGATAAAGAATGAGATTCTTATGTATACTCTTACATTTTATTACACACAAAACTCTATATGATCTTGAAAAACACATTTTGAATGACATTCTTTCACTGGCTAGAGTCCATTTTGATTTCCAAACCCTTTCTCTAACCATTGTGCTCATGGTGTTAATGATGCACTGGTCCTATAATTCCCCTGGGCCCAAACATTAAACCACACTTCCAATTAAGATTGTCTCATTTTTCCAACAGACAGGAGAATCCTATATTTGTCTGAAGAAGGAGTTCCGTCACACTTGCAAATGAGACCCAGATGCACTGAGCTGAATCCCCAGACAGAGCAGAGGCAAGGCTGCCGATGACGACTGCTGTTGCAGTGTGTAGGATCTAATGCAGCATAAACTCTTGTTGCTGTATGTAAGTGGATACCGAGCTGTCCAGTGTGACAGACCAGACCTGTCTCCAAATGCAGCCTAATAGACAAGGAAGTCATTTTTACAAAATATTCTGCTGAGCCAGATCAAATATTAATCATTTCTCAGTGAGCCATCTCCATTATTCAGCCTGCTTGATCCGAAAGGAGCTGGAAATAAAGATGAGCCAAGACGAGGCGTCACTCAAACACCAAAAGGCGCACAAATGCATAAGCATGGTCTTTATGGATAATTCTTGTGACGGAATACCCTTGAGAGGTTTTAGGGTAAACATTGCAAAGTTGCATTACAGAAAAGTCTGCTTTTTCTTTGGCAGCAGCAATCAAGGATTTTCATACAACCAAATGAGTGAATCGATAAGACACACAGTTGTACAAGGTCCACAGGGAAACAATTAATATACATAATAGAGACTTTCAGATAGAGAGCCAACATCATTTCTGTAAAGCATGACAATTCTGTGTAAGGTAACTATTTTAACATATCTACCAGCTCAACATAATGAGCACAGTTATTTGACTGGAACAGGTTTTTAAAAAATCACACAAGAGGATCTTAGCTAACAAATTTATTTTTGCTTAGCACATCAGTGAAAATCAAACCAATGATATTGATTGAGTTTACAAAAAGAAGCTACTCAAAACACTATTACTCAATCTACACAGCATGCAGCACATCTAGGTTGTGCACAGACCAGGCTGTGCTATGAATTCATAAATTAGACTCAGGGGACCTCCTTAACTCCATCTTCTATGTCTTTGAGGCACAGAGAATCCTGCCATAAATCACATGCAGAGGAATGAGGGAGCAGTGTGTGCTGCTCAGAGACACCACTTCTGTATACCTCTAAGCCGGTGATGATGTTTATTACACATATGACATTGGCAGAGGCATAAATGAAACTACCAATATAAAATGCAAAAATTTGTGTGCAGATACAGTTGTGCACATAAGTTTACATACCCTGTCAGAAATTGTGATTCATTGGCTGTTTTTCAGAGAATATAAATGAAGTTTTGAGGCTTGTCTCTGTGTTGTTTGGCGTATTGTAAGCGGGATGCTTTGTAGCATTTGCTTAGTAATGGTTTTCTTCTGGCGACTCAACCATGCAGCCCATTTTTCTTCAAGTGCCTCCTTATTGTGCATCTTGAAACAGCCACACCACTTTTTCCTGTATTATAGCTGAAGTTGTTTTGGGGTTTGTCTTTGCATCCCGGAGAATTTTCCTGAAAGTTGTGGCTGAAATTTTTGTTTATCTTTCCGACCTTTTCATTTTCCACTTCTTAATTAGAGTTTGAACACTGCTGATTGGCATTCTAAATTCCTTGGATATCTTTTTGTATCCCTTTCCTGTTTTATACAGTTCAATTACCTTTTCCCGCAGATCCTTTGACAACTCTTTTGATTTCCCCATAACTCAGAATACAGTATAGAAACAATACTGATTACAAGCAATCAGATACAGCTGAGGATGGTTACTGTTAGTAACCATTCAAATCTGTTTGTGTCAACTTGTGTGCATGTTATCAGGCCAAAATATATGTAAACTTTTGATCAGGGTCATTTGGGTAGTTTCTGTTGTTATTATGATTTAAAAAAGAGTAAACACAGTTGTTTGACAATAACTTTACCCAACAACTAACATAGAGTGAAAGAAAGGTTTTTGTGTTATCATTAATTTTCTTTGAAAAATAGTCAATTAAATCACAAATTCTGCCAGGGTATAAACTTATGAGAACAACTGTACATGCAGCCCTCAACATAGCTGTTACGCTTCTTATTTTAAAGATTTTCTATAATTGGTCACAAAGGGAAGCTGGAGATTAACAAGTAACACACATGTGTTTTACTGTGTTGATAACTCTTACTGACCAATTTAAATGAAGGTCATCATTATTACAGCAACACAAGCTTCTTCTGATCTTGATAAAACTCCAAACTAGGCGATGTTTTCTCACATCTAGAAGAATGTCTGTGCTCCCACTCTCTGCAAAACTATTTTGGTTTTTCTAATGTCGCTTTTTATCTCCAAAAAGCAGTAGGTGGTACACACGACATATGGGACCATCAGGGCCCTCAAGGTTATATCCAGACAATGCAGCACAAGTCTCAGCGGAATAAAAGACTTGCCTTTTCAGCCTTTACTACTGAAAAGCTGTCTGACTATGCGTTATTCTTTTTATGCACTCATCATAACTAAAAAGGTTCCTGTGTAGACTATTGCACTGTATGTCTGGCTGAGTGCCTTGGGAAACAGCATCAGTGCAGAGCTGACATGACATGGACACAAAGTGGGAGAGAATGTGTGCCATACAAAAATCAGAAAACATTACACTTTCATAAAATATTCTTACTCTTTTACTATAGCTGTGTCAAAATCAATCTTAGATAGAAAAAATTGCCAGATAATATTTAAATCTCTTTGATAAAGCAGTCAATTTGCCGATATGACTAAATGACAGAAAATGGAATATCCTCCCGGCGTAAATACACTGTGCCAATCTGCAGACTAATGAAGCCACCATAAGAGTGAGAAGATGCAGTTTGCCTCATTAATTGCTTTACTGTGCAAATCATATCGATTGAATTCTAGGTCATGGGACGCTGCGACATTTGCAGGTAATGAATGGACTCTAAGCTCTGCAGCCGTGTGTGTGGCCCTTTTCAAGACAACAACGCGTGGGACAATTTCACCTAATCACACCACTGTAAGACTTGAGGTGTTGCTTTGCACTTTGCAAAGTATCATGTTCTAACCAAGTTTTACATTACACAAACATTTACAAACAAACTAAAACTAATTGGTCTGAGCACACGGTTTTCTAACAGTGTCTAACAGATAATGAAATAATGTTTGGGGTCCACAGTGCACCCAGATATGGTTTAATTATACAGCTGACAAAGTTTGAATCAGTGCATCAAGCAATGGATAATTTATATGTCAACAATTCTTGACTTAAAAAGTATTAGTTCCAATTTAGAAAATGCATAGCTAACTATTACAACCATGAATTTATAGAATGATAGTCGTGTTTTGAGTAAAAGTGCCATAAATTAACCACAAAAGTTGAATTCTAGCCTATGCTATATTTTGAAACAAAAGCTATTAAAATAATTTATAGAAACAAAAATTTTAATGATTTTGGTCAATGTACACAAAATATAGAGAAGGATGTTGGTTCAGTTCTTTTGCACTACATCTTCAGAGCACAGGGATAATTCAATCATACAGTGAGGTCTGGAGAATAATGAAGCCCCTTTGTCACTGAACAACTACACAATAAATGAATAACAGAAAAAGAAATCCCTGCATCCAAAAAGGAACCAGGCTGCTGTTCTGGTGTAAAGTCTGTATGGGACAGAAGGGCATGAGGCATTGGACGTCGAGTGGGTTACTACACCAGCGGCACCGCAGTGCACAGACTCCAGTTGCCCAGCAGATGGATAAACCGGAAAGTCTTAATAGACAAACAGTGAAAAACACCTGTATTATTTTTATGTTTGTTGTATTGTGGGCTTAAATTGTCACGATTTCTCCACAGCAGACACAGATTATATTATTATAACCTAGATTATCAGACGGCACACACCCAAATACATTCACATGAAAAGAGTGAGTGAAAAGAATAAAGAGAGGCACATACCAGCTCCGTGGTCATGTTCTGTTGAGTTGTGGCAATCATTTTAATCCGCAAACAACCTCTGTTTTCAGCCTGAAACCCCAACGAGCAGCCGTACTGTTGTCTTGCAGAGCTTCACCTGCTCTGCTTCTGCTTTTCGCAAGTTTGTACTGTGAGCTCTAGTGTTCTTGGTCTACCCCCCTCTCTCTCGTTCACGACTATCACAGTCACTATCCTCCTGTTTCCAACTCCTTAGGCAATAGGTTATTGAATGGTTTGGAAATTAATCATGGCCGATGACTGCATCTGCATGCTGCAAAATACATTTACAGTGCTTTAGTTCACATTTGAAGTCAGTATATTGTAATTATAGGCTTCCACTTTAAGATAAACAAGCGCGTAAATGCAGGTTTTCTAAGTTAACGCTTTCCTAATATTTAAATAAATAATAGCTTGCCTACTCTTTAGGTCTATATTACGCTGATAATAAAATCGGATTAATTATCCTACTATTGTGACGAATATGCCTCACACACTAAAAACATTATATATATTCGCGTTGGTGGGCTATTTAATCTCCATTCTGTGACAAAGCCTACCCTTCAAACTTCATAGCAGAATTACCAACGGAGTAACAGTGGTCGTTATTTTTCCACGCATTACTCCAAAAACTGACGTCGCCACAGGATAATTTATCTTTTGCCGGATAGAAAATGCTTCTCACGTGTTTTCAATATTATTTTTCTTTGTTTTCAGTGTGTTTATGAAGTCAGTTAGCTGATTACACTTCTAGCTTATACTTATATACTACTATGTAACCTGTTTCTTAACGAATCGCATACTAGTTTGACTTGTACGTTCAGTTATCGATACACGGCTTTGTGATGGGTTTATTTTGAAGCTAGGTAATTCAAAAATAGTAATTTCCTGTCCCCTATGAATTTCCGGAAACTTGACCAAGCGCAGCGCTCTGTTCTCCGTTCATTGGCTAAAGGCAAAATTTGAAATGCGTGGCGCTCCAGTCGACAAAAGCTGTGGACTGATGCGGGCAAAAAGGGCAATGAGTTTGGTCGCTAAAGGAGTAACTGTTATCTGCGCAAATTATAGGCTTAACGACTGCATAACGACAAATTTCCAGTCAGACGTACTTCATAAACAACAAAGGTAATTAACCGTAGTTTGTAGTTTTTACTTATTTTTTTATAACGCGTATTAGTTAAGTAGCTACTTAATAACAGCTAGCTTTTAACGGTAGACCGGTACTAGCTATAGCTAACTAGCGTCAGTTAACAAGTTGACGTTTTAAATGTTAGTTACTTACACTTGTATTGTAAATCAACAGTAAACAGTGTTGGGCAATAAACATTTAGTCTATCTGTTAGTTAAATTTCTTAGTCAGGGCAAAAAAATCAGAAGCTCTGTGTATCTATAGTTAATCTTTCCAGTTTATTAGAAGAAACCTTTTTCTAACTCCCCAATAACAATAATACTATAAAACTAACTGTTAAAAAGGGTAATGCTACGTCAATTTTGTTGATCACTTGGTCCTCACGTTTTGATAAATATGAATTGTTTGTAATCAGTTTTCTTCAACGTAATTTATTTATTTTCTGCAGGACTTTCATGATGGAGGCCGCACTGCTGAACCTCCAGGGCTTGTATGATAAACTGCTCACTAACGTCGATATGCTCAATGAGAGTATTGAGCCAAGTAAGTAGTTTGTTTTGTTTTTAATATTTTAGGCAAATAACTGAAGTTGCTGTTATGCCCACATATGCTGTCACTTGTTAGGCTTCATTCAGATGGCCCAAAACTTTAATGACTGTCGTCGTAAGTGGCTGAAGGCGGAGCAGGACCTTGGTTCTTTCAAAGAGATCCTCACTAAAACTGAGACAGAGAGAGGAGCCTTGGAGGTTAAACTGAAGCATGCCCGAAATCAAGTTGATGTTGAGATCCGGCGAAGACAAAAGGCTGAAGCTGACTGTGAGAAGTTGGTATGTAGCGTCAAAGCAAAATCTCTAATTTGCATTAATGTCATGAGTCATTTTGATTTGTATGATTTGTATGTACAGGATCGCCAAATTCAGTTAATCCGAGATCTCCTGACCAGCGAAGGATCCTCTAATAGCATCCAGCTCAGTGCAGAACAGCGCTCGGCTTTGGCGTTCCTCAATGCACACAACAAAACAGCATCCAACCTGAATACAAGCCGTAGGTAAGAAAGTGCATTTTAACAATAATTTATGGGTAAGATTTGGACACCCTCAAAAGTTCTCATACTTCTTTTTCTTGGTGGAGTTGATTGGTTGTTTCGGTTGACAAAAATACATCTTGGGAATACAAACTGCCATGTCTTACTTTTAATGAGTTTCTTTCTACAGATTGACAACAATAGATGAATCTGCCTCTATCTTATCAGACATTAGCTATGATAAAACAGATGACTCGCTGGTAAGTGACATGCTTTTCTTTTCAAATAAAATTAAATGTAAATGTTCATAATTGCCTTTTATTTTATTGTGACTTTTGTAATCTCAATATGACAGGACTGGGATTCTTCTAATATGAGGACAGTGAAACTCAAAAAGAGAGAGAAAAGAGTATGTTAAAAGCATGAATACAATGAAAACATTCTTTAATGCAGACTTGTTTAAGTAATTGGTGTCTGCTGTTGGTATTATATATTGTATTATAGCGCTCCTCAAGAAATTGCATTGATGGGCCTCCAACTGCTTCCAAAAGGTCTCGATCAACAGGCAAAACTTCAGGGGTGGTAAGAATTTCAAAACTTACATGGTACATTTTTAGTACTGTGTTGACTGTTTCCCAACTGGCTAACTAACTTCACCAGTTGTTTAGCTATAAATTTTAAACAGACTATTTACCATGCTTCTCTTTATCATCATCAGGGAAATGAGACCCTTGTAACAAAGACCACAGTATTGTTTCCTGTGGACGGGGGGCCTGTTGAGGCTGTTTCCACCATTGAGACTGTACCCTACTGGACTCGCAGTAGGAGAAGGACTGGTAATATATATAATGTTTTTTTTTTTTTTTTTTTAATCAAATGTAAAGCCTTGGGTGTTAATCGGCCAATTCTAATTTGGCCTAATTTTACATGTATGAAGGTTGAGTTGGCAAATACAGACGTCACTGCAATACAGTTAACTTTATTTGTCAAAGGCAAGCTGTGATCTAAATTAAACAAAAAAATACAAATGCAACCTCAAGCCATTTATTTCTCATATTTCTGCAGCTGCTAAGGATTGGGATTCTGAATCTGTCAAGTCTGAGGATGTGTTAAAGCAGCCCAGTAATTCTGAGCGACAGATGAAAACTCAGCCTAGCACTCCACAAAACCATGGAGGTGTTCGTCTTCATGAGTTTGTCTCCAAAACGGTGAATACTTTTTTTTATTTATTTATTCAGCTGTAGATTTTTTTTATATAAACCAATCTTTTATTTTTTTATTACCTTTTGTCTACAGGTGATTAAACCTGAATCATGCGTGCCATGTGGGAAGAGAATCAAGTTTGGAAAGATTTCACTCAAATGTCGTGACTGCAGGGTCGTCTCTCACCCAGAGTGTCGTGAGCGCTGCCCCCTGCCATGCATCCCTAACCATGGTGCTACACCAATTAAAATTGGAGAGGTAAGTGAGAGCATTTAGAAGCAGCATTTGTAATATCTAGTACATTATTGCGAAAATATATAGAAGGTAATTGGTCATTCAACCTTTTTATTTTCTGCCAGGGTGTCTTGTCAGACTATGTCCCAGAAAGTTCCCCCATGATCCCACCTCTTGTTGTTCACTGTATCAGTGAAATTGAGCAAAGAGGACTGCATGAGGTAAGTCCTCTCCCCCTAATATGACAGATTTTCATGGAACTGTTAAGCCTGAGGTCTTAGTTGTTAGCTTTAATGTCTTCCTCTTAATTTCACACAGAGAGCTGTAAACAAAACCTAACAATCTGTTCCCTGGAAGATTAAATGTGTAATTGGCTTGTGGATGGGCTACCAGTCTGTTTGTCTGTACTTTCACTGAGTAATGTATGAGTGTAGCGCTGCTGTTACTTCAGTTTCTTTTCTCCGTTATGGGTCTTATTTTTCATCAAATGTTTTTAAGTGCATAACTAATTCTTTGTTACCTACCAGTTTTGTTTGTTTGTATGTAAATGTGACACTTGACCTTTTATCTCTCAGGCTGGACTATACCGGCTATCAGGCGCTGATCGTACAGTAAAGGAGCTTAAGGAGAAGTTTCTCAAGAGCAAAACTGTTCCTGTCCTCAGCAAAGTGGATGATATCCACGCCATCACTGGACTCCTCAAGGACTTTCTACGAAACCTAAAGGAGCCGCTTCTTACCTTCCGTCTCATTCAACCCTTCATGGCTGCAGCCGGTATGTGTTACTGCTGGTGGTGTTTTATCTTATATCAGAAGGGGGTGCTTGGCACAAATGCTATGTTAGAAATTGAAAAGAATGTAGGTTAGTTATTGAAACATCTTTAACTTTTATGGATCAGTGGAAGAACACACTGGGCACATTCACTCGTGAATTGACAGTTACAAACGCATAAAGTTGCATTCTCTTTTTTAGAGGTTTCCGATGATGACAACAGCATTGCTTTGATGTACCAAACAATTGGTGACTTGCCACAGCCAAACCGAGACACCCTGGCTTTTCTGGTCCTTCATCTCCAGAGGTTAGTGTCTACAATATTGTATATAATTTTTCAGGTGAAGACATAAAACATTTGACATATTTGTGAAACATGCAGGGTGGCAGACAGCATAGACACAAAGATGGACATTAGCAACTTGGCTCGAGTGTTTGGTCCAACTATTGTGGGTCATGCAGTCCCCAACCCGGACCCAATGACAATCCTGCAGGATACAAAACGACAGCCAAAGGTGTGCTGACTTTTTTATGTTTTGATAATGAGTTATCTAAGACTACTTCTTATATAACCCTATGTATGTGATGACAATTGAATTCTTGACAGCCCTTCTATTTATAACATTATACTTAAGAATATACACACGGCACCCCACACTTAATTCGCCTTTGTTGTGCCTTAAGCATCTTTTATAACCAGCCTGCTTGTGTTGGCAAAGTCTGAGGCAATACACTGAAATCTCATTAACATTCTTTTTTACTGATCCCATTCTGTTAAGGTTGTGGAGCGCCTGTTGGCTCTGCCTGTCAACTACTGGGCCCAGTTTGTGATGGCAGAAAATGAGCAGCCAAACCTAGATCACCTTATCATTGAGAATGCAAACTGCTATGCTACCCCTGAGAGAAGTAGGGCTCTTTGTTGTATTTTAAATGTGTGTACAGTCAGGTCCATAAATATTGGGACACAACACAATTCTAATCTTTTTGGCTCTATACACCACCATTTGAAATTAACGAACAAGATGTGCTTTAACTGCAGACCTTTAGCTTTAATTTGATGGTATTTACATCCAAATCAGGTGAACGGTGTAGGAATTAAAACAGTTTGTATATGTGCCTCCCACTTTTTAAGGGACCAAATGTAATGGGACAATTAGCTGCTCAGCTGTTCCATGGCCAGGTGTTTATTATTACCTCATTATCCCATTTTTTTTTAAGCGGGAGGCACATATACAATTCCTACACCGTTCACCTGATTTGGATTTAAATACCCTCAAATTAAAGCTAAAGGTCTGCAGTTAAAGCACATCTTGTTCGTTAATTTCAAATGGTGGTGTATAGAGCCAAAAAGATTAGAATTGTGTTGTGTCCCAATATTTATGGACCTGACTATGTCCAGTGGCCTCCAAGTGTAATGTTTATACTCTTTGCAGTGAGTATCTTGGGGCCACTAACCACTCCAGAGCATCAGCTCAATAAAACGCCCTCCTCAAGCTCCCTGTCACAGCGCATGAAGTCCTCCCTGACACCAAGGTAGGTGAACATCTGCGTCGCAGTAGTCTTAAGAATATTTAAGATTGAGTGTAGTGCTGATTCAGGTGTACATCTGGAATGGGATAATTGCCAGCTATCATTAATTATTGGCGTTTTCTGTTTCAGATTTGGAAGCAAAAGCAAGTCGGCTGTAGGATTTTCTCGCCAAGGAAAATTCTTTGCATCTCCTCTTCTAAAATAATATTTTTTATTTTACACACGCATATGTAAACATTCTCTGCTTATCTTTTATTTCCCTGTTTTAATAATTCTGTGGCTAACTTTTACGTGTTTTTTTTTTTTTTTGTTTAGAAAAATTTATCTATGCACATTATTCCAGTTGCTGTTGCATTAGTAATGTAAATTCTTTTTAGTTCAAAAGATATATTATTCTGACTTCTTGGGAGTGTTGTTTTGATAAGACTTGCTTGCAATTGTACACTTATCAGTTGTTCAACTCATGTGTCACTCAGAGGTTGAAGAACTGGTTTAAATGCATTTCATCTAAAGTCTTTGGTGTACAACAGGTTGTAAAGAAATGTTTGCTGTGTGTTTTTAAAAACGTTTTTCTTTTTTTTTTTCTTTTTGTGTTTCTAATTATATATGCTAGACAAGCTTCAGAACTGATTTGTTGTTTATTCCCTGGTGGGGGGCAACGTTCACAATTGCAAACTACCATGTTTTCTCTTGAAGAATATTTATCTGAACTATAAACTCTTAAGTCATTTCATGTAACTGTAGCATTTGAACGGTGTAATTGTACTCAAAGCATTTGTCCTTTTAAAATTTGATGCTTTAAAATGTGCATAAATGATAAAATACAGTACATTTTGTTGTATACCTGTTGTCGTTTTGCTTTAACTACAGATTTTAAGGTTAAATATTTACAAGCTAGACCTTGATTTTTTTTTTTTTATTTGACTTAATAAAAGAAAACTGGACATTAAACTTGTATATTTCTTTTACCTTATTTGATAAGATAGACATGAAACAAGCTCTGAGAGAGGGGAATGAACCCGGGTCTCCTGGGCATATGGGATACGCTCCACTAGGTGAGCTATCAAGGTGCCCCAAATTTGACATTTGACCTTTAATTGATAGGATAGTAAATTGACATGAAACCGGGTGAGAGAGGGGAATGGCATTGGGCAAATGACTTAAGCAAGGTCTCAAATTTCGAAAAAAAAATATGAACATTGACCAATACTCTGAAAAAAGGTAAACTTTTATTGGTTTAGAGTTTGTGTAAAAAACATTACAATTACAACTTCAATTACATTAAACTAAAACCAGGGCCAGAGAATAGGAGTGTTTTTTCTGTACTGCTGAAAGGCTGGGTCAGATCCCCACTTCCTCATGGCTTGTTTCTCTAGGATGGGAACACCACTCACGTAGCGCAGCAGGAACCAGACGAAGAGTGGCGATATTGCACTAAGGTACTGTGGGCCCTGCATCACCGATGAGGCTGACAGCCAGAGGCCTGCCCATTGCAGGATCTCTCCGCAATAGTTAGGATGTCTGCTGTAAGCCCATAGTCCAGTCCGAATGAACTTACCCTGGGGGGACATGGTTAAATTAGATAGAGTTGTTACATGCAGTGAAGGAGGCATTAATTCATTTTGGGCTGAACAGGGTACAGGTCTATTACTTACAGCATTTTCTGGGTCACTTTTAAAATGCCATTTCTGCTGGTCAGCAATTGCCTCAAGAGAGAAGCCAAGGCCCCATATACCCCACCCAATATAGTCTCTTGTACCAAGAGGCACATCACGTTTTTCACTGTTTAACATAAGAGTGGGTAGCAGGGTCATAAATACCCACACCGCTATAAGAAATACAAACAAAAAATGAACTTGCATTAATAGTGCATCCACTGCCAAGATACAGAATAAATGCATTTAATGAATTGAAACAAGACAGATTTATGCAAGGCCCTCCTCCCATGAAATATGCTGGGTTAGTGAAGAACTATGTTAATAAAGTTCACAGAAGAGGGTGTTAACAATGCTTAAAAATCCTTGAAGTACCTTGGAGAGTCCAGTATATAAAGAAAGTCCCTGGGCTGTCTCTGACATTGTTAAACCTACGATCAAATCCGTCCTTCAAGATCCGCATAAAAAGGAATGTCCCCAGTCTGCAAAGAGAACATGGTTAACATTGACTCACATTAACCATGGCATTATTCATTAACCTGACTTTAGGGTTCTACATTTATTAGCTCTCCCGCTGACCTTGTCAAAGACCAGCCATAACTTAAATTGCACAAACGCACTCCTTAGACTAAGACAATAATTTGTTTGTTTTTTTAGGTTTTTAATATAGGCCTGGGATGAATGTGTTTTACAAGACTACATTTCTTACCTGAATCCCCACGCTGTCACTAAACTGGTCTGTATATTCTGCCGGACATGTCTGGCTCCTCCCCAGACACGACTGAGGTGAGCAAGTAGTATAAATGTACCGGATCCTGGGAACAAAAAGGTCATAGTGACAGATTTAAGGTGGTTCACACATGGCAGATGAGTTTACCTGTTGCAGGATAAGGCGTGTTCAATAAATCTTTTACCCAGGATGCTTATAGACGAATGATTCCAAAGTTCAAGGGTAAAATATCTATCAGCACAGATCATTGTGGAGAGCCAGACAAAGACGTGTTAAAGAAAAGTAGAAACGCAAGTTGTTTTTTGAAATCCGAAAGAAATTCATTCCTGTGTACAGGTATGAAAACTTGTTTTATATTTCAATTATTTAATTTCAAATATGTACTACAGGTTAGTTAACAGTGACTGTAATGTGCTGTGTGTACTAAATGCCTGTATCTTGTGTCTTAAGTCTTAAACATACAGCTATTGCATGCTTTAACTTTACCGACTAGACATTTTTACTTGTTTTGTAAAAATAAAAAATAGAAGCACATGTTCTGTGGCTACAAAGATCAACTTTTTATGTTTTAAAATATCCATGTAGAAGATTTGAGCATTGCAAGCTGTAGCTTTTGTACATAGGCTTCAGAAATTCCTTCTGACCTGAAGACGGGTTATACCAGTCTTAACTGGAAGGGGGAGCTCTTCTGCTCACAACAAAGCAGTTTAGGTAACAAGGGTTTTGTAACGATGATCCTTCGATATAATTCAGGTCTCTAAAAGAATAATCTACTTCAAATCAAGAGATTAAACCAAAAGATTTGTATACTACTTAGACCCGTGTTCAATCCTTGCTGGTTTTATTTAACTCATTCATCTCCGCATGGCAATCAAAACAGGAGAGAAACAAATGTTGAGCTACTACTTGACATGTTCATAATGAAATATGTTCGTAAATACCTGCCAAATCGTAGAACTTCTCTGTTTTGCACGCCGCTGCCAGTGCCCACCCGGCCCACTGGATGCCCACGTCTGTCAGGGCACATCTGACCAACACACTCCCCATGATTAGGTTCTGCAGTCCGGCCAACAGCTCCAGGGAAAAGTAATTCGACATCAACACTCGGAAGATATGTAAACAGTCAGAGTAAAGTTCACTAGTGCCATACTGTCAGTGGGCGTGGCTGAAGGAACTCTAGGAACTCTGGGTGTTGTAGTAAAGAGATTTAGTGTTTTTCAAACTAAGGTCAAGATGCAGGCAAAGGCCACAGAGCCTGAAATGATCCCTGCTTTGCTCAATAACATGGACACAGATAAAGTTTGCATTGAAATACATTTACTTCCAATATAGCATATCATCTAACACATAATTTTCGCTTCTCTCAGTAAAAAGAAAAATGGCAGAAAGCAACGGTCAAAAAGGCAGCTCCAATGACTTTGCTCGAAAAGTCCAAAGGCAGCTGAGCCGAGGCAAAGAAAAGGTAATTGTTGGAAAGTTGATTTAATAAAAAAAATTTAATAAAAAAAAAAAGATGAGACTGAGATGTTAATGATTTGTTACAGGTACTACAAAAGCTGGGAAAGACAGTGGAAACTAAAGATGACCAGTTTGAACAATATCTTCAACAGTTTAATGACCAGCAGGTAAAACCACTAATATTAATATTACCGTTATTAAGCTCAAACTATGGGCCCCTGGGTTGCATATTTAGTTAAGATTTTTTTTTTATTATTCTTAAACTAATTTATTTGCAGACTGATGGGAACCGTATTACTAAGGACCTAAGAAACTACCTTAATGCCATTAGAGGTAAAACTGCTTTAACACATAGACTTGAGGCTTCAGAAGATCTCAAAGCATTTTATTTATTTTTATAGACATGCGTGAAACTTCAAGACGTCTTTCCCAGTCTCTGTTCGATGTTTATGAAGCTGGCTGGGCAGGAGAAGAGGACCTAGGAGCCATCGTTGAGGTTAGATGAAAATTTAACTTAAAATACAGAAGCTACCAAAATTTTTTGTAGGTAGCAGCAGAATTACATTCCACTGCCAGGAGACTTAAACTCCACTTTTTCCTTCCTCCCTTTATGCATAATTAATGTTATATTTATGGTGTGCCTTTTAATAAGGGGGAGGACCTCCTATGGAATGACTACGAGGTGAAGCTATTAGACCAGGCCATACGCACCATGGAGTCCTATGTGTGCCAATTCCCGGATGCCAGGGTAAGGCAAACAAATGTGAGCCCACAGTCGTAAAAAGGGCCCGAAAGGAAAGACACAAAAACCAACATGGACGCACACAGTCTCAACACTCCTGGATGATCTTTTATCTGTAGGAGAAAATTGCCAAAAGGGGAAGAAAGATGGTGGACTATGACTCCAGCCGCCACCACTTGGAAGCACTGCGGACTGCAAAGAAGAGGGATGATGTCAAGATTAACAAGGTCATGCATGGTGACACACACCCCACTGATCTTTCATTCATTCATTCATTCACATGGATTTATTAGTCATTCAAAATTCAAATAATGCTGCATTGTTTGCAGGCAGAGGAGGAGATGAATGCTGCCAGAAGTGTCTATGACGGAATCAACAATGAGCTCAAAGAAGAACTGCCTGTTCTCTATGAGAGGTCTGAAAAAATCTTCCCTACATAAATAGTACAGAGTAAAAATAATAATTGTATAACTTATATTACTTTATTATTCTGTTTGTTTGATTTTCAAGCCGTATTGGATGCTATGTTGCAGTCTTTTTAGCTGTTACCAATTTACGTGACACCTTCTACAAGGAAATCAGCACAGTATGTTTTGCTGAGTGTGAACCTAGCAGCATTCAATCATTTCCACTTGGGACATTTATTTGTGAAACTTTGAATGTAATTTGTGCATTCTGTCTGCCTTAAGCTCAACCAAAATCTTCAGGATGTGATAAGTGAGCTGCAGGCCCAACATCCAGACAAACAGTTCTCAGTGAAAGGGATTCAGCGGTTAGTGTTGGTTTAAATGTCTTCTGACTGCAACCACTGGTTTGGAAAGTCATTGAAAATGATTTTGTGAATGATACAAACATTTCAGGTATGGCTCCATGAAGAGGCGGAGTCTGATGTCCCCAAGGGCATGGAAATCCAGCTTTTCTGAGTTTCACAGAAGCTACAATCCTGGCCAAAGATTTAGCTTTAGGTCCCCCGACAAACCAAAACATGGAACTTTGTCTCGAGAAAGCAGCATCCTTGTCGTCTCCCCAAAACCAACCATTGTGGAAAAACCCATTTCAGAGTCTAGGGACCTAGATGCAGGGAACCAGAGTGAGGTTGACATCTCTCTTTCACAAGATAATGCTGCAACAACAGCAACATCTGAAAAACAGTCAGCTGAAGACAGCAGTCGAGTGGATGATAAATCAGAAATGAAAGACATGGAGGTCTCCGTTAAATCAGAGAATAAAGAAGATGGTGAAAAGGCTCCACCAAGTGAGAGCAGCTCTGAACTGAACAACTCCTGTGATTCAGACAGCATAGAGAGTCAGCTTTCTGCAGCAAACAACAGTCCACTGCACATTGAAGAGGAAGAGAGCGGCCAGAAAACCCCGGTCTCTCCTCAAACGAATGGACTGGAGAATGGAAAGGTTTCTGAGTTGAGCGTTCCTCAGAAGGTTTGTCATTTGATAACTAGACATTTTACACAATTGTGACCGAAGCCTCATATACACATTGTTTAATATTACATTTGCTCTATTTTTGTATCTTTACTAGGATGTTGTAGAAAAACCTCAATCCCAGGACTTAAAAAGCACAACGGTGTGAAATGATCAGTGTGAGGTTTGTAAATTTTTCATGCATAGTATCCATTACCTTTGTTTCTGTATTTGACATCTGTTACATTGTGTGTAGATCTGGACTGAAAAGCTGGAGAAGACTGACACCACCAGAACAGCCCACAGAATGCAGACAGTGGAGTGCCCAGTACAAATAATATCATACATTTTATATATTCAAGTTTTATGATCAAATATTGATTATATATGCAATGGTTAATAATGATGTCTCCCGACTTTTCAAAATTGTACATATTATTTACTTATTTAAATTAAACTAAAATTCATTTAAAATTAAAGTCAACAAATTTATGTATGTGGATATATGCAAAAAAAATCAATCCTTAATTTTGCGTTTTTATATTTCAATAGACTACAGAGAAGTGTCTGAAAGCTAATTACTGTGTCTGTGATCTAATCTGAAGAATCAACTACAACACACAAACTTAATTTATCTCGTAATGTACTGTCATTGGGTTAATTCTTACCTGATTAAAAAAATCGAATTTGCTCTTTAACCTAAACTGACTCTATTATTTTATTTTTAAACTGATTTATTCATTTGTTGAACAACTCCAAAATTGTGTAAAAGAAGATAACACAGTGGTTTGTGTCGCTCCGAAACGATCTTTGAGGCGACACGAGGAGGAAAGGGCGGGGCGGAAATCCGAAGCGCGTTCTGCTGCTGCATGACTCACGAGAGCCTCAGGGGAAAGCATAACTTCTTATTTTGTTTCACACGCCTGAGCTGAAAGACCCTAGGTTTCTGTTTTTGACCTAAAAAGTGGCGTGTGTTCGTTTTCCCTCTCCGTAACAGTAGTTGTAAAAGTGTACTCGGAGGGAAACTTCGGGAAATCTCTCCTAGTTTGACACGGACAACTGCGCCCAGGTAAGAAACTCCAACAGCTGTGAAAAACATACTCTAATTTTAGGACAAGGCTTGTTTATAGCATTTATAGTATATTTACAGACAAAACATTAGCTTGAACGCTTTTTTTTTTTTTTTTTCACTTCACCACCCAAATCTATTTGGATAAGTTGACTATGATACAAAATGTTTTACTTCCCACTTAAGTATGCTGAACAATAATTTCCCGTAACAAAGGAATGAGAGTCATCAGTGTTGGTAACAATGGTGAGACAGGCTTTGAGAGATGATTTCCTGACTTAATATGAACACCTATTTGCTGGATTGTGATTGCCGTTTTGGACATGTAGGCCTAGGTGTTAACTTTGTATAGGCTATTCCATTTTCAGGCACAACCCACAGGAAAGGGGCAATGAAATCAAGATCAAACCATGTCAAACCCCATATCATTTTCTGAAACTGGTGCCTTTGCAGAATTACATGAATGTTAGCTGTAGTAGTACAAATTACCTGTTCACTACAACACTAAAATAAAACATAATCACAGTATTTGTATTTCTTTGTCTATTTAAACTACAGTACTAAAGTTTTCACACTAGTGAAAACTAGGTTGTACCATATGGTATTCGGATATTTAATAATGGCCTGACAGGTTTGTTTTAGTGCCTAATAATCAGATTAAAGTGTCCCAGCTCCTAATGTTCCGGCCTCCTCAGGCAGGAGCAATGCAGTTACACAAGTCTTTTCATACACTGTCGATAATGAAGTAATGTTGAGCTACGATGAACTGTCAAATATTTTAAACATGTTTTTGTGTGTTGTAGTTGCAGATATGGTGTCTTCAACAATAGCAACAAACATAACTGTGACACAAGGTAAGGCCCGAAAAGTTTTATTTAATTTCTATTTTGTATTTTGATAACATTATAGTGTATACTCTCATTCCTTTTTATTCAAAAGCAGATACAAGACCTTTAACAACACTCCCTACAGAAGCAAAAACAACCATTTATCAGGGTAACTTTTTATTTTTTACAGTTTTTTTTTTTTTTTTTTAGTTAACTAACCCAAACTGTAATTTATTTACAGTTGACACAACAGTGCTCCCACCAAGTCCAGACAATGCAATTATTGCAGGTAAATCTTTTTTCCGATCATTTTCTGACATTGTAAATGGAGAAAAATAGTTTTAAAGCACATCTATTTTCTTTCAGTGGTCATTGTTATAATCTTGGTGACAGTAGCAGTTTTGGGCTTCCTGCTTTATCGATATCTCTGCCACAACAAGGGTGACTACAGGACAACAGGCGAGATGGCTCCGGGAGAGGACCTCGACGAGGAGTACAACAACCAGGCCGAAAGCGAAAAAAAGGAATACTTTATATAAACTCAGAGAATTTATGCGAGCAGTTTTTAGTTTTGATTTTATTGTTTTTTATTTGATGTGGGATGCCACTCATTGTGTTAAATGTTTAAAGAATTTCTTTAGAAAAACTGAGGCACACGAGCAACTCCAAAGAAAATGTAGTAAAAGGAGGTTGATGTATGTAAAGCATGTGACAACTGTGACAGAGCAACACATGTTGCCAGTTATAGTAAAAGCATACACTGTTACATAGTCATTTTGCCACTATTTATCATCTGTCCTAGCATTTTATATTGTAGTTATACTGTCTATTTGACATTTTTTGTAATAACCTGGTTAGAAAAAAATAACAAATTGAGGACAAATGTTTGTATAAGAATTTTTTTTCCCCTGCATTTTTTATAGGGTAGAATCATTATAGACATGGCTGCTGTAAACTTTCCTATTTAAGGTAAATGTGGGAGCCAATAAACCATTTTGTACAATGTCACTTCAGTACACAGTATTAATTACTACACTTTAAACATGGTTATGTGTGATGATGTACACTTATTTATAGAAAGTACTATACTTACGTAATTCAGGATAGATGGTCATCTTGTCAAGCACATATGATTTATGTACGTTTGGCTAAATTAAGGACTGAGGTAGTTTGATAACTTCTTTGACTTGCTATGTTAATGATGGTTATTAATGGGTATTTAGTATTGATAATGTCCGATGGCTTTATGTAATTTCAGTGACAGCTGAGGACAGCATAAAGCCATTTGAGGGACTTATAAACGTTAAATTGGCTGAACATCTAAAAAAGTATTGGCTTTCCAATTCTACAATCACAGTTAGAATGAAAAATAGTAAAACTAAAAACAAGACTTGAGTACAAACTAAATAATTCATAATGTATCACTTGAGCTATGAGGTCAGATGTTTATCTTATCACGTTAGCAATATGTATTTAAACACATGTAAGTTGGTGTGTTCAATATTTATTCCTCCCCTAAAATTTGTAACAGCTGTAAATGGGTCTCTACAACATCAACATTAATATCCTTCCTGGCATGTAAAACCAAACAATGAAAATACAGCATTTCTAATTTCCAAAATAACCTTTATTCTAAACTTAACCATTTTAAATTTTAAGTTTAGTATAAAATGTTAGGTGCACTCTAAGCTCTTTTATTCCCCCATCGTTGACATGTCTCAGCAAACTTAAGTATCACGCAACCCCTTTAGTAATCTTAAAAGATAGAATGTGTACCAAAGCCCATTACATAACTTTAGTACAGGTGTCTAGTTTTTATTTTATTTTTTACAAAATATTGTAAAAAGAATCCCTGAACTATAAATGTCGGTAATCCTTCAACAAAGTGTTTTCCATTTGCTGTGGTTGGCATAGCATCTACTGGTCAGCTGTAATTTACAGTACTTTATATTGCTAGGACAAAGCCATCATTATGCTGCAATACAAATGAAATGGTGAGATGGGGGAGAAAAAAAAGCATTTGTTTTTAATTAGTTTTAATAGCAGTGGCCAAGGTCTTTCTTGTAGCTCAAGTGTATTGTTGGTCACGTGAAGTATAAGTAGTGTTATGGAGCACCGTGCTAGAACCAGCAGAAAAATCAAATATCCACCCTACAGTTTTTAATCATCTAACCTCTCAACCAACTTATAACAATAACATAAAGAAGCTGCAACAGCATTTGTTTCAGTTGGCCACAGCTGTTAAAACTATGTTGAATGTCGGATACCCAGTTTCACATTCACACTATCACACATTTAAATGAAGAATATTAGCAAATACCAGCTAATGGTATCCATAATGACTTCTCATTTCTGGCACAAATTCAAGTTGGTTAAGAAAACACATTATTTAAAGACCGAAAAGATAGTGTTTTAAAGTATTGGCAGCACAAAGAAGATGTCAGTGAAATAAAAAGATGGCACCCTCACTGCAAGTCTGCATACTGTTACTACTGATCAATACACCATTTTTAAAAACCTGATATCACTTAAATTTAAAATGTTAAAAAAAATGAAAAGGAAGGAAAAGCAGGCATGTTGCCTGAAAACTTTCTCAGGTGTCGTTTGCAGTGCATCCCACATAAAACATTTATTCAAATTAGTACACAGTAAAGATGCAAAAACTTTAGAAATTGTCCACATAATGTGGCAAACATGCTAACTATGTTGCAGTTGATCAAAACTGAAGGCCAAAGTACCTGTAATCTCAGAACTGCATTGTGAATATGTTTGCTTTTGAACTGTGCCACAACTAAACATACTGTAAGTGCATTATCTTTGGTACAAATAGCTCATGGTTTATGCTAATAGATTCACTAGACTCACAACTGTTTAAAATAATAAATGTGAGACAAAAGTGCAACACTTTAATGTTACTTATTTCTAATGTTAATTACAAGCTAATGCTATTACAGAAATTACTACAATAAATAAATATTTTAACTGGATTAGAAGATTCCAGTTATACGGTGTGAATAAATCTGAACAATAAAAACTGTTCAAAAAAAAAAAAAAAACTCTGGGTATCCGACTGTAAAATAGAAAAAAAGAGACAAAAAGCAATCATGTTACACCAACCACTCACGTTCGATTCAACATACTAGTTAGATTTACCTAAATTTCTTTCCTTTAAGTTTACTGAAGTAAATTTACCAAATTAGGGTGATCCCCAGTGCTCTTTGGCACTCAACTATATTCATCTAAGAGTTGCCCAACAAGGTACAGTAGACCACTTTCTTTCTTGAATCATTAGCTCCAATTTAATGTAATTAAACTTCAATGTAAAAATCAACCAAATTCATTGTGTAACAGGTTGGCTATAGTCATTTGGGTATTGTGTAAACACAGAAACAACCCTACCTAAAAGCATCCAAGATACAGATTTTTTTTTTAAGTTAAGATGCCATAAACATCCAACTAGTATTTACATAGAACCACTTAAACATCTATTATTTGACTACACTAAAATGACCATGTCAAACGTGATGGGTGGAACTTGAAGTGTGTATGTTTTAAATTTATAAATGCATTTTAACTGGACCATAAAGAAGCTTACTACTATGTATGTTTTGCAATTTTTTATACATGAGCATTTTTGTCAAATTTACAGGAATGCAAAAGTAAATTCATTAAATTGTTTTTTGGAGTAGATCTTATTTTCACATGCCCGATGAGATCCAGTTTAAAATGGCCAAAGAGATGCTTAAAGTCAGAATTTATTAGCATTTATCCTCTGCAGGTAGTGACATTCATGCCTTGTTTGCCTGCGTTATCTGTAGGGCTGAAGTGGAGTACTGTACCTTTTACACGGGCTTTAAAACATTACATTCCATTAGGTGAAATCAGTATTGTGGCATGGCCGAGCAGCCTAAAGAGGGAGGCGTATGGGACAAGGGAAGTACTGAGGCATCGGGGACATGGAGTAGACATGAAGGAGTAGTTGCTGTTACCAGATGGTATAACCTCCATTGGATCCACCCAAGAAGAAGTTATTCTTGCGCTGTGTCATTACAACATTGGCACCCTGCATGGCAGCCAGCTGTGCTGCATTGGGTGGATGTCCAGGAGGTGGGGGCTTAAGTAACAAAGTAAACAAAGAATTCAATTTAACTTATCAATTTCCATATTTAGTAATTATTTTGTAACATTTTTGCGTACTTACTGGGATAGAAACACCATTGCCTCCACTGAACCGAGCACCAGCGTCATAGCCACCTTCCACCATCACTGTTGAACCAGGGGGATACATAGATCCAATTGGATAGTATGCCATGGGGACATTCTGTCCCACATGCCCAACCGACATTGATGGCTGCAACGGCATAAACACCTGAGCACCAGGGTAGGGAGAGGACATTTGAGCCACCTGACCATGTACTTGAGGTGGAAGCATATATCTTGGCTGGTATATCTGCATAGACAAAGGTTAACAGCAGTGTTAAAAATAATGTTATAGTCTTTGTAGTGCAATAAGACATAAATGCAACAGTTACCTCAGAATATGCAGGTGGTGCATCTGTGTAGGGAGGTGCCTGCGGAGACATTTGCATAGCAGGAGGGTATGCAGGGCTCTGTTGAGGGTAGACACCCTGCTGTGGATATGAACCTGCAAAGTAGCATTTTAGGGATTATTTTTGGCCTTTATTTCATAGGACACTAAAGAGACAGGAAACATAACCCAAGTGGGACTCGAACCCGGGTCTCCAGAGTATATGGTACCATTTTTATTAATCTAATTATTAATAAATAGATTCTTCTCACATTATACGCATATAAATTACTCTCTAGTCACAGTTACACACTTCCACGCCAGAATTGTGCAACGGTATTAATATTATTGCTTGGAATTATTAAAATGTATTTAAAAATTATGTTTTAAAATAATAAATATAATTTTTTTTACTTTACAAATCATTCATCCAAATTTTAACCAAAACCAGCAACATAAGTTATTATTTAATGCTATACAACAGAATAGCAGGATTGTTACATATAGCCTAAGTGTATTATAGCATATTGTCTACGAGTAGCTCACTGCATTTTAGGACATTGTGATCTTAACAGTGGAATCTCAATCAAGATTTTTCCTAGTGCCAAAAAAGCGTCTATCCAAAATTATTTTACAAATCATGGTGTCAGAAAAAAAATAGGCCTATACAAAATTTTTGGTAAAAAAAATAAAATCATATTTTTTTAAGATTTGATGAGTAAAGGACAGTAAACTAACATATTCGACGTTTCACAAATAATACAGATCTGTATGTTGGTTACTGCTATGTGATCGGCTGCTAGCCCGAAAGCGTCAATGTATTGTCATGAATTCTCGTCTCGGGCAGAGCTCAGATTAAGACCAACATCGTACAACGAACAGTTGACTATGACCCAAACGCGAGCTAGAGAAATACCTTTGTTGTTCATCGTTTACGGCTGATCCAAAAGGCGAAGAAAATCTGATAAATCGAAATGCTGCGTTTTTTGTGACGGCCTTAAACGGGTTTCGACTGCCTTAAATCATGCACTTCCTTGTTTTTCAGCTTCTTGTTGTTGTGGAAGTGGTGACGTAACTCTCTGTCGGTGGTTTTATGGTAGACCTAGTCTTGAGCCTGCGTGCGCCACCTGCAGGCACAATGTCGAGATGAGTAAATCAAGGTAAAGTGACAAATTACCTACAGAATACAATGGTCCGCTTACTGGTATAGTTGACCTGATTGCATTGCCCTTATGTAGAACAATTGTGGACGAATGATGCTCTACTGTGGTATTATTATAGAGCGTTGTTGTCGCCTACATAGTATTAGCCTAGTGCAATTTGTAATTATTTTAAAACAATAATAAATGAATAAATTTAAATTTTATAGGGTGGGTTTAGACATCTTACAGTGACCTTGTCAGAAATACATTTGTTAAAGCAATCTTACAAAATTATAGTCACAATGAAAATTTGTATTGAGAGATGTAGGTGAACCCATTTACCATGATATTTTTTTCTACCACTCTTCGTAACCCTGTGGCAAATGTAATAAATAAATGGATTCAGCAACAAAACTTGGTTCGTGTTCTTTCCTACTTTTGAACAAAGGGCTGCACATTTAACCTATTAGTCGAGCGCTCCATAGAGGCGCACTGTGTGCAGACTGTTTTATGTGCTACTTCCCCTTTAAGGCAACCATGGCACCTCTCAAGTCGAGGCAGACATTTTTCAATGCAAGATTTTTTCTTGCATAAATTATGTTCATGACGTAGTGCAAAAGGCCAATTTTGTGGCAATTTTGCCCAACTTTACTGCTCAAATAGCATATTATGACACACCATTAGGATTTTGGACTGCCAGGATAGTTTGAGAATGGGCGTCGTCATTAAATATTAAGACAGAGGAGCTGCTAACGTTGCAAACCTCCTTATCAATGCAAATAGCTCTTTTGTGTGCAGTCACAGCGCCTGTCTGGAAGCTGAGGTGAATTTTTAATTATGTGTGACTGAAACAAACTGTAACAAGGACCTGTTTAAGAGCGGGGGCTGACTGAAAATAAGCGACAATAACACGGTAAGTTCCCTATAATAACATAGACTTCTATTCTTGTCTGCTGTTCGCGTACAGCAGTGAAATGGCGAGAGGGAATGGGTTTTGGTTAATATGCAATGCTCGTAATTAGCATAATTTATATATTTATGATAAGAAGAAGGAAATACATAATATTCACTCTCTGAGCACCGGTCGGCATGATTTCTGTCGCATGCACTTGGTGGTTAAAGCGGGTGTCCAAAAGTGGCCAACGCGGCGAGACTTTTATTGGCCAGGATGGGGGTGGGGAGCTCATCAGCACCCGCTCAAGTTTTGACACATCCTCTCTTCTAAAGGGGCACTGCAGCAGAAAAAGCTTTATCTCGAGTCGTTATGACATTTAGTTAGCTATTATGAGACCACTTCACTTTAATGAGCAGCGTATTTGGTAACATTTTTGGAGCTAAATTAGGGCCTGATTGTAGGCCCTTCCAAATAGTCTTCAATGTCAGAAATAGCGACTCCCGTCTAGCACTATGATTTTAAGGAGAATATGTAGCTCTACATCAGTGTGAGAGGGCTAACAGCTTAGTTTAAGTGTGTTAACATTGGATACAAAATTATTATGAATTTACTCAGTCAAGCAGATAAGTCTCTATAATTGAAGTTTTGTTTTTCCTGCACAGAATCTATGGGGAAGTGATAGTACAGAGATAGCCATGACCTCCCAGGACCACCCTGCCAAAGTTGTCCCACTTACTGTCAATGAGCAGGTAATTGTCAAATAGTATGTCAAAAGATTCCCCAATTTCACACAAACCACAGCAAGCTCAGCCAGCTCCTAACACTCCTAACGCCTACATTGTGTTCATGTTCCCTGCTACAGTTTGCTTTGAATCATCTTTCATTTCAACAAATTATATTGTCAAATCGGGGCATAAGCTTGATTTACCAAAGTAATTACTGCTGTATGCTTAACATTGCACCGGCCTTTACTCTGCAATGCCTAATAATAATGACTGCACTTTCAAGTAACAGATTGTCTGTATATTGTTGGCAATGAAAAGCAATGCTCTTTACTGATGTAAGGGAGCTGAGGAAGACATTGCTTGAGGTGTTTGTGGGCTGATGCTTTTGTCATTGTTCATATTCTACTCATGCTATTTTCATTCATTTCATACATATTTTTTATTTGATTTATTTCTGTTTCTTAGATCATTGTGTCCTAACATGTGCTTGGCTTCTCTGTTCTCCTTAGCCATTCACTGTCTGACTGCAGAAGTCTTTTTTCAGCCATTTAAATCCTGCACTTTGAAATTCCCCTGCCAAAGACAACCAGGTATGCGTCCTCTCTCTTCCTGCATTGTCTGTGTGCATGCTGTTCTGGAGCACAGATTGACTGCTGCCTCCCCTTTTAGGCTTTCATTATTACATACCATTTTTCATCAGTTGTGTCCAAAACTGATTTACTAAAATTAATTAAAGTAGAATAGATGAATAGGTTATTTAATTTAATGTAGGTCTGTGTCTGTGTCTCCCGTGGCTTATATGAGAAAAATAAAAGTTGTGTTCCCCGGAGGGAAGACAGCTCAGTCACCATTAGCAGTTTAAGCTTTTACTTTGATTATTGTATAGGTCATTGTGATGTCTGGCCATGAGACCATACGTGTGCTTGAGGTAGAGGTTGACACACCGCAGTCATCAACACCACCTGATGGAAAAGGAGTTTTAAAAGCTGAGGAGAGAGTGGTTCGGGCTGCAGAGCCACCCGAGGGCAGTACCGCTCAGGATGGCCTCACTGTGTCCCAGACCACTGGAGGAGTAGGTAAATCATTTCATATTTCCATACAAATGTAACAAGGGTGCAGTTGTTAAATAAATGGTCACTTAAATTGGCTCTGTCTTCTTCCAGTTCTGGGTGAGCAGCAGGTGGTGTCTGTAGGAGCTCCAGCTCCCACTGTCCAAACGTTTACTCCTGCTGTTCCCTTCAGTGTGTCCTTATCACAGCCACAGGCCATGCCCATCAGTGTACAAGGCTGCCCACAGGTAGTGCTGTCAGGTTGTGCACACATTCATATTTATTAAGCTGGTCCTTGGGAGCAGAGGCCTTTCCTAGCTGCTTTAGTCATCAATAGACTGATCGAGTGTACTCTCACATTCATTCCTTATGTATAATTTTAGAGGCAATAATTAGGCTAAATATACATTTATTTGATTCTGAAATGGTTCACATTTGATTGCCTTTTTATTTTTTTATTTTTTATGCCCAGGATTTCTAAAATGGCCAGTCTAAAGCAGCTGGGTTTAGTTTATTCTGAAAATTAAAAATTGACCACATTTGTTTTTTTTTAGAAAAGTTCTGTACAAGTTTACAGTGTCAACTGTAACTAAAACTTTGAAAGTACTTTGTTCTGTTGATAAAACCATATTATTTTATCAAAGGTGCTGACTCAGGAAAGTCTGGCCACTTTGATGACTGGTATGATGGCCCAAGCAGGGTCTCTGGGACAACCACTGCTTATTCCTCTCAGCATGGCAGGTTCAATTGGTGGACAGAGCAGTCTAGCTGTCCTCACTCTCCCCACCACTAATGTAGCTACCCTCCCTGGGCTGGCAACAGCTAACACAGCTGGAAGTCTTCTTAAGTTGCCCTTTGCTGGCCTTCAAGGTACTGAAGTTGTCTAATGTTGTTTTTTTGGCAATAAATGTATTATTACCCTTCAATACTTTTATGAATTATGATATGATAATGTATGTTGAATGTTACATTATTGTATTCTCCATAAGCTGCTGCAGTCCTGAACTCTGTCCAACCACAGCTGCAAGCCAATGCACAGACTGTTTTCCAGCCTCCAACGGGTGCCATTCAGCCCATGCAGGCTACAGTGCCACCAACACAAGTGTCCAGCTCCCCGGCTACAGCAGCAACACAGGTGCCCACCACCACTGTCTCTCAGTCCAGCATATCTTTAGCTGCACTTCAGACAGCAGGACTTTCCATCAATCCTGCTATAGTAAGACATTCTCTCTTGGGATTTATGTCTGTGTATCAACTCTTGTAATAATCCAATTTTCAGTATTGTTTAACATTTTTTTCTTGGTATGTCTAGATTAATGCTGCATCCCTAGGAGCCCAGCCTCAATTTCTAGGATCCATCACATCTACTCCAATTTTCACAAGTGCAATGTCCAACATGGCTGGCATTACTAGCCAGATTATTACAAATGCCCAAGGACAGGTGTATTTCTAATTATTTTGTTGAGTATTTACTTTACTTTTTTGTAGTTAATATATTGTATTATAACACTGTTTTTTTTTTTCAGGTCATAGGGACCCTCCCGTTGTTACTGAATCCAGCCTCACTGACAGGAGGAGCTGCCACCCCTACTCTACCCCTTCAGGGTCTTCAGGTGCAGACTGTCACCCCACAGATACTTCTCAACAATCAGGGCCAGATTATTGCTACAGTTGGAAATGGACATGCTGCTGTGACAGCCTCTGCTGCAGTGCAGTCCAAAGCTGCAGCTCCTTCAGTTTTATCCAAACCTAATGCACAGGTAAACAACATAAAACGTGAGGCTGAAAAGCACAGTGGTCTTTACACTGAAAAGATGGCATAATTGATAACTTCTTATTTAATTGTTTATTTCTTACCAGGCTTCAATTACTACACTCACTCAGTCACCAGTTGTCATTGCTCCCCAGCCATCTGTTTTGAAGACTGCCTCCACACTGTCCTCCACAGTACCCATCACCTGTGGAGACATGGCAAAAGTAGGACAACTTGTCAACAGTATGTATACTTGGCTGTTCCAAGCATAGATCTACTTTAAGTGAATAGTTATTTTTAACCCATCTCTTCACAATTCAAGAACCTCAGCAGACAGTAAGCGGCGAGGAAGGCATTAATCTAGAAGAAATTCGAGAGTTTGCCAAGAATTTCAAGATCCGCCGGTTGTCCTTAGGGCTTACACAGACGCAAGTAGGACAGGCTTTGACTGCGACTGAAGGCCCAGCTTACAGCCAGTCTGCTATTTGCAGGTAGTCTACATGTTTTAGTAAGTTTTGTAAAGTGTTTCATATCAGTCTTGATAAAGAAAATTGAAATTCTGGTGGTTAAAATGCTACACACATTAGAAAATGATTTCATCAAAATTACGTATTTTATTCAACACCTAATGTAGTAAATATGTCTTTGCTTCTGCAGATTTGAGAAGCTGGATATCACCCCAAAGAGTGCTCAGAAACTAAAACCAGTATTAGAGAAGTGGCTGGCTGAAGCCGAGCACTGGAACCAGAAAGGCCAGCAGAATCTGATGGAGTTTGTTGGCGGGGAACCATCTAAGAAAAGAAAGCGGCGCACCAGTTTCACACCACAGGCAATAGAAGTTCTTAACTCCTACTTTGAGAAAAATGCCCTGCCAACAGGTCAAGAGATTACAGAAATTGCAAGGGAGCTAAACTATGATCGTGAGGTAGTACGAGTATGGTTCTGCAACAGACGACAGACTCTGAAAAACACAAGCAAAATCAATGTCTTCCAGGTACAGCAGTGACCGCATGGTTGACTTGTTTTGATTATTTTTTTACACATCCCAACAAAATGCACACTAAGTTGAAAAAGACATTTCTGTTTCTTTTTTTTTTTTTTTGGAGAAAATGAAGGAAATAACACAATTCTAGAGTTATTACTGTATTTCAATGCTGTGTATATGTGCGCTACTTCTTTTTGCTAGATATTAAGTGAAACTTGCATGGTCCTAATAATAATAATAATATATAGTATAATAAATATAATATGTTATATTTAAAACACTTTTTATACAATTTTTACATTCTTTCCATTAATTAGTCACATTTCTTTTTACTTAGACACAACTGACATTATATTGTTGTTAATATGTTGTCATTCTTCTATGACAAACATTATAACAAAATCTGCTAAGTCGAACAGATTTTATTTAGCACTCTAAAGGCAATAAATTAAACCAATCTTTTTGAGCTTGTTATAAATAATGCCAAAAATGAACTCTTTTTGAGAAACCTAATTCTTTGGAACAATCATTTAAACATGTTATTATTAATAATCTCAAAGTAAGCACTAAATTTTAGCAGTAGTGCCATACCTTACAGTGTGTCCACATCAATGGCAATTTCATGTTCTATGCACGATGCTAAAAAATCCTGTTTTCAAAATAGCCTTTATGCTATAATATAATTTTTTTAATGATCCTATGAATTCACTTAGTGTATCTGAAGGAGATCTAAATATGCTATCTAAATAAAATGTGTTCTCATTACTATTCATCATACTGTACTGTACTGCAGCTTCATGTCATGTCATGATATTTGTATGTTATGTTAACAAAATAAGACATCAGTTTTAAACTTTGCCTAATTCATTAGTGCCACATTTTCAATGGGTAAGCTGAATTAATGTTTAATGAACAGAGTTTTTGTTAAAGTAATATGGATTTATGTGGTAATAAGATTGGTCTTTGCATGTGCAGTATAAAGCTGTTTTATGCAAGAACAATATATTTACAGTTGTTTTAACATTTGCTCTTTGGTAATTTTGACAAATTGTCACTGTACAAATGTTCTTTTTATAATGTTTGGAGGGGATTTTGATTTATAACTTACTGCTCTTGAATAGCTTTGCAGTATTGAAAACATTGCCATTGTTTTTCATGGAAAATGTAGCCTATGTTTTAATACTGAAAATATAAAGTACTGCACATAAAATATAAAGACTAATATGGATAATGATATGCTTCATGGACCTTTCTTGTAATTTATTATCTTTTACGCCTTGTAATATCTTGATGAAATACTATGTGCATATAATGTATGTCGCTCAATAGCAATTGCACACTGACACAGTGGGTGGCAGTAATGTGATCACGCATTTGTTTAAAACGCAACATTTTCAAAGAAGAAGAAATGAAAATTACGGCAAACCCTTTAACCCGATAAACAAACAAAAGCAAGAATATATATATGTTTAAAAATTTCGACGTGATATTGTGATCTGCACATATTGTGTAGTAATTATATGTCATTTACAATATTGCGGGTATGTCGACCACTGTTGAATACTTTAAGTGAATGCCCAACAACCGTGCCCCCGAAGGACTAGTTTAGCCCAAGTAGCTAAAGTTAGCCAAGCTACGTAGCTAGCTAGGTGGTTAGCTCGTCATGTTTATTTTAGTACTGTGGTGTATGAGCGCGACGTGATGGCGTAAAACGATTGCTGTGATAGCAAGAAGCTGAATTTACCCACCCAAAGGTAAAATATATATATATATTTTATCATCTTATGAATGTAAATGTTGAACGTCTAGCAAAGACATGGTTTATCAGAAGTTCCTTGTCTTTCTGCGTCCTAAATACATTGCTTCGTTAAAACCATGCAACAAAAGACAACAGTTTACAACGGGACATTGTCCAAAATGATAACCTGATTCATTCAGCTGCAAATGTTTAGCTAATCAATTCAGTTTTTGTTCAATTATTTTGTCACTGAGCTTGTTTGAATATTAGAATGACGATTTGCCTTTTTGAATGTTAACTTTTTAGGAAAAGCTTGGAGTGTTGTGGGACACAATAACACCTGGCTTGAAAGGATTCGCTACTCATCGCAAGATCTCTTCACTGGCACAATGGCGTGGGCTTTAAAGCTGCCTCTTACGGATGAAGTGATAGAATCCGGACTAGTCCAGGACTTTGATGCCAGTCTCTCGGGAATAGGCCAAGAGCTTGGAGCTGGGGCATACAGCATGAGGTATAGTACATGCTATGGGCGAGCTGTAACTGGAAATGAACTAATAAAAACAAAAGTGATCATATTGTAACTCAATGTGATGTGCAGAAATTACAGTTGTACAATTGAAATTAAAGTTAACAAGAAAATATATTTAAACATAATACATGTGTACAATGTATACATAATTACACAAGTATGTGAAAAGAAGTTGGGAACCGCCTGCACACTCTTGTAATTCCTCTGTCGAAAGGGCCAACAGTACACAGTTTGGAAACTGGAATCTTAACTGTTGCCACATATGTCTTCATGTTTTTGATATAAAGTAGCGCAGCATCAGTTGTTAGCAAAAGTCTCTCAATCTGTATTGTGACACATCAATTCAGACCTCATTATTTATTTTGTGAGAAAAGAGTACCTCTTTTTTGGTACTCTGTTAGTCACTTACATAGATCATTATTTAAATGTCTCTCTTCTCCAGCGATGTACTTGCCCTCCCCATTTTCAAGCAGGAAGAATCCAACCTCCCCCCCGACACGGAAAATAAGATCCTTCCCTTCCAGTATGTCCTGTGTGCAGCTACCTCGCCAGCAGTTAAACTGCACGATGAAACACTCACCTACCTCAACCAAGGTCTGTGCTAGGATCATTGTTATTATGACATTGATTACATTATTGAGACATTGGTCTTAACCTCACAGCCTATTATATTTTCTTTTTGTCTTCTAAGTTGATTCTGTTCTTGTCTTTTTTGTAGGCCAGTCCTATGAAATTCGAATGCTTGACAATCGGAAAATTGGAGAACTTCCAGAAATCACTGGCAAAATGGTTAAGGTAATAGACTTGTCATACACTTGCAATATTGTTTATATTGCTTGTTACTTTTCATATATGTATTAATTTAAATATATTTAAATCAAAGACCTGTCATGAAATTTCTTTTGAATTACAGAGCATTATTCGAGTAGTGTTTCATGACCGGCGCCTTCAGTACACAGAGCACCAGCAGCTGGAAGGCTGGCGTTGGAACAGACCTGGAGATCGCATACTTGATTTGGGTGAGCTCTGGTCTAAAATAGCTAATATTAAGGAGTGGAACTAAAGCATCAAAATCCAGTAGCTGTTAGTTATTAGTTGATAACTGTTGCTTTAAATGAAATTGTTTTTGGAGATGTGTGTCTTGAACTTGAACTGTATTTATACATTGATGTGTTACAGATATTCCTATGTCAGTTGGCATAATTGACCCTAGGGCTAACCCTACTCAGCTCAACACTGTGGAGTTCCTTTGGGACCCTTCAAAGAGAACCTCAGTTTTTATCCAGGTGAAATACAACAAACAATTTGACCACATGTATTTAGTGGTACTTTTCTTTTGTGTCAGAACTTTTATACAGTTACTACCAACACAGGAAAGAAATTTAATAGTGTGAATTTTACAAAACATTCCTTGTCTTTTTAAGGTTCATTGCATAAGCACAGAATTTACCATGCGCAAACATGGTGGAGAAAAGGGTGTACCATTTCGTGTCCAGATAGATACATTTAAAGAGAACGAGAATGAAGAATACACAGAACATCTCCACTCTGCCTCCTGCCAAATCAAAGTCTTCAAGGTAAGACAAGAAACAACAAAAAAAAAGTTTTATAATTGTGATCCTTTAATAGCCTGAAATTAACTTTTCAGCCTAAAGGAGCAGACAGAAAACAAAAGACAGACCGGGAGAAGATGGAGAAGAGGACGCCACAAGAAAAGGAGAAGTACCAGCCTTCCTATGAAACCACAATACTAACAGAGGTTAGAGTTTTTGGATAAGGAAAAGTACTAATTAAAATGTTTTCAGAAGTGACTGTCAAGTGTAAAAAAACACAACACACATTTATCACGTAAAAGACCAATAACTTAATTTTATATGTGACCAAAACAGGAAAAGAAAATTTAGTTGTTTGTGGTCTTTGGTGTCAAAGTGTGTTTTTTGGGTTATGTAGTGTTCTCCATGGCCCGAGGTGACTTACGTGAACAACTCTCCATCTCCTGGCTTCAGCAGCACACACAGCAGCTTCTCAGTTGCTGAGGGGTAAGTATAGATGGCAAATACTACAAATACTTATGTGTGACGAGCTAACAGCTGTTAAACTCAATCTTTTATAGAAATGGATCACCCAACCACCAGCCTGAACCTGTTGTTCAGACAGCAGATGTAAGCGTCTGTATTATCTTAAATGAAATCTTGTAAACATAAACATTCTGTAAAGAAATTCTATCGTCCAAGTCATTTGAATGTATACTTGGCACAAACACATGCATTTCGCTCATTATAAAAGAAATCTATGCTTTATTATATTTAGTAATCCTTTACTTACAGAATTGCATGAAATTCCTTCAAACTGATTTTGATTGGGCTAGTGAAAAATCTCTATCAATTCAAACTGCAGTAAGTCTAACCATTCTATTTCAAAGTAGATTGATGTAAAAGTTGTATAAAACAATAAATGTAGCTTCTTGATTTGACATACGATTTACTTTTATAACAAGGTAGTCTTTTATTTGTTATTTCCTTGTAGAATTTGTTACCTACAGCAACACCACAGGATGCACAACAATGGCTTCTTCGAAATCGCTTCTCACCATTCTGTAGACTTTTTACTAACTTCTCAGGTATGTCTTCTTGTGAAATGACTTCAAAGTCTTATTTTGGTACATTATAGAATAGATCATACTCAAGTAGAATCATTTTTCTTTGTCTCAGGTGCAGACCTATTGAAGTTGACAAGGGAAGATGTCATTCAGATCTGTGGCCCAGCTGATGGTATAAGGCTTTTTAATGCATTAAAGGGGCGGTAGGTGATCCTTTATGTACTAAAATAAACAAAAAGATTTCTCTGATGTCTATTAATATACTGTGCTTTACAGTGTGGTGCGTCCAAGACTCACCATCTATGTCTGCCAGGAGTCTCCGCAGACACGGGAACAGCAATCAAAACATGAAAATGGAGATGCTGCTGCTTTTTTTGGTCAGTCAATGCTTATGGCCTATTTGTTAATGCTTAATGTAGTATCTATTCATTTAATACATAGCAAATGAGTATACCTCTAGCCTAGTGCTTCTAAAAGTGTGGAGCGCGCCCTTTTGTGGGGTGCGCAAAAAAATGCACAGAACTAATGTTAAGGGGTGCTGCAACACAGATTCTTTTAAAGTGACACCAATCATACTGTCATGCTCTGGTCAGAGAGACTACAACAGAAATACACTGCAGGAGCCAAATGAAAAGCAAGCAAAGAAAATACAAATCCAGATGGCAAAAACAGCAGACATGCATCAAAGACTAAGTCACGCAAATATGACAACGCTTATCTTGCTTTCGGCTTTACTGTGTGTGTTATGTCTAAAAACACTCGCTGACCGTATAAAACCTTGAGAGTCTAGCCACAATACTTGACATTTTTGTTATTTTATTGATAATTTATGTGAATTTTCCTGCCTACAGTATATCATGCCATTTACCTTGATGAGCTCACAGCCACTGAGCTGACAGAGAAGATTGCACTGCTCTTCAACATCTCACCTAGACAGATAAACCAGATCTTTAAACAGGGTCCCACAGGCATCCATGTACTAGTCAGTGATGAGGTAAGATGAATGCTGGATTATTTACTTCTTAGGAATTGATGTTAATGCATTATGTATAGATTGATAAAATGTAGTAATAAACCTATTATATACTAATAACTGTTTTAACCACAGATGATTCAGAACTTCCAGGATGAAGTATGTTTTGTTTTGGACACAATGAAAGGTATTTAATATTGTCAATATCAAATTGGTTTAACTTATCATTTAACATTGAACAATAATAATTTGCAACTTTAACCATACCACTATCTACGCCTTTGTATGTTCTTTTTCCCAGATGACACCAGTGACGGCTACCACATCATCCTAAAGTGAATTACTGGCAGAGGATGTGAAGTCCTGTTCTCTACTACAGACTTGATCCAGTGTGTCCCTCTAGAGCTTCATGGTCCTCTTGCTCTTCCCAGAATATGTGGAGATTGGCCAAGAAAAGTCTTGAGGCTGCTATGAGGGGAAAAAAAGCACCTGAAGCACATGGTCCTCTTCTCAGTTTACCTCATGGTCTTGTTTTGAGGGAGTGACTCTATTACCACAATGAAAAGACATTGCCCTTTTTGCTCCTATGTCATTGTCGGCCTTAAAAAGTTGTGGTCCTCACTGTTGCTTCCGTTAGAACCATTGCTTTTACTGTCTCTTAAAAATACATACATCTTACATGTGTCATACAGAGACAGTGACTAGTACCCATTCAGCAATACAACACAATGAATTGTTCTCTTCCGCGGACACTGAATCCTTCTGTGTGTGTTAAACATGGACAATCTTTTAGTGATCCGAAATCTTCTGAGACAACATTGAGATTTTAAATGGTCCCCACACTGTTAGACGTTTTTAGCTTATGTTGGCACTCATGACTGTTTCCTACAAACCTTGGATGATTATAAAAAACTGCCTGTTGTTGTGATAAAAGAGGGACCTCTATCTCGTTCTTGGGCTCCCTCTCCACCACCATTTTATGTTTGTTTTTTGCTTTTTTAAATGGATCATTGTTTTAAAATATTGTTAAAATGAATTTTTAACACACCTAAGTTCCTCTATTATTATTCTGGATATTACCCCTTCCAAATATTGATAAATTAACACATCAGCGCTGCATGTGGAAATGTGGTTAGTTTATGTTCACTCCATAGTACTCCTTTCCTTTTGACCCTTCCCATTAGCATTAAAAATGCTTACCCATTCAATAAGTCTGTTTTATTTATAGAGACCTTGTTATTTTTGGTATAGGCTACTTTCTAACTGTAAAAGAGCCACTGCAAAAAATAGAAACGGCCATTTTGTTACCAGCTTTTTCTTCTTTTAGATAGCGTAATAGTCATGTGGCCCTACATATCATAAAACGGCATAATTCTGTAGTGGCAGACGTTGCCTCCGTGACCGCAGAATATTAACTGCTTCCTACGCCACAAAGAAATAAAAATGTGTAATACTTCACTTCCCAGCATGCATTGGCACACCCGTGCTAGTGATGTCACGATGGGTATTTATACGGCCACAGGAAAAAATTTCTTCCTCCATTGTTACATTGTAACAACCGGGGCCGGGGCGAATCGGGGAGATTAGCAGGGCGTCTTCTCGATAGAAATCCTGCATCATTCTGACAACAAATGATGTCGACAAATCCGTGTTAATGCGAGAAGACGGCAAAGGAAACACACCGGACTAAACCCGCCCCGGAGAGAAAAAAGGATAAACGAAGCCAGATGTCAGCAGATTTTTCAATTTCTCACAACTCAAGCCTTACATCAAGAAGAAAACATTGGGCTATGTACAATATTGAATTTTCTCTGAAATGTTGGAAATAAATACGAAGCCAAGCATTTGACGGCACTCTTCCTACTGTCCTTTAAATAGATAGGCATGCAACATTTAAATAAACCCCGCAGGGTCTGTAACTATCATATTTTTGAGAATAGAACAATAAGCACTTCGCTTTAGTAACTTTATATAGAGTAGGCTATTAGGCTTACAATCGTTGCAGATTGACAATCTCAAGCGTTATTTTTTACTACTGCTACAGAGCTGCCGTCTGGTTGCTCCGTTCAGAGAAATAGTTTTTTTTTTTTGGCTCACAAAGCTGCTCGTAGGGCGTCTCAAGATTCATGTCCAGCTCGCGTTGGAAGAAGCCAACGACCTACGACTTGGTTGGAATAAGGGTCCCCTTTTCTTTACCAGGTAAGAGGGTGTAGTATTTCGTTAACTGGGCAGTTTGCCATTGTGTGCCAGTGTCTGTGTCTGTCTTTGTGTGTTGTGTGTGTGTGTGTGTGTGTAGAAACGGGGAGCTGGTTGGTGTTGTGGGGAGGGGGTGGTCAAAGCATTTGCCTGACAGGCTGATAACATCTAACCTCCCCCAGCCCTGTTCCTGCACCAGTCATGGGTGCACACAGCTAAAGTACCGGCCCTCAGTATTTGTCCTGTAAGTAGCTTAAATGGCCTACATCTTGACAATTACAGTTACAATCTGAACGTTAGACCTTTTATGTAGTCCATTGGCCCTCACAAAGCAGGTCGGGCAGATGCACCTATAGGGTTTTGCTATCATGAGCCTGTTATTACAATTTCCATGGCAATTTACCTAAACCCTATATTATGAGTTTTCATTATTCAAGAATAATATTGACATAGGTGATATAACTAAAATAAAACAACCTTTATTTTAGAGGACCTAAAGGCACAATGACTCAGATGGTCTGCAGAGCAATGTATGAATTCAATTAAAAACATGGTAGGGTCTCATGTAAACAAAATGCTCAAGTCATCCTCAAATAGCCTAGTTCAGTTTGTGTAGCTGCATTGTGTGTGGTGCTCTACTGGTCCAGGTTTTATATTCAACTTTTCAGAGAGGCCAAGGTAGGGTCAAAAATGTTTAAAGACTGTAATTGATTTTATAACAAAACTATTCAGATAAGGATTGTTTTTAAGGTTGTTCATATAAACTGCTTGCCCAGTTGCCACGGTGACATTGCTAGACTTGATGATTTCAAAGTAGGATTGGGAGTTGTGACTGAGGCAGTGGGCTTGATGAAGCTTGAATACAGATTAAAGGAGACAACACAAAAGCTGATGTCATATTTATTCACATGTAGTACTCTGGAGTAATCCACACCATTCATTCTGTGTAGCATTCATCGTGCATAGCTCATAATAAAGACATGTACCTCCAGCTGAACCAGTTTAGGCCTATAATATATGTATATACACATATTCCTATATGTTTCTGTTTGGCTTGAGGTATGCTGCTCTGTTCTCTACAGACAGAGCATTTCCATGGAGGCAGGTTCGTCCCTCAGCCTCAAACGACGATATGAAGAGGTGGACAACAGCTCTCCATTCTCCTTTATGCCTAAGGACTCAGACGATGACATCTCCAGCAGTGACAGTGCAGATAGCTGTGACAGCCTCAATCCACCATCGAGCTCTACATTTACACGTAAGAAACACGTAATGCAACTATAACATCTAAAAATAAGACAAGCTATTTCAACCATTTCTAAAACTGATTTTTCTCTATCTTTTGTCTACATTAGCCACGTCCATTCTCAGACAGCACAAACCATCACCGGGGGGTAAACGAGTACGATTTGATGTGGTGACAGTCTATTACTTCCCCAGGAGGCAGGGTTTCACGAGTGTGCCCAGCCAAGGGGGTAGTTCTTTGGGTATGGCTCACCACCACTCCTCAATCAGACATTACACTCTTGGTGAGTTTGCCCGTGAACAGGAATCCAGCCACAGGCACACTTTGCGCCAGCACCTTCGCCAAGAAAAGCTGAAAGCACGCAAGATGAAAGTACGTTTTTTGTGTGTTTTTGCTGTCACTACATTATCTGAATAACTCTTAGATTAAGTAGTTAAATTAGTGGGCTTTTGAGTACAGTTAATGGTCATTAGCGGTTGATTGTATTGAGTTTTGAGAAGGATTAAGACTGGTTGGTGCCAACCTTTCATTACAGCTTACAAGGAATGGCACTGTGGAGTGCGCTCAGGCAGACCTTCTGACTTTAGAGGATGTATCGGATGAGGACCTGGATGTGGATGCAGTGGAGGTGGATGACTGTTTTTTCCTTCAGCCACTGCCAACAAAGCGGCGCAGAGCTCTGCTGCGAGCCTCTGGTATCGCCCGCATTGATGCTAGGGAGAAAGCTGAGCTTCGAACCATTCGCCTCTCCCGGGAGGAATGTGGATGTGACTGCCGTTTGTACTGTGACCCCCGTCACTGTGGCTGCAGTCAGGCAGGCATCAAGTGCCAGGTAAAGGCTCTTGGCTTTGCTCACAATGTCAACATTCTCATTTTCATATTTATACATGATAACAGGAGTCCCATTGTTAAGAAAGACCATAATACCTAATTATCCTGTATCTATTTTACTTACAGATAAAATGCTGCCTCCAAAAAAAAAAAGTTCATGTCAGGATTATTTGTGCAGTTTTTAATGTGGGTACAACACTGATGTAGTTAGGCTCATTGAATGTAGTTAGGCTCATTGGTGACTGCATCTATGAGTTATTATTATGAGTTATCTGCTGAATAGATCTTATGTGTTAATATAAAACCATAGTGCATGCCTTTTTGAAATGTATAGCCTAGTCAATGAACTATATTCATACAATTTTAACATTACCTGTCTTGGGCATATAGCTGCTTGTTCTTTGGTGTCAACATCATTAGATTGCATTTAAGCTTTAGTTGACCTCAGTCTTAACCACACTGAGTGTGTGTGTAAAATGTATGTGTATTTAAATCAGCGAGTTGAAACACAGAAGAAAATAAAATTGATGCATAGAGTGAGTATATGCCATTTAGGAAAGTCAGTGTATGTTTAGTTTAATTTAATCTGTGCATGTTCTTGTGCGACATGACTTCATTTCAACAGTGTTCTTTTGGTGTTAGTTCGCTAACACATACTGAAACAGTTTTCTTTTAGCACATTAAATAAATGTTGACAAAATTTCCAACAAACTCTGCACTTGAACACCTAATGTCTATACAAACTAACTAAGATTCTCCTGCTTTTTTTCTCAGGTGGACCGCATGTCTTTTCCATGTGGGTGCTCTAGGGATGGGTGCGGCAACATGGCAGGCCGAATCGAGTTTAACCCTCTTCGTGTCAGAACGCACTACCTGCACACCATCATGAAGCTCGATGTAGAGAAGAGAAAGATACGAGTCCACGGGACTGGGGACCAGCATGTCCAGTCAGAGCCAGCGTCCTCTCTTTCAACTTGCCCTGTTTCCCCAGAGCAGGCCTCAGTCACTAGCCGAGACACTGAGCTGCAGAATAGGAAGGTGCAGGCAGCTGTGGAGGTTCAGAACCACTTGACAGAAAAGGATATTTTGGAGCGAGAGAATGAGATAGCTGTGCTCCACCTGCAGAGTGCTGAGGAGCAGGAGAGGAGGGAGAGGGCGGAGGCTGAAGGTGACACTGTACAGCTTGCGGGTGCACTGGAGCAGCAGCTGCCCGAACAGACAGAGGTGCAGGCCATGGAGGAGGTACTACTGCAGGGGCCTTTTCCCACTGGAACTACAGTCCTCTGCATCACAGACACCCAAGAGGAAAGCCCTGTGGAGCCCCTCAAAGACGCCGCCTCTTTGCTCTACTATCAGCTCAGTCCTATTGCAGCAGGGGCCTTCGAGACCCTTCCCCAAGAAGAAGAGGCTGAACCAGGGAACTGCTTAGAGACAGAGCAGGATTTAGGAGCTGTTGAGGGTGTCCAAATTGACCAAGAAGGAGAAGAGTTAAAGGCTGAGATGACTGAAGAGGTCACCTGCTGCCAAAGTCTGGGCACATGCATGACCAATGGTAATCTGGGTGAAGAGGATCGTAGGTTAGTGGAGGAAAGACCCTCAAGCCTCTTTAAAGAGCAGTGCCATGAGAAGACCTGCTATGAAGGAGAAGTTTACTAGCATTTCTGCAGATATTTGCACAATACCTTCATCTAAGATGAATAAATAACACAGTTCACATTTATTACAGCTGTTATTATGAATTATCACAGGCTGCAATCTTTAAGTGGTGACTGTCATGAATTATGTGAAGAATGAGCTTGAATATACAATTTATGTGGGAGAGTGTGACAAGCTCTCGCATTGCTTCCCAGAAGTAATGTGAATGCAGTTACAAATCAATGTTGTTTGTTATTTGTTAGTGTTGATGAATGCAGCCCAATAGAAAACAAAAACAAAAACATTTGTCTCAAAAAAGTGCTTTGGGTAATCTTTATCATGGCAAATCCGAAAAACAACTTGAACTGGAATGCTGACATGAGGTCCTGTATGAAGCTGTAACACTAAACACAAACTGTCCCACTTTCCATCACAGCACACTTGTGTCTGCTGTCGTCAAACCAAATCAAAGCCTGTGATCGTATCCTCCATTGAAAATAGACCTAATAATCCTGGAAATACTTGTTTTTGTGTACTGTACATGCATTTGCATTATGTGAGACAGAGTTGAGATGGCTGCTTTTTAGTTTGCTCATTGTGAGGACTGTGGGTGTTGTGGCGCTGCTGCACCAAATGAAGGCGAACCAACTGAGAGCAGTGGACTGGTACTGGCATTATGTCATTGCAGTTGTGCATCTTAGGCTGCAAGTGCAGTCACATTGTCAGAAAAGTAGATCTGTAATAGTTGCCTATGATATTAACTAAAATTGAGTAATGTGTCCTTTGTAATTTAGATACAGTTACACCCTGCACTGTTTCTTGAGAAAAAAAAAAAGCTCTTTCTTGCCAGTTGTGCTACAAGGAAGGACAATATTCTTCACCAAGTCAAATTCCACATGAAGAAAGAAGCATTTCAAGTCAAAGTGCAGTCAAACGTACTGATAATACTGATGATACTGATTTCTGGAACAATGCTGATTTCTGTAATCAGTTTGTCACAAAAAGTCAGTTTAATTGAAACAACCTGAATGTCTATATTTAATCTTTAGCCAGTATGCATGTGTTGAGTGTTTATTACATGTCTGTGTGAAAGAAGAGAGATAGTTGTTTGCATAAGTGTATGTGCATGTCTATGTACTGTATTAGGAAATGGGAAGTATGGTAGTATGGAGACGTGTTATTCCTGAATGGTGCTACAAAGATGCTACAAATGAGCTCTTAGATGCTCATAACTGACGTAAGAAGTGAAGTGTTACAGGGGCTTTTGTAGAGACGCAATAGCTGTTCCACTGCAAAATCATTTATTGTGACAATGAAATGAGGTGTTTTGTCATTGAGTCTATAATTGCAATCTGCTAACATTACTTTCATTGTCTTTTAGTTGTGTTGGAGTTTTGCTTATTTGCATAAGTGTGCCGACTCTTCTTACACAAAACCAGTCCTTTGTTTTGGTGCCGAAAATCATGGCTGTTGCCGTTTGCAGCCTCTTGCCTGACAAAGGATGTGCAGCTGTGTATAAGATGTCAGATTTTTTCTTTGCCTTTCTCTTGTCTTATTATAAACCTGCCTAAAATTGCACCAAAGCAGTGGTTACAAAGCTAACTAAATAAAGCAATCATCCATGAGATCTTAAAGCAGTGGCCCAGATCGACTATGCGGCAGCAGATGTATCAGCGACTTTGGTGATAGAACCTTTGCCTGCTGTAAAGCTTCTATCTTTGGCTTTCTTTAAAAGTTAGGTTTGTAACCACTGCAATAAATTCACTTTAATACACTTTGTTATTGTGTGAAAGGGATAATGATTGTGATATTTCCTTTAAAAGCTGTGAGAACTATTCTCATTCTAACTGTTGCCTAAAGTGGTTAAAAAAACGTTTTTTTTATACCAACATTAAAACCATTAAAACACAAGTTAAAAACAACACAATGGACTGTTTCTTTTCCATCCCATGGTTTTAGTTCCTTCTACATTCACCTCATGAGGTGAAATGTTCTTAATTTGTAGTTATAAAGCTTACATCTAGATTCATTATTACTGATTTGTAGGGCTATATGAATATTTTTAAAGCCTTTGGACAATGCATAGTGAAAGCTAAATTTCTATACTTATACATAAATTGTACTAACATGTCTTTCATCCACTAAATCCAATTTTTTCCACATCCAAATAAACAATGTGATTTATTTTAAGATTGTGTATTCTTGATATTTTCTCTAGTTGTAACCAATAAGCATTCAAAGCTTATAATAAAACCTTTGCTCTTATTCAGACAATAGAAAACACTATTCAGTCATATGACTTCACTCTATTCAATTGGGTTTAATCATAAGGTTGCAGCACAAATAATGGTCACTAGATGGCAGCATCACAGCGTTACTGCCTGATACAACCTCTCCTTGACCCATCTCTATGTCCTCTACTTCAACTATGGCAGGAAGCATGTTTTACACAATTGATAGAGCGGGCCTGTTAAAACATTTAAAGTACATCTCATATTTGGATGCATTTCTTCACCATGGCAACAAAACAGCTCTAATGGGGGCTTTGGCTTTTCACTGATTATACAAGTAAAAATATTTGCTTTATTCAATAGCAGGAAGCTGTTGTTAAGACACATTGTCCTCTGCTTCTGTGTCCCTGTGCCAATGCTTTCTTACATGTTGCCTTTTGACAGAATAATCACTGTAGCACTGGGACATTTTGTTTTGTCTTCAAGCCCCTTTGCCAGATTAAATATAGATCAAATGGTTTAAGAGTATGGTCACTGTCAATTCCTTAACAAGGTCTTAAAAGTGGCACTAGAAACAAAACTATTGTGATTTGACTGATAACAAATTTTCTTTCTAAAAGGTATGTCCTAATAGAACATCAAGCATAACACTAATTATGAAGTAACTGTTTTGGAAAAAAGTGAGAAAACAGGCCATTGATAAGACCTTTGTATAATCTGTTTAACCTTTATAGGGCCTTATTTTCTATTGTTCTTTCCCACCAATGACCTGAACAGTTAGTCAGCCCTGATAGTCTCAGTGCAGATGACAGAGCATATCACAAAAAGACTGTGGAAAGACATTTTAAACACATCTAAATTTAAGGAGCAAACTCTGGCTTGACTCCCACAGTTCTCCCAAAGAGTCCAACAAATCAGCTGGCAATGAAAGACACTTAAAATCACCAGCTTAATCTGGGTTTTCACTTTACAGCTGTGACTGGCATGAGGAGAGTGACGTATGTGAGATGGAAACTGGCCACACCACCCCGCTCCCAGTCTCAAAACCTGGAAAGAATGCTCCGTCTTCCCCTCTTTCTCTCAGTGTGACGCCAGACCCGTGGCATCATTAGGCCTGCACCGAAGCCAGTCCCTGCTAAATGGCACTATTCATACAACTGGCTCTTGGTATTTTTTTCACTAGACACTAGTTCTCACATCCTGGCCCAACTGAACAGGAAAACCCAGGACTGCAGGCACAAATTCACAAAACCAGCAACAATGTAAACAGTGGAATAACGGACAACTCAAAACAAGGTAAAATAAATTAGAATTGCAGCAAAATATGATCCGAATAAACATCTGTGTATCATCAGCTGTGAGAAACATAGTGTGTTTTCCTCTGTCTGCCTGGTCCTCATGGACATGTCATCGCTACATCCAATAACACAGTATGGAAGTTACCACAAAGCATGGTGTTTTGTGTGGCTCACGTGTTTTCCTGTGTTTTTTTGGTCCATGTTCTAGTTTCCTCTCACTACTGTAATAAAAACCATTCCATCAGCTAAGGACCTGGCTGTGTGCCTGTTTCTCTTTGTCCGCGGGTGGAAGTTGAAATATCTGAATGCTTACATAGTTTCTGTCCAGCAGCCACAGGGGAACCTCATTTAGGTGTTTTGTGTCTTAAACAGAGAGAAGTCCAGTTCGAGTGAGGATTGACAAAACCTAGAAACATCCACACACAAACAAGTAACATCACATGAGAAGTATGTGCGGGAAGTGGGAGCTAAATATGTCCCTGACCCCTGTGACTTAGAAGATGCCAAACCAGCATGTTAACAAAACAGCAGCGTTTTAACTCTGATTCACTCAGTATTTCCTAAATGAAACATTATACATTCATCCACAGACTTATTTTTATGTGCAGTTGAAAATCTGACACCATTCACTTTGGAACAGGACAAAATTGTTATAGTCCAGCTGTCCTCAACTTCTGGAGTCATGTTTTCAACGTCTAACACTCCTCTGTATCTCTGTTATCTATTTGACACGGCGGTTGCCTCAAGGGTTCATGGTCAATAGGACACAAGCTATGTGTCATTTTAGAATGTTGAGAAAGGAAGTAGCATCGTTTCCCCATGGATCGTGTCCCTGCCTACATCAACAGGCACGTCCCCATCCCTAATTCTAACCACATTTATAAGGTTTTGTGTGCTGCAGCAGTTGGACTTTCTATTGAGGCACTGTTTTATCTAAATGACCTTGTTTCCTGCAACAAAGGATTTTGCTGGTCTACCTGTGAAAACAATGCTTGTCTCTGCGGACAAGACTTTCCATACTTGGTGTGTGTTTTGGTGTCATAAAAACGCTTGTGCAGAAGCAGGAAGGACCTTGAATGTTATGGCGGGAGGAACAGGGGTCCTTTTATGGAATAATGTGAAAGTTTTCCCCAGGAAACATGCCCCTTTGCATTGCAGATGCTTTCCAGTCCAAAGCTTGTACTAACAAGTGAAAACAATGATTTGAGTGAAAACAATGATTGGAGTCGTCGATGTGCTAGGCTGCGATGACCTGCTGCGAATGGGGCCAGTGAAAATACAGATACAAATTATATGACTGCTTTTAACTCAATTCTACATTTAAACAACCCCAGAACAACTATTCATTTGTACAAGCGCTTCAATGTGACTTAAACATACAGTGGATGGTTTAGTCTCTGTGGTGTAGCTCCTCCAAACTGTGAGTGTGCTCACAACTATCTACTTTAAATAAACTATACAAAAGTGTCTAAAAGAACAACATTTCCAAAATACAAAATTATTCCTTTAATCACTCCTATCTTCAAGGGCTAGTTTGCTGATCCACTATACGGTTTAAATGGTCTGTGCCACTAAACTTTGAGGCCTTTTTGTGCAACATTAACCTGATATTGGTCTGACTAAAAAGGCTATTTTCTCCTTGCCGTCTCATTTAATGCAGTGTGTGCTGGGAATCATGGCCTGGGCTCTGGTTACTGCTGGAAAAACAGGCGTAGCAAAATGTCCAACAGGTGACGGCCTTGATGGAGTGTCTTGTCATAACACTGCAGTGCTCCATCACTGTGGACACACTGCTGAAAATTAATTACGCCTCACAGATGACTTCAGGCCATTATTTATAGCCCTGCTCTAAGGTTTGCACCAACAGGGGATCCTGCATGGAGAGAATGGAAGAGGCCCTCTATCCAAGAATAAACCACTCATTGGTCTGGACACATAAAAAGTAACGCCAGGTCACGTGGAGTTTGCAGTGTGGGCAATCAGTAACAGATCAGTTTAAGTAAATGAGGATAAGTATGTTGGAAATACTCTGTTTACTTATGGAACATTCTTAAGCTTAACTTAGTGGACCATAAAGGACTTTTTTTATTTTACAAGGTAGCATCCATGTAGGGTTGTGTTTGCGGGATGTAGGAAATATCAAGACTATAGCGTGCAGAGTCACCAGAGCTGACTAAAGTGGTGGGAGCAGGGATTAGAAAGGGGAAGGCTTAGGAGGTCACATCACTGCTCAGAGTCAATATGATCTCCTTCTTCTGGAGTCTTAAATGACCAGCAGACAGCACCAGCTGCTTCTACAGACAGTGTCATGCTTCAGCACGTCCGATAGAGCCCTCAAAAGGAATTGCAAAGGAATCCGCTGTTCTCAGTGTCTCTTTATTTGTCTGGATTTAAAGAGTTAAAAGGCAGAGAGACAAAGCGGGGATTCCTGAAAAACATCAGAGGACACTGCTGTGATCTGGGGCCACATTTACACATCTTTTATCTCAGACAGCCTCCCAGGAACCAATCAAATATTTTAAAAGAAACTGAAAACGTCCATGAGATGAAACTCCTGGGGTGACAAGGAATTCCAAGTGCCATAAATGTTCGGGGGTTTAATGTGAATTGCAGGACTATTGGACGGTTAATGATCAGATGATTGTGTGCTGATCCACCTCATTTCTCCCTCTGGCACTGTTTCCCACAGCTACACTTTTGCCCTTTTAGTCCAAGGGAACACAGCTCTTGTAATGCCGAGAACTGCAAGACTGCAAGATTTTCATGAACAAATGAAGTTTAAAAAAGTATTTTAAGAATCTTCACACAATAGAGGTAATCCTTTTACCACACACATATGGCCCTGTAAAACAATATGGAGATGAATGTCGTGTTAAACCAACCGTCTTCTGTCTGTATTTCACTGTTTGTTCACATTACCACCTGAAAGGACATTTTGAGTGCCAAGCTCTCAGTCAATAATAGACAGAAGAAAGGGAAAAAAACACTAGAATCAATTGAAAATCTGAAATAAACCTGGATTAATGTACTTTAGGCCGACTCAGACATCCTCGGCAAACTCTGGCCTTGCTGTGAGGAGTCTGCATGTCCTCCCCGTGTTTCCCTGGGTTCTCTCCGGGTACTCCGGCTTCAAACACATGCATTTCTAGGTCAATTGGCAAATCTCAAGTGTCCCTAGTGAATACATGTGAGAGTGAATAATTGTCTGTCACTGTTTATGTCTAAATGTCCGCCCTATGACTAACTGGCCACTGACCAGCCCAAAGTTGCTGGGAAGTTGCTGAGTTAGCCTAAACCCTAAAGTTGCTGCTTATAGTCCCTAACAGAAAGAAAATAAATGGATCAATAATGTACTTTACTACAAATTATCATTTACTGGACCCAGGTTTGTTCTTGTACTCTATGTTGTTACAATGCACATGTAATATCAACTTAATATTTTATTGGTCATTTCTTGTTTGTAACAATTATGCAGGTAAGCTTACAGCAACAAAGCCACTTACATATGTATCATGTGACCACAGAACACAACATGTACATATACATACCCCCCACAGCAATGATGTAAGTAAGTGCTGTAGTATGTAAACAAGGTTTTAAAATGAACTTAAAATTAGGCTACAATTCAGATATGCAGTCCACAATGAAACTGATCATTCTATACCGATGTTATGTTATGTGCACAAACACACCCACACACTACACGTGCTGCCTGGGCTGGTTATGAGCAAATTAGAGGCCTCTGTAGTTGTTCACCAACATCACGCTGTGACCCCGCCGGCCCTTCTTTCTTCTCTTCATTAGTCCCCTTTAAGGAGTGACTACTCACCCAGGACAAGAGGTCATCTGCAGCCTCTGTCTCTTCTGAACGAAGCCATTCAGCGACAGCTGGCAGGTGAACCAGCTCCATATTATCACCTGGAGTCCGCTCCCTCCCCTCTGCACAACCTTTCTTTGTTGTAAACGTCTCTGAGTCAGTGTTGGGTTTGAAGAAGCAGCTGCTCTTCATTCATTACCTTAACGTGCTCATTCTTTCCCTGTCATTGTGGACTCTCCTAGGCACGATCTTGCACTAATTGTTGTGCTTTTATCGACCAAAACCTCACTGGCTGTTAAATGACAATCATATCAAGAAAAAAAGATAAGTTTAATTTATGAAAGAAGAAGAAGACGAAGAAGAAGAAAATGATGTGAAATAATTTCTAATGACTCAGATAATGCAACACTGGCGTGGGAGCTGAAAGAGGGGAAGTAGGTGAGGGTGTGATAGGTTACTTAAAGGCTACGTATAAAGCATATAAAAGTGGAGTGTGTCTCAAGAAGAGAAGAATATGAGTTAAAGCCTAAATCTATGTCAATAAAAGTGCCTTGTTCTCACAGCGAACAGAAGGGCTCTACCCAAGAAACTACCCTGAGACGATTCCTTAACGAGAAATTGTGAGAAAATAATGCCAGGGTCTCCACAAGTTAAGATTTATGATGTTGTGTTATGTAAAGGAAAATAAAGTCTCACAACCCTCATGTATCAAGGAGCCAGTTTTAAATAACTCTGACAGGTTAAACAAATCACTGCAGACTTAAACAAATAGGTTTGGAAAAACAAAACATTCACATTTATTTTGCACAAACTGACCCAAATCTTTGTGTTGACGCCACTTAGAATTCTTAGTCCAGTCTGGGGAACAGTCATTATATTGGATGCAACAACAAGACCATATTTCCAGTTAAACTTGCCTGAATAAACTCCACTGACATAGTTTGAGCATGTTGCATAGTCTTGTTTAAATCGGACTGATGTTTAAAGACAATGAGAGGTTGTCTATCTTTTTCCACATTGTTTCATCATCATGTGATGATGAGACCCCCCTGATGAACCCCACTCATCTCTGAAGCCAGACTCTGAGCAAGAGTCAAAGTACTACCTCTTTGTTCTGTAACATTTCCTCATACGGCTCTGCTCTGTCTTAAAAATATAATAAAAGATTCCAAGGACAATACAGCCAATTGTTACTGACAGATGACCTGAGTGTGAGGTGAAAGTAAAGTAGATGGCAGTTATTTTCTGCTCAGCATAAAGAATACATATGTTTGTCCTGGAATCACCCCCACATTGATGTTTACCAAAAAAATAAACTATTCTGTATCATGGCAGCACCTGGTTTGTGGGAATATAAGGAAGTGATCACACCAATGGAATTTACCTCTCACCTGTGGACAGCGACTAAACACCTGGACGTGGTCGGTTCACTGGGTTCTTTCGCTTCGGCCCAAAAATATGTCTGAGTTTAACAAAAGCATATGTCTTTAACTGGGCTTTAAATCAGAGTATTATCACAGTTTAAAAGCTGTTACTCTCTTTTGTTAACTATGTGGTGACTGTAATTGTTTGTAGGAGGATAGCGGTTTTATATAAAGATGCCTGACGTTATGAACGAAGGGAAAAGCTTATTCATCTCTCCAGGGCTGTGTCATTAACATTCAGGAACTTTCAGCTAGAACTGAAAATGACCCCACCCAACCAGTCCCTACAACGCTCATCCCAAAAGCCTCCTCTCTCCACCTCGCGCTAACATCATCAGCATGCTCCGAGCCACAACTGAGAGACATGGGTGTAATTATAGCAGCAGGACAGGATCATATGCTGGGCCGATCCAGCAACTTTAAAGAATCTAAGCTTGTGGCGGTCAGGACACTGAGGGTTGATTCAGGAAGGAGATGTTAAAATGGATTTAAGGAGGTAAATGCAGGCGACCTGCATCCTTCAAACAGAAATTACCAGAAAATTCACTTGATCCACTTACAGTGTTGCCTTTTCCCTGAGATAGAATCAGACATTTTCATCTTTGAGTACAAACACAAAAAAGTTCGATTAAGGCCAATAGTCAGTGTTTTTAAAATGTGCAATGAATCTTGTATAATGTATTGTTTTATGTTATATATATAAAAAAAGAAAAATTTGTTGAAGTCTATAGACCCCAGGAAGAATAGTTACTGCTTTTGCAGCAGCTAATGGGGATCTTAATAAACTAAACTAAACTAAACCATACTTAACTTTATTGCTTACCTCGACAAAATAATTATTTTACTCTTAATATCGAAAAACTTTACAGTCCATCCATCCAACCATCTTCTTACGATTATCCGGGGCTGGGTCGCTGGGTCAGCAGTCTAAGAAGAGACGCCCGGACTTCCCGCTCCCTAGAGACTTGTAGACTAGACTCTTCCTCCAGAGTGTCCCAGGTCTTCCCCGTCATTCCGGTGGGACGCGCAACGAACACCTTCCCAGGAAGGCATCCAGCAGAAATCTTTACTTTACAGTCTCTCAAGTTATTACTGTTGTAGTCAAGACCACATTGACCGAGACCAAGTCATGTCTAAGACCAGAGATTAGCAAGACCACGACAAGACCAAGACTTTTAGCTCTTGAGACAGAGTTAAGACCAATACACTGTAATAGATATAAGGGGACAATTAAAAAAAAATCCACGTCCAGACTCTTCGAGGTTTGTATTTGGTTAAGGCAGAGTTAGTCCAGCCTTAGACCAAGTCCAGACTCATGGAGGTGACTGTTTGGATTTGTTTAAATCAAATTTCCCTATGGAGCACCTTAAAATTGACTCTTTGTCCATGTAAAAGCAATGCACCTAATTTTATACAATGTATCAAATTATCATTCATTCATTTCCTTCCACTTATTCCCCTTAGGGGTCACAGGAGCCTATCCCAGCAACTTTGGGGACACCCTGGAAAATGGTCAGTTAGTCACTCACACATTGATCGAGTAGCCAATTTACCTATAAACCTACCTGTATACCTATACCCACAGTAAGATATGCAGACTCCTCACAGAAAGGAGCGCTAGCCACTCTGCCTCTGTGCACCCCTTGTGTATTAGATTTTGAGGGAAATAATTTGTGCACAAAGCAATAACAATAACAGTCAACCCATAACCCTATGAGCTACAAATTCCAAAGTTTTAACGTGGGAAAGCATGAATGATTTTGATACCATGGGAGTGAACAGCAGTAATGTAAAGAATTCACAATTTGTACTTAATGGACTAAAAATACTTGATCAATTTAAATACTTTCTTTCTGGATGCACACCAATAACTTTGATTTATTTAATGTCTGAGTCATTTTTTCTCAAGCCACATAATCACACAACATAATCTCATCCTTCCATCAAACCAGTGCTCATTTTAGGCTGAAGCCCTGACCAGTCTGGGGTCATGAGGGTTCACATCACACAGGGCATGACGACACAGGAAGTATTTATTCTAGCTCCTCAGTGAATATGGATGAGGCTAGATCATGACAAGCAGTGGTGGGTCTAGCCAAAAAGCAGGGCGCACCCATGACAGTGGCTTCCTTCAGAGTCCACTCGACCTTGTTACCGATGGCAACCAATGTTTAATGTTTACGCAAGACTCAAGAGTTCTCGGTTGTTCAGCAATTTAATCAATTCATATACTTTTTGTGCGGACTGAGACAAACTGAAGGGGCCTGTCTTGTAAAAGGGGGAAATTCGCCCTTTAACAGCTCCTGTACCTAAGCGGGACGCACTCAGAGGCTGATGCCAGAATGCTAATAGAAACCAGACACACAAGGCTCTCGCTGCACGGCACCAGAGGGAACCCACAGTAGGAGTAATGGACAAAGGGAGACTTGCACAAGAAAGAAAAGTCCAATGACAGATAGACCGGGTATGATGACTTGGAAAATGTCAGTGGCAACTCTCTTTTTTACGGTACCTAAATCTTGTAATTGGAATTGCAAAGAGTAATAATAAACAGAATCAAACACTAGCCTGATAGAAACAAATGTAAACCATTTAATCTAATGACAGTAAACCACAGAAAAGAAACAATCCATTCAAAAAGTTACACCTAAGCTGGTGTCAGATATAGGTTAAAGTCTGCATTGTGCTCTAGGGAGGTAACAACAGAGCCCACTGTTTGTGAGATAAAACCTTTCTGCCTGAGTTTTACTGATTGGACTTGCAAGATCAAAGTGTAACCACATACACATGGACACAAAAACAGATAACCACCCACCTTCAACTCTGAACTCAGTGCTGAAATCTGGCCTTTAACATGCTGGAAGATAAACAAGGCTAGAGAAAATGTGGGGAGAAAAAAAAGGGTTGGTATAATGTTGTTTATCAGGAAATCAATGAGAAAAGAGTGGGAAGAATCAGAGACATTGTGCAATTTGGGACAGGGGACACAAGATCAAATGACTAATGGTTATACATTTGTGAATCAGATGTTCAGACCCTTTAGCCACTGCATTGTCATGTGTTTTATTCTGCCTCTAAGTACTGCATATCATCATGGGGACCACTCAGAGCTAGCACACTGATAACAATGCCATATTTAGAATCACAGCTAAATAGGCTGAGTCACCAGGCACTTATGTCCTCTTCCAAAGGGATTTATTGGCAAGTATGAATCAGTATTTAAGCACAAACAGAAGGGCTTGGTGAAGGTCTTAACACTGATAGATATTGCCCTGTATAGTCTTCTCGATGGAGTGAGACATTTAGTCTGCAGGTGGAGATGATGAATAAGCACCAACAGGGGTGTCACTTCCCGAATGAGTCTGCTACAATTCTCTATAATAGCAGTCAGCTGTCAATGCTTTGCAATTTTTTTTTATTATTATTTTTTTCTGACGAGACAAAGGGAATGAGTGGGAATTGAACCCATGGCCATTAAAACACATTCAAAACACATTAAAAAACTGCCTCCACTTCCTTTACACTGCAAAATCCACACAATGTGCTCTATATATCAATAAAAATGCAATAATATTAAAATCTGAATGTTGTTTTTTTAGTCATGTCATTATTAATAACAGCTCTGACTCCCAAACCCCACAGACTTGTTCATTTATTTTAGAGAAACCTCTAAATTAACCCTTGCTAAAATACACATTTAAAATATTTATATTTATTGCATTTCACAAGTTTTAGAGAAAAAAAAAAAAAGACAAAAACAACAACAGCGGGTCCAGCGGGTTTACAGTGGTTTCTCTCCAATTACCTGGCAACCTGAGGGGCTCACAATTTGTAATGTTAAAACGGACAGCAAGCTTTTCTACTATTGCATGTTTTTTTACATGTCACAATATTTAAATGCTCTGGTATAATTATTGTTTTGTGTTACAACATTACTTCAATAATAAAAAAACACATTGACACTATAGGTAAGTTGTTTAAAGACATATGAGTTGTTTCCCCCACAGGGCAGACAGTGTGTATAGGTGGTCCCTCGTTACAGTAGCACTCTGCAGCACTACACTATTTTACCAGTCATGTGTGGTCTCTATGTATAACAATATTGAATAGGTCCAGAACACTTGAACATGTCAACACATCTGAGTGCTTTTGGAGGAAAAAGCCTCTGAAGAGAACCTCATCAACAGCACCAAAACAACATTCCTCAAGACAAATGCAGGAAGACTGGGATTGTTAGCACTACTAAGGATGTGGCGGCATGGCACACTCATGGCACTCCTCCTGTTAATGCAGCATTCCAAGCACTACTAATCAAAGTGATGGCCTTGCATGAGGGTTACACAGAGGTGGGTACATGGGAGTATGGAATAGGCCCCATGGGAGTGTGGGAAACACGGCTTCTAATGATAAACCCAAACTAGAGACAATTCAGAACATGCAGTTTGAATTACAGAGCCTTAGAAGATAGTCGTAGTAACAATAACTTTTAACAACTGCCCCAAAAACTAAGGTCCACTAAAAAGACTTTCCATTCATCCAGACGTCCTATAGCGGAATGGAGAGGAAAATTTATAAGAATACCCAGATATATTTCCTATTATAAATGTTTATGTTTGATGTATTATTTTAAACACCATGTTCATATCAAACTTCCATCTGCTGCCCGAAACATCTGCTCATGGTTTATATTTAAAGGCTCATGTCATTGGACAAATAAACTGCTGGAAATGAGCTAAAAGATGTTCCCAGACAACAGGTGAACCTTGAATGCAGGTTTGTGGGGAATTCTCCTGAGATTTTCAACACATGGAGCTTGTGTCGAATTTCAACAAGTGGGGGGAAAAAACCTGCACCTTGCAATCTTTCATTAGAGAGGACACTAAACTTCCCCCTGCAATGTTTGCTTATGTTCTTGTTTTGGTTTGTTTAGGATGTAACCCTATCCAGACAAAGGACAGGCAGTGTGCCAAATCTCATTGAATTCTGTCAGTCTCAAACAGACCTTCTGACCTTGTTGTGACTTGTACATTTGCAGGCCGACCCACTGCTTGTTGATGAACAACCAGTGTGGCCCCGGGTGCTGAGTCTAATGCACTCATCATTAACCTCCAATAGCTTCTATATAAGGCTAGTGTTCATGACACCTCTGCGCTCTGGACAGCATTAACATCAACATTGACTTATAAGGAGGAGTGGGACAGATAAAGTGACTCCACTGGGGGCTAGGTGGAACATTGTCATAGCAGGTATTTTTTTTAGTCACTGCTTTATTGTTTTTAATAGCTGACACATCATAAGCATGGGACATTCTTTTGAAATGCTCTTTGCTTAGTAAACCACTACTCTATCTCTTTGTCATATCTGACCGCCTCCAAACTATAAGATAGGACATATGAGATAGAGTTGAAAATGCAGCTTAAAGAATATGAGCCAACATCATTTGCTTTTTGGGCAATGAGTAATGTATATTTACTGGCAGGAAAGAAGTTACAACCCTAGTCCACTGTAGTGTCTCACTTGCTTAATGTCATAAAGAAGCACAGTATCTGCGGCAAGAAGAAGAATGTTGCGCTTTATTGTCCATCTGTCAGACCAGGAACTGCGTTTCTGCATTGAGGCATTTTTCAGTTCTGTGTTTCCCAAAACTTCCCCCTGCTCTTTAGTAGTGAGGAGCAGTTTTGATGCAAGTTTAAATAAAGTCAGTGGGTTGTAGGTTCATAGAGGCCAATCACTTGATCATGATGCATGATATCCCTGATGGCCAATATGACACTAGAGAGGAAGAGTAAATTATTACCTTCATCTGAATAAAACCTAAAAGACATAAAAATGTTCACTAATTGTAGCAGAGTCTATCAGTCTTAATGTAGCCAACTCCATAAATATTCTTCTCTATGTATGATGGCTTCAAAACAGTATCCTAGTCAAGCTATGAGTGTTTACTGTACATAGTTGTGCCTGTAAACATCCTGAATGATCTAATGGTTTGCTTTTTTTCTACTGCATATGGTCACAGCACTAGCAGCAGAGGCTATATAAAGGGCTTTCCTTCTGTAATCTTGCAGTAGATCTAATACAAATATGAATGTGTTTATAACGGCACTGGTTTCCATATAACAATAACAAGTGGATAAATGGAAAGTGTTTATGTTTGTGTCTGTGTCTAAACTTATAAGAAGAGAAGCTATCTATACCCATCTATTTCAGAGCTTCTTTTTGTTACCAAGTGAAGATGGGAGTGTCTCTTTCCATGTGCATTATACCCAACGTGTTTGGCTGAAGCCGAATGGGTGTGGGAAAAACAGCATCTAATTGGAGGGAATGTGTGAATAATTATATATGTGTATTGTGTGTACATTTAATCATGAAACAATACCCCAAGGCTTAGCAGTGATCACACTGATTCACTGCCCTCTCCTGCTGTAGCCCCTGATACATGCATTTTACAGACGCATTCCTTCAGTGTGGGGTCTGGTGTCGGCCCCACAGCATGCCTGCCCCCAGCAAGAAAACACAGGAGGGGGTCACCGGGGGCACATCATTACTCTCTGAGACAATTAGGCCATTATAAGACCTGAAAGCAAAACTGGAAAACTGCTGGCGAAGATTTTTGATCTGTTAAATTCAACCACAATTGTCCATATTGTCTCACGTGTTTGTATCTTGACTTGCTCTGTCAACCTGAAGCTCTGCCTCAGTGACCTCTTCAAAAGATGTCAAGCGTTTTATGCTTCCTGTTAAAAAGCTGTATTTCCCAGTCAACAGGTTGAGTGTGATAGGACCCTTAAATGAAGACCGTAAATGCAGGTGGGTCTGAGATGGTGTTTGAGGATGAGTGTGTGTGGTTAAGAGTGCACAATGAGGTTAATGGAGCTAGTAGCAGTATATTTCAGCCCCAGGAGCTTGTATGCTGCTGATTTTTACAACTCCACTTTCCTTAGACCTGATTAACAGATGTATATAAATGTTGTTGCATTTTAACACCAAGTAACACCATGTGACTGTTTTGCCATAAACCTTAAAATCGTGATTAGAATATTTAGCCTCAGAGTCACATTGCTGGTTCCTGACATGAAAAGAAAGAACAGGCACTCTTTATTAAACATACTGCACCATGTCTACCAGATATCCCACTGTATATTTCCCAGTGACGGGACATGCTACCACATCATCTCATCTTTCAAAAAAGGTATCTGGTCATAGGTTTGATGTCTTTTTTGAAACCTTTTTAAGAATATGTCCTGGATGACTGAAAGCCTCCATAGACATCTTTTATATATGTGATGCTTTCTGCTAACAGTCCCGTTAATGCTAATGAGACTGTTATGTCTCAGAAAGCATGTAAACGATGTATGTTTGCAAATTGAGGCAATGTATTTGCAAACATACAAGACATAGAAACACAAATTTGGACAGTGTACCTCCCCAGGCCTGGTCACTATCCAAACTCATCCAAACTACAGACCTCATGGTGTTGCCTGTTGACAGTAAAAGCTAACAAGAGGAAACACTTTGAAACAAGAGTGGTGATCATTGCCTTGTAAGGGGCCTAAGGGAAGGGTTCATATGATTCATTCTCAGTCTATGTTGCTAGGAGCTGGTGCTAAAAACATTGAACAGTCCACTCTAGGACCATGTCATGGCAAACACCTCACTTCCTTGACTCATTGTACAGGGCGAAAGTAACAGACGCAGAGGAAAGAGAAGGAGCCGAGGAAGTGAATGTATGCTGTGTGTGCGTCTTACATGACATGGAGTAGGAACAGTTGAAACAGGAAGCCCAGACTGGCTTTTACACTGAAGGAATTTCCTGCTTGTAAGATGTGTATCACTGCAGAGTTGAAGAGTGATAAAATGAGAGGAAAATGAGGGAGGAAACTTGTGTCTGAAAGCTATTTCATGACAGGTTCCAGGCCTAGATTAGGAGCAGGTTTCAGCCACAGTAGCCCATTCTTATCAAAGACTTTTAGGATTCAGAGCAAGGCTGCTTAAACACTACAGGCCGGTGCTGACAAACTGCATTTTCAATCATTACAACAAATTTCCTGAACAGGACATTTCATCCACAGCTTAATGGATCGCAAGCCTAATACATCTGAGAGGAACGGGAAGTCTGCAAAAGGAACAAACACAAGTTAAATCCTGCCAATTGTTGTGACTGAAGACTGCTGTGTGTACAAACTATCAAATTGCCTGTTGTGACTTTTATTTGCTGTCTGTTCCCAAGTGGTGAAATGGTGTTTATTCTGGGACTTAAAAGGCTACAGTTGCTTAATGGGAGCCATCAGGGTGTCTCCCCACCCCACCCCCATGGAGTCCATCAGTGTCAGCCCACCTTTTGTGTCGCATGAGAAATGAGTCGAGGGCGGAAAACGTGGCCTCAGGGAATTTGTCCACTAAGCATTTTTCAAAATCAACATAGGTACTGTATGTATTCAAATTAAAACATGCAAACATCTATGACTAAATGCTAATTTCAATACAGTAGCAGCAGTGTGCAGTATTAGCTACAACACACAAAATGTCATTGTTAAACTTGAGCATAAGAGACAATGCACTAAATGATTGACATCCCAAAATACTGTGGACAACTTTTTGCTTCCATACAACTCTAGAAAAATGCCAAACCATCAGCAGATGTTAACAACCTTAACTGTCTTTATTTGAACGTTGCAAATTTTAGCCAGAAGATTATCATCCAAATAATTTCCTTTTTCTGATGTCGTTTTTCAGTGATCTTCTAGATAAACATGGTCCAACTCTTAGCTAGTAAAACAAACCTGTAATCAAAATCAAATGAGAAACAGTTTTCAGCTGAAATAGGTGCGTTAACACGTTGACATTATTATAACTTTTTGTATATATATATATACTCATATATGTGAACATGTGAACAATGTGTCAGCACAAAAGATGGCCAGCTGTGCAGTGTCCTGTGAGATGTTCGAAGTGTTTGTTGCACTTCAGATCTGTTGCTATAGTGGCCAAGTTATGATGTCAAAGCTGAGGCATTGCAACAGACTCACACCCCGTTCTTCAACGGAAACAACAGTCAGTGCAAGTGAGATGGAAAATACTGTTCACTTAGCCAGACCCAATTACGCAATTAAAGGCAGAACAAACTTAAGCTTTGAGAGAAAATATGAAAACATTTACATCTTGATGGTGTCTAAATTTGTGTGATGCTTTATGATTACTAACCAAGCCTCTCCCATGGAACCTCTTAAATGGTCCTCGTGTAAAGGCGCCGCCATACGGTGATTTAACAGCGATATACCGCCGTCCACCAGAGGGCAGGCTCCAAAAGCGGAAATATAATGGCGACTTTACAAGTGTAAAAATCCTGTTTACAGCCTGGTACAAAAGATGGCTCCAGTCTCTAGAGCTAAGTTTTTACTACGTGATAAACTCTAACATTTACTGTTAATACAAAGATTACCTGTCACTATAGTTTTCAGTTTATAGTTTTATACTTTTTAGCTTCTTTTGACATCCAAGAGGCTATCCAGTGTAGCAGACTTTCCTCCTTAAAGCCACAGAATATCCATTTACATTTACATTTATTCATTTAGCAGACGCTTTTATCCAAAGCGACTTACATTACATTACCAGTGTTACAGTCACTGGAGGCAAGGTGGGTTAAGTGTCTTGCCCAAGGACACAACGACAGTATGAACTGTGGGGAGAGCGGGAATCGAACCGCCTACCTTCCGGTTGAAAGACGACCGCTCTACCCACTGAGCTACTGCCGTTATAAATCACTTGAATGTGTCTGTACATCAGTGAATATATGTGTGGGTGATACCCAAACATCTAATTTCAGTCAGAAAACAAACCTGATTCCAGTGGGAAAGTTTGTACTCCAAATCATTTGGATGTGTAAACTTAATCTGACTGCCACGCCTTGAACTCTGATGCCTCTTCATCTGCAAATGAATCCGTCAGACCTAAAAACAGAGTGAGAGAATGAGAAACACCAGGAATAGGTCTTTGAACCATCCAGTGTGCCCCCACCAGCAGCTGTGAAACGGCCCCTGAATAGACACTCTATAGATTACTTTCATCAGTCTAAAGTCTACAGCCATGCTCCCTCAGTCAGACTCTCCAGACCAGTTATAAATACAAGCAGCACTTGACAGAGTTCATGTTGCTACTGCCACACAGCCAATTTTGGCCCCTGAGTCCAATCCCAGAGGCTTGGGTTGAATCAGCTAAACCAACAGTCACTAATTCCACTCGGCAAAGATAGGTTTATTAAAGGTCTTGTTTCAGTTGAGTAGTTGCCTTTCGCAGCCCTAACCACTCGCTCTCGTGTGATTCAGTGAAATCTACCCACACGACAGCACCAGACAACATCATACAGTGTGCACAAATCAAATGCATGCTGTAATTACAAATACATATGGATCACACATTGAGTTGCAAGGCGGTCATTAGATTTAAAGAGAGTGAATTATACTTGGGTCAAAGTGAGGTAGCCTACTTTCCCAAAAGAGCGACACCCAGAAATAGCATTTTTTGTTTTAGAAGTCAATTAGAATCTTACAGGCAAGTCTTTTTCGGGTTCTCCATTGTTTGAAGTTTAATAATGATTTTAATTATGTGATTTATGTATTCTCCATGTAGAGCTGTTGTCCTATAACCGGCAGGTTTGATTCCCGCTCTCCTTGGGCAAGACACTTTACCCACCTTGCCTCCAGTGACGCAGCACTGGTGTGAGAATGTTTGGACAACGGATGGAAATTTGCCTAAGGCTACAATCTGGCATGTTTACATTCATGTGACTGTGTCTGGTTTATGTTCATCACAGGCACTGTGCCAATTAAAAAAAAAAAATCAACAATAATAATAATAATTGAACGCATCTTTTATTAGAATTTTACAACTTACTTTTTCCCTTAAAAGATAACTGGAAGATAAAATCACTATTTCACTGCTGGTTATATATGCTGTATATAATTTTGTATGTGACGAATAAAAATCTTGAATCTTGAATCTTGAAATCAAAAGGAATGAGTGCTGCATTGTTTCTGTAATCCAGATAAGACAGTGTAAATAAGTCTGAAGTGACGTTTCGACTCCACTGTTAAACACATAGTACTCACTCTGACATTAGATGCATGCCGTGAATCCTAGTTCAAAGTTTTTTTTTTTGAGGGAATCACAGGCTCCTCCCTCTCCAAACTTTGTCATGGCTGTGGGAACTCCCTGCTCCATGTATCGTGATTAGGTGAGTAGAGAAGGCGTGGGCCTGAAGAGACACACACAGAGCCAAGTGAGGACGCTGCTGACGGAGCATTCATGACACACTGTCCGCTTGGAGTTACAGAGATGCAGTTTTAGCACCGTTTTAGCACCCTTCACTGTTTCCACTCGCGGACGCGAACGCACCACAGACGATTACTCGACTTTTACCAAACTTAGGTGGATTAATTTATTCTTTCCAAAATGGGCTTGGGACTGTTTTGCGTCCAGACTTCGGAGCCAGTAAGGTCAGCCCTTCGTAGCCGCTCGCTTCTTTGTATTATGGGGCTGCTATTATTAACTGTTTCCCAGCCTTTCTGCGAGGGGTTCAACTTGGACGTGGAGAAGCCATCTGTTTATAGCGGACCTCAGGGAAGCCACTTCGGATATGCCTTTGACTTTTATTTGCCAACATCAGCCAGGTGAGTCTTCATGCATAGCCTACATGGTCTTAAAATTTAAGAGAGGTTTTAGCAAAAAAAAAAGCACAATCTGGAGGCATCATAATTTAACTCATTTGACAATTTGTAACCCCAACTTAGACAGAAACCTGTTACTTTCAGTAGGATTTTCATTTGGCTTGATCAAAAATCCTTGCCAAACTTGAGATCTTTTACAACTCACTCATATAAAGGAAAACATTACTCTCTATATTAACTAGGTTGATTGCTGTTCTTTTATAAATTACATTGTATGTTTACACAGATTGGTGACAAAAAAGTATGTTCATTCTCAAGTGAATGAACCACAAATAAAACATTTAGTACTTTGCATAAAACAACAGTACTTTCTGGCACGGTGATCACATTGTTTTACTAAATGCCATTACAACTGACCTTTTAATCTGGCTGGCTTTAAATGCCACTCTAAGCCAGTTAACTCTAACCCATAGCCATCACATTTCACAGGCTAAGGCTGTGGTTGATTGAATTGCCTGTGAGGAGATGAAAGCTGTGATGTATTCTTCCACAATAGCTTTTGGCATCAGTCGTTTTGAGGGAACTACACTCATAGGTGTCATAGCCGTGGTCCTATCTGGCAACCTGGCTGTGTTAAAAGTTTGAAATGACAATCCACTGTGCACATGTAGGTGTTTCAACCATGCCAATGTATTAATCATTAAAAAGTACCCTAGGTTTCAGCCATTATGAGACTTCCTGGCTGAGAGCACCGGCAGAGTCTCAGGCCAGTGTTCAACCAGCCAGCACTGGGATTTGAGAAAGGGCTTTGTGCCGAGTGGGCCGCCAGCAGCAGCAGCAGCAGCAGCAGCAGCAGCAGCAGCTCTAGTTTCCCTGTTTCTCCTCCCCACACTTCCCTGGACAGTAGACTGAGGTTCCCCCTTCTACAACTGGCCCCTACTGTCTCTTTAAAATCTTCTCCCATTCTTTGTTTAGGAAGCTTTGGAGCATCTCAATGATTTATGATGAGCACAGACACCCTCATTTTTCTCAGACATTCTCCTCTACTTCCCCCAGTGCTGATGTCATCCTGCAGGGATTTTTAATTCACCCGTGAGCCATAGACCTCCCCCACCGTCTAGCCTCTCTCCCCATCAGCCCCTCGTCTCATTAAAAATAGCACACGTCATCATACTCATGACTCAATCTGAACTTTTGAGGCATGGGATGAGACAATGGTCTCCTGTGTGGGCATAAATGATAATATTTAAATGCAGTGTCCTACAGCTCTGTGGCCTGTAATTGCGGTGTAGATGTTAGAAGTCAAAAGTTAAGGAAAGTGAATGAAGGCTTTATCTACAAACTGCATGGATCTCCCACCGCTTTCCACAGTTTCTTAGAAGTGGGCACATCAAAACCCATATCAGTGGAGTTGTGCAATAAAATTGACTTATCTCTTGCTGTTGCCATCACATCAACAGGCCCACACTTCAGAGACTTGGAAAGTGGGGGGGGATGGTGGAATTCAGGGGTGAAGTCAGGCATGGGGAGTTCAATTTTTAGGAATTGTGCCAGGATGAATGAAGGAGTAAAAGATTATTCTCTATTGCTTTATTTGAAAACAAATAAAAATAACTCTGACATGTGTTTATTACCAGATGACGTGTTGGTGGGTAGATGGAACATAGCGAGGAAAGGGAGGGGGAGATGTCAGCTGTAAATGTCATGTCAAAGCCACAAACACAAAGTGTGAGTTTGAAGCTGGTCCTTGACAAAGCGTTTATATTTGTCCTGTCATGCCTTTGGGCCTGGTGTAATAAAATTAACTTTGTACACAGGCCACCACGGGAGACCGCCTGAGGATAGCATCTGTGAACCCTGCATCACTGTGTGTGTGTTGTTGTCGCACAGACGTTGCTCTTGTGAAAGCAGATCCTTGTTGTAGATGTTTGTTATTCTGTGGACCCAGTGAGGTCTATTGCTGTTGTCTGTCAATGTCAGTCCCCATACAAGTTGTCATCTCCCTAATGAGACCTGACCAGACACTTCATAATCAAACCATACAAGCTCCAGCTTCCTTGGTGCCAGGCAGGGATAAGGAGTGAGCAGACAGAGATAGATAGAAAAGGTTGAGGGTTAAAGGGTATAAATAATAACAGAGCTGCTCTGGAGTGTATAAAAGAGACAAAATGACAAATTGTAGCCTCACAAATCACAGCAGTAACATTTGTGGGAAAAAAAAAAAGAAAATTGGAACAGTTTTTAACTCGGCCACCTTTTAAAATGAACAGCACAATTCTTTTAGGACTCATATTTTCCAGCAGTAACATTAGGTCATTTGCAAACGTCACAGTCTAACGGTGGACACGCATCCCATAGATAGTATGTGTTCCAGTCACCTCATTTGTTTCTGGGACTCGCATTAGCTCACATAGTTTGGCCATGACATGTGCACGCAGAGGTCACCTGGTGCATGTAGGTTATACTCCTGGAGGTTATCCACTCAAACAGAGTTAGCGTTAAACTAATATTGACGTTGGAGTGGGCTCTCTTTTGGCCACTAAAATCGTCCATGTTTATCATGGGTCTACACTGGTCTCCGTATTTGTACTCTGATGTTGTCTATTGTTTTTTGTTAATATCCTGCTTTTATTAACAACATAATATCGTCACTTGAATATTTGAGTTGCCAATGTTTTGCTCATCAAGGTTCTTGTTGTTAGGTGTAGACAATGGAGCCCTTTGTCTAATAGCAAAGTTAGTAAAACTGTTTTCCAAAGGAGAAACTTTAACTGTTTTCTTAATTGACTGGCCTTTAGTATAGCACCATTTAGTGTTGTCAAATCTTGTATAGACCTAAGATAATCAAACCAGTGGGTTGGGAACATTAGTGTCTCCTGCTGTAAAGGTCAACTGGCTTAAACTACAGCAGTCTGTCTCAAACTTAGAGGTGCCTGTTGCGTTTTTACTGCGCTGTTATTAATAGGGGCTTTGTATATTAAGCCTGTGTGTGTTTCACTGGGAATAGATTTCAGTGTAGATGGCGTTGTGCTGTTTAAAGGGCCTGTGTATATGCCGTCAGGTCTGCTACGTTGCGTCGGAAATACCCCAAGAACGTCATGTCTGCTTTGGGGGAGAGTTGGTCGTTGGTCGGGGAACCTCATCTGACTCATACTAGATTAAGTTTTCAAGTGCCAGGAGGTCTGCTTTGCCTTAACCCCAGGTCAAATGAAATGAGTCACCTCTATGGTAATTTGATAAACCCAATCCGTTATAGAGCAATAAACAAATAAATTGTAGTTCTCTTGTGTGAAGCGGCTCTTTAAAATATATTTTTGAGATGCTAATGGGACACATATATTTGGTTCCTGATTGCTATGTATGTGCACCTTTTGTATGTATTAATGGCTGTGTGTCTGGGAATGGGGGTGTACAGACAGAAGTGTTCCAACAGCTGCTTTACCCCCTGTCAGCACGTCCCATACAACAGTGCTCTATCTTGAGGTGAGAGCTCTGGACCCCCTGACGTGGCCATTGTGGAGAGGTGTGAACCGCTGGCAGTTAAAACTCCCCACAGCAGGACTTTAGGGCAGTTACACTCCCTATCTCATGGGGGCAGGGCCAGCATTAGGTATCAGAAAATGCATGGAATGGCTTGGCAAAAAGTCAATTTGATTATTTATTTTCCAGAAGCAGGCGGTTTCAGTTCACACCTGCCACTTGTCAAATAGTTTTTGTAACGTTGTTTGTTGGGACAAAACCGCTGCTGGGTTTCACACATTAACAGTCAAAGCACTCAGGGTGGGAGAGAAGGATGGCATGCAGATTGTTCCTCGATGGAATTCAGCAATCAGAAGACTGACTATAAAATAATGGGTTGGTCTGTCATTCATGGCCTATACTTGTAAAGCATAACTCTTTTAGTATGTGAAAAAACTAGATTGGTATATTTGCACAGTGCAGACGTTCAAAGTAGGGGCATATAGTTGATAGGTTTACCTGAATGCAAATAGACCCTGAAGGAAGCAAAGCATTACACTCAAACTTTTAATTAAACTTTCTATTCAATGTCCATGAAAATGACCCCTGAGACAATAAACAACATTGTTCAGATACCTCTGCCTCAGCACATGTAATTTGCCGGCCACCTGTTGCCTTGCCCTAATATGCTGTCTGAGAATAGGAAGATTTTTTTTTATTGCTTAAAATCTTCTCTTGTTGTGGGTCAATACATTAATGTTCCTGGACATAAGATAAATACATATAGGCTTCTTATCCGGCTCTGTCTTATATTGTACCATCTGACTATACAAAATATGTGGCTTTGGTGCCGTACAGTAATCGGTCTGTAGTCAGCATCTCAGCAGGAACTGTTACTCTCATCATCTTTAGATGACTGGACAGCAGCGTGTGTGTGTGCGTGCTCGCGTGCGCATGGATGGCTGTCCATATGGCAGCCGTAAGGGCTCAAGCAGCCCCAGCCTGGCCTTGACTCTGAGAGGACACAAGACTATTTAAATGGCTCCATGCGGTCTAGAATAAGTCATCACACACGACTAGTGCTTTTCACATCTGTCATTTGGCTAATCTCGCTGTGAGTGCCTTTGCGCCTAATAAGCCGTCAATATAGTATGACTTCACCCAAGTATTCATTGATTTACTCAATATTTCATTCACATTGATTCCAGCACTATTTAAAGGGACTCTTCATCATGAGAGGAAGAGAAGTGTTTGTTGTATTTTGACCTCTTTCATTGCTCCACAGTCATATAAGAGGTAAAGGTCAGCGGCAGCCAGTGGCTCCAATCAGGTCACAGCATTCTGGTTCTTGACTGATACGGAACCACTCTAGTGTTGAAGTGTGTGTTGACATTTTGGTGTAAACTGCATGGGTCACTGTACATGCTTTACCGAGGTGTTGCTGAGATCCCAGGTCATTGCTCTTTCTCCTCTGCTCTGCAGGCATCTGTGGGATCTGTTATGTTGCGTTTATGACTTCAGAGAGTGACAGCAGCAGGCCTTGGCATATCTAACAAATGTGTTTGTAATTTTCCCCACTCTTTCTAGAATAAAACGGTTATAATGGTGTTTAAGTGACATCAGCGTGCCTTGCAGCTGGGTGGAAGACAATTAAATGTGGTTTGGGGGAAAATGTGTTTGGGCTCTGAGGGGGAGGTGTATAACAGTGGAATTTGCCCACTGACGACCTCCCTCTGTAACCTCACCATAAACCTTATTAGCCATGGTTGTGCATGTTAGTGTCACATCAGCAAGTTCCAGAGTTGTGCATCAACCCTAATTTCTAAGCCCCACATAAAATAATGACCACAGTCTGGTAATTATGGTGCAAATGTCCCCTGATTGCTTCAGCTTCAAATGCTTTAGCCAACTAACCATTGCTCCTTTGCAGTCAAGCTGTTGTTTACACATTCCACACTTGCAACCCAAATCACTTACAGTAGTTTAATTAATGCACAACTGACAGTGTGGTGGTGGGGGTCTTAATGTCTGCAGTATTGCAGCTGCTGTGGTTGGCTGTTCTAGGCATTGTGAACCATTCCTTCTGAAACACTGCATAATATGTGGGTCTGTTGTCTGAACTAGACATAAACTGCTGTAATACTGGTCAGACTAAAGTGTAGCATTCATTTGCTGAATTATTGGTAGACAATTTGGATTGAGACAAAAAAATCTCAATCCAAGCAATCATTTTTGTTTAGCATTTAACATAGTCTGTGGTCCTTTGCCAATTCCAAATCTATTTGCAGACACATCTCCAGGGCCACTTGAAAGCTGTAAAGCAGCTCTTCACTACTGAGTCCAGTAAAACCTTCATTAGATGCTAATGATGCATAGCATTTTACCTTTAAAGAAGAAAAGATAAGATGGGTGGGGAATGTGCCAGTTACGACTTGCCTGATCCTGGCCAGATAAGGGTCATTAATGTTAATTATTCCTCATTTACAGTACTGTGAGATGGCTATCAGTCTGTGTGAGCATGTGTGTTTTCACATCTGTGTGCATCAGTGTAAAATAGTGAGTTGTTCCAGTTGCCAACCTGCTGATTAAAGCGTGATCTGCTTGTTTTGTTATTTCCTGTATTTTTCTCTTTTGAAAAGCTGCCACTTCCAACTACAGCTGGCCTCTGTTCAAGTCTGATTTTCTTCCACTTGTGTTGTTTATTATATACATGTGCTTGTGCTTTAGATCTCCTAAAAGGTATTCCATGTAGAATCACTATGCCCTAATTGTATGAGAGCACTAGTTGTGAGTACTACTCTGCATCAGAGATCCTCAGCTGTTGCAAGAACCATTTCTGTCATTTCGATTATTTTGCAGGCGGGGCTATACTGGGATATCCCTATCTTTAAAAATGCTTTTTTTCTTTCTATTTCAGACTGATCTTTTTCTTGCTTCCAACATAAACTCTGGCTTTCTGTTCCACATTTTAAACTGGCTTTGACAACTTTAAGACAATGTTCAAGGTGGGTTACTCACCACATACTTATGCCCTTTTTTCTTTTTACACAATTTTTTAGAGTTTTTGAGAGCTTCACGTTTGTAATTCCATCCTTGTGCTGCAACTGTATTGGTCACTATGAACTATAAGTCATAGGGATAGTGTTGGCAAAGCTGGTTCCAGTTCTTACTCATGTCCTTACACATTTAGGTAGAGGATACTAATTTTAGCCATACGGTTAGCGGTTAATTGCAAAATGTGGGCCAGGAAAGGGTGTTAACTTCCTGTTTCGGAAGCCCCCTAGTAGTGTCTGTTCACAGTGGTCCCCTGCCCTCATTAACTACATCAGTGTTTATCTGAACTACTTGTCGGGTCAAGTATCCACTCCGACTTTACTATGGGAATTATCTGTTCCATGTTAAATCTTGTTGCTCTATTCTCCTATTGTCAAGTCGTGATGTCCGTCCCATAACCTGATTTATGCCAAGTCTGTTTAAATGCTCCACTGCCCTTCCATTTAGTTGTACAGTGTAGCTCCAAGGACATGAATGTTTTGTGTCACAACTGAAGAAACAACAGTGAGTGACTCCACTTAACCTTTCTGATTTCTTGTTTTTCCGATTAAATCTGCCCTTAAGCGCTGCATGTGTAACTGTGGAAGTGCTTCTTCTTGTGTTTTGTGACCAAACAAGTGTATATGAGCCTCACATGTGCTCATATGTCATCATTGCAGTGGTTTCCCATGCTTGTATGGCATTATGTAAACTGCTGCTGCAGCCTGTTAAAATGTTTTTCCCCTGAGTCAGAATGCAGCTCACTAAATGCTAAAATGTGTGTGCCGTATTTTCAATTAAGGATGTCACGTGGGAGGTCTGGCTTGCACGTTCTAATTGAGGCCAGATTAAAAAGCTGAAAACGCAACCTTTAGCGTTTATGGGTTTGTTGAGATCTTGCAATTTGCAGTAAATGTTGTCTTTTTTTTTTTTTCACAGTGCCAGTGTTGTAATAGGGGCGCCAAAGGCAAGCACGTTGCAGGTAAATGTTACAGAAGGAGGATCAGTCTTCTACTGTCCATGGAGCCTCAGCCACTCAGATTGTTACGCCATTGAGTTTGATTCAGAAGGTAAGACAGAAGTACCCTCTCTACTATAATCTCCCATATTGGATATAAATCATGAATCTAACTTCAGTGGTTTTAATGCCATAACAATTTATATGTTTGCTTCCTAATTCCATTATTCCTCAACTCTCTTTAGTCTTAGAAGCAGTCTATTAATGTTACATTTTATGAACTGGGAGCTTTTGCATGTTGTTTTTTTTCAGTAAAGTGCAGCTCTTTTTTGCACACCAGCAGAGCAGGCCTCACTGTTCCACTGACCTGTTGTTGCCAGGTCCTGAACATGAGATGATCAGTTTTCCTGTTTGTTTGTTGTACGGTCACTGGGATGAAAAGGATAATGGTGATTTGAAGAGGTTTCTGTGGGATGCTTCTTCCTGTCTGCCGGTAATGTTTTTGTTGCACAGCCCCAATTAAGCAACTAATGAACAAAGACCAGTCATGTTTGTATGGCCGTTAAAACAGACTACGTGTCCTGTTGAAGAATCACGTGGGAATCAATCCAAAGAGTGTGTAATTGTTTTAAAAGCTTATCTAGTGCATCTATGCACTTTGAGGGTCTACTTACATTTATAGTCTCTTCTATACATTAGAAATATTGCACTACTTCTACATGCCTTTTTTAAAATTTCTTTTACTGGACTCCACTATTTTAGCACATCTTTACTTACAGCAAAAACTGCCTTGTGTGTTCTTACATGCTGGCTTCAGGCCACAGATAGTGATGTCATGCGAGCGGCGAAGGCCTCACAGTGAAGGTCTGTCCCCTGGGTTGTCAGTGAGTGTCCTTCATATTCTGAGGGCTCTTTGATGGAGTTGATGGGAGTGCCAGACCTGGTTCTGACATCTGGATCATAGAGGCTCTATCATGCAGCTGAGGAACACATTTAATACATGAACATCGGCGTGTCAAAGAGGCTTTGCCAAGCAGCTGTTTCACGGATGACATTCATTTACTGTAGCTGTGACTGTGTTCGCTGCCAAGTTAGAATGAAAGGGCAATAAAATGTATTCAGTGATAATGCTGGCAGCTTAAAAATGTAATTCCTTATAAAAACACTTCTTTAAGGTGATTTATCCTCCACTTAAGTATTGACGTCTCACAACAAAGTGGTGTCAGAGGCATCTATGTCTTATGGAGTGTTTGAGCTCTGACCCACAGCCCAAAGACCTTAATTACCTAATTTACTAATTTGATCAAAGTGGACCATGGCCACTTCCCTTTTCACTGAGAAGCAGTGGATGTGGGCAGTGGGGGTTGTGGGAGGGCAGAACACGAGGAAAGGATGTAGGGTAGGAAGAGGGGGGTTACCAGCCCCTGTTTGGTGGTACTGCTGTCCCATAGGGCCAACTGATGTGATGAGTGAATTCAGCCATTTGTCTTCTACCCCTGTGACATGCCCCCCTGACCACACTAATGGCAGTCTTCCCAGTTCAAAGGAGACTCCCACTCTTCTCTAGACAGGCACCATGTCACATCAGCACACCATGCTAACCAGCTTCCCACTGGGACTTCTGGAGCTATTTTGCCTCAGGACGGTCTGCAAGAATCTACTTAGAAAAGTCTCCCATGGATTCAATTAAAAGCAACTCGCGTGACTCTCGTCTGTCTGGACTCACAGACATCTTTTCACGAGCCCTTACAGTGACACAAGACTGGAACTAATCCTACCATGTGAGAACTTACTCTTAAGTTCACTTGTCCGTTACACACATCCAGATGACTGATCACAGTATGGGTTTTAACAGGGCTTTACTGCCAGTACGTCTGGTTGCCATGGTAGCTTGATTCAAACCTTCTTGCTGCCGGTTTTGCTTGGCCTTATCCAAACAAAGACCTCTGAGTTATGAAAATATCTAGGAGGTCTACATTTAAGAAAAGCTACTATGCCACTAAAGAAGATTAGTTAACATAACAAGCATATGAGGAGACTTTTGATGTGTGGGCCATATTATTGGCTGTATGGCTAAAGCACTTATTTTCACACATGGAGTCTTGATCACTTAATACACCGGAGGCGAGGTTGACTCCTGTTGGCTCATGATAAATTATGTTAGCCTGAAATCTCAGTGAGGGAGATTAGGCAGAAATACTCATGGGTCATCAAAGACTATAATCTATTTTTGATGGGACAAAAAACTTGTAAAAGCCAAAAGGAGAAAAGTGAGATAAAGAAATATGAATTGCCAAATGGAGATAATATTAAAATAAAAACAGACAAAGGGAGTTAGAAGTGTTTGCTTGAACAGAGATGACTGAGAGGTTGCTGCGAGCGAGCCTGCCCAGAGCCGATGTGTTTTCTTTGGACTCCGGCCCCTGTGCTGTTACCACAAAGACCCGGAGCAGACCTTCACTCGAGGCTGCCTAGTTGGCGCGAAGACACCGAGAGAGAGGGGGCTAGTGTGGATAAAGAGGGCTTACTCACACAGACTGCTTTCTTTACATCCACTCGGGTCATGATCTCTTTTTGGGATCCATCAGTTTCTGACATGCAGTGAGCTTTCTTTTGCAGTGTGGAGTGGTTCTTTCCCTTATGGAGCCATATGGCGCTGCTCTGACTTCCTTCTCAAATCAATTTGTCTGCGTTTCACTTTTAATTATGGCACAGATGTAACATTGGGCTTCCAGAAAAGTTTAAACCTGATTCCTTACACCATCTGTCATGTCACCTGCTGCTTCATGTGGGAGAGCTAAGTTACAGGCCAGGTGGTCAAACTGAGATAAGGGTCGTCAGGGTTAAGCTTTGTCAATTTAGCATAAGCCAAATTGTGCCAGGAGAACTACTATGAATATACTCACTTTTTGCATAAAAGCAAAATTAGAAAACTTCATCTAGATATCGCTACAAGTCTTTGGACATTTTGTGCTCATTGTCATTCTTGTGTCTTTTTGCAGGTGATCGCCCAGTCATCATCAACGACACAGAGTATCAGGCTGACTTTAAGTCCCACCAATGGTTTGGTGCAACTGTACGTTCCCATGGTGACACCATTTTGGTAAGCTAAATAAGTTGTGTTCAACCACATGGCTGTGAGAAAGTTGCACTAATGTCAGTCAAAATGTCTAAAAAAATACTTTGAAGCATATGACTCCACATCCACTTCAATTTAAGTCCAATCTTCATCTTTACTTATGACAAAAATATACCCCCCCTCCCCCATGTGACATCAAAGTAGAGCTGCGTATTTAGACAGATAGTATGAGTTGTGACCTGTCTTTTACAAGGCTATTCCAACCCAGATGCACCGCTGACCTCTGCTTCAGTCTCCTCATGAGTTGGCAAAGCTGTTGTTGCAACTGAAAAAACATCTCCTATCATTCATCATTACTCCATAACTTCCCTCCTCTCTTCAAACTCCAGGCTTGTGCCCCTCTCTACTCCTGGAGGACTGAAAAGGACATCCCTCATTCAGATGCCACGGGAACCTGCTACCTGTCCAGCCAGAATTTTACCAAATTTGTGGAGTATGCCCCTTGTCGGACAGGTAGTTGTTGCCATCATTTGTTTTGTCATTCATCATTAAATGTCTTATATGTTCGATTCCTTACAAGTAACTGAGTGGCTTGAATCATTAAAAGTCATTACATTTATTATTACCCGAACATGCCTACAGAACTCTGTTACAAGATTGATTATATATGTTGCAGAGATCAGTGAGCATTCAGGACAAGGCTACTGTCAGGGAGGATTCAGCGCTGACTTCACAAAGGTACTGCTTCAGTTCATTTTGCTGTAATAATCTTTCTTTTACCGCTCATACTAACTCACAGGCTTTATCTTTTAGGATGGCAAGGTGGTATTGGGAGGACCAGGCAGCTATTTCTGGCAAGGTATTTAGGACATACCGATGGTCCACATGTAAATCATAACGCTTTGAATCTTGCTCTCAATTGTTCTCTTTTGGGTGTCAACATTAGGTCAAGTGATCTCTGCGGCTAAGGAGGACATTATTAAAGGATACTATCCAGGGTATTTCATGCAGTCGGTTGTTGGCCAGATCCAGACTAAACAGATTGAGCAAAAACATGATGACAGCTACCAAGGTATAAAAATTTAAACCAGAAAGAGACCTTAACACTTACTGGCAATGCAATGTAATAATACTCCTGAATTTTGTATTTTTCTTTTTTCTTTTTGCAGGTTACTCTGTGGCTGTTGGAGAATTTAGTGGTGATAAAGTGGAAGGTAAGCCAAAAAATCATCACTTGTTAATAAAGGAGATGAAAAATTGAACGTACAGAAGTCAGCTGTATTATTTGTTATTTGAACTGGAAAAGTCGTCAGTGTTGGAAATCTCTCTTCCTCCTGCTGCGTTCCCTCTTTTGTGACTTTTGCTTGTCCTCCTAAATCTTTGCTTTGTTTCTCTTTTCACCTTTCAGATTTTGTGGCTGGTATTCCAAAAGGACTCTTTCTTTATGGTTCGGTAAGTAAAACCTAATCATTGCACTCACTTTGGCTTTCATTAGTGAGTCTGGGCCCTGGCTTTTATACTTGGGCCTGATTCAGGAAAGTTAAGAAATACAGTAGAACGGCCTTAGTGTTATTGTCACAGTGGGAATATTTTTTTCTTTCAAATTCCATTGCAGACTGTGCTTATACTAGAACGTATAAAAGACATTTACCACATGTTGCCGTTGTGTTGCAGGTGTCCGTTCTAAATGGTATAGATATGAGGACCATGCTTAACTTCACTGGCGAGCAAGTGAGTGCTTCTCCAATTGCTATATTTTTTTGTTCAGTTCTGGTCTACTCAATTCTTGGCTCCTTAAGTGGTTTAATTCACTGCATCAGTGTAAGCAGAAATTATTTCCTTTACACCACTTTCTTAACAAGGCTCTTTTGTGGTTTGCAGTAAAACTCAATTATTATAAATTATATTATGAAAAGTGCTGTGGTAATTTGCACGAATGATTCTGGGAATAAAAACAGCATGCTCATTTTAAACATCATGAGTGACTGAATAAGTACAATCACAATTCAAGTTTCTTACTATAGATAGTTTTTAGGATACATAAAAGTAAAATGTAAAGTGAAGCCTAAAGAATTTTGAATGACAAAACATATCCGTTAAATATTATTATCTAAGAGTGTACCTGTTTATTTTTTTGTTAATTTCAATAAAAATAATTATGCTCTTTGCTACAGATGGGATCGTATTTCGGCAGCACTGTGGCAACAACGGACATCAACAACGATGGGTGAGTAGTTTATTCCTTTCAGCTTTTATCTCTTTGTATCCCTTCACAGGAACTTATATTGGATTCCTCCAGCTACCAATTACAACAAAGACGTTATGACCAGTGTGTCTGACCCCAAACAAGTTTAGTAACCCCTCTGTGTTGTCTGCAGGATGGTCGACCTGCTGGTGGGAGCCCCTATGTTTATGGTACTGGGGTCCGGAGGTCGTCTGGAGGAGATGGGGAGGGTCTATATTTACCTGCAACGCGCCCCACTTAACCTAGAGCTCAGTCTACCTCACCTCACGGGCACGCAGGTGTATGGGAGATTTGGGAACACAATTGCGCCTTTGGGAGACCTGAATCAGGATGGTTTCAATGGTAAGTACTCTTTACACCCAAAATGCACCATTTTCTGTTGAGACATTTATTTTACATTTAGTATTTAGTTTTTGCTTTTACTGGCAAATATCTGTCTATTTAAACTTTATTTTCCTTTTAAATGGCCCTATCACTGCTATCCTGGCCTATCTGAACTGAGATATGTAAATGTAGGCACATTTGACATGTAACTGAAACATTTTTCTTGCCCTTTGGCAGATGTGGCCATCAGCTCTCCATTTGGAGGTGATGATCATCAGGGGCTTGTTTACATCTATAATGGCTACTCCGGTGGACTCAGGGAAAAGCCATCTCAGGTGCTTGCTGGACAGTGGGCTGCTGGCAATTTTCCAGCCAGCTTTGGTTTTTCCCTGAGAGGTGCTCAGGACTTAGACATGAATGGTTACCCAGGTAAATGAAGCTTATATTTTTAAATCATCACTCTCATCACCATACAATTGTACAAGTGTGCGACCTAATTTTGTTCTGTTCCTTTCAGATCTCATTGTGGGTGCCTTCGGTGTTGATAAAGCCGTTCTTTATAGGTATGTTATTTTGAGTTGTAAATGTAATTATGCTGTTTGTTTATTGCAGAGAAAGTGCAAGTTGTCTTCGAGTAAGCCTTCAATCTATGTTTTTTACGCTTCCCACAGGTCCCGCCCTATAGTTAACACCAGTGCCTTTCTGACTGTTTACCCTGGCATGATCAACCCGGAGGAGAAGAACTGCGTGATCACTGATGGCAATACCAGCATTCCTGTTTCCTGGTGAGTGTGCCTTATCAAAGTCCAAATGCTTAGCGCTCCTTCGACACAGGTCAAATTCTGCCCATGTGGTATTTATTTAGATACATTTCCTCATAATATCTCATGCTAAGTTACACTACGCACTGGCCTTATCTGACCTGCTGTGCACGTTGTAATAAAACACAGTGTTTTCAGAAAAGCCATGAAGTAATGCTGAATAGGAGCATTGTTATTCGCTCCTGGCCTGCTCCATACGCCACCCGAAAAAAACATACTAAATTTGCACATTTCCCAACATGGCTGACAATGTGTCTGCTTTCCACCATTATAAGGAAACTCTTTATACACACAAGTCTTGCCTGGTGATGATTTTTTTTTTGTGAGTGTGAAAAGAGTGCACAGGGTGCAGAAGGGAGAGGAGGGGATTCAGGGCTTGTGCAGTTGCTTTGAATGAGATATTGTTTAGTGGTGGAACACAGCTGGGAAACATCAGGACACACACGCCTAACATTGTGTGCACAAAGAACCAGGAGCATATACATAAGGTTATTCCTACTCCTCCAAAGAAATACCCTCTGTCTCACTGACCCACTTTTTTCTTTCCTGTTTCAAAAAGCCCCTTTTTCTTTTCTGTTCTTTCTCTGTTCTTGTAGTGTGGCTGTATGTGTAAAACGAATGGGAATGCAAACTTTTGGATAGCATTGGCATGTTGCAGAGCTGATGTCATGGGAGAGAGCTACAGGCTTATATAGACAGCCATTGACTGGTCAAAACTGAAATCCGAGTCATGCCTAATTTCACCCTTCTTAACTCTGCAATGTCCTAGTGTGTGGGGGGGCTGAGGGTGAAAACAGGGAATCCAAGATTTATTAACTTGGCTAGTGAACACTTGCTAACCAAGCACCTCCAAACATTTAGCATTTTCCTCCAGATTAATTTTATTCTCATTGCTCCTCTGCCTTGTAATGTGAACCATGTAAGAAGCGGACAGGAGAAAATTGGCCATGACGAAGTGAGAGAACAAGCGAGAATGAATTGGCTGCTTTGTGTCCACTGTATATTTATACTGAACTTCTTCCATTAAACTAATCTGCTGCCCTCATCTTGTCCTTGTCCCTTCTTTCCACTACAGTGTCAATGTGAGTTTTTGCTTATCTGCTGATGGGAAGCACCTTCCAGATGTTCTAGGTGAGGCAATTTTCCACTTCTGCATTTAATGGCAAAGCTACCAGTAGTAATGTTTAATTTTAACTTTTTTTTTTTTTACGTGATTTTAAACCAACATTACAGTAATTCACCCATTTTGTAATCAAAGCTTCAATCTTCATTCCTTTGCCCTATCAACCCACAGTTCCAAATACCCCCATGTATATACACACTGCCTGTCTTTTTCATACCGGTCATTATGTGACCATTCACAATGCCATGAATACTTATTTGTGCACATTATGTGTTCCAGATTTCCAGGTGGAGGTGCAGCTCGACAGCCGTGAGCACAAGAAGAAGGCGGTGGTGAAGAGAGCGCTGTTCTTGGAATCCCAACAGCCCCTGCTCCAGAAAAGTGTTAGAGTCCGCCATGGCCAGCGCACGTGTGACCACAAAATGATCTACTTAAGAGTACGCCCTCTTCTTACTCATAAACATATGGCTGTGACATTTAGCTCAGTCAAATAAGAGGGAAAGTGCATGTTAACTGGTAGCAATCTTCAAGGGATTGCAAGACCAAGTAAAAAAAGGTTGTAAAGACTGACTTTTCTAAATTGCTCAAAATGAATCGCCTTTTACTTTCATGGTGTGTGACATGTTTCCCGCTGAAATTAATTTGGGCAGAGCTCAACAAGAGATTTAATTTACAAAGTATTCCCCATGACAACAATGAAAAAATGTCCTAATGGGTTTTGTAGGGGATTGGAAGTGTCCCGGACAGAAGCTCATGACTCTGTCTAGTGGTACAAAGTGATATAACAGGCCATGTGAAAAGCCTTAGCATGGTTTGCAAGATTTGTTGCATGGTTTGTTTTTTCTAACCACTCACAATATTATAAAATATTTTATTATCCCTAGTAAAAGTACAATATAAACATTAACGTGGCAAAGAATTTTAACTGAATGTGTTTGTCTGACTTAAGGGTGAGAAGGAGTTCCGGGATAAACTCTCCCCCGTCTATGTGGCCTTTAACTACAGTCTGGATCCAAAAGCAGCAGCAGACTCCCATGGCCTGCGACCCATCCTCAACTATCAGACCACCAACATCATCGAACAGAAGGTACTGTCATGCACACAGACCCAGCACGGATAACCTCAAACCTGGTTGAATGGTTCTCATGTTAGAGATAAAAGGCCACACTGTATACTTCTCCACATTGTTATGGAGCCTTTAGATATGGCTGGGTAGGTTAAACCCTTGCTCTCTTTTGCCACAGAGAAGGGTTGGGCATCTTTTCAGCTGTGGCACATGGAGCACCATATGTGTTCAGCTATACTTACTGGAGCACATTCAAACTGAGCTGAACCTCCCTTCCCTTTAAGTTACTCTTTTTATTTTTATGGATTCCCATCTTTTTCAACACTGACACTGATATCAAAGCTGTTGTGCCTTTATCTGAAATGTGGATTTATCCGGAACTAAGACCTAAAGACGCTTTTAAGCTTGAATATCCAAACCTTAAATCTGAATACTTATCCTTGCCACTCAAAGAAAGTAAACCTGATCTGTGTAAAGTGAGACTTGATGGTGTCCAACTGCTAGCATATTTCATTAATATAAAAATACAAAGAGTACAAATGGCCACGTTGCATTAACAACCCATTTTAGGTCTCAATCACACACATGAAGGACTATTGATTTCCACACGTGCGTTGAGAATGTAAGGCAGCTCATGTAACGTTTCACTGACTCTGCCAAGTTCGAGCTCTTCTCAAGAACGAAAGATGGTTCATGTGTTCTCATTTCTTTTAACATATTCCACATGTTGCTGTGTAAATTTGACATGAAGATTGATCTATTCATTCACACATTATGTATATGGCTTGAATCTTTTGTATTTAGGTTCCCAGCTGTTGAAAATAATGCATAAGTGGCCTTAGTGTTCTTGAAACTATACCATGTGACCAAGCCTGATGATTTATGGGCTCATATTTTGACAAACATTTACATGCTTCTTCACCGTGCTTGCCTTCATTGTGTCTCGTGATGTTGTTGTTGCAAAAGGGTCTAAGCCCAAAAACACAGAACAGGGAGCACATGGGGCCATGTCATCTCAGTGGTTACTATGGTGTCCTAAATTAGAGCCCCTAGATTCTGTAATGACAAGGGGGTTCTCCACACTCTTTAATCTCCGCCTTTTTCTACTTATTACCCCCACTGTCATGAGCATCATCAGGCTGATACAGATGCAGCGGGATGCAATTTAGATACCCACAGGGCTTTCCCTGCCACACGTTCAGTGGTTCTCCTCTTATCCGGCACTGTTTCTTTTTGTTTTGCCATACACTGTAATCTCTGTACCCTCGTCTGCTTTTCAGGTCAGCACACTTGATCCTATGCCTCAGTAAGCGCTTCAGGCTTGTAAGCTCCGCCCCTAATGTATGATCAAATAGTGCTACAGTCGGCTGGGTGGCGTAGCGTGTGGTCAAAGCGTGGTTTGCCACATTGGGCTGTGATGTGGGACACTGTTAAGAGCTGGGAGCTGACAGTGTTGTGCTCTGCTCTGCAGGAGTATCTCCTCTGGCATGGGCTGGACTCATCATTTCCTCTTACATTACAAACTGAAAGCATGTGTGTGTCAAGACAGCTGGTTTTAGGGGAGCGTCATGAATCAGTCATTGTCTATGCGAGTCATAACATTGTTTTTAACAGCCCCATGTAAAGTGATGTCATGTAAATAAAGGTGACTAAAGCCCAGTACGTGTGTCGGGAGGTGGTGGGCCAGCCGGAGTGGATTAGTCATACCACATGTTGTATCTTGCTACACTCCTTCTGTTGTCTCTCTTAAGCAGATATAAAATTTATCTTGTGTGTCCAATTACCTTCATATGTTAGAACCAATGTGTTTTAAACAGAACTTACTGTAAGATTGTGAAAGTCTGCATCTCCTTTTTAACATTTATTGCCCCCTTTTGTGAATCTTTTAGGCTCAGATTCTGTTGGACTGTGGTGAGGATAACATCTGTGTTCCTGACTTAAAGCTGGCAGTGAACGGGTGAGTCTGCTTTTTTCCTTATGTATGTCTAAAACCCCACCATATATATATATATATGTCAGGTATGTTAGGAAATATACTAGAACGGAGTGCATAATAAATGGTAAACTGTGAACAGGGTCACAGACACTGAACTCTTCACCTCTGCTATGCAAATGGGATTTGCTCTAAAAACACATAATACAGCTGTTTTTGATGCACAGCTACTTTGTTTTCTTTAGCATACCAGAGAAGTACTGCTAATGGCTGCAGTGTTACAGCCAAGGTACAACAAACTCTCCAATCAGTAAGCTGTTTCCATCTACAGGTCTAATGAAAAGCAATTTGTAAAAAGGAAAATACAATGAGACAAAAGAGGAAATGTGGTAGCTAGCTTTGTGCCAGAGTTCCAACATCAGTTGCTTCTGAAACCAAGAGAGCACCGCTGCCACACTTTGATTTCAGAAATCTGTTAGCATTTTCCTCAGAAATAACAGCCTCCCAATACTCCCTTCCCTGCTCTGTCATTTGATTTAACATTCCTATATTTATCTAGCATCTGTCTCCATTTTTTACCAGTGTATGGTGGATCCATCACATATGGAACAACCTGCTTTGAGTGTAGTGCTGGAAAATAAAAAAGACTTTATTAGTGTAGTACAGTTACGGTGCACTCTAGCTCTTGAGATGATGCTAAGTGGTATTGGTATGAAGGTACACAATCCACATTTATACAAGATGCTTATTCTGTTTTAGTACAATTTATTAACATTCTTATACTACTTTAACACAAGCTGACTCGCTGACCAATAGTGTTTTAGCTTAAAAAGTGTCTCTCTCTGTTGTCCTTCACTTCTTGAGAGCAGGTTCCAAATAAAATCATCTGCGTGGCCCTTCATTGTTCTAGCTCCATGGAAAAGTGAGAGGGAGGTGTTTTACATTATGCTATGCTCTGTTACTTTGCACCTACAACTATTTTGCAAGAATGGAAATGATTAAGTAATAGAGGAACCTTGAGAGATGAATAGTTCAATGTATTTTCTTCTGGCAGACATTCATTAAAGCAACACAAGCCAAAACCTACCTTTGTATTGCCAATAGCATTGTGTTTTACTTATTACATCCAGGAAAACCTATACTATTGTTAGTAATCAATCCTCTGTTTGTCTTTCTAGGGATAGGAAGGAAGTTTATCTGGGCGATGACAATGCGCTGACCTTGACTTTCACTGCCAGAAATGATGGAGAAGGGGGGGCATATGAGGCCGAGCTATATGTTGTGTTGCCTCCTGAAGCTGATTACAGTGGTATTGCCCGCAACAATGAGGTAAGTGGAGTTAAATCCATGAGTATATACATCAAATTCAGATTGTATTGTTCACTTCTGTCTTCTGTGGTTTACAGAGCCGGAACCAGCTGACCTGCAGCTACGACACTGAGAACCAGACACGATACCTCAGCTGTGAACTGGGCAACCCCATGAAGTCTGGCACCAGTGTAAGACTTAACTGCAGTATGTCCACGAGTAGATGGCAATGTTCTTTCTTAGTTGTAACAAGAGAGCTAAATATCTGACAAACACATTAGGTTTCCTGTCATAAAAAAGTGCATGCCATCCTGAAATTTACAAAGAGAAGAAAAGTGTCAGGAAATGTTGTGACAGGAAGCGCAGGCCCCAGTTGTGCCTTCAACATCCTGGAGAACGAAAGAACTAAAGTAGATGTAAAGGCTGATATGTAAAACAATGCTACATTCTGTCCATTTATTTTGGGAAAAAGGGGTTTAGAGGTTATAGTCAAAGGGTTATGCTTTCTGAATTGCTATTTTGAAGTACTGCTGACTTCTGTGTTGTTGAATGTGTTTGCAGATGTCAGAAGGTCTACGTTTTACAGTGCCCAGACTGAAGGACACACACAAGACTGTTCAGTTTGATCTGCAAATTCGCAGGTATCTTTTCCTTCCATGGACACACCACAGACCACCTAAAATATAATTTTTGATAATTTTTGAGTAGCCACATATTTAACCTGAAGAAATAATCAGAGTCTGTTTCTTTTTCTCTGTGTTCACAGTAAAAATGAAAATAATTCTCAGAGTGAGGTTGTGACCTACAAGCTGGAGGTGGTTGTCCAGGCAGATGTAATTTTACAAGGGTGAGTTAAAGGTTGGGATTGCCTCATGTATTTGAACTTGATTAAGGCGGTTCCCTCTCTATATATGTTCTCATTACCTTCTTTTTTCCCTTTTAAGTGTGTCACGTCCTGATAAGGTTTTCTTCCCGCCAGCCAACTGGAAGGTGACCAAAAACTATGCCTTAGAGCAAGACATTGGGCCTGCAGTGGAACACATCTATGAGGTATTTCCTTAGTGTACAGTGGATGGTATTGTTGATATAACAAGATTAAAATTAAAATACATTGTTAAATTGCTCTTTGTACACATTTCAAAGTGGTAGAAACAGCTGATAAAAGATTGTTGTGTAAGTTAGCTGGTCCAACTAGTCTAATCTCCTTTTAACATTTGCCTTGCATCTTTAATCGTCTTGTGTGAGTCAAAACATCTTGTGTTAATGCAACAAATCCTTTTCTTCTTGGAGAAAAATAATTATTTTTCTTGCAGCTGGTGAACAATGGGCCCAGTCGGATCAGCCACACTGTGCTAACGCTGCACTGTCCACTCAGTGTCCAGGGGAAGGCTCTACTTTACCCAGTGGAGTTCTTCACAGAGGGCCCTATCAACTGCACCACAGACCATAGGATGAACGCTCAGAACCTCAAAGTGAGTGTTGCACCAGATGCACAACCCCTCTGAAGGTCAAATGTTTTCATTTGACAGTCACACAATTTGACAGTGAAGATCTCCTGCAGATTTCCAGACAGATGTAGGATTAACTGTCAGGTGGTCCTCTTTAGTCGTCCCACACCCTCCTCCCTGTTCCTCAGCCCCACCCAGGACACTCATCCCACAACTGCTTTGAACTCCTGGCTCTTCCCTATGTTCAGCACAGTTTGAGGATCCACCAACCCCCGCATTAGTCACTCATCTGCGACACCCTATGTTGCACCCAAATTTTTTTATTATATATATAAATAAAATATATATATATATGATTGTGTTGGCATTTTCAAGTTAAGTTGTTTTTTTTAATTTTTTTTAAAGCTTGACAGATGTTGAGCTCAGCAGCGGGTGCTCATCTATCTTTGCTGTGAGCTGACGTTTTCTTCTTCCCTGGTGCTACTCACATGCTTCTGATTAATGGCAACAAGCCTTAGGTCATGCTAACATTAGGCTGTGTATTGACAGAAGGGGTGGTAAGCTCAAAAGTCTGCATTGACATAATTTGTTGTACTACTTTTTGTAGGTCCAGCACAGATCCTCAGAACCTCCTCTTCTGGCTTTGAAAGGAAGTGACCATCGTATCGAGAAGAGGGATGTCCACAGGAACCAGCTTTCTCATTTGACAAACCTGGTAAGAGGCTCACATTAGACTTGTCACTTTCTATAAATAAAACAACACAAAGGAACATTGTGAGACCGAAAGGTAAAGTGTAATATAATCAGCAGTTATTTGGTACGTTTTAAAGTGAGGGAATGAGTAACCTGACTTCACAGTTTAGGATAAATGCACTTATTCACTTACAGCTTGAAAATGTTCAAAGTATATATTATGCCCATTGTTCTAACTAAAGTGTAAAGCCTGGCCACTTTAGTCCCGCTGTCATACAAGGCTCCTGAGATTCAGTAATTAGGTTATGATGTCATTAAAAGGAAGAGATCAGAGGTCAGAGGGTGTTCCTGTTGTGGTGATTAACATTAAAGGGCCTTTAGAAACAGTGGAGGGTGAGGAGTCAGCTCAAGGGAGACACGGGAGGCTTTTTGTCACTGATGCTCTGGTTAGTTGACTGACTGCTGGGCCATGTTGCTCTGGGTACTGAGGTCCTGCTCCCCACACACTGGCCCTATTGATCCACCCAGCTGCAGGTAGCTGCTGTCTTTGCCCTCTTCTGTGGATACCTGCCTCAGCTAAAGACCCCTTTTGTTAGTGCGCCTGTCGCTTATAACTGTGCTCATTTATCAAGCGTGTGCAATGACATGCTACGATAAAAGACCCCTTTCTTTTATTTTGCCCCGTGTCTGCACTTTTTCATTTTTAAGCTGGGAAAGACAGCACAGAAATCTCTCTTTTTAAAGTGTTTCCCTATGACAGCATGCAGAGTAATCAGTGACGCTGAAAGTCGAGGTCATAGCAGTCTTTTTTTTTTTTTTAAAGAGCTGGGATAGGCAACAAGAGTAACTCACAGATGCTCCAAAGAGAGCACAAGAGTATAAATGTAGACAATGAAGAAGATGTTGAGTGACCTCCTTAAAATGCCTAACAGAATTGATTGATGCATTCTTTTACTGATGCTTTTAGAATGTTTGTACACTACTCCATCTACTTTGGTTTAATTGGAGTTTAAAATGCTTTATATGATTTTTGCTGACGTGTATATGTCTTGAATCCTGCTCTTGAATGGACCTGTGTAGCTTCTGTTTATACCAGCATTTATTTAATAGTTGTTGGGAATAGGCTCCATGCCCCTGAGGCCCAGCTCTGGACCACATAATCCCATCAAAGAGGGTATGTGGGACTTGGTCTGTGGCATCTTTGGCACTGGACCATGTTCACATAATTTCTCCAAATCTTGTGTCCCTGATGGCCTGGAGCATGAATGAGATTTAGGGGGAGGAAGTAGACTGATAGGCTCACTGTCTGCTGAGTACTTTTATTAAGTCTGTCTAAGACTGAGCCTAAAGGAACTGGGTGGGTACACTTTCCATGTTTGCCCAACTTGGCATTTTAAGTAAACTGATGTGCTCCCGCAGGAAACCCACCAGATCTCCTCGGTTTGGGGTGGTCTGGCTCTAGCACCAGTTTTTTTTTTATTAAAACATGCTGTGTATGTCTTCAGTTGTTACATGTACCAGGATTATTGAGATCTAATTAACAATATGTCTTGTAATGTCCTTAGGAAAATGCTCTGGTTTTAGTGGTTGGGAAATAATGTGGAGAGTCGTGTGTGTTGCATTTTTACAGTCTTATGACATTCCTTCAATCTAATTCGAAGCAGCCGTTGCAAATAGGGATCATAACATTGGGTTCTTTGTTTTATTTATTGGACCTACAACATTTAACATGACTGTTTTACCACTTTTGACTTTGTCTTTTATGTATTTTTCTTGTGGTTACATTCCGGTATTTTAGTTTTAACTTTAAACCGTGTTTCTTTATTCTGTGACTTGAAAATGAAAACAATCTTTATCTCGATGTCCACAGTCATGTTCTCATGTGGAATGCTGGACACTCCAGTGCAATGTGGGTCTGTTGGAGAGAGGAACGACTGCCATCGTCCAAGTGCACTCCCGAGTTTGGGCTGAGACCTTTATGGAGGTTGGTCTGAATGAACTTTTGCCTTACAGACCTTCCATTGTGCATGAACATGTGTTTCCATCAGATGACAAAGGCATGGCAGAGGAAAGCCTGTGCTTATAGATTAGGCTTTTCCCACTGGGTTCTGTGTATTTTCTCATGTCAGACTTTGGCAGAATACAAGTTACCACTATTCATTAAAGTGTAAAAGAAGAAAAGTTGTACAGAAAGATTTGAAGGCCAGGATGATGTAGTCACCACTTGTGCTTAAACATCCCTTAAAGTGGTCTTATATTTACTTTAACAAATTCAATTGACTACATAAGAAAAGAGATTGTCCGCAGTTACCATATTTTCTCCCAGAGCACTAGTGATGTCTGTTTTCCTTACAACACATATTAACACCCGCAAGACTAATCACAGTCACCTCCCACTGTATGCTGCAACATGGGGAATGCATATGTGTGAATGTATTAAAAAGTCATTATTAAACAGATGGTCATCAGATTGGTATCTAAATGGGCCTGTCTGTAAAAAGGACATGCAGTTGGTGTTAATGTGTCTCCATCTAGAGTGTCACAATGTGAACTGCAAGCATTTTGAGTCTGCTTTATTAATCTTTCAGAGATCTTATAAGCAGTATGTGTTGGAATGTCTGGCCCAGTACAGTGTGGAGAAGATGCCATACGCTATTCTACCTAGACATGCTCCAAGTGGACATAAAAAGGTATTTTTAATCTTCACTTTTGGTGTGTCTTGATTTTTTTTTTTTCTTTCTTGTTCAGCTGGTGTTAAAACAATCTTTCTGCAGGTGGTGACTCCAGTGGTATGGAACAAACCAGATATTGAAAACTTTGTTCCACTTTGGATCATTATTCTGGCTGTTTTAGTTGGATTACTTCTTTTGGCTCTACTCATTTATATCTTATACAAGGTCAGTGCTGCGCTAAATGAAAACATACTATTACAGCTCATTACGCTGTTTGAGGGCCCAGTTTAACACAGATTTTGTTTCTCTTTCACTCTCGTTGGGTTTCTTCAAGCGATCTGTTCCTTATGGCACTGCGATGGAGAAGGCCCAGCTCAAACCACAGGCTGCCTCAGAGGCCTAAAAGGCAGCTGAGCTACCAGAACCACAATACCTGGCCTTATGATTGCAATGAAGAAATGCATTTAGAGCTGATCTGAGAGCAGTTGTTGGAAGAAGACCACTGGAACTCCATTGTGCTGCACTAAAGGACAACAAGAATCCAAAGATCTCCAAACCAAATGAATGTTTTTTTATTTATACATAATTGTTGGCATTTTTGGGACTGAAACCAAATTGAACTTTTTCTCAGTGCTCATACAAGAAGATGCCTGTTGTGTTATCTTAACCAATTGTTGATGGGAAGTTCTTTGATACCACCTTATCTGCGTTTGGTGCTAGAACTGCTGTGTCCACAGACGGGACAGTCAGTGGACATGTGAGACGGGATATGGATACATATTGCTTTTGGCAGCCAGGCGCTGTTAACCACAGCTTCAGAGTATTCCTTTCACTTTTATTTTTAGGACAGAATTACAAGAAGTATTTTCACTTCAGGATTTAAACCCACGTGCAGGGGCAGTGAGAATGAAACCTCAGGTTGGTGGACAGTGCTAGGCTGAGTTGCACTCAAAGGAAATCTACTGATGATGATCAAAGGAGACCAAAGACTGACTGACCTTCCTTTGAGTTTTGACTGCTAACTCTACTGATCAGTTTATCTAAATTCTGTTTGTTAGTGTTTAGAGTTATTGATACTGGCTTGGTTATTTCTTAGACTGGGAAGGGACTGGAACCACCACTGACCTGTAAAACCTCAGTTAAGGCTTGAATCAGAGTGGTGCTTCCTGGGAACATTTAGCAGATTTTTCTCCTGATTGTAATGCACTGAGATTATGTGCTAACAAATTACATTTTGGGGAAACCACAGGAGCTACAGCCATAGCATAACAATGTAGAGCCAAAGACACGACAATCAGCAGCAGTGCTGTAGCAGAAGGCTATAACCAGAGAGCAGGCAGGTTCATCACTTCTTGAGTGTTCAGCTTACAGTGTGTGTTACTGTTAGATACTGTATTTGTGTTTGTCTTTTGAGTTAAAAAAGTCCATGTTTTGTAAGAGAAGTATATGGCTACAGTCATCCCACTACCAAAGACTTACAGGGACTTCTTTTTATTTTTGCAATTCATCACAAACCATCTGTGCCTTTAATGTAAATATTGTCAGCAGGTTAGTGTGTGCGTTGGCTGTGTGCAGTTGCACACATGCGTTGTGTGAATGGTGTATTTATGAATGTTTGTTTTGTAAATTGATTGCAAATAGCCTTCCCAGTGCGTAGTTCACCCCTCTCATGGTGTTAGATTGATATTTAATATTGTGTAACAACTTTAATGATGATATGTTTGGGTTCTGCAGAGTGTAGGTTTTGTTCTCTAGCAAAGGGATAATGTGCTGGCACTGGGAACAAATTGTTGTTTGAAAGTGCAATATTTATATCCACCTTTAACTATTACAGTCCTTTGATGTTTTATTTTTGACTGCTTACCAAAGGAACAGAGCTTTGTGTGTGACGCTCTGGCTTTCACTTTCTCACTAAGCCAACAGCAGGTGTGTCATTACTACTCTAAAGTTTTTCCACTTTTTCTCTTTGCACCATTTTCATCTTTATTTCTGTAACTGACTTGGACCACAGATTAAGTGATTAATTGAAATTAGGTGAGGTGACATACATACATAATTCCTGTGCACCTGTTACGATACCATAGTCAACAGTGTTACATTTGTTTTCCATGGCCCATAACTCCACAGCTGTTTGTCATCTGTGAACCAGCCTATCCAGAACATCCCATCATGGACAACATAAGTCCTATTTGAGAAGAGCTATAAAAGAAGCCTTAAAGAATTTCTGTCATCTCATTAATTATAAAAAATGGGATCCTCCCACAATGCATCAGGAGAAAGCACTGGGGTTTTATTTTTCTTCATGTCGTAGCCCATTTCTTCTTCCCTCCTGGGCTTTCAAAAATATGTACATATTCATGACAAGGAGTGTATTTTTAATTCAAATGCTAAATAATTTGTCGTGAATTTCTCACCCCATATTGGGGAGAACATTTTTGTTGGAGGGAAAAAATGGGTTCTTTGGAAGTCAGTTGTTACCTGTTTGTTTCTTTGTATCTAATAAAGTAATTCCCTTTTTACAATTTGATTGAGCTGGCACTGAATATGCTGTGAAAATAATTTATTTAGAAAATGCATCAAATCATGAGCATGCCACTTAGTGGTTTTGTAGCCAGAATGCTGATACAATACTAATATATCATATATTATATACATACATGGGCAACTCATTGAAGTTCATATGACTGTAAAATGTCACATAGATGCATTAATACACAAACAGACTGTACAAGTTATAACAAATGCAGTAAACCTACTTCTATGTACTAATATCACAGCTAACGTGACACAGTGCTCCTTAAGGCTCTTATGGCTGCAGCAAAACCAATCCAATGATAATCGCTTCTTCACATAGGCATCTCTGAATTGGATGTAAAATCTATATCTACGGAGTCATTCAGCCAAAACATAATCCAGTGTGAAATCATGAACCATCTTGAATGTCCTAGCACTCAATAGTTCTTGAGAGCTGTGTTAATTTGCGCTGATTGTCGATGACCTTGAGGTTCAGAATGTAATGCCGAATGTTACCTGGACTCCGCAGAGGCTGGGCATGTTCAGAACCTAAACAAGAACAATAGAGTACTGTAATACAAATACCATTTTATGCATAAAACCACAAAAATATATACAGTTGACCATACATGTAGATATTCGAGTGGCCGGCCCATCCAGAAACATTCGATCTGCCAGGCCTCTCTGTGGAGATGAAGGCACTGGACAAGATTGGAATGAAATATTTATTATCAATAATGTGCTGCAGTTTAAAACACTTTCTAAAAGAATTGAATGGTTAAAAGTATGTGTAAGTAAACTCACCATAAGGCTGACTCCTGCATTCTATTACTGTCTTCATAGTCCTGGCAATCATGCGCTAAAAATATTACCATAGAAATCATTGTAGTCATTTTTAGACAATAAAAGTATTTTAAAATCAATCAACAATAACGCATTATTTAACCATACCATTTTCTCAAAATTGACCAATTTGTCAATGTAGTTTGGATTTCCTTCATGGATAAAGGTCATATCTGGATAGAAAACAGGATAATACAAAAATCAACCAAAGTCTTATTAAAAGTGTCTATTAGAATAAATAAATATTCATTAGTGTTACCTTTGAGAAGTAGCGGCATAAAGGGTATGTAAGGAGGACTGAGTTTAGCCACCGCTAGTCTGTAAGCTCTGTGGTTGCGTGATGGATTCTAAAGGCAGACACAAATTCTATAATTACTAACTTGGTAATTAACTTTGTGTAAAACAAAGGAAGAATGTAACTTACCATTAATCTCTCATATTGACAGTAAACTCTCTTTATTTTGCTGGGTATTCTCTGTCATTGGAAATAACAATTGTGTGTGAGCTTCTGAGTTATTCATCACTAAATCCTAAGACAGTGTTTACAGACATAGTCACTAAATTAATGTGTGTTACCTCCCAGGTCTTGTAAAGCCTTTGTACAGCACTGTTGTTCAAACCAAACATAACAGCAAAAAATGAATTGAGATTCTTCTGCTCCTTTAATCTGTGAAATGACAAATGATGATCTGACGATGAGAGCTGAAGACTTAAGCCTCATATGATAGCATTAGGAACTGGATCTTGAATTGAATTTGGGCTCTTACACAGCTGCAATCTTGATGAATTTTTTGAGCAAAATGGCTCGTTTGACAAGGTCTTCACAAAGGCAGAGTTCTGTCACCACCCAATGCTGAATCTCATTAAAGCGCCGCACGCACCGCTCCAGGTTCGCTGTAATGGCCCCTGTGAATTTGTGTCTACCAAAAACGTAGTACACCAGCTCCACCTGAAGTGATAGGGACAATGCCAGTTTAGAAACATTTGAAATATACAGATAAGGCAAAGGAAAGTGGGACTATAGTAATAAATAATACAGCAAAGTGATTTTACAGGACTATGCTACAGTTAGCTTTGAGCACGCTTACGCTCTTATCACACTTTTTTTTACATTTATAAGCAGTTAAGTAAACACATGGTGTTACCTCATGCATGGCAGTAAAAAGTTCCCAGTCATAACTGGTGAGTTCATTAGCAATGTCTTTAGAGCTCATGTGTTCAAGGATTTCTGACGTTCCTTGTTCCGGTCCCAGCTGCTCCTTCAGGGGGGTCTGAAACACAACACAAAAAGACTTAGACCTATCATATCTGCTTCATTAGGAATCAAACATTATACAAAATGTTTCCTTTACCAGTTGGTCTACTTGGCTGCTTGTGCAGATGAACAGTCTCTCACTAAGTCCCAGGGCTGTGTAGACTGCAGTAGAATCGAGCTTTAACTGGGCTCTTTCTAAGTGCATTTAGAATATGAAAAATGTGGTTAACAAAATACACAGAGGAATAGCTATAGTATAAATTAAAAATAATACATGGAGTTGACATAATTACCGCATAAAATTAAAATATAAATAATAAAGGCAACAATACCAACCTCCAGTAGAGTTCATTTTGACCAAGACGTGATCACATCCAGGTTTAACTATGGCTGACATCACTTCCTGTACAGATGTGTTCACTGGAAGCATGACAGTGACAGGTTTTTTGTCCGGCCAGTAGATTTCATACAAAACTGGAGAAAAGAGAAATACAAGAATGCATAAATACATCACAAATACAGTAATGCATGATGTGCTACTCACAAGAAACTATTATGGATGTTTCACTTCACTTCACTTTATTCATAATAATAATGCCTGTTTCTTACCTTTATCCTTTGCACGAATGGGCTGTAACCTTCCCACTGGCTCCTCACAGTTTGAAAACCAGTCAAACTGTTGGTTCTGTTAATGACATCGCAGAAAGCAGGCAACAACAATATGAGAATTACTCAAATGTACGGTCAGCCATTTCCAAAACAGCATGAAAACAATGAATATTTCATCACAGTATCCTTACCCTTCCTAGTGACTGGTAACCATTCTCCAATCTGTAAAGTTATTCATGGAGGGAATAACAAGTTAGGAAAACTTACTCTATTAAACATATGTTACAAAATTGTAACAATGTAGACAATTTACATTTTGGTTCTCCTTCTCTCTCGAAATTCTTTGAGCACACTGCACAGACGGTAGTCCCCTGCTACCTCCTTCTTCAGACCCTGCCCAAAATTCAGTTTGAAAAGGGTTAGTTACTCTTTAACATCCACACTGTAACATCACTTTTCAGTTTTAACAGAAATTACACAAATTAATTTACCTCCAAAAAGTCTGTAGCTACAGGATCCTCTTTTAGCATCAGGCCATACAGTGCCACCCACTGGCCAATCAGCTTCACTACCTTCTGCTTTTTGTTGAGAACATAGGCAGCTTTCTCCTGCTCTGAACCCTCAGAGAGCTCTGCTTGGTAAGTGCGAGTTATGTTAAGAAATATAGAACAACTGGAAAAATAAATGACACTGCACATTTCATAGACCTATAATAGTCACTCCTTTGTGCAGGTCTCTCAAAACTCTTCATTCTATCCCCAGATATTACTACATCATGGCATTTAATGTAAAATCTAACAATAAGCAGCCTAGAGTTGACTGTAGCTACTGTCATGGCTCCCCTCACACTTCCTCATTTCTCACTCATTTGGCTAATATGTAAAAGCTCCAAAATGCAATTGTGGTCATGAATCATTTTTATGCTACTGATTTTATGAAGGCTTTTGGAAGACAGTGACTATGTCTTTTTTGTATATAAATCTACATGCTACTGTTTAATATGTGACCACAGTGGTAGCTGCAGCTTATCCTTATCAGTGTAACTGCTATCTGTTTTATTGACCATTACAGGATATTGGTGCTGCAGTGCAGGACACAGCAGGCTGGAGGGCATGAAGACTTTGTGAGTGAGCAGAAAGTCAGTCACATAAGTATCTGTGGGACACAAAGATCACAGGTTGGTTCTTTCACACTGAATAATTATTTATTGTGAAATTACTCCAAAAATGTCCCACCTAGAGCATCATTTCCAGAGTCCAACTTTACAGTTTCCAGAAGGTGCTCCAAGATTTTCTCAGGCGTTCCCGACATTACTGTGTACCTGCAGAACATCAAAAAAAAAAAAAAAGATGAGAGCAAGAAAAAAAAAAAAAAAATCATGGTTTTCAATTTTTATTTATGCTTTATTTCAAATGTTTTACTATATACAGTGCTGGCTGTAGCGAACGGTATGATGGTTGTGTAATATCTACATCAGAAACATTATCATAAATCTCACACAGTTATGAAGAGAATGCACAGGCTCTTGTGATGCAAAAACAGTAAAAGAAGGTCAACATATTGTTAATTTACTTTATTGTTTGCCCAAACCCTTCAGCACTGATAACAAGCCATTTAGCCTGGCAGGGTTGAAGTCCATTTCTTTTCCCGAGACTCTCCTAAAGCACCATTAATTTAAGTTTAAAAAGTTTTATGCCCCAGCATCCATATAGCATGCCTTACTTGCTGTGGTTTCCAGCTCCTCCACTCTCACTCGACTCTGCACTTTTTTCCAGCACCAGCACAGATTTTCCATGCTCTTCCAGTCGCACTGTGTTAGCCTCCACATCCTAGACAATGACCAACACAGTCTGTAATAAGTCTTTAATAGACTACAGTGACATTTCACCAGTGTAATCTATTCAATGTGCACTTTAAAAAGTAAGCGGATATACCTTCAGAATCCGTATAAAGTCATGCTTATCTACTCGAAGGAAATGGCAGTTGTCTTCTCTCAAGATGATGGTGGCAGCACGCGGGGCATCATTCAGCAAAGCAAGCTGCCCAAAATCCTCCCCCTCATGTAACGTGGTGACCACCCCCTTTATGCACAAGTATTTTAGTATGTATTCTAGTTGTCAAAAAGTATTAGCATTTTGATTACTGTGAGGGTTTTCTTACTTTTCCATGTGTGATTACGTTCACAGAGCCTTTCCAGATGATGTACCATGAGTTGCCTTTGTCTCCTTGACTGAACACTACAACACATAAATGACAGTGTGTTAGCACCAACATTACAACAATTGGTTAAAACTGTGAAAACAGGACATAAGAGTGATATATTTATGAAAGGTGTACAGTGTAGAGGCAGGTTCACTGGGTGTCCATGTCCAGCTAAACAATAAAGCCCTGTGTGCGAATGTGTGTTTTTGTCAAATGTCAGTGGAGCTGTCACACTCACACACTGTTCCGGATTTGGCATGTGATTCAAAGACCAGAACTGATGCCAGCTCCTTGCGCACCTACATGCATGAAAACAGAACAAATGCTTATTACAATGGGCTCAAAACACCTGTGCTTCCACTGCTTTTCTTTCGGTAAACCCAGAAGAAATAGGAAAATGAATACTGACTGAAGTGGAGAGATGTGCAGCAGCCTTGACATGGAGCAGCTCTTCATAAATGACCTCCAAGTCTTCTGCAGTTCTCTGACTGGGGCTAAGCACAGACAAAGACACTTATTCAACATGTGGAGACCTCATGGTATATCATTTCTTTAAATACAAACCTTTTGCGTAGAATCATTGTGAGCAAAGCATCCGGGCCAAGTTGTGACAACAGAGACAGCGCCTCTTGAAGGTCTTCCTCTGAGACCGTTTCATTTGTGATGTGGTTAAAACTAAAATCTGAGTCGTGAAAGCGGTAGAACTGTGTGTCCTTGTCCAAGAAGTTCAACTCCTGCTTCACTAGATGTAGGAAAAATAAAAAATGTGAAAATCCAAATAATGGAAATAATTCAGAGCAACAGCTAAATCACAGCACTCGGTGTACTGCTACTGCACACAAAGAGCATTATCTAAAACCATATGCAAATAAATGCAAATCTATTGGGAATAATCATCACAAATAGATGCTAAAACTTCTCTGGGCTGATTGAAGTGGGCTCTTCTATTCAAACTGTTCAGTCTAAAACAGCAAAATGAACACTTGACTGGTCAGGAGCTTATGTCCAGGCGGACTCTGTCCCACAAATGTGGCTACTCACTTTAAGGAAAATCTTGAGTGCATTCTAAGGCATCATTACCAAAATATCTTTTAAATTGTGCAGTTATACCACATATTTCAATTGCTAAATAAAGCATACTAAAATATGCAAAATGTTGCCATTCTTTTGGGAGCTTTGCAAAATGATCTTACTAAAACCTGGGATGATTTTTCTGGATAATAAAACAATGTTTATACAAAGTTCTTACCATGAACAAGGATTCCTTCCTCTACCAAAACCTGCCACATCCCAACAGCCTGGCTTCTTGACTGGATACATTCACTTTGTTTCATCAGCCAATCCACTAAGTCCTTTCCTGAGCAACATTGTCTGCAAAATGTATTTAGTTTAGAATATCAATGAAGCTTAATGTACAATATCAAACTATTTAATATACCTGTATGTTTTGAGGTGATATTTTCTATCTCGAATCAGAACACGGTTCCTCTCAATTATTACACTGTACACTGATCTTGCTGCCTTTATGACTCGATCTGAAAGAAACTGGAGAAACAAAAAGGAGGCTTTTATTGAAGATATACAAAGAGCAAAAATCAAACAGTGAGACAGATGGTCTTTTGTTCTGAAACTGTTTCTGAGTTGGTGGCAGGCAGAAGTATGTAGGCATGTGTAGTAAATGTTGAACCAGGAAGAGGCATGTTTTTTCCCACAGTGCAAAAACCATGTGTGGTAGCAAGTACCACGTCAACTGCATGAGTGAAGATTTCTGTGGGCGTGAGAGTGTGTGTGTGGGCTCCAAGAAAGACGAGAATGTGAAGTGTGAAAATGCTATCTTAAGCTCTCCCACACCTCCCTGCATTTCCAGCCACTATAACTCACAGTCTGGGCGACATGGGGCAATGACAAACCTTTTCTGACCACCCTTGCTGTACTGTATTTCCTTTGAACCCTTTGAATTCTCTCTCTCTCTCACTCAATACACACTTTTCAGGTCAGGTTTAAAACCCCAAAAAGGGGGCAGACAGGGGTGCAAAACCTGTCAGCCAGTGATGCAGAAGGACGGCTTATGTAACAGTAATGGGATTTTGTTTGTGGCTGTCCTCTTTTCACGCTCCATGCTCTGCTTCAAATTAAAATGCAAACTAGATTAATGTCTGTTCTGACAATATTGACTTAATGATTGACAAAAGTTTTGGTCTTTCTCTTCCTTCTTTTTAAAGCCCCCTCACCTCTCCTGCAGCCAGTCTTGTGATTGCACGAGTGGCTCTGACAGTGGCCTGTTTGTTCTGTGGACTTTTCCTCTTGGCTGTAGTAGGGGTCTTAAGATGCACCAAGAGATGCAAGAACACAACACAGTAAAAGAAACCAGGTTTACTTCCTGGTTTACATCCTGCCTTTTACGGCAGGCTTTTTGCTTTACCACCATTTAGTCATGTGCTTCTGTCCCCATAACATAACCTTTGCTGTGTGCTCTTTTACCTTGCACTTGGGTCAAACACACATGCTTGTGACACCCAAGTTCATACCAACATGCTAATTCTGATGTGTGTGTATATACTGGGCTGTTGTATGTAACATTATGCGGGGCACGCTTCAACTTATCATCTCTACATCGACCCGTTCCCAGACCTGCCATCAGCAAAATAAATATGCCCTGAGCCTTCTCCTGTGGGGTCACCACTATTCCCAAAAGCACTCTTTTCCCTTGGGCTCTGATAGTCACATTCTCAGGCATGTCAACTTCAAAACATATTAGAGAGACTTTTTTTTCCCATAACCTAACAATGAATAATAACAACATAAAAGTTTCCACAGAGGAACACATCCATCTGAATATCTTGTTGCATGGAGTATTGTTGTTCTTTGTTTAGTGATTGCAAACTATCTAATAATGTTATCTAGGTGAGGCCATGCATCGGCAGGCCACTTCTGAGTCAAATTACAGATCTGACAGGTTTCCCACAGGCAAACCACGCAGAGACAAAGTACACACTTATAACTCCATAGGCGTTGACACTGATGAATAGGCCACCTGTGGGGTTTGGACAGGGAACCATAACTAGGTTTATGACGTCGGTATACAGTAAACTTATTCTCTAGCACAAGTACACTTGATTTAACAGATTTGGCAAAGTAGTTTGATTGGGGATACTAGACCAAGCACTGCAATAGTTCCGTCAGGTCATATTCTCGGGCAGTACGTCATTGCCGGCTGTTGATCAACCATTTTTCAACTGATACAGACTCAGCTCTCTTGCCAGTCCACTCTAATCTGCTTTCCTTGTTTGCATTGCGATCTGTGTTGTCTGTACTTACTTATGACGATTAATCAAATATTGTTGCACGCAATTGTCTTGTAGATCAGCAGGAAGATGGGAAGATAGGACCTTTCTATATTGTTGCAGCTAGAGATGTTTAATAAAGATGTGTGGAAAGAACAATACACTTCTCTCTCAAGCTACACCTGCACTGACAACTCTGAGTAGATAGCAGCTGTTGCACAAAAGGTCACAACTGTGAAACATCAAACCTAAGTGTTGCCCATTTTGGTGTGGGTGCCAAACAGACAAGCCTACTGCAGATCAGATCACTCACTATCCTCATGTGCATTCCTTGAAGGTTAAAAAGTAGATAATGTGCTCTAATCTGTTTCTATTCTCTCTGCAAGACAACTGGATTTATTTTCTATGTCAAACCCATGCTATCAGTGCTGTAAAGTATCTTTTTTCAGAAAGCTGTTGAAAATATGTGATAACACAGTGTCAGAGGCCTGGTCTGAGTGAATCTTAAAGAAGGGTGTGGAGGTCAATTAACCAGAACTTGGAGCGCCCTTTAGACTCCTTGTGACTGAATGCCTCGCTAGGAATGTGTTTTTTTAAGATTCGGTTGAGTGCTAATGCAGGATATTATAACAACAAAAGATCGAGTTCAGCAGTTTGAGAGGATGCCAGCACTGCAAACTTGGGATGATAGCAGAGGACATTGGAGCTTAAAGTCATGGTTACAGATTTTTTATAAAACATATAATTATTGTCTATATTTACAGCCAATATGGGGTTTTCATGTTTGCAATGACTTCAGTCTGTAGACTACCCACCTGCCTCATGGTGTCTTTTGAATCCAGAGCCTCTGGTAATGGAGTCTAGGAAAAATAAAGAGAAAAAAGCATTATAACAAATGTTCCCTTTCTTCATATCTATAACCTGAAATAACACTGATAACTGCCTCTGGAACAGCAGAACTTTATGCACAGTCGACTGAAGATATCCCTCTATTCTTACTCCACATACCATAGTAAAGAAAGCTGGACTATTAAGACAGTAGGAGTACTCCCAGCATTTTCTTCTCATTGGGCTGAAGGTCAAACAAATACATTATCTCTCAACAAGATGTCATTGTCTCTAGTGTGGTGGAGGTGGGTGTCCAGTGGGAGGGAAAAGTACACACGCATCAGAAAAGAACAGCACTTTAAACTTTATACCACGCAACACAAGTACTTTTAAAGACTAGGGTGAGAAGCTTTTGGAAATCCAAACAGTAGGAAATGCTTTCATATTTATAGCCTAGTTATGTTTCCTCTAAGGTGCTTGGATTTTATCATGTATCTAAGGATTCCTATTCCTATTATGCATGCTCTGAATTGTAATGTAATGTTTTAACTATGTCTCTGTGTTAGTCACAAAGCCATGATAGACATCTGTCACACCTATCGCCTTCCTATACACAGACTGACGTGATGTTTTGTCTGCAGGGTGTCACATGATCACAGACCAAATGGCACAGGGCCCATCTTTTAAAGCAACTATCGTAATGTAATAATATCATTTACACCTGATTCAACTGTTCTTTTGTTTAATGAATATACTTCAAATTTAAGCTCAGGTTATCCCTGGTATTTCCTCTTAGTCCTATAACCACAACTTACATTTTTATAGATGGGACTGGGTGATTAAACAAAAATGCTGAAGAGCCAGCTCTATGACAGACATTAGCCTTGATGAATGTGTGGCATTCGGTTCTTTGTCCTGGTCCTTGTAGCTGTTAATGATGACGTGCCCCAGTCATTTTCACCGGCTGCAGTTTATTTGCTCTACAACTGAGCTCCAGCCACAGCAAACAACAATTAAAAAAACTAACTCCTGAAAGAGTAGGCCTTTAATGTTATAGGCTGCCTGTATGATACATTTAATGGTTGTAACAAAGTTATACATCCGTTTTGACCTGCTGCTAACTCCTGTCAGAATGGCCAGGATTCAGTGGAGAAGCAGAGATTGATGGTGCTCTTAGACCTATTGCTACTCACAAGTCAAGTCATTTTAGAACTGATGATGATCCTCTCTGACCTCCTGTGACCTAAAAACAAAGTCCTGTGCTTGGTGCATTTGTCTAAACTGTCCTGTAAATCAAGGAGGGCTTTTGTGGCTAAGGGTGAACAATTAACAATACACTATTTATAACTAGAGTTTAATAAAAAAAAACTGTGCACACTGTTACCTTCCTGTTTCCTCACTCCCCAGCAGCAGCCAAAACAATGCCAGTGGAGAGGGTGTTTAAATGTTTCATGGAAGTAAATGGTACTGTACAGCATATGGAGGAATGCTCGACCTTCAGTGTATTCATGTCATTCCATTCACGTGTCAATGCTTCAAAGAATTACATATGGGCTACAAATGATCACAGGCTATAGCATGATTTGGATGTAAGACTAAACACCACATTAATATAAGTAATTGCACTTTTACCATTACAGCTTGATTAGAAGAAACTTTGGAGTCTATTGAGGTGACTTCTATTTCCAATTGTTTAGGACAATACTTTTCCAATTAATCTTTTTTTTTTGTCAGGAGAAGTTTCTTAAAGTAAAAGTTAACGCAGCCTGTTTTCAAACATTTTATTTATTGTTTATAAATATAGAAATTGCCCATTAGTTTGTTAAAAGGGCATCATTTAGACACAAAAAGATGCAAATATTCAGTCTTCATAACAACAGGGTAACTTCCTTTACCCTCTTTTTACTTCTCGATGTAGGTTTACAAATTAAACCACCACAGTATAGGGATAATAACAGCGGTGCATTTGAGTAACATTAAAGTCATTATATTACGGGCAGTTCCTACCCAGCTGATGCATCTTACGGTCGGTGTTTCCACTTTGTGTCGGTCCGGGAACACTTGGTAATGATAACTCCGAAACAGATGCATCTCGTCTCAGTGCCAAACCAGCGAAGAGTAACTTTCCCAGTCGGAATATCTGCACAGTGAGCGAGCACCTCCAGACATCTTTTACAGCTCACATCGTCGCGAAGAAAAGTAAAGTCACAGACCGAGCAGCGAGATCACAGCCTCCGCATTTTCTTTCCCTCAAACCCACACGGGTCTCGATCCAAACCCGGAGTAGCGCTCAGCTTTCGTGGCGGCCTCATGAAGGGCGCACTGGCTTGTGTTCACCCATCCTCGCAGCAGCCGGACACGCGCACTTTGGATCTACGACGCAAACGTGCGCTCTTTGGCAAGGAAACGTACGGAATCATCAAAGAGACGGCCTCCTTTGGCACTTTACCGCCTAATTCATGACGCTTGATGTATTTTGCATGAAAGCAGTGTGTGTGTGTGTGTGTGTGTGTGTGTGATGGCAGGTGTAGCTTGTGTGTCAGCTTTTTAAAGTCCTGTAATTGTGTATGTTTACTTAGACTAAGAGATTTAACAGAGGGCTTTCATGTAGAGAAATGCGTAACAGGTGAGAATTAGAATGAAATGCTTTTTAATAAGCACAATTCTCAAGCTCGACAAGGGATTATATTGACGTAGCCTATACTAAAAGGCACGTCAAATGTTTGTGGTCAGCTGTTTATCTAATACGAGGATGCCTGATCCATGGGTCAAGGGGAAATAAAAAAGGGACATAACGTTCTGTAATGTTCTGCATGGCCTGATGTGTTCAGTAGAGTTACAAACTGCAGAACTTGAGCACAGACTTATCAGGTTGTCCAGCTGTCTGCTTCAGCCAGGTCTGAAGCTGATAAATAGTCCTCAAGAGCAGAGGAGAGGGCAGTTTATGTTAGAGTTTTTGTTATTGTAATGATTGTGTTTAGAAATGAGAGAGTGTCTGAAAACCCCCTTCCAGTGATTGATATGGTGCTGTACTGAGCAGTGCATGTGAATATGCACTTTGGTTGCATTTATTTTGTGGCCTAAAGTTACATTTACATTTAAGCAATAGTATTAGACAGTATATCGAAAAGGATGTAGTATATAGAAAAGGTGTAGCCCACTTACTTCTTCTATCTCTGGTGTGCAGCGTCTAGGTGGAAACCACAAGGACTTCACAACATTCTCCATTACTATGACGAAGATAAAGGCTTGGAGAGAAATATGTCTACAGTTAGTGACAACAATGTGGGAAACAGGAATGTGTTTTCATACAAAGCAAATGTTTGTACTCTTTAGCAAGTAGCATATCTGACTGCTCCTCCAGCTATAGTCAGTAGTGAACATGTTATATAAGTGTTGTTTAAATCCCATTGTTCCAGTGGAGGTTTGCTCTAGGACATGATGTCTCAGTTTGATATGGCTTTCCACAAGACGTCAAACAAGGAGAAAACATGCATTTCTCCAATTGGTCAGATGATAGTTCTCTTTCATAGATATTCACACTAAACAAAAGATACATCCCTTTGTCTAATCAAATATTATTATATTCACCACATGTCTCAGTAGAAGTGGCTTAATGAAAAAAGTTTCAAAACACTGATGTCGCATGGGCACATTGGATCACATCTGTCTGTCCCAAAGTTAGTAATAAAAGTAAGTGTTTTTAACATGGCTGCAGTAATGTTGTCTTTGTCTTTTCTTAATGCATCACAGGGCTTCAACAGTGTCCTATTAAAAATAATGCAATGAAGAAAAGTATTTTTCTGTCACGACTGCCTGAGGGAAGATCATTTATCTGATGAGGAGAGACAAATATACAGTCTGTTTGATTGTACCCACTGACTGTTGGTCTCTTGCTAAAAGAATATGGTTTTTGAGCTGTTGAAGAGAAGCGAATTAGTGATTTTGGTAGACTACGTGCTGATAATGCGTTGATTTCTAAAAAGCAACGTCAAGCTAAGCCTCTTTTCACAGGAAAGTTTTATTTCAGGCTGATGACCCACTGAACATAATGATAACAGTGAACCTTTTGTCACTAAATAAATACTGCCCTCCACTGTAAATATGTATGTACTGCAGTGTACATTAAAATAAAAATGTTCATCCCTCCATGATAAATACTGTATCTCCAAAACAGGAATCCCCAAAGTAGTATTGCTCCTGGACGTCTTTCTCATGTTGTGCTGTGTTTACACGGTATCTGTATTTAGATCCTAGGGGAAAGGGAGGGGATTTCCTGCAACATTTTTACGCCCATACTTTGTACTTTGCCAGCCGTCTTTGGCGTTTGGTACACACACCTTTTCCTTCCTTGCGATGGTCACTCGGAGGTGACAGGGAAAGGCACATATCAATCTGAGTTGCCACTTGTGCTTTGTAATTGAATTTGAAAATGAAGCATTCAATTTGATAAATAAACATTATAAAAACAAGCCAAATTTAAATAAATCAGGTTTTGGCACATTAAAGCCAGTAGTATTCAGCAGTGAGATAAAAACTCATAACATAAAGAGTCTTCTGGGTATTTGGAATAATCCATGCCAAAAGTTACACATTAAAAATCAAGTGTTAAATTAAATTAAATTAAATTAGCTACAAACACAAATCATGTAAAGTGTATACAGCCCTTACATAAATAAAAAATAGGTTTTGGCTTCTTGAGTGTGAAATTGAGTTACTAAAAATCAGTCCAGCTGTTGCATAATGCCAACATTTGATAACTCACCAGAGGAAGATTTAAAACCCAAAGGCTTCCGTTCTTTGTGATGATATTCCTTTCTTCACAGCTCCAGCTCCTTTCATGTGTCCGATGTCCCAGGCAGTGGAGTTTAGGCAAGTGGCGAGGGGAGAGTTGGCTGACACAGCTTCCTGTATCTTTGCAAATGGATATGAAAAGATTGCCCAGAGCCGAGGCACAGACTGAGAGCACAGAGTGAAGCACTGAGCCACAAAGCAGTGTGTATGAGTCTGAGGATGGGGGGCTGCTGCAAAAACAAAATCAGTTTCACATCACAGACAGGAATCTAGTTGCGGTTACAACTACAGGAAAGCTTTGAAGCATAGTCTACTCAAATCATCTGTATTATTAACTTGCATGATTGTGCCAATAATACTCCTGTTAAATGTTGCCTGCAGGAGTAATGCAATTTCTTATAAACCCCTTGACTGCAACTTCAGTCATGTATAGTCACTATATTATCACACAATTATGAACGGTTCAACTTCACATTCTACCAGATCACATAATTTTGTGACAAGGAAAATGGTCACGCTAAACCTAAGTTTGGAAAAAGGCTTTATGTTTGATCATAATCAGTGAAAAATTATGTGGCTCGACTGTAATTCTCTCTGTATAGGGTGATTTACACAAGTATGCGATACTTGTGTTCATTATGTAATTAATTATTTAAATTCTATGTGTATTTTGAACACTCCTTATTCCATATTTGTAATTTTTATTATTATTTTATTATTACTGTATGAATGTCCTATCTAAATTTGTAAGACTATGGTATTATGCTGATTCATTTTTATTTTGTTACAGTGCTCTGAGTTGCTTTGTCTCTCCCAACCGCTAGGGGCAGTACGTTGATGAGCTGAGGATTTCTACTGTACAGAGATTCTTTATAAATAACTTTATTTGTTTGTGGCATACTGAAGTAGAAACAGTTTTAGAATATAAAGTTTTATAATTTTTATTTGTCTTACCTTAAGATGAAATAGGCATTTCAAACAGTGTATGTAAGAGATTACCAGTCACGGAAATCCCCCATTGGCTCAAGACACAGGTTCACTGTAGTCAACTGTTCCTAGGTCATATTATCTTTGCTATCAGAAAAAAACAGAGGACTCTGTTGTTGTTTACTTTATATCCAAACCATATTATTTGCTTGTCTGTTACAAAACAGCAGTATTGGTAATTTGTTAAAGTTTTCGCTAATGCATTGGTCTCTCCGTGGTTTAGCTGGAGATTTTTAGCTTGTTTTTCTAGCGGTAGTATCTGCGCGCATTACATAATGTGGCGGCGGTAAGTTTTTTAATGTTGTTTAAAGCTAGCCTTTAGCCTTACTGCTACCTAGGAGGTTTTCTAAATATACATTAGGTATATATAGGCAGTTCAATAGTCTGACATTGGCTACATCATTTACACCATGGCGTTCCACAGGACTTATATTAGCATAGGCTATGCTACCTTCGGTACGCTAGTTGGACTCTCGGCTTTCTTGGTCTGGACTCTTGCTTTTAAACAGCATTGGACTGCGGCTATGGGAGGCCTGTCAGGTATGTTAAAACCTGTTATCGTTATTCTTGTAGGTTTCTGATATTTCCAGTATTCTGAATGTAATAAGTTGTCTGCGTAGTGGGTTTTATTCAAACATTAGAAACTATAAACAAAACACACGTTGGTTGTTTTCCCGATTTTCTTTTATATTTAAAGTCAAATTACCAACGCTAGACAATAATAATAATTGTTATGTGTTATCTGCATTGTTGTAAGGGATATTTATGTTACACTGGAGCACATGATCAGAACTATGGCTCTATCCTCTCAAAGCATGTAGGCCTACTAGGAAGTAATGCACACTGCCTTTGTTAGATTGTCTTTAGTGTTTGTTTTGTATTTTTGTACTGTTAACATGTGTATGTATTTTTCTAATTTCTCTCGAAACAGGAGTTTTGGCCCTTTGGACTCTTGTCACACATATCATGTATGTGCAGGACTACTGGCGCACCTGGCTCAAAGGCCTTAGGTTCTTCATTGGCGCTGGAGTGTTCTTCTCAGTTTTGGCTGTGGCTGCTTTTATCACCTTCCTAGTACTTGCCATCACACAGAAGCAATGTAAGCCGAGTCCACTTACTGTTACTACATTTACATTTATTCATTTAGCGGACGCTTTTATCCAAAGCGACTTACATTGTTCTAATATAATTACTAGGGATGCACGATATTGGATTTTGGCCGATATTAGATATGCCGATATTTTCAAAATAATTTTGGCCGATGCCGATACCGATATATATATACAGTCAGAAAAATAGCGCCGGCTAGGCATAGCATACCGCGGCTCTAGGTGCATCATTAGCCTCCTGAAGCCAACATCTTCCACCACGCTAAACGGGTGGTTATCAAGAGCAATAAATTCAATTATTTTGTCGTTAAGATCTTTTACCTTTGGGTGGTCGCTGCTGTATTTTCTAGCTTTGTCAAAGGACTGAAGTAGAGGCTGCTGATGGGTTTTTGCCGCATTTTTCCTTCTTACTTTTTAAAAGTCTTGGTGCTGGTCAGGATGACGGCTCTTAAGATGTGTAATCATATTTGTAGTGTTGAAAGACTGTTGTTTTACGCCTCCTCGCATCACTTGTGCTTTACAAATATTGCAAATAGCAACTTTGTTATCTGTTTGACAGATCTCGAAATGCCTCCACACAGCTGACATGTTGTAAGTTTAAGTTTTTGCGCTCAAGCTCGTTTAGGTCGTTGAAACACGCCCCATCGGTTTGGCTTATCGGCAGAAATATTCATATCGGCCGATGCCGATATTGGTCATTTTAAGCTTTTATCGGCCGATACCGATGTTGTGCCGATATTATCGTGCATCCCTAATAATTACCAGTGTTACAGCCACTGGAGGCAAGGTGGGTTAAGTGTCTTGCCCAAGGACACAACGACAGTATGAACTATGGGGAGAGCGGGAATCGAACCACCTACCTTCCTGTTGAAGGACGACCGCTCTACCCATTGAGCTACTGTAGTTACTACAGAACTACAAACATTTAAAAAAAAATTTGAGGGGAAGAATATTGCATTGTAGATTTCATGGGAGACAATGTATTCTAATGTAATTGTAACACTGGTGAATGGAAGCTTAATATAAGTCGCTTTGGATAAAAGCGTCAGCTAAATGACTAAATGTAAATGTCTAATAATAAGAATCTATGTCACACCAAAATGTAAAAAATAGAGAAAGATTGTGGCATAGTGCTATAGCTAAACCAAAGAAATGAATTATGATTGTTTTGCTGGGAGACTTTTTAAAAGGTTTAACATTAACAATCTGATTTCTGTTTGACAGCCCCCACTGACCCGAGGAGTCTATATCTTACCTGTGTGTGGAGCTTCCTGACTCTCAAATGGGCCTTTCTCTTGTCCCTCTACTCGTACAGATACCGCCAAGAGTTTGCAGACATCAGCATCCTCAGTGATTTCTAGTCAGGATGCTCTTTATACACTGCAATGGACTCTGAGGGTTCTTAGGCTGCCAGCAACATCTGGTCAAGAGTGTTTGTTACAAAAGCTAGATTTATGTCATCTGATTTTTACCACATGGAATTGCACTTGTTAAACAAGCTTTGTTTGTATTGTAACCTGTTCTCCTACTTCTAGTGACTTACCTGTTACATGTTTGTATGTAGCTGCTACTCCTGAGAAATGGTCACTTTTTGAATGATTTGCTTATTTATATTTATAAAGAGATAGAAGGCGTTTTTTACTTTATTGTTCAAGCATTAAATAGTGATATACAGATGAAAGCACTGCAAAAACATACTTGTATACAATGCTTGACTGATAGTGTTGGAATGCATGGATTGAAAGTTCTATTCCCTGGTTGTCACTATCACCACACAAAGTCTCATTATTTTTAGTGAAACTATATAAGTACTGTTTTAAATGAAATACCTGATAACTCCACATGGGATTTTTAATGTAAGAGTAACTATACTTTGATTCTTTGTACATTATTTCTACATACATTTTCTGCTTAACACCAACTGATCGTTCGTTCGGTCGTTTTTTTCTAAAAGCCAATCTTGTCTTGTTTGTGTTTTTCATATTTCTTCCACCAGGGGGAGACGTACTACACTAAATCATGACATTCCTCTTTTGAGAAGATACAAATGGATGTGATGAAAAAAATGCACTTTAGTGTTTTATATTGATGCCATTCTTTTGCACAGATATGTTACATTTGGAAATGATGTCTCACTATGTTATCTTTCTCCACCCCCTTTTTTGCTGTCATACATTTCTAAAATTTCAGTTTTTAATGCAAGTATTATTTCTTAAGTCAGCTATGAGTACCATTCTTTTTGTGATAAAAATCTTTTGTAGCCTGTGTACCTTTCCCATGTAGATTGTAGTTTTGTTCATGAGGGAATGAATATATTGATGTTATATTGAGGCTCAACCTATTAAACATACATTTAATGTAACTCACAATACAATAGCTTTATTTTGTCTTCTAGCTTCCTATTCATCAGGTAACCTCATCAATCCATTTTATAAAAAAATTTGTGACAATTTCTAGCATCTTAAGCCCCGCCTCAAATGTTGAGAGGGTCCTTAGAACGTCACAAAAAATTAACAAGACGAAGTCAAACGTGAGCATTACCCTTATCTGAGGGAAAAGCCTGCGGACGGTGTGTGTTCAACACTCAGGTACAGTGGTGTTTTTACAGTTTGGGCATTTTGGAAGTCAAGTTATTTTAGATTTTTGTTTGTTGATAGAGATTTAAATGCAGATGCACTCTTATTCTATATTTAAGTAATGACTTTTTTGCTTCTCTGACTTGTTGCATTAAATCCAGGCTGGTATCTGTAGGTCTTTGCAGAGTTTGTAGTTGTATAGGACAAAACTACTGACTTTAGCAGGAGGCAGCACATACAACCATCATTCAATTTTTTGTGTTCATGATCAGGACTTAAAGATTTTAGAAAGTTGTAACAATCAAGCACCTGTCAGACAGAAGAAGTGAGTAACAGCAATTACTTTAAACTCTGAATCAGAAAAAAGGTTGTTTAAGGTTTAAGGTTTTGTGTGGAGGAAATACAAGGTCTTCAAAAAAAAAAAAATAAACAAGGTTGAGAATTGGGCCCCAACAATAGCAGCATGATAGCAAAACCACACAGTCACTGTCAGAACATTTACAGCCTGTCACTCTTGTCAAAACCCTGATACTAATACTCTTGGTGACATTGTCTACCTAAGCTGAGCCATGCATCAGGATCGGCCACGCTATGTGATTGACAGACCTGCATATAGCCTGCCAGACTTTGACAAAGAATTTGACAAGAGGAGCCGTCAGTTTCCCATTCAAGAGAAAGTGAAGAAATTCTTCAGGTAAACAACAGGACTGAACAAAGAAAGCACATAAGCAACACATTTTTCATCTCTTATTCTGTCAATCTTTTTGTGGTCATCAAACAAGAAAGTCCCTGTAGCCATGTCATCATAATAAGTTTGGACATGTTATGGACTTCTTCAAAGCAGCAACAAAGAAACAGATGCTTCTCTCTTGATTTTTGCTGTCAGATGCTCTGTGCCCAGACTCAAGGGCTTGATCTTTAGACATCTGCCTGTTCTCAGCTGGCTTCCCAAGTATAAAGTGAAAGAAAACCTCCTGTGTGATGTCATCAGTGGGGTCAGTGCTGGAACCATTCAAGTCCCCCAAGGTCAGCAAGACAATCATGTTTTTATAATGCATTTTACTAACAGCATGCTTTCTAGTTCTGTGTTTTTATTTTATTTTTCCCAGGCATGGCTTTTGCCCTCTTGGCCAGCCTCCCACCAGTCAATGGTCTCTACTCCTCTTTCTTCCCCCTCATCCCTTATTTTTTCATGGGCACAGCTCACCAGATGGTCCCAGGTAAATCAGCTTGATTTATCTACAGCATTTTGTGTGATGACGTTGATAAGTTACTGGAGCTGCACACTGCAGATCATGTACCTCTACTGTAAGTGCAGTATGATACAGAAAGTACATGCTATGCATTATTTTTCATATAATTGCAGGTACATTTGCTGTTCTCAGCATTATGGTTGGAACTGTGTGTCTTAGTCTTGCTCCAGAGTCAGACTTCAGTCATCATTTCAATTCTACTCATAATGCCTCAGGAGTTGACACAGAGCGGATGAATGAGGTTCGTCTGGGCATATCTGGAACTTTAGCCTGCCTCACTGCAATCATACAGGTAATAATCCAAACACCCAATTTAAGAGTACACCTGTTGGAACACAAAAAACAAAACAACATAAATACACAATTTGACTATTTTGATATTGTCCAGATTGGCCTTGGCTTCATGCAGTTTGGATTCATAGCCATCTACCTGTCAGAGTCATTTGTTAGGGGCTTTATGACAGCTGCAGGGTTACAGATCCTCATCTCTGTGCTCAAGTACATTTTTGGTATCAAAGTTCCTCCTTATAGTGGTCCACTGACTGTGGTATATGTAAGTAAAACTTTGTTTTATCACATTTTCAACATTGCAGCTCTGTTTGTACACCTGCATATTATGTTGACTGCTTTACTTTGATATGGGCAGACTCTTGTAGATATTATTAGAGGCATTCCTGAAACCAACATAGCCTCACTAGTCTTTGCACTAGTCAGTATTGTGGTTCTGGTTGTGGTAAAGGAGCTGAGTGCACGCTATAGACATAAGCTGCCATTTCCAATTCCCATGGAAATTATCATTGTGAGTAGTTATTTTCTAATTAACGAATACTTACTTTGAATGTGTCATGAAATTGTTTGTCTTTTGTTTTAAATATTGTAGGTGGTTGTAGCCACAGCCATTTCAGGCCCTCTAAATCTTCCTAAGATCTATCATATGGATATAGTTGGAGAAATCCATTTGGGGTAATGTATTGTGTCATGCTAATGCCTCCTTAAAATACCAGTACAATTATTTTGTTATTCCCTTGTATTTTATTTTCTAGTTTCCCAGCACCAATTGTACCAACAGTGAGTCAGTGGCATGAGATGCTCAGCACAGCTTTCTCCTTAGCCATAGTAGGGTATGTCATCAACCTGGCAATGGGTAGGACCCTGGGAGCCAAGCATGGCTATGATGTAGATCCCAACCAGGTAGAAACACTAAGAATGCAATGCTTGGTTTTGTGTCTATTAACTGGTATAGAAATGTTTTTGTACAGGAAATGTTAGCTCTTGGATTTAGCAATTTCCTCGGCTCCTTTTTCAAAATACACGTTATCTGCTGTGCTCTGTCTGTAACCTTGGCAGTCGACAGCGCTGGTGGAACCTCACAGGTGAGTGTCATGTCAAATATCTCCAACAACTTAATTTTGTGATATACAGTTGTGCCCCTAAGTTTACATACCCTGGCAGAATTTGTGATTTGTTTGGCCATTTTTCAGAGAATATGAATAATAACACAAAAACTTATTTTTAAATCCTAATGACAACAGAAACTACCACATGATCAAACAGATCACAGGTGAGGATGGTTACCTGGTCATTTGGGTAGTTTCTGTTGTCATTATGATTTAAAAAGAGTAAACACAGTTGTTTTACAATAAATGGCTTCACCCAACCAATAACATAGAGTGAAAGTAAAGTTTTCATGTTTTCATTTATATATTTTCAGAAAAATGGCTATATAAATTACAAATTCTGTCAGGGTATGTAAACTAAAGAGCACAACTGTAAGTAAATTTCTTTTTCAAATTTCTAGTTTGCAAGTCTATGCGTGATGTTGGTTGTGATGATCACCATGCTAGTTTTAGGAGCCTATTTAAATCCTTTGCCCAAAGTAAGTATGCTGGCTTAAAAATCCAAGTGTTATGAGATAGTCAAGTGTGAGCACCACATTCTTATCCCCCAGTCAGTGCTTGGAGCCTTGATTGCAGTCAACCTAAAGAACACCCTTCTCCAGCTCTCTGACCCGTACTACTTATGGAAGAAGAGCAGGTTGGATTGTGTAAGTCTGGACACCATTTACACCATGTTGCAGTCTTTGCATTCTATTCTACAGCTCTTTCTCTATTTCTAGTTTGTTTGGGTGGTGTCCTTTTTGGCCACATTCTTTCTTAGTTTACCTTATGGAGTGGCTATTGGAGTTGCCTCTTCAATTCTTGTGGTCATTTTCAAAACACAGTTGTAAGTAAACTTATTCGATTTTCTGACCAATGGAGACAAATGGCATCAGAAGAACATTAAAATAACATCTTTCTCCTAGTCGTAATGGTTCCACAGTGGCACAGATTGTTGGCACAGATATCTACAAAAACTCCAAGGTGTATAGTAAGGTAAGGCATCTGTTTCTTTATTTTTGCCTGAACCTATTTGGTGCTGAAGTCCTATTTCATTAATTTGTCATTTCTCAACAGGTTACGGCAATAACTGGTGTGAAAATAATCAACTATTGCTCCCCTCTTTATTTTGCAAATGCAGAGATATTTCGCCAGAGAGTAATCAAAAAGGTAGTGTGAACAAATCATTTGAAGGTTAGCCACTTTTTAATGAATGTCATGTTGACCTAAGTGTGTTTGTGTCTAGACCGGATTTGATCCTGGCAAACATCTTCTAGCCAAGCAGAAATTCCTGGAAAAAGAAAGAAGGAAAGAGCAAAAGAGGAGAAGAAGGACAGGGCAAAAAGGAGGAACACCAGCTTTTTGGTGACTATGAAAGCGCAGGTAGAATCTGACAGATCGCACAAGAATGTATTTTCTATAGATCAATTATAGTAGCCATTTATTTATATGGGTTTGTATTTCTTCTTGATTTTAGACCATATCTCAGCTAGAACTGCACAGTGACTTTGATTTAACTGACGGCAGTGCAGCTGAACCTCCTACTAGCTACGTCAACTTCCACTGCAGTGACATGGAGCAGGGTGAGCAGGCTGACGACCGAGAGGTGCCTGGTCACTCAAATGCCACACTGGAGTCCCAACCGGTCCCTTTTCACACTCTCATTCTCGACATGGCAGGAGTCTGCTTTATTGACCTCATGGGCATTAAAGTGTTGATAAAGGTCCTAAGCTATTGTGTGAAGTAGTAAAGTACATTTTCCCTAATATTTTTCTTTTTTTTTTTAATAAAATGTTTATTTTTCCACACAGATGTACACAAGCTACAAAATGTTGGGCATCCGGTTGTATCTGGCCAATGTTCAGGGTAAAATTGAATCCACCGACTGGGAAGGACCAGTGAAATTGCCCTCAATTGATGCAGTTGTATATTTCCATACTTCATTTTGCTGGGCCTCAATGTAATAGTTGTTGTCTGTGATTGTTGCCCACAGCCCAGGTGTACAAAGAACTTGAAGACGGTGGTGCTTTTGATGACGGCAACATTTCCTGCAGTAATCTTTTCCTTTCTGTTCACGATGCTATTCTCTTTGCTCAGCAGACAGCTGCTGAGAGGCAAAAGGTATACAGCACAATACAACCTTATTGCACTAATCTTTTACAACAAACACCAGCTGTCAAGTGTCAACTGTTCCAATAAGGGAGAGATTAAGATTAGTACAAACACGTTTTGCATCAATAAATATGCTTTGTAGTTAAGCTTATCTAGTTTAACAAAGGTAAATGTCACTCTATTAAAGTTTCCCCAAGGTCAGGTTTAGTCTTTTTGTGTCCTTGATTTATGGAGTAAGGTTATGTTGTGTTAGGTTATTAAAATGTCACATTGACTAAATATTTGCAGTCATTACAGCAGGAAGAAAACGTGGGACAAGAACTTTCCTTTGATATTAACGAGAAGATAGATCTGGAACAGGTATACCAATTTTATTATACAATCCCAGAACAAAAGTGCTGATTTACTTCTTCTTATGTTTTATTTTGACAGGAAATGTTTTAAAACCGGTTGTTGGGCTGGAAAAGTTGAAAAAACATGCTGACAATTGATAAAATCTCTGTGTACAGCCTCAAAATCATCAAGACAATAAAACCTCTTGCAAATCATGTTACTTTGTCCAATCACCTGTCTACCTGCCACTACAGACACAGAGTACCACTAAAGATGCCTAGACCCCTGACACATAACCAAACGGATAATGAGGTCAACACTGTCTGCCTGCTCATCCCACACAAAGAGCGCGGAGTGAGCATGCTGACTGTGCAGTTGTACACAAGTGTTGCTGTAATTAACGGAGAGTGTGCATGGCCACAGCTGTGAGGAGCAGCCAGCTGAGTAGTGTGCCCCTGCAGAGCCAACACACACACAAACTAAACATAAACAAAGACAAAGATATGGTATCAGCAGATTCACTAAGTTCTGTCCAGCCACAATTTAACAATAGTAAAAAATAAGCGTGATCACTTGAGCCAGAATGGTGATTATAACAAAGCAGATGACAGTGGCAGGCTAAGATGTGTTTGTGGATCAGGTGCTCAAAGGCCTGTGGAGAAAAGCCTAGCAGCAGGCCAACACTGGTGTTGTTGGTCTGTCAGTTATGCTCAAATAGATTTATTAAGCCATTAAGAAATCATCCTGAGGTATTGTGGCACACACCTGCTTCATAGCGCTCCTGCCTCTCTACAACAAATTGGCACCACAAGTGATTACAAGATTTCTGTGGCCATCAGCTTTAATTTGGAGCACTGGAAAGGTGCACTCATCACTTAATGTGTGTGTATTTATTTCATGGCACTACTTCTTTGCCCTAATTATTCATTATTGTCTGCCACTGTCAGATATAAATAAAAGCCTTTGTAGAGATATTTTTTCTAGATACGCATATATTTAACCTAAAATTGTGATTGAGACTTGTCTTATAATATGCTGTAAAGTGTAATATGATTGGACGAGCATGTTTTAACCGTGTTCATGTGCAGCCTTATCACTTGCCCAAAATCTAACCCAACTGGTAATCAAAACAATTGTGTTATCTCATTTGCAGTATTGCCCAATGGTGTGGTACTTCAGTAAAAGGACATTAAAAGACTGCAGTTAGTGCAGAATAAGGCAACATGGCTTGCTTTAAATATTTTCAAATACACAAACATTCAAAGTATGCATCAAACAAAGTGAAAGAAGAACAAGTGTACTTTGCCCCTGTTTGCTTTTTCAGAAATAGTGTTGTGTTAAAAATACCTAAGGTTTTATTTGATAAGCTTTCATTCAGCTGTTCAATACACAGATTGAATACAAGGCATGCAGTTAATGGTTATTTTACTCTACCAACATGTAAAAGTAAGGCAGGACAAAAAACTGTTATTTTTCGGGGAATGAAAGCTTGGAATTCTCCGCTCCTAGACATCGTAAACATCACAAGTTTTTAAATGAATCCTGTTTAAGTATGTAATATTAAATTAAGATGAAGAAGTTATATGTATAGAAAATGTCTTTACTGAATTATTGTATATTTCAACCACACACACACACACACACACACACACACACACACACACACACACACATATATTGGGACACGAACAGTTACTTTCATAGCGTTAGCCTACCCTTGAGTAGAACTAGCATTTTTTGGGGTGCTCTTGGGTTTCCTGCAAATTCTAAATAGTTGTGACTCAGTGATACACCCATTACAAGCAGTATTTAAAAAACAAATGACATTATTATAAATGACATCACCACAGATCCTATGCAGCAGTAGGCCTAGATAGGGGAGAGTGGGTTAAGTTGAGCCATCTTTGTATCTTTAAAGTTGTGGCAGAAAAAAGTTCTGCCCGGCCGATGTGTCAAGAACAAGCTGCAAGAACTCCCAAACCAGGGCTTCCAGCCATCCCAGGCTTTAAAGGCACTCAACCTGCAAACTGAAAGAGTTTTTTTAACTGATTTTTATCAACTAAAATTCAAATTGCGGCATATTCGATACAGTGGTGTTTATATCAAAGCAGATTTACCCAGGTCAAAGGTTATTTATCATTCATGTTAGTAATATATAGTTTCATCTGATTCTAAAATATGTGAAGAGATTTTTATTGTACATCTGTTCTGCCTTTTATTGGTTTGACACAAAGACCACTTGAGCCCACTCTCCCCTACTGTATAATTTAGGCACACTTTTTAATCTCTCCTTGACTTATTGTGTCATAGGTTTAGGCTAAATGTGGCGGTTTTCATATTGCTCTATGCAATTACCCTGTATGAATGATTCTTTGGTCGAATAAAGCCTTGACTTTTTGGAGTTAAAATAATAATTACATTGAATTATGAAATGCTTAAAACCAAATCCGTTTTTAAATGGATGTGGGCTATGATCATTGACGATAAAGAAGGATTAGGCCCTACATACCTTATGCCGTCAGTGGCTATGCTACATATCACACAAATACACATATTCCACATCATATTGTAATGTTAAACTGAGTGCACCACCATGGACCATGATGGTGTAGTTAACAAGATTCCTTTTAGAAATAGAAGGCGGAGAGATTTATGCATTAAATGTGTTTACACGCTTTGTGGTTTCATATTATTGCAACTAATTGCCTAGTGTCAGAGAGTAGGCTATCTCCTTATTGAGTCACAGGACCTTGTCATTTATCACGGGCCTTCCCTGAAAATGTTCTGCTTTGACCTTTACTGATCAATACTTAAATCCTGAGCACTTTTAATAAAGACACCGGATGCTTAATTTTATTAAAAGACTTTAATAAAGGGTGTAGAGATGGTGCAACCCATACCACTTTGGAGATTTAAATAATGGCTTCTTGACATTGATTAAGCAGATGCAGTTGGTGCTTTGCATATGTATTTTATAGACCAAAGTAAGGGGATCTATACTGCTTCATTAACAAATCAGCTTCCAGCCGGGGAATCATAAATCTTGAAGGTGCAATGTCAGCAAATTGCCTTGTCTTTGCAGAAGGTGTGTTTACAGAGCCGAGGGTAAATCTGACCACTGATAGCTGCTATTAATTAATGCTGCATATTGTCAGCTTCACTAGTTCAGCAGCGATTAAATGCACCAACAATAGAAAGCTTTGTGGTGATTAATTAAAGCATAGAAATCAGCAAGACCGCCTCTGACTATAGCATTATTAGTTATTTAAAGTTACACTGAGCCACAACCCGTGTCTGATAGAATGTGCTTGCCATTTTTGTTTTTCTATTTAGCAACTTGTAGATGTAATGACTTAATGGACTTAATTTCATGGTCCTGCTATTATTATATTAAAAGCAATCCCAGTTGAGTTAATTATTTTGAAGGCAGAATGACCTTTATGGTATTATCCAAACAGCTCGGTCTAAAATGAATGCTGCTCAAAGCATAAATGCTCCTGGTTTCTTATTATTGGTATGTGGCTATTTTCTGCTTTTAAGTATTATAATAATACTTTTAAGTATTATTTTCAGATAATACTTAAAAGATTTTACTCTTTTAAATGGCATTCATTTCTAGATCATACCATATTAAATTAGATTTATCTAGATGTGATCCTGTTTGACAGATGCAGTGTGTGATGGCAGCAGGTATTGTTTGCCCTGATGATGTCTTATGAGATAAAACTGCACTGTGATGAGTCCTGATAGAGGCTCCTCACTGAGGTGTTCAGGGGAAATGAGATAAGACAATGCAAAACAACCCAGTGTGGTGCAACGCCGAGGGAACTCATTAGAACGCTACAACAGGCAGCCAGCATGTTGTCTGGGGGGTTTGTACTGTTATTACACAATCATGATCTGATGGCTTGATGGCAATTACTTCATTAAAATTGAGAACACGGCTTGATGAACATAATGAAGATTGTCAATTAAAATAATAATAATAATAAAATAAGCCAATGTAAATTAGTCTTCAAGTTTCAAAACCATTAGCTTTGCACTTTGCACTAAGTTTTTTTATTTGATTATGTTGTCACATCTGTCTGTATGCGGAGCAGAGGAATCACTCGAAGCTCAGAAGAGAAACCTCTGCTTTTATCCCTGCAACTACAGATGTGTGAAGAGTGAAGCAGCCCTGTTGTTTACCTCTCTATCAAGGCTCCCGTTAATCAGAGGGGTTGAACTCTGAGGGTTAGTTAAGAACTAAATTAAAATCAGGCAGGAGATGAATTAAGATTGACAGAAAGCTTTCAGAGACACAACAATGTGCTGGGATACAAATTGTAGGTGTTTAAATATAAAATAATGCATAAGCTAGAGCTTATGCTAGAGCAGAATTCAAAGGCAAGTGATGGAGAAACAAAACATGCTTGTATGAAAGCACCCCTGACTTTGGATACATTCTTCTTATTAGACAATAGCAGGCAGGTCACCAGTCTAAGATACTGCCGGGACTAAAGGTTATGTGCCAGCCATTTTGACCTTGTCCTGATGAAGGCCATGAGGCCGAAAAAGCATTGGCAGGTTTTTAATGAAATAGCCATGTTATATATAGCCAGAATATAGACTTTGTATCTGTTTACCTTTTTAAGTGCCTGAAGATCCTGCTTCAGACTTCTTTTTATTATTCACTGTGTAGAATTAGACTAGACTTAGGATGTGCTGAGCACTGTGAAAGAAGCACTTTGTATTTAATTTAGTTTTCTCTTTGTACAACAACTGTAACACCATCCCATCATGGACATTTTTCAAAAAACCTGCTCCTGAATTTTATAGTGCCACATCTTAGTAGCACCCCTCATAGAAAAGAATTGTGTTAGAAGAAAGAAGAGAATGAATTGAATGCGTATTTATTTGACAGTGTAATGATTTCCCTGAACAATTGTGATCCAACTGGACAACTGTTGTTGATTTGTAATGACCTGTATTGGCCTCAGGATGGCACTGTGGCTTTATGTGTTAATCAAATCAGCTACTCCTGTGTGCTCAGCAGTACAAACTTTGAGGGAGTCTCAGATTCCTCTGAGGACAGAGTGAAAGACAAAGTAGTGAAAGCTGTTGCTGAGGCAATGAATAAGTGTAACTTTAGCTGAGCTGCGAATCTTGTTTCTTGTGATCCATACATATTGAGCAAAGGAAGAGTGATGGCTGAGTGGAGACTGACGCACCTCAGCGTTTCCTGCACATGAATGAGGATACAAATAGTTGGAGGTTAAAGCCTTCAGTGACACTAAAGCACACCCCAGAGGCAGCGGCCCAGAATGCCTCGCTTCAGCACATCAAGGACGCGTCCCCTCGGCACGCATCACAGCCCGTCCATCTACATTTTCATCCAGACAAAGCACTTGACTCCTTATGTTGAATCTAGCCAATGATAAGAGACAGATGTGCCCTCCTCAGAGAATCCACTTTGATAAGCTGCTGCTCTGCAAACTATTAAGCCAGTGGAATAAAAACCACAGAGAGCCTTATTTTACATGAGAATGGAGATGCCTGGAAACCGCACCCTCTCACATTGGCTATGCTCTGGCTCTAAATGTCAATTTCATGTCAGGTACCGTCTCTATTCATCCATGACGTTTGTGATTGCTTCATCCCTTTGCATAAGATTCAAGCAAAAATGAATGTTGGCCATTTTGGGTGCTCAGGCTTCTGTAAATGAAATCCTTCTTGAACGAACTGTTACAATCACATGATCAGACTTTGCTTTAAAGAATAAAAGCAGAGCTGGCGTTTTTTTATTACTCTGTTTATTAATGTTGTTTGGCCTTTTGATGTCCAGCTCACACAGTTGTACTTGGTGCAATAATCTGTTATAATGTTGATTTATGAACTAATTGTCTGTAATTGCTGCTTAGTGCTACTGTTAATCCAAGCTGTCTGCCTCTATAAACACATTAGACCAGATTTGTGTAATGAAGTAATTAGTTTAATTATGAGAAAGAACGTAAGTATACTGTAAGAAACTTAACAGCCATAAGCACCCTTTTCTGTGTAGACAATGTAAAACTGTAACAAGTTAAGTCTTTTCTTAATTAATGCTTGCACAAGTCAACAAAGTTCATTTTGAATCTTTGAAGAAGAAGGTTTATGTTGCTTGTGTTGCTTTTAACTTTTCCTTTGTTGTTTCATCACACAACAAATCTTGCTACTAGAAAATCAAGTTGTGTGTCTGTTTGGATTTTATCAGCAGGCAGAAGCTGCCATTACAACCACGAGCGCTCTATTGTCTATCGGCGTTGTCATTGTTATTAGCCTTTTGGATTGCCTGTGGAGGTACGGGCAAGCTCCGGGGGAAGCGTGCGCCAGCCTGGATAATTAGTTGTTCCTCAATGCCAGACGGGCACGCTGCCGTCACTTGGAGGGGAAATGGAAAGTGGCATCACTATCACAGTAACACCGGAACAACCTTTGGTGTGTGAGGGCCGGGTTCCAGCGCATCTGTCATACTACTAGGCATCTTCCCCTGGCAGGACTAGAGCCCGATCTCACAGTACACAGCATGGATAACGCTTTATCTGAAACAGTTATTCTTGTCATATTTTATCTTTATTTTTTGGGGAGTAAAGCAGGATCAATACAGCATTGTCACATTGAATTTTATAATCCTTATTCTAATGCTTAATTGTGATTTTATTTATGTAAATGGATACCTAATTATCCTAGTCCTATTGTGCTGTCTTAATGATGAATTATGAGCTGATTTTGCTGATTCTTCTAGAAATGTAGACAGCTGCGAGGAAGATGGAGACCCCTGCGATCAGTGTTCCCCCGAAGCCCAGCATAAGGCCATACAGCACGGGCACAATCACATCCATAGGCCCCTTCTGGTACGGAGGGACTGGAGCTCTTTTCACGATCAAATCCAAGTCTTTCCAGGTTAGATCCCTCACTAGCACACACAAATACAAGACTCTCAGAGGACGGCATTATTTTTTTGGTTGGGATTAACTCAAAGAAGCTGGGAGGCTAAAAATGGACAGGTGATAATTACATTTTTGAAAATTTTCTGCCTCTTGGGAAATACTTTGTGAAGTGAGAGTGTTGATGTAGAGTCGTAATGAGTTGGAAGCATGCCCACGGCCAACACATCTAATCTGGCATCTCATCAAAAACACTTAATAGATTTAGGGTTCAGTGAAAACATCATATTGTTTGTCATTGAGACAATCTCCAGAGGGATAACCCAAATGCCTTGTGTATGCTTATTCTCCATAAATCATTTAAGTGCGCCCTCATACCTTTTATTTTCCTGACCCTCCGTTGTGTGTTGTCTTTAGTTTCAGACTGCACTTGTGGTAACTTTAAAGAGTTGACATATTTATGATAATCTTCCACATAGCGCTTTAGACTCAAGGACTTGTCCTGGTTGATGTTCTTTCCCACTTCTGTGAAAACATAAACACAATGTTTGAATTAAATTGTTGTTTTCTTGCCCTGAACATGATTCATTTCTGGCAGTAAAGGGAATGTTGTCCTTCGGTACACAATAAAACAAAATGAGACGCTCATTTTTTTTTTTTTTTACATACGAGCAGATCTCTTCAGAACTGCAATCAAGTGTATGATAATTGCTGCATTCTTTTTCATCAAAGCCCCTCCTTTGTGTCTTATAACTCGTGTCTTCCCATCATCTACTCGTCTATTTTTTGCTCCAAAGCTGCTGATGAAAGGAGCAGATGGTTTGTTCTGTGCTTGGTGTCAGCTCCACTGAGCTCTCTGTCAGATCATTTACACCTCCTTCTATCCAACGCCACTGGGCTGTGGAGTGGTGCACGCCGGACTGTAACACATGCCACTGAGACTGGCAGTCTGCAAAATGTGCCACTTGTGAAATTCCAATTATAATGAAATCTGAAAGTAATGAAGCAATTACACACTGTTGTTTAAAATGTAAGAAATAAACCAGTTTTGAAAGTTAAAAAGGTACCCAACTGAGGCTTTGCTCCACTTTCTTATTGTCTAGGGTCTTGCTGGGGAGGTAATCATCAGACCTGTTTCTAAAGAAGCCAGGCCTCCCAAATTAAATGCTGAATGCTCTAAACATAATCATGTCCTTTCTCTAAATGTAATCAAAAAGCCCTGAATGGCAGAAAATAGCCACATGACATGAGTCAGAGGTAGTTTTCATATAAAGCAGGAAATCCTAGGTTCTACTTCCCATTTATCAGCCTAACCTTTCGTTTGCCTTGATCCAACTGCAACAATGAAGTTTTAAGTTTTTCCTCAATTTGTTCTCATCAATAAGCCAACTGATGGAAATAGACACCTAATAAAAAGTGAATGTTTTTTATTTATTTTCTTTTGCCATATTAAAATTTTCCTTCTGTTTTAGCGAAACACTTTTAAGTATTATTTTCAGATTTTACTCTTTTAAATAAATCTACCACATCACTAAATATTTCTAAAATATTTTTATAAGTATTTTAATGACTGTTTATTCAGTGTTTTTCTCACCAATGGCAACGTCTGTTCTTCCAATGTGCTGCAAAGCGCGGGTTAGCCTGTCATAGTAGATTTGCTCACCGTACTTCTGTAACCAGTCTGTCAACGCTGTCCTGCACTGAGCCTCACCTTCTGAGAAACAAAACATGTTGACCAAGGGTTTTGCTTTATTTAGTGCAACTATGAAGAATCCACTCCTGGTCTTTATAATAGTTGTAAATAATAAATGCTCACAGGACTGGGCGATAAATAAAAATTGTAAATCATTTGAAAACATATATATTTGATCTGTGAAGGTTCTCAGTCATCCAGGTCATCTTGAAGAAAAGGTTGAAGCAAAAGCATCTGGACTCAGTTTTCAAGGTGAAAACGTTCTTGTCGACTTGTTACTAATATTACATTTTTTTGCCGTATCTCCCAGCCCTATGTGCAGACCTAGTAACACTGCAGTAAAATACCTGCTGCAGAAGAGAGGTCTCTCTTTGTCAGAGGCTTGAGGGCCAGCTGATTGTTTTCTGGTGACAAGCGCTCGAGGCGCCCAAAGATGCTCTCCTCTGTGTTTGAGAGAGCAACAACCAGGTCCTCGCACTCCTTTGACGTCAGCAGCATCCCTAAGCGCTCCAACTGATGGACGCCAATGTCTTCTGCCACTGTGCAGCACAGAATCATGCTAATTAAAGTGGTGTTCAAACACACTTCTGCAACCAGAAGATCTATGTACAACGTCAGAGGCATAAGACATGGTTGCACACTGTAAATTCTAATTAATGAAACTTATTGCTGAACTTTACACAACATTTATGCTTCATGGTGTGCTCTCAATTAGCCATCGCTGCTTGTGCAGTGTACAACTGTCACACTGTAGATGCACACATCAGAAGCTAAATAATAAACATTTCACAGGGAGGAACAGAGCAGTAAGCAGATCCAGACTCCCATTTCAGTCTCATTATCTGTTGTTGTAACTGCACCAGCTCTGAGAAGACTTACCTGTGTCTTCAGCCCTGTAGATGGGACTCAGTAGAAAGAGCATGATGATACAGAGTTTCCACTCTTTCATGTCAGCTAATGTTGTTAAGAGTTGTGTTAAAGTAAACACTGCTCACAAACAGGAAAGTTTATTTTTAAACCTGCTACAATTCTAGAGTTAGAAACTGTTGATCTGTAGTGATAGTTTATAATGATTGATCATCTCCAGTAACAACTTAGATGTGAACTTGAACATACAGTACCTACATATCCAGACTTTTGTCTTTTTAAATTGTATTAAATTACTACACTATATACAAAGCTTTGCCCAGATGAAAAAGTAAGTCCTCAGTATCTTTATCATGGCCAATGCACATACAATATTATTAACTAGATTGTCCATGAGCACACTATAGTTTTATGTGCTGCTGCAGTGAAGTGCACTGCAAGGGGCTCAAATGAATCTCTTAAACAAAGAGCATTATGTTTAATGAAATGATTGTGTGAGCCATTGAGGGCATGTTTTAAATTGTTAATAAGCTTAATTTGCCAAACAGTAAAGGCTGTTTGTGTGGGTTGAGTATCTTGTTCTTCATGTTGGCTATAAAACTGCTCTGGGGCTGGGAACCAAAGAAACTTGGGTGTGGGAGGCATAATGGCTCTGTTATGATTTGATATGATGCAAAAGAGAAGTAAAAACAGGAAGACAATACCACAAGGACAGAGACTTTATTCATATTAGTCATTGCAAAGTAGAGATTGTGCTAATGTTTGGCATAACCTTTCCTGAACTGTGTATTTGGCATTTAATGTCTTACATCACCATTACATTCTTGAATGAGAATTTAATTGTTGCCTCAGAAAAAGTTACACTCCACAGACAACAATCAAAGAGTGTCCTTTGACACTTATAACCCGTGTGAAGGCATAGCTCCATGTCTTTTATACTTCACACCACTGAAATCTGGTTTAAAGCATATACAGACTCCGGTGGAATGAAGGATAGAACACATAGAAGGTTCTCATCCAGACATTTTAAGACACTGGTAGTGTTCTTCAGCCTCTGTAAGAGTGTAATACATCCTCAGCTACAAGCCACAAAACAAAACTACAAAAACACACATTAAGCAAAGCCTTAAGCTTTACTTTTACTGTAAGGTTTCATCATGGAGGCTGAGGTGGGACTTTGTGTGAAAGCCTCCGAGGTTGAGGGGGTGGCAGAAAGTAAAGCAGGAGTTGGATGACAACCTCTCCCTTTTTCTTGAGCCTGAGTGAGAGTCTGAGCGAGACCAGGCCTGCCCTGCTCTGTATAGCTGCAGGGTTTCAGGCTGTTGTTGAAATCCCTGGCTCTGGCACGTTATCACAGGCCTGTGCTTCACGACTGTTTAGTCATCAGTGCAACCTGCAACAGCGCAGGCCTGGATATTTTCACTTCAGTCCCAGTCCTGGGAAAACAGCAGCTCAGCTCCTTTTCTTTAACAATCTCGAAACCTGTAAATTCATTGTGAATTTCCCCATTAAAGGGTCAATAATGTCTACTCTAGCTGCACTTTTAACATAACAAAATGAAACAACAAGACACAAACATTCCCATTATAGTCGTTAAATGTTTTATTTGCTGAAAAAAGCAGTACTCACCTTGTATCATCTGTTAGTTGTCAGTCATCTCGAAAACTAACACCACTTATTTATCCTGAGTGAGACTCCTACATCACCCACAGTGCTAACTATCTGTCTACTATGACTTTTTTCTCCACCTGATGCAGGTATTGGCGTTTTAGAAGGTTGCTTCAACCAATCAGATCCAGGGACCTTAAAAGGACTGCCCATTTTTACAGCCCTAAAAAACACCACACCCTGCCATTTTGGTCTAATCAGAAAAGAACAAAATCAAAGTGTATATTTTCCCAAATCTGCATTTGTACAATGGTCTAATGGCTTATAAATATAACGGATAGAAGTACTTATCCCCATCAAAGCCTTTGAAAGAACAGGAAGAGAACAAATGACAATTGTATTAAAGGATTTTCATATAATATTAATCAAATGAGCTGCATGTTCTCTGCTGTAATTTGCTAATTTCCTCTTCTCTTGTTCTCTTGAGTAAACTACACTTTTCTTAGTAGGTCAGAGGATTTTAGAAGCTCAACAAAACTGAGCTAAAGCAATATTTGGTAGATAATTTGCTGAGAAATAGCTTTTGAATTCATCTAATGGCTATGTGTGCGTCATTTCTAAAATACCCAGCTGCTTGATTATTAATGGACAAATGCAGTAAATTCACAATGCATTCATATTTTTTAAATAAGAAACTCTGTCTGCAGGAAACTACTATTCTTTGAGCTGTAAATGAAAAATGGGGTGACACCCAACATCACCGTGTAAAGGGCTGACTTTTTGAAAAGCATTCCTTCTCACAATGGAGGTGGAGGCAAGGGGGAGGGGTGAGGAGAAACAGCGCCAAAACATTCCTGGGGTAGAGAGCTGCACCAGGCCTCACCTGACAAGATATCTCTCTTGAGAGCCCATTCATTCCAACCCAATCTTTTTTATATGTGAGTTTATTGACAAGGACACCAATATCTTTGAATTATGACTAGTTGTTCTCCAGAGACAGGCAGTTCTCTGGCGCTGTGTTCTGTGTGGGCCCGATAGCTGTGGACAGTGCCACTTGTTTTGGGTAATCTTTTAGACTACTGCAAGGTGACAGCTGAAAAACGAGCCTCTAAAAACACACACAGTACTCCCAGACACTTTTGTGTCTGCCTTACAAACCGTACTGAGAAAGTTTGCAGGACATTTGATGAAGGTTTACTCAAATATAAATCACAGTAAACCCCCAATTTTTTTAAATGAAAAGTCTTGAGATATCATTCTTATTAACGTTATGTTGCAAAGACTAATTCATAAAACTGTAGTACAAATAACATACCAGTGTCTATATTTCATACATAAATATATCATGAGTGTTGCTTATTCATGAGAATGTCAAGTAACATAATGCATAATGTTATGTATTTTAAGCATACATTACCATAACTGTCAGGTCCCTTGTATTTATATTCGCCATTAAAAATACTCTGATATTAACCTCATAACAAAACCTCATTAATTATGAAACAAAGGATTTCTTTCTCTGCTATTTGCTTCCGAGTCTTTTGGCACTTATAGCTTATTATTTGAGTGATTGTGTGAGATTCTAGGGTGTGGGCCTGGTCTGCAGGCTCTGTAGCCCAAGGCTGCCTTGAGGTTTTCTCACTCCCCTCACCCCCTCCTCTCGTCCCCCTCTCTGATGCCTCATTGGGTGATTCTGTTCTGACTTGCCTGAGCAGGAATGCACCTATGCTTCTAATGCACTTTTATGTTCAAGCAAATTGACAATGAAGAGTGCCGTCATTTTGTAGCTTAGATTTTTCCTTCCCCATTTGGATGCAGATTTCCTGCTGTCACAGCCAGAATACAAATGTGCTGACAATCTTGTGGAGTAATATTGGTGTAAATGGGGTGATGTGGTGGTTTGTGTGAGCCCTGGACAAATGTGTCCTGTGACAAGAGAAGATCACTATAGTAAATAAGAACGGCTGAAGGATATGATAATAAATTGCATAAGATCAGATGGAGGTGGCGTAGCAGCAGACACCAAAAACTGAATTCAACTTAGGCCTTAAATGACTATTTAGACTGCGCAACAAGAAATGGGGCGGGAATTGCATTTTAGAATGGCACTTGGCTGCACCCCATCAACCTTTAAAATGATTTCCAAAAGTATCCCAGTGTGAATGAGTAAAAAGTTTCACAGTGAATGCGTCAAATTCTTCCATTCAAGTGTGAGACGGGGGGTCCGTCCTACCCTGTGTTTATGCACTCCTCTCGCTGACATGGGGTAATGGAACGTGCAGTAATAACAGTGGAGGGACGCTGTCGCTGTGGGAGTTATTGAAAATGCTCATTTCTGCTGCAACATTGTGCCTTATGTGAATATTATTTGACCATGAAGTTGCCATTAAAGCAGTGCCCACCCCTCAGGAGTTCTTCTCATGTCCGCCCCGTCAAGAAATACATGTCCTGTTGCCATGAGGATTAAACACATTCAATTGTAATAACACATCTTTTCATGATGCCTGACTGCATAAATTCACATTTGTTCAGAAGTGACTGAACTTTTCTGCCAAATGTGTTTCTTCTTGTTGTGAGTACTGACACAAAAGCTCCCCAAACACTCCCACTTTTTATTATGGCACTCTGCAGCCACACCAGTAAATGCGTCTGGGCTTGTTCTCAGCTCAGAATACCTTTCTACTTCTCTATAGAAACTGGGTGCATTCCAGCGGTCTGGAGGTGCTGATTAATCCCGGTTTGTTTTCACGTAAAGTGGAAGGGCTTCTGTATGGCTGTTGTGGGGGAGCTGGGGGCTGGAGGAGTAGTTGAGAGGTCAACACTCATCTATTGACTGAAGTAAGGCATGAACAACAGCCTTTGATTAGCCAGTCCATTAGTTAACCTAGTCACACAGTTCAGACACAGACCGCCTGGCTCAAATATCAGCCCGCTGCAAGTTCCTCACGATATATTACTTTAATATGTCTGTGATAGTTTTTATGCAGTCTTTAGATGCAGTTTTTTATGCATGATCATTTTGCTATACTATGTCAAGCAGTATGTCAATGTAAACTATTGTAATTTAACCATAATAATATGTTTTATGAATTGCTGCAGTTTAGCACAGCACATTTTATTGTCTGTGAAGGTTCTCAGTCATTCAGGTTATCTTGAAGAAAAGGGTAAGGCAAAGGCATCTGGACACAGTTTTCAAGGTGAATACGTTTTGTCTCTAATTCCAAGAGACTTTTTCAATTCTGAGACGAGAGCTGAGATTTATCTCTAGAGGGAGGGGTTTGACCTGAAACTAAACCTGATTGGACCAGGCTGTTCTGGTCTCATAGTCGTTACCTTGAAAGGAAGGTGTGACTCCTGATGTGAGAGTCGTTAAGTCTTATGTGAGTTAGTTTAGTTTCACTGTTTCGTTTTCTATTTAAATGGAAAAGCCCTCTCTGAACAGAGGAGGGGGCCTCAGGATCTTGTTGCCTAATATTTAGTATTTTTATATATATAAATATAAATATTTAACAGTGTTTTGAAACCTAACTCAAAACAGTTTCACTCTAGAACAACAATAAAACCTGAATGGAACAGTGTCACTAACGACTCACCTAAGCCTTAACTACTCTCACATCAGGAGTAACACTGGCCTTTCAAGGTAACGACTATGAGACCAGAACAGCCTGGTCCAATCAGAGTTAGTGTAAGGTCAAACCCCTCCCTCTAGAGATTTAAGATCAGCTCTCAGAATTGACTAAATCTTAGAATTAGAGACGTCTTCACCTTGAAAACCCTGACTCCAGATGCCTTTGCTTTAACCTTTTCAACACATTTCAATGAACAAACCCCAAAAAAAGCTTTACTGGTTTTGAGGCTGTTAGGAGGATTTTTTCAAATCTTTTGTATGAAGTTGTGTTGAAGTATGAGTTTGAAAGGCAGAGTAGAATCTATTGATAAAGCCAGCTATATCCTGAGACGTCAGTCCTAAATCCTATAATATGAGAAAGTAAAGGTAATTTCAGGTGAAATACAATGTCACTGGCCAGTGAATTTCTTCCCTTCTCTTTTAACCTCAGGAACACTTTGGGCTCCTGATTCAAAACATCAATTGATTGTCTTGTGGGACTATAAGGGATCACTCAGATCAAATTTAGATTCCTCAGCCTCAGTACAAAAATGCTAATTTAGACACAAAGTAAGTCCAAGAAAAAGTGAACATTCTGTGACAGTCTGTAAGCCACAGACCTTTATATAAAAATTATTTGGTTATATTCAGGGAGGAATAACGTGTCTTATTCAGAAAGTTACCAAACTACTTTTAACAACAGTACTTCACACTGTGAGCTGTTCTAGATGACTGCTAACACTTTGTTCCTAAACAGAACTGCATTACAATCTGCACACTGGAAGTGGTTTGCATACACAATTCTTATTGGGCTTTATAGATATAGTACTTACACTTGATTAGTACTTCTATCTATCATTAATGGAATAAACACATTGCTGTGTAGAATGTGAAGGAAGTGTGATAATGTAGCCATAATGCAAGCTTATTTTTCAGCAGAGGAACTCTTCAGCACCACATGGGTCTTAAACACAGCACAATCCCACCTGAAGCTATTTAAAGTCTCTTGAAATCTGTAAAATCTCATGGAAGAAAATGTTATTGCAGACATAGGCCTGTGTGTGAAAGTGACATGATTATATTAAAGTCTTTATAGCACCACATATGCCTTGGTACTAATGAGTACTATGTAAATATATCTCTGTAGTAAATATAGTCTGTCTAGAGGAGATAATTGCCTTCTGATTAAACTTACAGTATTTAATAAACCAAAGCTGTTGATGGCAAATATAATTAAATAATTCAATCTAGACAATGCTTATTAGCAGTTTAGAATACATCTTTACTAAAAGACTGGCAGCTACAAAGTTGCAACAAAGCCTCGGTGGAAGCAGGTGAAGATGTTGCAAATGTGTTACATTCTCTGGATTGCATTACATAAACCAGACCAGAATATACCGGGATATTTGATTTTGTACAAAAATGGTTAGTCTACATAATTTGTTTGATATTTTATCTCAGGAACTTTACATTATATTCCTTGAAGTTGCTAAATTGCAGGTTTGTAATCGTGCACTGGTTATTTCCTAGCCGCTGCTTATCGGAATAGAACACAAACAACAAAATGAGTTTCTTTTGAAAATAAGAGCCACAGCCACTTATTTATGGCTCTACTTATTTATTTGGTGGCAAAGATTGGATAACCCGACTGAGAGACTAAATTATGAATTAACATGTAACGGCAATTCCTTTTCATAGGCCTTGCATCAATGCTGGCACATGCACGTACATCTCTCAAAGTAAACAGGTTTGGAATTCTCCTCCTTTATCTAATCTGTGATAAATATTCATCCCTTGGCCTTTTCTAGTCAGTTGTTGTGGAGCTCTGAATGAATGGAAATTTAGTTGGGCAGCTTCAGGATGCATTGTGGATTCATGACATTTAGATGTCTGCGGTATGAGGGAGCTTTAGTTTCACCTGCAGCATGTTCAGAAACGCTACAGAGTTGTGTAACTGTTCAAAACCATTTAGACAGCCACAAATGATTCAATTTACAGGAAATACTTTAAAGTTACAGTGTACTTTTCCTTATTTTTACCAACGTCATTGTTCCTGCACGTTCTTATTGATAGGAATTTGCCAAGTGTTTTCTGACAAACTGTGGAATGCCGACGGGTTAGAGCATGTCTTTGGTTTTGTGACGGGCTTTGGAATAGATACAGTTGCTCCTCAGTAACTTAAAACACAAACGTTTGTTACCTTAAATGGCACTGATATTTCCAAAGTGAAGTATATCAAATTTGTGAGAATACTTGACACATAACAACAGCCACTGTGGTGTGCGGTTTAAGTCAAATCTTTACATGCACTGTGGGCTGACACACCACTTTTACCTCCTCAACTTTCATCTACTGTTAAAGGCTACTGAGGTTAGTGCAGGTATGTGAGGATGCCTTTATTTCCCTCTTTATTTTCGCTCTCCAGTGTGATGCTGACACAGGGGCAACATGAGCCGTGGCTTTGTTGCCCCTCGTCCTCTGTGATCTGCTTTGGTTAAGTCACTGGGCCTGCCTGCCTGCCTGCCTCTGAAACCTGATCCATTAGTGAGATTTTCTTTGAAACACAAAGATAATAAAGCTCACCTGCCTCCAGCACAGATAACCCTCCTCAACACTATCCATTATGTGGGAGCAGCATCAAAATGCCCCTGTGCGTCGCATCTCAGTGCAGGGTAATGGGACCTGAGCCTCTGATAATGGTGGACAATTGGAAAGCTCATTTCGGTGGAGTAGTTAAGGCCTAACCTCAGTGACACCTGACCATTATCTGCTGTCACGCTGGTAAACATTAGCTCCCTACATAAAACAACTCAATCTTTATTAAGACAAAAATACTCATGAAGAGTCAATTTAGTCTACAGTCAATTCAAGTACAAGAGGAGGAGTCCATTTACTCTTGTGTCCTTTAGTCTTGATGGTTGAGCCTTACAAACTGAGCTTTGATGCACTTGTACGCCATCTAGTGAAAGAAAAATTCCCAAGGGGCCAGTGAGCTCTCAGAGGACTGTTATCCCTAGAAAACTGGCTGTAATTTTCCGGCATCTCTTATTGAAACAGATCCTGGAAGTTGAAAAGTATTTTATGAAAACTGACATTGTAAGTACTTTTTTAACATGGCCGTGCTTAAAAACAATGCATGTCTTTATCTCTGTCTTTTACCTTTATAGGAAATTGTTTATTCTGAGTGTTTATTTGCCAAAGATGAGACTAGGTGAGCCTATCAATCGCTCTTTGCATGTAGCTTTTTGTTTTATTTTTTTATTTTTGGACAAATGTTCAGAAACTAGATTTTGTGCAACTTGGGAAAGTTACAAATGGTTTGTGCAATCTCTTTCCTTCCTATGAGTGTGGGCGAGTCATGCAGAGGTATTTTCTCTCTAGCCGAGGGAGACATATAAAAAAGAATGGCAATATTATTTCTGAAACTGAGTTGATGTTATTGCAGTTTTATGTGCCATGGGAAATCATTGTGTCCTAGGCTGCGGCAAATGATTATTGAGAGCTAATAGTGTGCAATGTTTAATATAGGGGAAAGAGGAGACAAAATCACTCATAGCCCCTCAGGGAATAAATTAGGGCTGAGGGACAGTGGGAGTATGAGGCATCTGCACTGGGAGAATGTTTATTACCACCTGCCTGGCCTTGTGTTGTGTCATTACAGGGACACAACACATTGCATACAGCTGGAGGAGAACTCCGTTCCCACACTCCGCTGGAAAGATTGCTTTGTGTGAGCCACAGTATTTACTGAAGCCAATACTTCTGACAAATATTGACCTGTGAGATGTACTGGGAAGTCATAGTGTCTCATAACTCCTAAAGCAATCTGAAGTGTTCCTTCTCGATCTTGTTCCATATATTTGGCTTAATATGTCCTTTTGTTACACACCACAATCTGTAGCTAAACAAAGATGCATTTGCTGTTTGCAAACTACATATTTCACATCTTCTGTGAACTTTTTGGACTTACGCTGCCCTATGGTCTTTGGTGTCAGCAGTGTTGAATCTCCTCTGCATCCTGGTCCCCAGGCAGCCTTGAGCTGATTTCTCTCTCATTGACCTTCTGCAGGGGTGACTACGTGATGTGTTGTGGAGGTGGTCTCATGAGGCCTGTCTATGCCTGGATGTGCTTATCGCCAAGTGGAGGAGGGAAACTATTCCCACTATCCTTCATTGAAGGACACCTGAAAGGGCCTCATCACAGACTTACTCTGAAGTAGCATACGATAAATAAGACATAAACACTAAATAATGGGGACAGAATAATGTGGGGCATGTCTTTGTTTAGTTTATACACTAATTAACAAAACTGCTTCTGACTGTTGCTGACTGACCTGCAATCCAACAATGTAAGCTACTGCAGTTTCCCTTATGACCACTGGGTGTCATTTATAATTACATTCAAGATTGCATGAAACAGTCTTTATGACTCATTCATCAAAAAAAAAAAAAAAAAAGAATGAGTCTTTATGATGGCTCCACTTTTGCATACTGTATTTGTACTTATCTCATCATAAAAAAGTTAACCTCATACACAGAGTGCTGTTATTTTTAATCATCAGATCTATTGGGACATGGCTGCGTTAGAATGTATGTTGAAGTATTCTGTTTGGGGCTTGTCGGCTGGAATGACCCGCTAGTGCCCTTTTCAAATCTAAAAGCTGACTGTTACTCCCTGCAGTGACTTGTGGCCGACCGCAGGCGTTGCCCTGTGCTTCATCTGACGATGCTGGAGGTCTCCACAGAGCAGCAGTGCAGTGAGTGGTGATTAAGTTGGAAGGTCAGGTGGAATTGATTTGTTTCCTCCCGTCCGCCCTTGCAGCACTTAGAGCAGAGACAAGCCCCTGTTTGTTTTGGGAACATCATCTCAGACATTCACATTGTTTTTTTCTTTGTCTTTATTTTCCTTTAGTCTAGTCTTCTACTAATCCTCCACTAGCTTTCTCCAGTCATGAACCACTTTAGTTGTTGGCCAAAGTCATGCTCAGTGATGGAACAAGGCAAGCCCAACAGAAACAGGCCTAATTAAGCTCCATTACTTCAATGAGATAGGGTCCTCCAACCCAGAGTGAAGTTTTTTTTAATGATTCATTAGTGCATTAATCACCCATTTAGCTAATGGAAATCAGCCTTTCTGTTTTAGTAGCTGCTGCAATCAAAATCTTTAGCCCTTGGTGTGTAAAGCATTTCCAGCTTGTGTTGGACAAATCAGCAATGAGACAATGTAAGCTCTTTAATATGTACTGACACAACTGCTTTTAATTTGTTGTAAAAAACGTTTTATGGTGATTTGTGTGGGCACTGTGTATTTCATGTCATGTTGACAGTATCTACACAGTGTGCTCTTCAGTCTGACAACTTGTTCCCTCATCTTAATGCATCGTCAAGCACTGACAATAAGCAGCAACTGTGCATGGTGCTTTTTGTTTTGACAGTAGTGACAAACATAAATCTGACAGCGCTTACAGTTGCCATCAGTTATGAAGCCTCCGACATTGTCTACATGTTTATGCCAAAGACACCTGAAGTCTATTTAAAAAGTGCTACATAAAAAGACAATAGCCTTTTGAATTGTGTGTCAAGAATTACAAAGATTCTTGAAAATACAACAGCATATAATATACACTTAAGTTGTTTGCTGCCTTTCAAAGTTTGTGCATTTCTGCAGAAAAAGAAATCACTTTGTGTGTCGTTATAGATGTGTGTCTCTGCAGTGTTTGTCTTAGGTGCGAGTGGAAGAGGAGAAAAACAGGAAGTGTCCATGGGGAGTGTATATATTTCATTTTTTCTACGGATTGCCGTGACATATCTGAAAGTCATGTGGTGTGGGTCCCGTTGTGGGAGGTGGCTGGAGAACTCTGACAGTGAGGGACAGGCTTTAAAACATGCTGCTGTTAAGCGCCTCTCCACCCGTCCCCAGGGAAATGCACACATTGCACTCTGCCTCACCTTGCTTACTGTTGAAGGCGGGTGTAGTGGTGCATGCTGGGTAGACGGGGTATTGGGTGGAGGCTTGGCAGTGATGGCACGGCAACAAATGCAATCATGACGCAGGTAGCAGCTGCACTGAATAGTAATGCTATTATAACGATTTTGAGGGAATGTCTTCATAAATGTCTGCTCTCTGGGGAGACGTGTGGACCCTTGTTCGGATGGGCTTTTTTCCTTTTACCATGAATAAATTCATGTCCAGCGCTGTGTGCTATTGCAGCCCCTGTTTGCTCATCTCGTATGCAGCTGCTTCCCTGCCCCTTCCCAAGAGATGAAAGTTTGTAAACATGAATAATAATTAGGAGCAGGTCGACAGGCAGGTAATCTGCATTTAGGCTCCACAGGCATTCTTCTCCTCTATTCAGCCATTTGGGTGGCCTTCCATTAGCATTTTGTTTGCACAGAGATGCAACTAACATTTGAGCTCTTATCTTGGCAAACAGAATAGATGTCATTTCTAATTGCTTTTAGAGGAGATTAGACCTAATATCAAGATGAGAAAAGGCAAATAGATTTTGTGGCTTCTGGGAATCTATGTTTTTAGGCTTTAAACACTTTTATATAGGTCGCAGTGTGCTAAGAAAAGTACATCAGAGTACTTAATTCTATTTTGATTGTACTGTATATATACTAGTGAAAATATGACAGGAAATTGGCTTTGTTTCCAAAATGTCTGAAACTTAATTTGAAAAAAGTTGTCAAATTGTGTAAGAGGCAACTGGCACGGAGAGCAGTCAGTCAAGCATCAGGAGGATGGCTAAATGAGCACTCCTGGGTTTTATGGATTTGATAGAAGGTCTCTCGTGGCCCAGGTCACTAAAATAATGACAGAATGTTAATGATTAATTAAAAGTCTCATTTACATTATTACTCTGGTAAGAAAGGGTTTGATATTGAAGTGACTTTGGCAAAAAAGAGGAACTTAGGCTTTTTGCCATTCTGTAGTCATACCTGCTCCTGGCACTAACAAGGCCCTGACAGCAAACAAATCTTTGACAACTCCCTCTTATTGCCCAGCCCACTTTTATAGATAGTCTTAAGACTTTAAGCCGGATCCAGTGACAGACTCATCCCCAGTCAATAGGGTAAAGAGAAGCTCATGTTTTCACTGTGTGCACTTGTCCACAGGCTGGTTCAAACACACGTGCCCTGAATGTTAAACTGGGGATCACTATAAATCAGGGCTACTGGACGCGGGATGGATATATTATTTGTGAACAAAGCTGCAGCTTGACTATACTGCTGTTAAATCGTTCAAAATCTTTCATTAAAATTGATCCTTTGACTTGTCTTTGAACAAGTTTGTCAGTTTTGGACTTAAATTTAAATGACTGAGCAAACTTTCAGAACATGTGTGTGTCATCTCTTGTCTTGATACTGATGATCCATGTATGGTCACATTTCACAGTTTTAAGTGGAATACTAATGGAACTGCAGCTCATTTTTGTGCCCTGTTATCATACTGTATGTTTCTAATAGTGGCAACCTTCTGACTGAGAACATCCTGGTGCCAAGAATAAATTTAAACTTAAGGGACAGCTTTATATGTTTTATTTTGCATAATATTCAATTAAAAATAACTCTTAAACCTGTGTAAAAGATTTCCCTCAATGCCGGTCTCTTATAATTGTCGCTAGATCTGAGAGTGTGCACATTGACCGTATGAGACCATCTGCCGATGTGCTTTAAACATAAAGCACATCTCTATCGACTGCTTCTTATCTTTATCAGAATGTCAATGGTCATTATTGCTTATCTTGTCTTGATTATCCTCTGAGCTGTAAAATCAGTTAGGCATAATCCAATCCCATTATGCAGGTCAAAAGTTCACTCTCCGGCCCGTTTCATTTTACACTGTCATCCTTTATGGACATGCAACATACAGTTCCAAGGTCTGCTCATGTAGCTATACACAGTTGTGCTCATAAGTTTTTTTGGACTTTTTCGAAGAATATGAATGATAACAGTGGCTCAGTGGTAGAGCGGTCGTCCTTCAACCGGAAGGCAGGCGGTTTGATTCCCGCTCTCCCCACTGTTCATACTGTTGTTGTGTCCTTGGGCAAGACACTTAACCCCCCTTGCCTCCAGTGGTGTTCCAGCTGTAACACTGGTGAATGGAACCTTAATGTAAGTTGCTTTGGATAAAAGCGTCAGCTAAATGACTAAATGTAAATAAAATAAAAACAATTTTTTCACTCATTGTTAGTGGTTGGGTGAGGCGATTTATTGTGAAACAATTGTGTTTATTCTTTTTAAATCATAATGACAACAGAAACTACCCTGATCAAAAGTTTACATACCCCAGTAACACCGTGTATTGCCACCTTTAACATCAATGACAGCTTGAAGTCTTTTGTGGTAGTTGTGGATGAGGCTCTTTATTTTCTTAGATGGTAAAGCTGCCCATTCTTTTTGGCAAAAGCCTCCAGTTTCTGTAAATTCTTGGGCTATCTTACATGAACTGCACATTTAAGATCTCCACAGAGTGGCTCAAAGATATTGAGGTCAGGAGACTGAGATGGCCAGTCCAGAACCTTCACTTTCTGCTGCTGTAGCCAATGACAGGTCGACTTGGCCTCGTGCTTTGGATCATTGTCATGTTGGAACGTCCAAGTACGTCCCATGCACAGTTTCCGGGCTGATGAGTGCAACATTTCCTCCAGTATTTTCTGAAAACATGCTGCATTCATCTTCTTCTGTGCCTTTGTAGCTCACACATCCCCAAAACATCAGCGACCCACCTCCATGCTTCACAGTAGGAATGGTATATGTTTCATCATAGTCCTTGTTGACTCGTCTCCAAATGTGTCATGGCCTAACTGCCCGGGACTAGGAAGACTCCAATGCAAAACCCCAAACAATGGCAGAAGGTTAAAAAAAATAGTTTATTTGGTCCGAGCATCTAATCCAGGCGTGAAATACAAGAAGAAACCAGACTTGGAAACACTAGACAGAACATCCACAGAAAACACAGACTACAACAGATGACCCACCAGGAAACACTGAACAGACTCACGGTAGGGGTGAAGACGACCTGGCAAGGAGCAGGGGAAAACAGACAGGTTATAAAGACACACAACGAGGGACAGGTGAAATACATCAGGGTGGAGCATGCAATCACACAGGAGGGAAAGACACAAGGCAGGAAGTCAAACAAAAGACACAGACAGGGTTGAGACATTTCACAATAAAACAGGAAATCAGATACACTAATGAAACCAAAATCAGATACACAAAAGAAACATGAAATCAGACACAATACAAAAACAGGCACTCAGATACAATAACAAAACAGACTACTCCAACACCAGGCAGGACCCTGACAAAATGTAATGTTTATGGTTGTGGCCAAAAAGTTAAATTTTGGTCTCATCACTCCAAATAACTTTGTTCCAGAAGTTTTGAGGCTTGTCTCTAAGGCTGTTGGGGTGTATTGTAAGTGGGATACTTTGTGGAATTTGCGTGGCTTTCTCGACCATGCTTCCCATTTTTTTCAAGTGCCTCTTTATTGTGCCTCTTGAAACAACCACACCATGTTTTTTCAGAAAATCCTGTATTTCTGCTGAAGTTAATTGTGAGTTTTTCTTTGCATCTCGAACAATTTTTCTGGCAGTTGTGGCTGAAATATTTGTTGGTCTACCTGACCGTGGTTTTAACAGATACCCTCTTTTATACAGTTCAATGACCTTTTCCCGCAGATCCTTTGACAATTCTTTTGTTTTCCCATGACTCAGAATCCAAAAACATCAGTGCAGCCTAAAGTCTGTTGTATGCATGTGTATGTTTCATTTGGTTCATTTTTAATCCAGGCATTTGCGCTTTTCCTGTGTTTACTAGACTGCTTGCCATGTAAAACTAATCTCAAGATAATAAAGTTTTGTTTTAAAGCTCCACAGAATGTCAATGTCTGTGTAACAACTTCAGGTTAAAGGTGAAAGATGTGACCTCTGCCTCATTATAGAGACTTATATGCAAAGAAGAGACTTTACCAGCTCTTCACTTCCCAACATCCACTCCAAGTACAAGCTCTTGAGGTTATTGCACCGTAAGCCAGGCAAACAACTTCATCTTTCTCTGCCTGATTATGTTATCAAATATAAGAGTGACAAAAAGCAGTGCAGAGACACAAACCACTGAAGTAGTAATAATCCCCTTATTTCCCCCGGAAAATCCAATTTTAACAGCCTATTGTGGTGGATAGGTGTTCATCCTTGACTGAATCTGATGGAAACTGCAATAACATGTGAGCTCGCCTGAGATAATACAAACCGACATTATCGAGCTACATACGTAGTTTTTCACATTTTGCAGATGCCATTGCTGAGTTAGAATTCAATCTAATGAGGTAAAACTTGTGATAATCATGCAGATAAATGCATACATCAATTTCATACAGCATACGAGAAGTGTAGATAACTTGCCAAAACAGTCTGAAGCTTTCATAGGATCTAGGGAAAATGTTATTTAGGGGTTGTCCAAGTTGCAGCCCTATCCTAAGCCCTCAGCGTCCCGGGATCACACTACACTAATTTGATTTCATGGCATGCTGTTGAAGACGCATTAATCTTTCCCAGACCATCGCGTGGCCCTGAGCAGCTGGAGGAAGAGGCAGAGGGAGACACAGAGAGGGAAGTGGGCTGGGAGCGCCGTGCCTCCCATGCTAACAATGTTCTTCTGCCAGCACAAGTGTATCCCTTCAGGCAGTAAGTGTAAACAGTGCACCATCCCCAATTCACATTCACCCTTTTCACATTCACTTTCCTAATGAGGTTTTCATCCTTCCGTCTGTCCGGGCCAAGCATGGTCAGTTGGCTACTGACGGCCTTACCAAGTTACAAGTCTGCTCTTTAAAAAGTTGCCTTCCTGGTTCTCAACTTCTGTTCTTTGCTATTCTGATTTTAACAAACAGCAGCTGTTGAAGGGCACTGCAGAGTCTTCTCTTGTCTTGATGCTGTCTTGTTGCTCACTGTCATTGCTGCAGATGGAGGAATTGCTTTTAATTCCAAATCATGTATCATGTGGTACTGTGGCAGTGATAATTTTCCTTCTACATAGCAACAATGTGTACATGTAACCTCTATCATACCTTGACCTTTTACATTATCTTACAATATGGAAGTAGTTTGTCAATTTAAGGCGAAAACAAATATTGGTTTTCCAAAGTGTCTGAAACATATTCTCACATCTGATTCTGAACCAATATAACTTAATTTAACTATAACATTAGTTTGTATTCTCTGGAACAATGGGTGTAAATTTGCATTCCATTTGTTACCCCTCCAGTGCCTATAGTCGGGGCCTATATCCCACAGCTGTGCACACTGATAAGTTCTGTCACAGAATCAAAGCTAATCCATAGCTCTGAGGCAACATCTCATATCTTCCTTTAAAGCAAAGTGGAAATAAAAAGATCCATTAATGGCAAACGTCCCCTAGTCAATTTTGGTCAACAGAAATCAAAGAGAAAAAAGAGACAGAGAGCGGGAGGAGATAAAGAGGACCACAACAGACTGGTTCTTGCTGTTAACCCCCACCCACCTCCTGTCCCATTGGCCCACCCAACTGTCATCTCACTCTAGGGTCCGGCTAGGCTCTGCCAACAGCTTTCTTGTCTTGTTCCATTGATCCATTTTAACATGGGGCGGGGAAAGCATCAAACGTGGCACACCATGCAGGATCCATGCCCCCTTCCCATCGTAGTTTTCAAAGGCAGTGATGAAGGCATGAAAATATGAAAATGCTCTTCACAGGGGTCTGTGAAGGAGGCAATTTCCATCATGCCCATGTCTATTTCCCTTGTAGAGGAAAAATAAGCTATTTGTGTGATGTTGGTGCACACTGAACAGCGGTGACTGTACTTGTGCTGGGGCTTACAGAGGCGAGAGGAGATTGAGGGAGTATTAAATTACTGAGAAGGCTGACATTTTTTTAAAGTCTTTATTTGGTTTACACCCCTGGGGTATGTAATCATAGCCACAGTAAATCCTTGGATTGGCTTATTAGCATATTCATATATCCAGAGTTATTTGTTCACATAAAACTTTGTGGTTGTCCTTGATAAGCATTTTCTAACCGCTTGTTTGATTACAACAGGAACAGCTCTGTGGAAGCTGGAGAAATAGTGACAGCATATTTTTTGGTTATTGTTTATACAAAGAGCTTAAGGAATGAGCATCTATAAGGTCAAAAGCCATAAATCAGGTTCACAAGAAATGTACACATCAAATACTTGGAAAACCACCCTCAAACTTCTCTAACCCCTTTGAGCCTCATTCAGCTTGATTAATCTATTGAGATCAACAGCTGGGATCATGGGATCAGGGGTGAAGTGAGGTATGAATCCTGTAAAGAGAGACGTTCTTGTCTGAACTTGATGAGGCGCTCTTGCTCAGTAAATTAATGTATAAATCCTGTCTATGTTTCTTGAGATGTATTCAGCCGGTGTCCTCGTAGGAGGCGAGAAATTAATTAAGATCATTGTGAAGGATGAGCCACTGCCTACCTCTTCATAAAGACACTGCAGTGTGGAGTATCAGTCCTTGAGCTCACTGGGTACACAAGGTTCTGTGCATGAAAGGTTTTACTGTTGTTTTCTTTTAAATGGTGGATATCAACGTCAAGAAATGCAATTTGTGATTGGCACTTTCAATAAAAAAGTAACCTTGAATAATCTGTTCCGTTAATGTGACAGTCACTTCTTCTGAACTTGTACACAAATAAAACACTTCCTTAATTGTAAAGAAATGTCAAAGCAAAGGCAGACATTAACAGAGAAATAAAACAATCATCTGTTTTGGTCTTTGCGGTTTGTGCAGTTAACTAACTAAATATCAATAAAAAATGCTTTAATGCAAAGCTCAATTTACTTTAATGCCAACGTATATAACACTCAAATCTGTGCAACACTTTCCATGAGCCATTAGTGTAATGGCACGCCCCAGGGCACAACTAAACATCAGTAATTAGGTCACATTCCATTAAAAGCGTGCAACATATTGATTCAGTACCACCTGCACAGCATATTGACATCACATTTGGCCTGAGGGTCTGCTACCTATGTTTTTCTTGTGCACAGATTGTGGCATTTATAAATAATTATTTATGAAAATATTTATTTTCTGCAAACACAAGAATACTGCAAAGCTAGAACTGATCATTGGTTTCATAACTGTTCAACTTAGTCTTAAAAATATATGCCCCATGATGCTCTGTGCACATTACTGAAATTCTAATTATTCTTTTTTTTCTTTCCATTACAAATATTTGTGGGGGGTACACTGTAGGCTGTGTACCTCTTGGCAGCCATTAATGCGGCTTAATGGCCTGACACAGTAGCCATAACCGACATATAGTTCTTGTGTGTGCACTTATAGAGGCCCAGCAGTGACTAGAGTGAAGCCCTTAGCAGTGACACGTTCTTCTGGATATTAATGGAAGCCCACATAATTGCACATGCCATTAAGGAAGTACAGATGCTATCAGGGAGCCCACACATCGTTATTTGTCAGTGTAACACCTCATTAATATTTGTTGTTTTTTAATTTTTCTCCGCCTCCCTCCCACTATACAAGAAAGAGAGCCACATTGGATGGAGTGCAGGATTAAAAATGACAGAGAGATGAATCTTCCTGACTCCAGGCAGATGTTTCCTGTTCAGAATCTAAATTACATACACACCCACACCACAGCGCAGCTAATGTAAAAAAATGGAAACTTTGTGATGACCGTAACTGAGACTTAGGCACCGCTTTGGCCTGCCAGAATCTTGCTACTGTATTTAAAGGTCAGATAGCAGAGAGCAAGGTGTGATCTATTTGCAGACGTCTGTAACCTTTTAGTGGTCAGGTTTTGTTTGGTTTGTGGTTGTTAGGATGGCACCATGTTCATGTCCTCTAAACTAGAAAATGCTTCATAAAAACACCATGGTGCTAGATGATCTTATAACTAATGTTCCTCACCATTTAATTGGGATGTTGTGTTCAAGGAATACATGTTACAAGTCATGTTTTAGCTTCTGATTTAGCAATGTTTTAAATTTGATTTTAGATCTTTTTTTAATCAGCTCTTTTTTAAAGTTTGCTTTCTGTTGCTGAGCTTTGATAACCTAAAGTAAAAAAGGTACTTAATGAAAACTTTGCACTGTGATTTTATAGTTTATTGATTATCCCTCATTAATCCTATTGATACACAAAACACAATCTTTGGTCTTGATAGAGTAACTCCTAAGTTTTGAAGCAAAATGAAAAAAGCCCTGGGTTATTGCTGTACTGGTACAAAGATCTTTCATGTCCTGAAGGTGGGGAGGTATAGGCCTTACCCTGTACCATGCTGCAGACTGGGAACTCAAGATTTGCCGTTTTAGAGATGACCCATTCATCTTTATGCTTTCCCTCTATATCCCGACCTCTATCAGGTGCCATGGCAATTATGTAAGTAATGTTCTCACTTATCTGTCCATTAGTCATAATGGTCACAGTTAAAATTGTCTAGTGTGCAGTCCAGTCCAACACACAGAAGAAATAGTAATTGTAATAAAAGTGATCATAAGATTTTATTGTATCAGAGTTGATATGGTTGTAAAGAGTTAAGGGCTCTCATGGAGCTACAGACTGACTTTGTGCCCTTTCTGTGCTCCCACTGGTACTTGAGGCTGATATGGCAATCGAGGTAAAAGTCACTGCAAAAGTCATCCAAATCTTGCATTGAGCAAATTGGGTAGCACATGGTTCTCAGGGCTGAGATTATACCACATCATTCTTGAAGGCGGACCTGCAGTTTCAGAGTAAACTAATTATATATTTTCTCAGCTTGGTGTTTATTAATATGTATCCAACTGCACTGTATTTATTCACTTCGACTGAGATTGTCTCAAATGACAAACAAAACCGTAATGTACAACATAGAGACTACATGATGCAGGTAATTGTTTGCTCACTAATGACTGCGCTACGGAGGCACACACAACACTCAGCCCTTTAATAACCTCACTTTGGGCTTCCTCTGTGTGGCAATCCCACATAGTAACATTAGTGTAATTTATGACTTTGTTTACAGTTGGAACTCTTAGCTCCACTCGAGTTATTCATCTCTACCACCTTATTACGGTTATTTCCAATGAGGTAACAATTCCAGGGTAATTTCCCTGCATCTAACTAGACCTAGGGGGAATATGTTGGTTGAGAATGATGTGACTGGGACACATCACCATCACTCCTGCCCATATTACTGTCATGTTAAGGCACCCCAATATAATTAGTTCATATGAATGATGCGAGGCAATATCTCTAAATGAAGGGATTAAATGGCTCTAGAAGGGAATTGTTCAAATTGAGAAACTGTTTGATGAACCAAAGTTTGATTATATCCATACATAACATTTTTTTGGGCTGATGTTGTATTATTTGCTTTTGAAATCACTTTTAAAACATAAATAACAATCCCTACATTTGGTGACATCATTAAAAACCTCACAGTTTATCACAGAATATTTTCTATTCTGCTCATGCAAACTCATTATGACATTATTTCTTATTTGCATTTATAGCCCCTAAACAACCATCACAGTTGCATAGCCCTGTGGCCAGATTGATGTTTGAACGTAGTACAAAGGAAACAGCACAGAACATGCAGAGATAAACAGAGGCACATCACCCCATACCGTTTAGTTTGGACCATGATTAATTCAAACACTATGATCAGCCTAACTCACTTGGAGAATGGTTTGTGTTGCATCTGCACTGTCCTGAGCCTTCTTTTTTTAAGGAATGTTTCCAACGTGGTTCGGTCAGGTCAGGTCAGTATGGCACAGTTTGGGATGGGAACACCCTGAATAGCCTTGTGTTTCTACTGTGCTGTGTGCAGGTGAGGGGCATCTGCTTCTCAAACTCTGACGTGATGGCGTGCCAGAGTTTAGATCCTCATCTACAGTGGAGCAAGAGGCTGGAGTTACAGCCATACACTGAAACAAACAGTAGTAATTTAGTCATTCCTACACATAAAAAAAAAAAATAAATATTTATGTTTATGTTTGGTGACTTTTAAATAATTTGCTGTCCTTAGCAAAAGTTAAATGATAAACTCTCTGGGGAGAAGGCTCTCTGTCTAGAGCCTCAATCCCTGTGGACTTGGGCTGTCTCCAAACAAGGGCCAGTGAAATGGAAACAGACTAATAAGGTTTTATCTGCGCACATCACAATAGTAGACATTAACATAATTTTTGTCCACTATAAGATCATAACCCACTTGTATGTCCTTGAATATAGCACAACTGTAAATTTCTGTCAACATAGATAGAATCATCCCACTGCTCTGTAATCCAATTAAAATGAGTCTCCTAATATGCTATTTTACTAACTGCAGATCAACAACGTGGGGGGTTGTTAAGCTTGTATTACTCACTGTGGGTGGTTTGTCACAAAGAGACAGCCAGCCCCAATCAGAAGAAATATTACACTGAGTCTTCATTACCCTCAGGACCAGTTACATTTCCCAAAGCTAATAACACAAATACTTTTGCATTTGACACAAAAGAATATTTAGCTTTGCAGAAAGAAAAATTGCTTTTGGTGACAAATTCTTCCTCTTGCTTAGATGGTTCTTGAAGTACATTTCATATAAAAACATCAATTACAGTCATTAATGGTAAAACCCACATGGGTATCTGAGAATGACTGAAGAGGTCTCCCAACAATCAGGCTAATTATCCATTTTCATTTCCTCTTCCTCTAAACATCCCTTTCATTTCTCTTATATTCATTTAATCTAATTGTATCTGATAAGGATTGGGACTTCATTACCGCCTTTGCTTTGAATTAATACATGGTGTAATTGGCCCTCCAGTCCCATTGGAGGTGCCCTGCTCCACTTGGTCCAAATGGCTCTTCTAAGTCTGTAACCTTACCTCAACTCCATTTCCATTCCTCTCCACATGTCAAAGTACGACTCACAGAGGCTGAACTGATGCATCGTAAACTCGAACGCCTTCTGAGCAGATGCTGTGGAATTGGCCCATATTTACAGTCTTCCTTGTAAAGCTGATGTTGATTGAAATCTTTCTGTTCCATAATCACGAGTTAATTAACAAGTGTTAATGACCGCTGAGATGCTAATCGTAAGCCAGGGTTTACAGCACAACAAGCGATGCATTCAGGCAGTCGCTGCAGAGTTTATGACTGATGTAGGTCTGGCTACAGCTCCACGATCCATCGCATACGTTCAGTGAATTATGTTTTCCTGTTAGAATGACTGATAATTACCCCATGACCACACACTGCGAATTTTCGAAAAGATTTCCAATGTTTTCCTCTTTCACTTATTACATGTATGCTCTTATTTAAGCAGATTAGTTCAGGAAGGAAAAGAAAACTGATGTTGATAGCTAATTGAAAAATTAGAAAGTCAATTAGAGGCAAGAGATCTAATTAAAATGGGACTGAATGGAAATTTAGCTTTGGACTCTCCTCCATTTCTAATCTCTGATTTGCTGAATGAATGCGCTTCTCCTCCTCTGTGTAGCTGAAGTGCAATTGGCTTTTTTCATTTCTAGCTTATAGATGTCTGACAGATTGATTTGAATTCAATCACGGATCACTGTGTCTGTGGAAAAAGACAAAAATAATAATGTGAAGTCATTACGTGGATGGGAAGTCTCTAAACAAAGACATACCTGTGTATGCAGCCTTCCCTGAGAAACCCGGTGTGAGGCCGTTGTCTAATTCAAGTCTGCAGATTACAGTGTGGCATGCTCGAGCAGCGCGGCTAATGTCTTAGTTAAAGGCAATGCTGCTATTCTTTTAGGAATTGGTGGGAAAATGAACATGTCACTCTTGACAAACTAGCGTGTGTGCTGCTCATAAGTTATATTGTCAGACTGAGGCAAGCTGTGTCTGTCTGAGATGTATTGCTCTCCGGGATCAATGCAGACCTCCACCCGCATCATTGTTTACCCTGCAGTCCGGAGCACATTTAATGGTTGGGGCACAAGTGGTTAATACCAGTGGCTTGGGGTGTCTCCAGTTAATGTGGTCTGAGTTCTGATGCACAGCCATGTTTTTTGGCTTCACAGCAATTTCTTCAATAAACTGTAATAAAACTAAAATAGTATTGTCCAACTGTCGTCTATATGTTTCCTCAGGTTCTTTGTATATGTAAATAATGTATGTTCTCATGTGTACTGTTTCCCCTTTTCCCTTAAACATATTCCCTGCTTTTTGGAAATGACTGTAGAAATCCATAAAGCTGATTACTCTAGTGTTGGAATGGATGGAAATGGCACTGGGCATGCAGCAGCAAAACTGGTATGCAACTTAATCTGGAAAGAAAAGACACCTAAATGCTATAATACCATAATAGCTTTATAATTGACCATGTAATATAACTAATAGTAATCTTTCAATGTGCTTTCCCTTTGGTGCGTTTTGGTTAAGATGTTTCTCAGTCACTCATCTTTACTTCGATCAGAGGTGTAAAGTACTTGAGTAAATGTACTTTGTTACTGTACTTAAGTATTTTTTTGGCTACTTTGTACTTGTACTGAGTATCAAAAATATAAGCAACTTTTTCTCTCTACTCAACTACATTTTTGATTGAATACTTGTACTCTTTACTCCACTACATTTGAAATGACACTTACCGTTACTCGCTACATTATGTTTGTGCACGTCAAGTCAACTTTGTTGCTTGCAAGCTTATTTCTTGGGTGTAAGAGGCGATACCGCCATCTGCAGGCTATTGAAGGTACTAGATGCTTTTTGCCAAAATGCGTTACTCCGTTGTGAACGTAAATTAGTAGCCTGCCGAATGTCAGGTGTTTCACAAAAATGATCGATGGCTGCAGCCGCTGATGAAGCCGAAGCCAGCTCTTCATGCAGTTAGTTTTGATTTGTTTTTGTTTGTCTATTTTACTGAAAATACCTTTTTTGAAAATGTTTTACTTATGCCTTTTTGAGCACTTGAGTTTGACTTGGACAGACTTGTTTAATCTGTGTTTTTGTTCTGCCGTGTCGAAATATTGAGGTGTTCAATTTCTTTTCTATATTAGGAACTGACCTACAATATTTCTTTGTTTTGTTGAGGACTAGTGCATCTGAGCCAACATTCAGTACGAGTAAAATACTTAAGTACTTTTAAAATGGGATACTTAAGACTTGTATTTAAATTGGTGACTTGTAACTTGTAGTGGAGTAATTTCTACAGTAAGTTATCTGTACTTTTACTCAAGTGGCTTTCAGGTTCTCTTTACACCTCTGACTTCCATTAAGTTTCTTTTCTCATCAGTTGAAAGGTGGCTGAAGCAGAAGGTTCTAGATGTACTCTCCTCCATTTCTTTATAATCTCACGTTTCAAAAAAGGAAGACTCAAGATTGAAGGGTTAACCACATTTTAAATTTCTTTACTGCCTTTTCTTTGTTCTCCCCGGTGTGTTGGACTGTATTGTGGCTTTTCTGGCATGTTTCCTTCTCTGTACAGGCTCAGAGAGAGCTCTCAACCAAGCTCTGAATGGACCTCTAATATATTTTATATTTGGCAGTTGAGCCTCTTAAGTAGATTGACTCGTGGCCATTATAGAAAAAATAGCACCAGCTTTCTGTAATAGTTCTTTAAGAAGCCATTAGGGAGTCAACAGTAATAAATTATGAACAATACTGTAATGAGCTTGCAGGAGAGGAACCCCATAGAACTTATTAATGATGACTGGTCGCAGACACTTCATTTAAAGCATTAACTCTGATTCATTTGTTAATATTTATCAGAATGGGGGGGAGTGGATGAAAAATGACTCCGGGAGCTGAAATGTTATTAGGCTCAGAGCTGAAATTACTTGTACTGGCTTTTCAAGGCAGAGAGCACAAAATGAACTACACTACTGTGAGTGGAAGTTTGTCCTACTGTTCATTTGTATACGGCAGGAGATACTGTGCGAGCAATAGGGAAAATGCTAAAATGTTAATGGAAATGGCAAAATCATCATGTTGCCTCATACTATTAAAACTAGTATTGCATATTCAGTATTTAATAGTGTTTCTAATTGCAGTAATTGACTTCCACGGTGTATTGTAGCCTGAAACTGGGGGAGTTATACAATGAACTGTGTCCTTCAGATAATTGTGAGAACAATAGCAAATGTTATTTTTATGTGTACAATAATACTCATTTATCCATCCCTCTGCACTATGCTTTTTTTTTTTGAGCATGTGGACTATAGATGTCATAATAAGTTGATCTTAACTCATTCAAGATTGTCATATGCTGCTTGTGCCACAGTATGCCTTTCCAAAACCAGCCTTGCACAGTGGAATGCCCGAGGCCCTGCACACACCATGACACCCCCTGCTGGATTCCATCACCGAAAACACTCCACATCATAGCGTAAGGGACAGAGTAGAAGAAGACTGTAGGGACAGAGTCTCACTCGGCCCTCTGGTGGTCTGTGCGTAAGTCTTGGTGAGTCGACCAGTGACCTGCTACTCTCCCTGCTGCTCTGTCCCTGCAGCTGTGGGGGACAGGGCCCGTGGTGAAGGGGTGGAGTGGCAGTCACTCCCATCTAGTACAGTGGGATCAGAGCGCTTGGAAAGAATACATACACATACAATGGTTTCTGTTTTTAGAGGTTTTATTTGTTTTGGATGAATAATGCACTTAAGATGGTAGTTCACAATTCATGTTAAATAGTTTTCTGTACGCTAATGTTTTGAAAGCTTTCCATTTTTTTAAGTTTGTCAAACTACACACATTTTCCAATTTTTTTTACACAGAAGCATTGCTGTGTGGGGTGGTCAGCCAACAGGCTTATCCATCTAAATGTGTTGTCCTCTGTCCTAAAAGCTTTTTCACCCACACAAATAATGTTCTGTGGGTGATGCATTTCATTATTAGCTGCCCACTTCAAAAGCTAATGTATGCAACGCGTTGGTTTTTCCATAAAAGCAGATTGTAGAACAACTTTAGATAAAAACAAAGACAAAACAAAGGGCATATATACATTTGCATTTATGTATTTTCATTTTTTTTTTTTTACTTCAAATCAACTCTAAATCTAAGTGTGCTCTTGCCCACATCTGTTTTATTTACAGTCTGCTAAATAATGTGTACAACAAAGAGTTTTTCTTTGGAACAGTATCAAAGTGAAAGTCTGAATAAGTTATCAAACTCAATCAAAATAGTAAAAAATGTAACTTGTTGCAATGGCCAACCATCATGGCACTTAATTGGAATGTAATTTGTCTAAATATATGTTCTATAGTCCCAGTCAGAATGCATTTTTCCTGTTACTATGTGGGTACGCATTGTGGGCATTAGTTACTTAAAGTGTGTGACATTTTCTTTTTGCCCTTTCTCGTTGCTCCACAGTGTCATTTGGTGATGAGCCGGTCAGTAATTGCTTGATGAGCTGCAGATCCACCTTGTTTCCGGAGCAGTCCTAGTGTGAAGGGCACAGATAAAACCTATAAGGTGACTCCATTTATTAATTACGCTGTGTGCTTGTTAGCTGGACAGTCAGTGGACCATGGCCAAACGCACTGCCCTCTGCCCTACAACTACCTCAGCAGTTAATCACAATGTTATGGAAGCTGATTACTTGGCCGCTTCTCTTAATTACTAAAATCAAACTGAAGAGGACAGACAGAATGCAAATACCCACCAATAAGACGGAATCATTTTCTTCTTACTTTTCATTTCCTTTATATAATTGGGACCAAAAGAAAACTACACAAAAGATGATGACAGAGAATTTTTACAGTGCCATTTCAAATAAACGTCCAGCTTTTCTGCTCGGCCATTCCAGTGAATCAAAGTGAATAACAGTGATGAAAGTGAACAAATGAAATGAAATAAAACAGGGTCACACATCACTGGAAGGGCAACAAATGCCCACTGAAATGGAAGTAATTTTATTCCCCCTTGTGTCTCAAAAAAATGAGGGAAAAGAGCAAGTTGTCATTTTGCCCAGAGCACCGCCGACTGCATCAACAAAAATATAGGTCTGGCACGGAACTTTGTGTGACAGAAGACGGTCACTCAGTTTAATGTAAAAGGACAGTTCTTTTGTGTAATAGCGCTGAGTGTTCTAAATTCCAGTCAAGGTAAAAACACTTTAAATAACCCAAATATTATTCAGTCGGATTTCTTCTGCTCCGTACTGGCATGGGCATCTTAGAAGTTACACAAACTGGTATTTCTTAAAGGAAAATAAAAAGAATTTTGTTCTTGCTGTTTTTTTAAATGCTATATTTCATTTGAAATAAAATAAAGCAATATGAATCCACCAAAAGGCCTTTTTAATCTAATTTGTGTTTTGTGTTAGTTCCTTTGTGCTAAAGTGAGCCTGGAATTTCAGGAACAAACATCTTGCCAGTGTTTATGTATGCACATTTCCCTCAGAGTTAATTTAACACATCTGACAGTTGGGAACAGCTGCTGCTGAGTTACATCCGCTATGTTTGGACAAAACTCCCCACACACAATATACTGCAGAGTAACTCAAATTTACTTTTGATATGGAAAGCCAAGGGATGTTTAGATTCTGGGGCGTCAAGTGTAGAGACATCACAGTGTGGACGCTTCAACAGCTTTTCTTTTTCACAATGTTAATCCTTTTGCTTGACTCAATGAAAATCTCTTATTACCTTGCAAGATGTAGTTCAGTTTACTCTGGTAAATATTTGTAGGCTACATTCCTTTGAATGTCAATGACCGCCATGTGAGGCCACCAGTAGTCTGAGGAAAGTCAGCTCTGTTTACCACACTTCCATCTACAACTAAAGGCCACCTCCCTGTGGGGATTTATTCCCTCTCTCCTCTCGGTGTCTCCCCTGACCCCTGTGGGCCTGGCACATGTGTGACATATAATTGATTCATTAATAATGTGAACAGATGTTTCTGGTCCGGTCTGGAATCGTGCCAGATTGCCAACTTAGTCTTTTACTGCCACAGACTGCCTGATTGCATCCCATTATATGTGCACTGACACAGAATGAGCTAAATGGATGGTATTTTTTTTTTTTTTTTGAGAGAAGAGGGAGTCAAGTGATGGTATAAACACAGAGATTTATGACCACCATCAACATTACAGTAACTAACATCCACAAAGAGGCAGCTTTTACACTGAATATAATATTTTAATTGTAACAAACATTTTTTGTAGTTTATCAATTGTTGTTTTAATTCTTACTAACTAAATGAGCAATAAACTACATATATCCATGTTTCCACATTTATTTTTGTTTCTGACTTTGACAAACACATGGAAATTTGGTGCTGTTTTATCCAGCCCTGTAATGGCTGCTATTTATTTTTAATAGAAAGTTGCTCAGCATATTTGTTTAAAGGTTTTTGAGCCACACAATAGGGCAAATATTTCATTGAGCAGTCTGCTCAGTCATAAATCTTTAGGGTAGACAGTAGAAATATGTAGGTAACACTTTTTGTTTGATTCTGTATTGTGTGTAGGACAAAAAGGAGTTGTTTTTTGATGTAGCTGTTCACAGAGCATCCTTTGAGTTGACCGTCATGACTCTGGCCCCCTGCTGTTGGTACCCACTGGTGTGTCACACCTGGTCAGCTTTAACTCCTGCTCACACTGGTAGAATATCTGAGCATCCCTAATGAGATGGGACTTAGGTTGAGCGCAACATTGTTCCTTGATGTACAGCAGGAAGTTAAACAAAATGTCAGTGCATGCCATGGCAGCGACATTCAGAAAATCTTATCAGGAGCAATTTTGCATGTAGAAAATTTGGGTTTTCACTAGCCTGAAATGATAATAAGTATTGTATCCAAGATGTGGCTTTTGTTCTAATGAGATGAAAAGGAGAGGCTTTAGAGCTCATGGTGAAGGTCTAATTAATCAGTCTCTGTGGCAGTTTCCCACAGCTATCCATTAGGGTTTTATTCAACAAGTCACTGGAGCTTCCATCTCACTTTCTTTGTTGGATATGGCTCCATAATAATAATAATTGGAGATTGATCATTGAAAGGCTCTGAGGGGAAATGCATGTGGTGAGGAATAATGATGCCCTGCATATATCTACACGGTTCAACTTCAACAAAAGATTTTCATACAAATTCAGAATTTAGAGGCAATTTATCCCAAATCAATTATGTTTTTCCATCAACAAGAAACAGCTTGACAGCAGCCATCAAGCCTTTTCAAAAGGCTTGTAGTCCTCTGTGTACAAAGATCAGTGTGTGTATGAGCTCCAAACTGCTGCCGATACTTGTCTGGGCTTCCAACATTCAGCCTGGACACTGTGTGGTCAATGCAGCACACTGGGGAGGCAAACAAGACAGATGACATACACAGTCAGTCTGTTAGCCCAGTTGGCCTGAATATCCATTCTCTGTGTCTAAGGCCACAGACTGGTTTCAGGTAATGCCTACTGTGTTTTTAATAAACACATATAACAACAATGGTTAATGTTGAGTCAATCCCAAATCAAGCCCAGTTAATACAAAATGAATCCACAAGCATTTCCATCAAGACCCTGTCAGATTCCATTTGAACTAGGGTCAAACATGAGTAATGGAAAAACATGTCAGTGCTGGGTCGGATTTCAAATCATGCCAATCTCTGATAGATGAAGTTAATGGATTGAACCTACTCAATAAGGTGTCTAAAGTCAGTGTACAATAAATAAGGAATAATTCTAAATTCTGATCAAATCCTGACTCAATCCAGAGTCAATCTACAGCTTGTCCTGCTCATTTCACCAATGCTATCAATCTTATAATCAGCTGTGTCAAAAGTCAAACCCTTTGTCTGAGTAAAGCCTATAGTTAATCCAGACTGTGAATCAAGTATGATTCAAGTTCCTACTCAATCCCAAATCAAACCTGGGTCAAACCGAAGTCATTAGTAAATCTTAAACCAAGCCTGGGTCAAGTCCCATTGGTAATGTCAAATCCTGTTCTCTGAGTAAGTTTAGATTTAGTCTTGAAATGCAGCTCAAGTTAGTGTCAAGGTGTAATCATTTTCTTTGGCTGGACCAGAAAGTTATTAAATCAAAGAAGAGGCAAAAATGAATAGAGTTCAACCAGGTCTTTACTGGGCCCAGGAGACAACCTGAATCTCTTACTTTAAATGGAACGACAAGGTGGTTTAAGTCATGGTTTGTAATACGTCATATATGTATTTTGACCAATCAAAAGAGGCCATGAGAAATGCCATGTTCAGTGCATCCAGAAAGTATTTACAGCGCTTCACTTTTTCCACATTTTGTTATGTTGCAGCCTTATTTCAAAAAAGGATTAAATTCATTATTTGCCAAAAAAACAAACAATACCCCGCAATGACAATGTGAAAGAAGGTTGTATGAAATCTTTGCAAATTTATTAAAAATAAAAACAAAAAAGCGCATGTACATGAGTATTTGAAAGCTTGAACACTGAGCCTCCATGACACTCATAATTGAGCTCAGGTACATCCTTTTTCCACTGATCATCATGAGTTCACCTGTGATAAATTAGGTTGATTGAAAATAGTTGTGCACCGATGCTCACCATCCAACCTGAAGGAGCTTGAGAGGTTTTGAAAAGAAGAATGGGAGAAACTGCACAAAAATATGTGTGCCACAAAAAGACTTGAGGCTGTAATTAGTGCCAAAGGTGCTTCAACAAAGTATTGAGCAAAAGCTGTGAATACTATTTTTATTAATTTTTTTTATAAATTTGCAAAAATTTCAAACAACCTTCTATCATTTTGTTTTTATGGGGTAGTGTTTGTGGAATTTTGAGGCAAATAATACATTTAACCCATTCTGAAATAAGATGTAAATAGTTTCCAGATGCACAGTGCAGTCATATAACTGTATTCTGCAAGGGGCCTCATAGGCCTTACAGACATGACATTTGACCTCAGAGTTCTTACAGACTACGGGTAATACAGTATCTACTGTACACTTGACCTGGGAATCACATCAGAGTATGCAAGAAACAGGGAAACCTGACCCCAATTACCCAACAAATTCATGATTGCACAAGAGCAAGTCTAGAACACGTAACCCCAGTCTATTCCGAGCTAAGATTATGACAAGACTTTTCATTACAGAAATAATTCAATAATTGTCTGCATTTTATGTGTTCATTTAAACTTTATAATAATTTGACATATTCTGTCATTCAAATGTCCTCTGGCTCACTTCCACCTGAGAGCTCAGTCGGGCTAAATGCTTGCGTCAGTTAAAGTTTATGGCGTCCTTTCGCAGCAGCTGGTGATTGGACCAAAAGTTAGCCCTCAGGCTTAACACTGCAGGCCTTATTAATGCAAATCTAGTTCCAACAGACTGATGGGAAATTGGCTTTCTGAATTCCACAGTACCAACAAGGTGAGCAGACTGGGAGGTTAAGTCGCCTGGGTCTGTACCACTTAACTGGTACACATGGTAAAACTGTGACTATCATTCTTCAGAAATTAAATTGGCATGGGGTTAAAGTGATTTTTAGACATTGTCTGCAATATATGCAGAGAGTGAGGGCTAAACCATTATCCACGTTTCTAACAGGGAAGCCTACTGAACCATCAAGTGAACGTCTCACTGCTCACAAGACGCCTGTGCTGCTGTCTGTGCAGAAGCAAAAGGGAGAAAATAATCTTTTTAACAAAGGCAAGAATACACAATGTTTTCATGTGGCTAATATTAGCGAACATTAGCCACTTTGGTTGTTTGTTCTGTCTTTGTTCTTCTCACTTCAAGCTTCCTGGAAATGTCCTGTCATGCTCTGTAGAGGAAGTCTAAACCTATACCAATTAAATTGATATGGCCCAAAGGTTTCACAATCAGATTGAGGGGTTTTATAATGGGTTTTATGTATGAGAATGCGTTTTCAATTATTTCTAATTTAACCATATCATTCTGTGTCACCATAACCCATTGTTTTTAGTGGACATCTGAATGGGCTTCTGATTCTCCACAGCATTACTGAATCTTACACTCAATTCCTACCTTTTAAATCCATTAAAACGGATCAGACCACGGTAATGATGTTTTAATAGGTAAACGAGAATGCATACCTTCAATAATTGTTGCCTTGTGATAGGCTGACAGCTGATGAAGTCCAATAGGTGTTGTGTTATGTCAGAAATGAGATTGAGGACATGCTCACACAGTGAAGCTCAAACTCATGATCTATTGTAACTACAGATGTGTGTTAGTATGGCTTTAGACTATTTCGAGACATATATACAAGCCTTGTGTGAAGAAGACTTTGCCCATTGTTTTAGGCAGGAGGCTGTGATCAATGCCACTTTATAATGAGAGATACAGCAGCAGCGCAGGTTAACATTCTGCTCATCTCATGGGGACACTGTGTCAATATGGATTAGGGGCCTGAAGTAGCCTGAAGGGAAAGAAAGCCTCTCCCATTTTAAGTTACAATAGGCAAACAGCTCCCCGGGAAGAGAAAGGGGAAAGGGAGGATAAGCACTTTAGCATCACTGGGCTCTAACCACACAAGCCAAAATAAGCATTATTAGCTTAATAACATGTGCAATTAGATGTAACGTGCATAACTCCAACTTAATGAAACTAGAAGACAAAATGAATTATAGAAATACAGTTTATAATTACAACAGAGTTTAAAGGCCCTCTCAGGTCCTACTTACCTTCAGTGATTGGAGTGACCTAATTAACAATCCTCCACACATAAGCAACTAATACTGTTTGGTTTACCTTGCTTTATTACATACCGTATGTTATAAGATATCCACTTTGCTGTTTTTTAAATCAATAACTACAGTAATGTTTTAAATGAGTAAGAGTTCAATGCAGTTTCTAATTTGCCAATCACCGTGGAAGATGTTTAATATTTTACAGAAAGCAATTTGTTGATCCTATCTGTGCAGTTTTTCGTTCCCCGCGCTGCTCATTTTACCAGACTTAATTACTTCTTTGTGTGTCACCTGACTTATAACAATCCTAATGACTAGTATTTGTTCAATGATGTGAGATAAAAGAGTCAGTGAATGTGCTAATGGATTGGCTGGTGTGGCATGATCATGTATAATGAGCAACACTGGAATAATATCAAACTCATTTATGTATTTTAGGGCGAGATGGATATTAACATGATGTTTGGACTGCTGTTCAATTAAGCCATTGAGTCTAGGAGTAGAAGTAGCCCAGAATTTTCACAACTGTTAAGAGCTTTTCTGGCGGTGTGTCCATGCTTGTATGTAATGATCCCAGTGCTTTGAAAAGAATTGGTAACAGTAATGATTATAGGAATGATGAAAGTTCAGAGAAGGTACATTTGGATATGAGTTGTGTAAGCAGCAGGGGATATGCTTTGGCTGGCATGTCTTGCGGGAGCCGACTGCTTTAAATGGCTTTTACTGAAGAGTCATTAATATTTTACAGAGTGTAATAGGCCTTGAGCCTTGGGACTTTGCTGTAATCATGGTGCCAACAAACATTCCCATTAAAAGTGATTAGCTCTCATGAAAAGGGAATGCCTGTGTCCACAAAACACTTTGACTTTAATTTTGTTCTAAGTACAAGAATTAAAACGTTGAGGTATTTTGAGTTATGTGATCAAATGCTCCATGCACCACAGGCTCCCTCTGGATAACAGATAGCTTCCATCAAAGCCCAACAAATGATTCCAGCACCTCTTTATTATGCATGCCGTTACACTGTAGAGGAAGAGACGTGTTCAAATTGACCGAGCACCGTGAAATGACACCACTAATACACAACAAGCCAGTTGTTCTGCTTCAAGATTGGTGTTCAAGCATTTTGCATGGTTTGTTTGCTCCGCTCACCAATCTCCAAATGGTTATAATCACACAAAGATTTTGTAATATTTTGTATGTATAGGGCACAGTAGCTTGTTTGACTCTTTGCTGTGAGAACTTTTTAAGTGGCGTGTGCACAGCGTGCGCAGGTACAGTGAGTGTACAGTGAGGCAGTGCTTACTTTGTTTCGTGTGTGTTGTTTCCTGGGGCTGGGTGCAGACCGTGCATGCTGCAAGCTTTGGGGAACGTTCCTCAGAGCTGGACACCATGTGGGAGAGATATGTCCATTCCTGCCAGCGCTCCCTGCAGTCCTGGACCAGACCACATCAGCTCTGGATCCTTGTTAACATTATTGGCAGGTGGTGCGTGAAGACAGTTGTCCTCATCATGACCCTAAAGGCAGCTTCTCAAACTAAACTGAAAGCCCTGTCAACTTCTGTCAGCTGCAAGCACAAGGACATTGGAGTCACACTGTGATGAGGCCATTTCAAACATTTGAGCATTTTATTATATAATAACCAGAAAAGCCAATATTCCATTTGTTCATAATTTAAAAATGTTGATACAAAATGTTCGAAAGTGTAACAAAATATAAAATCCTACATGTGCCATGTCACTCAGAGCATTTGTACTGTGAGATTGACTTCATTCATAAATTTAACCACTGCAATGAAGGTGGTTAAACAATGATTTAATTCACCAAACTTCTTTTTCAAAGTTTTTAACAAAAAAACTGTGCATTCTACTACAAATGATGTTGTCTTGCAAGAAACACAACACTGATTCAAAAGTGAAGGATCTACAGAACTAGACGTGCCTCAGGGGAGTCTGGGAGCTGACACCACTGCAAGAAATAGTGTTAAAGAAAACCACAGCCAGTAGGAAGGCTGTAGGGGAGGGCATCTAGGTCAGTCCATCTATTTGTCTGTTATACACACGCATGTTATCATGCTACAGGAAAAACTCAGCCCTCACCTACACAAGGTTAAACCCTGCAAACATTTACAGCTTCTAATTTATCATTTGTTTAAATAAAGCTTGCCATTTGGCCACATCAGATGGCAGGTGGACGACATGATGGTAAAAAAATGTGTGTTTATGCTCAATAAAAGCAGGGTTTAATATAATTTGCAAAAACAACAATGCCAAATACAGCACTAAATAGTTACACGTTAGAGATACAATAGGCAAATATAATGAATTTTTTATCCCATTATGGGTCATCGGGGACAGGAGCTTATAACTTCTCAGGCAGCTGGAAACTACAGTATCACTTTTTGCTGCCTACGCCATGCTGTCAAAGAGTCTTGTCTTCCACGCTTTGAAAGAAAAAAAGTCCATCCTGATTGTAAACTGAAAACTCTTTGACAAGTTTGTCTCCCATTCTACTGACAGCCCATATGTTTGCTCCTAGATCCTTTCTCCAGAGGGTTTGGCTGCTGTTAAAAATGTCTTGGAGTCCAGGTGAATGAGAGAAAATGAAAGACGGGAACATCTTAGCAGATGATGAGTTTTAATGTTGGCTCAGACTCAAGTCTATATCCACATCTGCCACTGGATGCTCAGTGAGGTAAAGATGGAGATTTATATACATGCAGATTTTTCCTGGCTTTTACCTTTGGTGGGTTATCTTGAACAGATTGTGGCTTCTTAATGCTGCTTAGGTACTGACATCCAGACAGATGGGCTGCTGGTTGGCCCTTGCTCTGCGTCTGATGGTCACTATGAGGATGGATGGGTTCATTCTTAAGGTACAATTGGTCATCTCACAGCCTGTGGGGTATTTACTTAGCGATCTAAAACATCGATCCTGTTTATTCTTGGAACATTACTTCAAATCCCAAGCACATGGTGTGCTTATGGTTTGTGCCAAATGACCAAATCCATGTTTTTGAAAAACCAGTGCAAACACACAATCAGATTCTTTAACCATTCCAACTTTCCCTGCTTGTTTAAAATAGTGAGTGAGAATGCTTAATGCCACATGTTTTAAATTGATGATGCCTGTTAAAACAAACAAACAAAAAGTAAAAGCAGGCATCTTTGTGCAGAGACTGCTTCGTATTTGAGCTGCAGTCTGATGTAGCCAAGCTGTGTCTGTCTTGCAGGCTGCTGTGCCAAGCAAAGAAGAAGTGAGGAGCAGTTCCACACATCTAGGCATTAAACTAATGTGTTGGGATCAGGGGCCAGCGCGTCGCAAGCTGTCTCTTTGGCTCAGGGCTATAATACGAATGGGCAGTGAGTGAGCACTGGCGCCTAAGATGGCACAGAAAGAGAACACCTGCCTTAGCCCTCTTCCAGGCCCATAAACACATATATTTCCATCTATCCTCCGGTCGTGATTAGTGTGATCAACAATGGAGCCAGGTGATGAGATTCATTTGCCTCCATTTTTGGCCAGAAGGACTGTTGAAAGCCAACAACTGTTGGGATCATATAATTGGTAGCACTATTATACTTTTAGCAAACATGGTGCAATTGTCAAATGGACACCTGCTACTCTTTGTAGCTGATGTAGTACTGCAATTGTTATTGCTTGCAGAAGATATGCAGTTTCCCATGGTGGGACTGAAAAAGGTTTTCTTATCTTGGTTTTAACATATACCATCACCCTAAATCCTTTCTTATGAAATAGTAGTCAGTACTCAATCAGTTAAAGAAAGAGAGGAGCTTTATTTTTTGTTGAGCGATGAATCTTTCTTGACACAGTTGCTGGTGAAGGAAGCTCACTGTCTGTGCTGCTTATTCCACTATTATAGTGACTGCTCTTTAATTTTAGTTTAGATCTATCTCAAGGGCAGTAGCAATGCAGAGATAAAATGGAAGAATGGAACTTCCATCAACTTTTATCCCTTTGACACTTAAGAGTAATGTATAGAAAATGAAACCTGGTTTTCTCTGAGATCTTAAGTATTGTGTCTTTCAAAAAGGATACATAGGGTTTATTTTCATTTGTGATTTTAGTGTTAGTTTACAGGTGCTAAGTTTCTGTAGTCTGCTGTCTATTTTCTTAAATGCCATCATAACCCCTTTTCACCGCTGTGGCTCATAAGAGACTTACATTCCCTCCTTGTCTGGCATTAGCAATTACTGCCAGTGCTGAAAGGTCAGGAGATGTTTTTAAAATGCGACCCAGGCCTTTGCCTGACTGCTCCGCTGAAATGTTGTCAAACATTTATTGGGTATCAAATGAGGCTTTCACAAGCGGCGCATAGTTGAAAAGCCGTGACATGGTGACATTCTATTACCAAGATGAACGGCTGTCGGATGACTTTCTTACCCACTTTGTCCTTTGTCTCTTATTTCATAATCCGTTATGATTGATAATTTCTATTACATTTGTCCTGAATTGTAACATTAAATAGGACACTTGAAAAGATTATAAATTTTACTGGCTGTAAATTTGGGTAATATTGATCCTAGTGACTGTTTTAATTCCTATAATAACATGATTTGTCACATAAAAACAACAACAACAACAATCGTTTTATCATTACCTGCTAAACATTCATTCATTCGTTAATTTTCTACTGCTTAGTGCCGTTAGGGGTCGCGGATGTCTGGAGCCTATCCCAGCAGCTTTGGTCTTTAGACGGGACCTGTTAAACAATTAGGAGACATTTTAGATTTGGTAAAAACTTTGTGGTTTTGTTGTGTCCATAGGTGACGACATGGTCTTTTGATTTGATTATTATTTGGTGACAAGCAAATGAGGTCTTGTGTTTAACCATTGTTCATTAATGTGAGACTGAGCTCTGTGCTCTTCAGTTTGATTGTGACGGTGAAAGTGGGATCCTAATGTGAGCCTAATTCGCTTCACCCCTCAGCAGTTTAGCTTGAGCCTCATCCGTCTTACTTAGAAACTGCATCTCTGGCCAGCTCCCTGCTGTATAGAGACATCAGCTTTATTACACTGCCTAACACCACAATGCTAAATTATTAATCTTCTTTATGCTTTGGATTGCAAATGGACATAATTGTAGCCTTCTATTTGGAATGTGTCCCTTTTGCTGTCCCTGAAATAAACAAATAAAGAAACATTTTTCAAAAGTCACATTTATTTCAATGTGTGTGCTTTGTTTGTAAAAAAAAAATACAATGTATAGAGACATCATTTTGGAATCATAACATTTACACAAAGGCAAGAAAAAAAAAACAGAATGCAGCTCCATAATTATAGCAAATGTATGCTGGGATATAGATTTGCTTCAAGCTAAATGGAACACAAGATGGATAATAGCTTTTTAAAGCATGTATTTTCTTTGTCAAACAAGAGGCATGTACTGCTTCAACACTGCACCCTAGACTGATGAAATTATAAGTATACCTCAAAGAAATCAATCATTGGAAACATATTATGTTGAAATTCCTCTGTTGTTCAGACTATAGCCACAAAAAATGCATTCTCAGAAATGTCAGTCTGTTCTTTCTAAGCAGAAAAATCAAGTAGTGAAGACTGTAATGCTCCCCATCCTTTTTCTAAGTCTGCTCTTACTAGAACCATAGCAATTTCAAAGTTAAAACAATGTAAGGCTGACATATCCTCAACCTGGTCTCCGCTGCATTGTTCAGTCTCTGCACAGCCAATGAAAGATAAGGGCACCAAAACAATGAGAGCGCCACAGTCTAAGGGTGGATTCACACTAAATGCGACAAAATTACTTGTCTCAGCTCAGCTTCTATCCGCGTTGCCAGCCCTCATTCAAGTTGCTGGCAGGGGGTGGGAGCTTCAAGCCGCTACAATTTTGTCTGGACCTTTTCTTCTCAAGTGTCCATCTCATGCACGAGCACGCATAGGAAATGAATCGTCGCCTGTCGCTTTAGTATGAAGCTACCCTAACACTGCTAAGTGATAGGAGACCTTTGTCACCCTATTCCCTACTGCATTACTTATTCACATACAGCCCATGCCAAATCACTGTAAAGTAATCTAACAAATCATTGCAATATGCACCACAAGCAGGAAATACAGTTGTGTATTTAAATCCTTCCTGTTTCCCTAATTCACAGCTCAGTATTGGATGCTGCTTATTCCTTCTGTATTTCTGTTACACTACGCCGTTGACAGTTATTAGCTTGGTTTTTACACAACCTTAAGAGTGAGCAGCCAGCACTTGGAGACATGTACCAGGCTTTATCAAAGATAAACGCATTAAGAGTTCCTTAAGCTTAATGAAGCCTTGTTTGTAGTAAGTATAAAACTGTATTTAAGTATCTTTGTTTACAAGGGAAGTGACATTATTGCCTTTGTTGGTACAAATCTGAAGAGGTGCTTCATATGATGAGGTTTACTCATCTAAGCTGTTTATCCAGCCAAGAGCCAGTTAAATAACATTGAGGGCTATTTCTTAACATGCTCTGTTTCCACAAGCTGGACACACAGCCATTGAAGTATTGAGTACTCATCTACAGAAGATGGAAAAATAACATGTTTATTTAGCAAGTGAGCCAGAGTCACATCTCTCTGAAGACACCTCCCTCCATGGTATTTTTTGGAAGTAACAGGGACAGATGTGTGCAATTTCAAACTAAGGCTCAGTCTGCAGACACACAGTGGCAGTTTAATTCCCTCTCGGCACGTTCCTTGTATTTTTTTATCAAGTTCTGTGTGATTAATGCCAGCTAAAAGTCCCTCTGACCTTTCTGATAGATTTATGGACTTTACGCTACAATAACTTAGCACTTCCTTGTACATTCATTTTCTCCACAAAGATTTTTGTCATTTACAGGATTTAGACTTTGGCCTTTTCCTTGCTGCATAAATTGTTCCTTTCCTGAGTTTGATTGGCTTGCAGTCCCTCGGGTTTGTCACTGGGAGGTATGCATTGGTGTCTCATCTCCAAATGCATGTCACAATCATTAATACTACAAGCAGCAGTTTATATGTTTGTTTAGAACATACATGTCGATATAAACTGAGTTGCTGATGGATTTGCATATTGTATGTAGACATACAGTACCGTACTATAAATGATTTTGTTTTTCTTAAACTGATGAATAGGGTGTAAAATGTAAAACATACTGCAAAGACAGGAAGTGATCATCGCAATAAAAGTAGATTATTTAACTCATAATTGACTGAGATATTTAGGTACAAGAAGGGGGCCACTTGATGAACAAGTTGCAGCTGTGACTCTCTTGGCAACATAAAATTTAAAAAGACTGTTTTTACATTCTGACATTAAATGGTCCAAATATACACTTTTATTACATGTACTAAAATATGGTTTCTAATACTAGTACTATAATACTAATACTAATCTATGGTTTAGAGCTGTGGGTTTAAAAGACAGCTGAAAACAACAAACACATTGTGCTGTAGCTTTAGGTTCTAAATGGTTTGAAAGCTGTAGTAGATTTGTAGTAAAGCTACTACTTAGAATGTTAGAGATTAAAGATAGAAGAAAAATCACAAGTTGGCTTTTTCAATATTTTTCTGCTCTCTAAAACACTGAGAGTGATGTATATTATGACACAATAAAGTTGAATAATAGTAATGTCAGACCTGAACTTCCTTTTACCATTAAGTGAAGACACGTCTGCCTCAGCTTTCTGCCCTCATCAACACTGGTCAGAATCAGGGCCATCGCTGCAGGCGACAGGGCACTGCTGATTTGCACCCATTATTTTCTTCTTTTTTTACTTGAATTTCTTCTTATAGCTAACATTTCACTACTCTAGAAACACTTTATTGCATTTGCATATTGTAACTTATTGATGTAGTATGATATACAGTATTTCTAAAAGGAAGTGTTAAAAATATAGTGTATAGATTAAGCAAAGAATCTTTAATGTTTGTACCTTTTCAGTAAGGTGCGAGTGGCTTTTGGCCGGGGCTTTCCACTCAGCTATATATAGTGCTAACTGTCCATGCATGTGAAAGCACCATGTGCTGTAAAGAGAGATATCGTCTTTCAGAGCCATGTCAGTGCTGCCATAACTCAACATGCAGCCTGCTCCCTTTTTGTCTCTCATGATTTTTCTGGCATCTCAGACAAGCCCCTCTTAAATTGAGGCTCCTGTGTGAAGCTCTTCATCTCAATGAGTGAGTGTGTGGGGGTCTGGGCGGACACTGTGAAATAGCCACGGCTCTGGATCACAGCGCAGGCCAGTCAGACCGTACTACCCATAGATGGTCCATTTACCATGGCCCATTAGTATGATCATGCTTTGCTGCTTCCACAAGCCTGCCATTCATTCATCGTGTCGCGCAGAGGGTGTTTGACCACACTAATGTTCAAGGTACTCTGCCCAGCTCACTAGGTATCTGCAGTGCTAATAGCCTCCGGCTCCACAGGCTGGTAATGACTCCACATCGGCCCAGGCAGTCACGATTGATAGTTTTGATTAGATGGGCTATCTTAGGCAATGTAATGCTTAGGCTTATTGATTTGTTTGGTTTGAGATATCAGTCATTAGGGATGTCAGGCTGAGGAGATTCTCATAAACAACCAGACTATTGTCTTTAATAAGATATAAGTGTATCGCAATGGCAAAGACACTAAATAATGGCCTCAAGCAGTAATTATTATAGTAATCTAAATGTCAGTTTTGGTATATCAACATGCCCACTGATATCTCCTTTAGGTGAAAGATTCTGCTGCAAGTCAATGTTACACACACACACACACACACACACACACACACACACACACACACACACACACACACACACACACACACACACACACACACACACACACATACACACACAAAAAAAACTATATATATATATATATATATAGTTTTTTTGTGTGTGTATATATATATATATATAGTTTTTTTAAAACACAGTATAATAAAGTTCCATTTATTTAATTATTATTTATGAAGGATGCCAGTTTATTCCCAATTAAGTTTATGTAAGAATGTTTTTAAATGATTGAGAAATAATACATGAATGCATCAGTTCTCTAGTTTCCAATGCTGCATCATTGGGTCCCAGAACCAGTACTTGTGCACTGAGGAGTGTTTTAACCCAATGTCTCTTTTTCTGAAAAACAATAGGAGGGGACCTGCAAACTACACAGAAAGCCTGACCCCTAGTTTAACTTGGGACAGTCGCTCCATCCAACAAGCACCATGCCTATGTCTTAGAGATTTTCCTCATAAATGGAATCTTTTTTTTTTTCTACAAACAATAATTCCAAAGATGATCATAACTAACCTTTGCTAACTATTATGGAGCTATTGACTCGTGTGCACATACACTGAAGAACATATGTAGTGTGAGTGAGGAACACAAACTAAAGGGCACTATTGCTGTCATGTGGATGATTTATTACTTCGTCGCAAGCCCTACGGCCAGGCCATGCCCATGGTCCCAGGCCACAGAGCCACATCACATCCACGACCAGCACAATATTGGCTCTGCTTCAGTGATGCCAGCTGACACAGGATTCTGTCTGTTGACACCGTGATGCTATGTTGGAAGCCTTGCAGGTCAACTATCACAGCAAAAGGTTAATGTGGAAATAGATTAAAACTCAAAGAGGAAGTTTTGTACCTCGGCCACGATGTCATATTTGAGGTACAGACTCCGGAGTGCTCACCCCATTACCTACATCCTCAGTGCGCAGCAAACTCTCATCAGCGTGGAGTTATTTCAAGTTTCCAGTCACTTCTCATTGGTTGATAAGGCTGATGTGATGACTCAGCTTTTTATGCTTAACTGGATTCTTCTGTAAATAGCTTTGTCTGAAATGCACAAATTAGGAAACTAAGTAGGAGGGCTTCTTTTCCAGTGTTGCATAAAACAGACAAGGCGTAAACTGTGTTACATCTGCTGACCCTTGAATGTCACTCATGTCTGCATTGTGAGGCTAATAATCAAGAAGAAACTGCAGCATTATGGAACAGCAGCAGAGTGAGAGAAGGTGCACTTGTCAAAATAATTCAGAAATAACAATATTAACAATTAACTTGCCTGAAGCGTGTTACAAATCCTGACATCCACATTCACGTGTGTTATTTGTATTATACAGTGCTTCATGCTGCAACAATGCAAAGCTGTATTCTGCATGTTGTGATTTAAGCCATATGTCTCTTAATGAGGCCAACACGAGCCTGCAAAGGTCACTATGTTGGGCCCTTACTGGAGGCTTGTTATTGTCACTGTCATATTGTCCATCTCGAGTCCTGAGTTTAGAGAAACAGGCATCCTGGAATCTAAGGAAGAACTGAGGTTTCCGCACTAGCCCTGCTTTCCTCATGAAAAACGTGATGAGACCACTTTCTAGGTTATTGACCTTAATAAAGTGATAGCACTAATGTCTCATGTGTCTAGATGGTTTGGAATATTATTCTGATAGTGTGTATATTTCATCATCTTAACAGAACTGAATTTCTGTCTGTTCTTGCACAAATTATTGGACACTGCACACATAATTAATTCATGTAATAAGTGTGAAATTATAATTAGGGCTTGTATAGACAAGCTTGGCCAGTGTTATGTTTTTCTCTGTTCTGAACATCTATTCAGTGCAGAAGAAAAGATTTGTTAATAGATCCTTAGGTGTTAACAATTCTCCAACACAATTCACTATATTTTTGAAATGTTAAATGGCAAAGTAGCGGAAATATACCACTTTGGATTTCTATTTTTGTTTCTGACAACATGAACATATATGCACAAAGCAGTTTTAATTAGGCTGTAGGTCACAATCAGTGTTGCTCATCTTACTTCAAAAAAGTAATTAGTTACAGTTACAAATTACTTCTCCCAAAAAGTAATTGAGTTAGTAACTCAGTTACCACATTGTAAAAGTAACTCAGCGTTACTCAGCAAAGTAACTGACGTTATTTTTTATGTTCTATAACGGTATTACGTTCTATAACAGCTTAAATATCAAAGATATTTAAATTAACTGATTGAAGAATAAAAACACTATATAGTATTTTAGAACATTTGGTATTTATTTTAACTCAATAGATTGCAGCCTGCCATATGATATACATAGAAATAAAAACATGTAAAAATAAATATTGAAAATAAAATTCAAAGGCAAAATTAAGTCACACAAATGTAAACTTGTGTAAAAAGAAACAAAGGAAGATCTGGCCATTAAGTAGTGCAAATCTCTGTACCTATAAATTATTATTACAATAAACAGAACACAATCCAACTCTCTCTGTAGATTAACATGTTCATTCTCAAAGAAAATGAATAATACATTTATATTCTAAAATACTCCTCATCTAACAACTAAACCAGTGGTTGTTGCTGACACTTAAAATCGAGTGTTGCTTGTTTTAACAGTGGCCCTGTCTCCTTCACTGGAACTCACGCAGCTGCCTTTGGGGTTAGCAGCAGCAACAAGTGTCAAGTTACCATGTGTTGATGTGAGGTGCTTCAAAAGGTTTGAGTTGCTTGAGGCAGACGTGGATAAAGTATTTTTTCCTGGACATAGCATGTTACAGAAACATTCTTGCCTTTAATTTCAATTAACAAGAAGTAGTGCCGGTACTTCCAGTTCGAGAACGCTCCTCGCCCTTGTCGCTGACGCTGTCTTGTGTTTAGAGCATAGATTGTATAAATATGGATGATATCCACCCATTGGTCCCCTATTCACCAATATTGTCATTACGAATGGGCAATAAAATGGCCATTACATCCGGGCTTTTTCCATAGTAAATCAATAGTTTTTAGATAGCATAAACAAACATATTAATCAAAAATTCACCCCCCCCCAGAGTTGTCATGTAATAAAAACTTAGCTCTAGAGACCGGAGCCATCTTTTGTACCAGGCTGTAAACATGAGTTTTACTCTTGTAAAGTCGCCATTGGGTTTCTTCTTATATTTCCGCTTTTGGAGCCTGCCCTCTGGTGGACGGAGGTATATCGCTGTATTTCGCTGTAAAATCACCGTATGGCGGCGTCCTTACACGAGGACCATTTTAGAGGTTGCATGGGAGAGGCTTGGTTTAGAGTTAGTCAGAGCGCGCAGTGAGACCGCGTGAGCAGGGCACCGCCCACACACCCCGGCTCTCTCCAGCAGCAGCTGATGTGTAGCCAAAGCATGACACCTCGCGCTTTATTCAACCAAATTGTAGTAACGCGACACTTAACATTCTCAGTAACAATAACGGCGTTACAACGATGGGAAAAGTAATTAATTAGATTACTCCGTTACTGAAAATGCCGTTAGTAATGCCGTTATACTCTAACGCCGTTACTTCCAACACTGGTCACAATGCATTTCAGGAAACTATAGCCTGGGTAAACTTTGGTGTAACCTTTGAGCAGCCATCTGGAGGTTATAGGAGGAAGTGTTTGACACTCTTTGTGCCTTTTCATCCGACACTTGCTATCCTGGGCGTTCAGCGGAGCCCTTGCAGTTGGCTCTCGAGGCTGGAAGCAGGCCAGTTGAGAATGTCATTTAATAAATGGGCTGCCTCTGTGATAGATCTCCTTGTGTCTCAGGATCAGAACCCTGACACTGTAATGATACGGGATACGAATATTCATAGAAGGGAAAGGTCACGGAGCAGCAACAAAAGTTTTTTTTTTCCCATGGCACTTTCTTAAATTAATTTGTTACATATTTTTAATTATTTATACACAAACTGTGTATGTATGCCTTTCTACCTATTTAATGTTTTATAGATTGTGTGTTAGTGAAGAATATGTGTACTTTGCAAGCTAAAGACAAATGTATGCCCTTGTTTACAATGGGAGACAATAAAAGTTATTCAATTCAATTTACAAGACATTAGTCTATATGAAAGCTAAAAGAATATCTATGAGCAGCCTTATGTAACATATGTACGTAACAGAAAGACCACTTGATATTTGGTCAAAACCAGTTAGTCCTAACTGGGATAGGCTCCAGCCCCTGCCGACCTCTAACTAAATTCAAGTATCTTCCCCCTAATCGTTATATGTCTCTGTGCCTAACCACTTTGAATTGTGCATGTATCTTAAAATGCACATATTTTTCCATCTACTGTATTTGGTTGATAGTCTACATATACATTTCTACAAGCATATAATGGATACATTTGATTTGGGAGACTGGTTGGGTTTCTTTGGTTCTTGTAGTTGCTGTGACAAACGTTGGCTGAAAAAAAGAGACAGATGTGAGTATTTGCTCGGCTCAATAGTCATTGCTCTCTGCATACTCTGCATAAAGTGAGCGTGTTTTTCTTTTCTTTGCTTTGTTGTGCCTCACATAGTGGCCTCATCTGGGCCATTGTTTTATCGGGGGCTTTAAGTAACTTTATTTTGAGCTGACTGTGCGTAGTGTGAGCCCTATTCCGGAGACTTCTGCTCCCATGTGTCCCCTGCAGCCAAACAGCCACACACTAGATGCCAGGCCCATATAACTCCAACAGCTGACAACTCACAGAGACATTTTTGTAATTTAAGGCGTAATTCCCTTTTCCTGGGAGCTGTTTAAAATCTATATTGCAACCATAAACAATCCGGGCTTTCCTGTGAGCCTCCCATCCTCTTTTTTATGTATGCAGGAAGATGTGGTCGGAGATGTGCACCAGCAAGCAATCCAGTTTCCTGAAAGGCCAAGCAGCAATAAAGTGGAATAAGGCTGTGTCCCAGGTCATCCTGCAAGGTGCTCTTTTCAGTCTATCCAGCATTTTGGACTATGATGTAAATTTTGTCTTGGGGCATATAGTGATTTACTGTAGACACTCTAAAAGAATACATCCACATTCTTGACTTTAGGTGTCCCTGTAGGAGTTCCTTGTGTGTAAATAATGGCTTGGGCCCTCATTATTTCCCAAAGACATGACTCCTGTTTCTGAAATATTTTTTCCATTTTTAGCGCTAACATTTAGAGCATTGGGTACTGATTAATAATCGTCATCATTTTTTCTGATTATTTATTTTTGGCCTGACAGAATGTCAGAAGCAATGAATTTCAATTTGGTATTGTTCTGCACTAAGGCTAATTATGCATGTCTAAGTCTGCAGCTCTTGTAACGATTTCTGCTTATGGGGCAGCTCATTGTGGCAGTTCCATGTGTCTGCTGCTGCTGAGGCTCCAGGCATTATTCCACTTTAGCCTGACACCAGTGTCTCATCCAATTCCATCTCATTGCATTAGTCATTAAGCCCAGGCACTGACACCACCCATCATATCAGTGCCTTAATCACATCTGAGCTCCACTGTGTCCACATGACCATATCATTAACACACAGCCATCCCTTCACTCTGCACCTTTTGCTACGCTTTATTTTCTGTCACAATATCGCCTTGGACGTGACCTCCTGTTTCATCCATCACACGCACATGCCCAGGTATCTGCGCAGTGACAAATGACATTCTCTTGCAATGAGAGTTATTATTTGCAGTACATCATATGTAAAATATTTCATCCTGAGGGCAGGATGCTAGATAGTGGGGGGTTAACTAACAGTGATTGAGTGAAATGTGGTCCCCAACGAATGGAAAAAAAAGAACCCACCATGCCACCATTATCTGACAGAGCAGAGCCATGTGGTTTTGGTGAGATTTAGATATGGCCTGTGTCCTGGGGTAATAGTGAAGCAAATGTGTGTGGACGTTAAATCATCATTATACCCAGGCTGCCAGCTTAATAAAAATGTTTTTGAAAATGCAGCAGTAACATTAAGTATAGTAACATGGTGGTTCATTAAAGTGTGCTCACATGACAGGTCAAATGAGTCATTTTGTAAATGATTGTGTATTTTGTTGTATTTTTCTAAGCTCTTCATAGCTGCTAAAATGTCAAAGATTTGTGTTAATACATTTTTTCCACGTTTCCAAGAAGTTTGCAAACAGCACATAGGTCAATATCAGACTATGTCAATATGGCTTTATACAATATAAAATTCACCATAAAGAGCCGAAATTGCAATGCGTCAGTCCATCCATTTATTTTCTATTTTGATCCAGCTTCCTTCTTCTGAATAAGTGATTGTAATACCTGAATCAACAAATTTAATTCATAAGGCACTATTTGCTGCAATATGATTCAGTAAAAATTTACACTTTTATTTGTTGGCCCTGTCTGATGCTGTTGTATTTCATGCTATTTTTAGCCCAAACCTGCAGACGGCATCATTTCTGGACATGAATATATAAAACCTTCATCTGCTGGCTGAATGCATACATAGATAGTAACCTCATAAAGATGACAAGGAGGAAACAATGATTTTTTTTTACCCCTTGTAATGTATTCAGGGTTGAGTTTAACACACTGTTGCCCATGTTTTCTTTATGTAATTTGCCAAAGATCGAGCTTGTATTTTGTGTTTTTTTTACTAGAGCGTTTGGTTGATGGATTAAATGCACTGAAACTATGACATTTTATCATTTCCACACTGCAAAGGTCATTGCTTCTAACTCTTTACATGCACACCTCTCATTCATTTTGACCATGTTCAGCTGTCACTGTAGCAACTTTCTGATAAGTAAGCAAGAAAGTTGAGCTGTTGTGTGAACCGTCATCGATTTGTGAAGAAAAATCATATCTCTGCCGTAACACAAGCAGATGTTGCTGATAAAACTGCTAAGTTGTTTTCAAAGCGGAATATAATACACTAGACTTTCCGCAGCCTCACCTTTGATTGGGTTAGCACTGCAGACTGGATTACTGGGGAGGCTAAAGTGTGTTATATGTAGTTCAATACTATGTGAAAACTGTAGCAGGGGTCGACAGTATCTATGACAACTGGGATCTTGGCATCTCCTCGGGTTATGGTGGATTAGCCCTATCTGTAATGTGGCCCTTTTGAAGCCTGAATGATGACTGTCAAGCGCAGGATCTCCGGAGACAGTGCCTTCTGCTGCGGTCAGAGCTTTATATGGAATTAACAGAGCTGGAGTGGATGTTAAATTACAGTTCACTGGGGGCCCACCTTAGCAAGATAAAGGTATTTCAGTGAGCTTTTTTCTAGGGTGTGTGATTCACTGTAATGAGCTTTTCTTGGCCACTCAGGTCCTAGGAGAGATGGGAAATCTCCTGTTGCCTCTTCTCACCGCCCTGATATGATGTCATGGCAGAATCAATGTTACAGGGCAGCACCATCTGCGCTATGGCACTGTGATTTTAACCGCCTTTTTCATTTTCAATTAGTATGTTAGCCAAAACATACTTGGTCAAAGTGTGGAATACAATAGATGGCACTCTTACAATGTTTTTTCCAAACTTACTGACAAAAGACATTTTAAATTTGACTAGGAAAATGACAAATAAATTATATTTTGCACTTTCTATTTACATTTTAATTCCAGTAAAAAGTACACTCTGTTTTATTCACTATTAAACTTATGCCTCGAACAAGTAAAGTAAAGTAGGGGCACATTTGGTTCAAAAGGCAGTGGCATCCACTGACTTCTTAAAAACATGGCTGAAAGTAACCTTATATGATAAATTATAGCATATTATAGCCTGAACTTAATTATACAAACTGATTCATATAAGTTGTTTTGTGCATTTATTAGCATTCTCTATATTTTTGTTTTCACTCTGAATGCTTCACATTTATTAATAGCTACAGTGTTCTACCCCAGTTTTCTTATAATGTAGTGACTCAGGCTTGAGTAATTAGACTATATTTTAAAATACTAACTTCCAGACATGAAAGAGCTGGTTCACATTGCACTGCAACTCTGAGCCAAGCAGGCATCTGTCCAGTTAATGTAAGCTCTAAATTCAATGACCCCAATGCAAGTGGCAGGTCTATCCTCTTAAAAGGTCTCTCCTCTCGTGTGTGTGTGTGTGTGTGTGTGTGTGTGTGTGTGTGTGTGTAAACAGATCTTTACAAGTTGAAGATGTTCTCTGCTTGGTGTGCATTGCTTTTCCCACAAAGTTACAATTGTCTGGAAAAGACAACTCCGAGCTATTGATCTGTGAATCCTTATATCCGCAAACAAACATTGAATATTTCTCCCGATGCTCTCTCAAAAAAGTTACTTCTGCAACCTTTTAAGAAAGCAACTCCTGAAATGAACCTGAAATCCGCATTCAAGTCTAATTCAATGGAAACACTCTCGATTTTACTCATAAATAATGACATTTAAAACCATGTGGACACATTACAGCCTCGTTTCTCCACAACCTTGCTGTTTCTAGTTTCTAGTTTAGCCGAGGCCTGACTGTGTCAAATCAATGTCAAATTTAAATGGTAATAGAATCTTAAATTATTCACCGTGCAGTTTAGCCCATTTGACCTATTCCCTGGCTCCAAAATGAGTGGCCCATATGAATATAGGATGGAAAGAAGGAAACGGCTCTGGTAAAATTCCAAGGTGTGGGTAGTGCCAGGATTGAATGGCTGATATAGACTAACTGTAACTTTAACATTAACTAATCTCTGTAATATAGATAAAATGCAAGTCTTCTGAATTCAATCTTTTATATTTAATGTAAAAATGTGGAGGTATATAAGGAACATAACCATTTTAAAAGGGGATGTTTATTTGGTTGGACTGTCAAAAGTACTGTTACTGAAACTGGAAGCAGTAAACGTGAGGAGTGTGACAAAATCTCAGAACATCATTTATTACATCAGGGCCCAAAGGCTCATTGGTTCCCCACAAAATCATTTATCACAATTATTACTCTGCAGCATTTGGTTTGCTCTTCAGCCTAAAGCTTTCCAAATAAACAACAAGGAGGAAGTGGCAGAGATTGGCCCAGTAATGGCAGCAAACGCAAAAGCAGATTCTGATATGTTCCAGATGTTTTATGATGGGGCATAATGGCTTGTCTTGAAACTCAGGCTGTAGCCCCAAACTATTAAACTGTCTATTTGCACCCATTTGAGAACAATGTAGTGCCCCAGAGAACACTTAACATCTATCATGTAATATGGAGGCCTGCATACCATATGTAACATCAACTTCCTCCCATTCTCCATGTTTGAAAATGACAGTGAATGGCAGTGCTAAATTGCAGTTGTCATTATTTCTACTCCCATCTGTTCTCATCACGTAATCACATCAATTGCTGGGCCTTTTAACAATAACACACAGACAACCACCTGGTCACACTGGCGCTGAAGGCATCTGGTCGTGGATAAAGTTTGACTGTTTGATCACTCGCTTGACTTGCGTCGCACGAGGCAAAACCATCAGTGATCAGCTTTTAGGTGATGTTCCATTGCCAAGTGAACAAACAACGCCAAAGCCTTTGTAATTGATCAGAAAGCTTTGACTTATTGGATCTTTGAGCCAGCTGGAGTGAAAGCCGAATGCACGTGGCTTTTTTGAACCGTACAACAGGCTGCGTCTCTTTGTTTTTTATTTGCCGTAACCTTGACAGACATTATGCATGCTTTCATGAAACCACATGCCACTCTTAATGCAGTTGGTGTGCTGTCGTGTCAATTTGCCGCTTTAAAATATATGACAAGCTATGGGAACAACAAAGCCCCCACACTTCAATCAAAAATAAAACAGTCACGCAAGCATCTACATGTCTGCTTATATGCGCAGAGGAAATATGAAAATAGAGGGCTGGGTTGTGTTTTTCTCTGCAGCCACAGTAACAATGCAGCGAATGGCCAAATGTTTGTTTTTCCCTTTGGAACATAAGATCCCTAACTCCCTACCCCCAGATTGCTCCTATGCTCATTACCTTTGCAGGATTGATTTTCTGCAAAGCACTGAGCAGACATCCCGCAGATTTTGAATTAATAAAATATTGAGGACATTAATATTCCTGACGTTCACATGTGGCTATTATTGCAGTGAAGCCCCCGACGTGCCCAGCCTGTCAGTCACTCCTCAGGGCCGCGCTACCTCTGTGCCCCGCCAGGCTGGAGGTGAACGCCGCTGACATACTTCAAGGAGCTTCCTCAAGGGCATTAAAGGGCAGGTTGTGACACGCACTCAGGCTTGTCTCTGCATTTAGGACTTCCTTGTTTTTAATGAAGCCCACGCTTCATAAAATCAACCTCCTTATATGATATTTTAGTCTTTGATTATTGCAGTTATAATGATCCGTGTCATATGTGGCAACACAGACCTTTTTGTTTTTCAGTCTAGATCAGAAATGTCGCATATCAAACGCTAAAAAATCTATAAGGGTTAGAAATGAGGAAATCTGAACATGGATTATATGTAGAAATGTAGATAATAAAGGCTTGATTGCAACAGTAGTGTTGTTATTTATTTGGGGACATTGGAACACTTCAGAACAAAAATATTAATGTTTAGGCTGATAGAATTGACTAAAAGCAACCAGAGAGAACCAGACATAAGGCAGGTTCACACATGTTCCCTTTACTTGTCCAGCGCAGTGGCTGTAGGTGGGTTCATCTGACAGTCTTTTAAACATGACAGATAAGAAAGAATAATTAATTTATCAAAGCAGACCAGGCTTTAATCCCTGGTGTCCTGGTGATAAGGGAAGGTTTCTTCTCCACTGATCCCCCTGCCGATATGGGGCTTTTTCTTTGGCGGTTTCCCGTTAATAAGCCTGTCAAAGAGGCACACGACTCTGGGCTGCGTCCCGTTGCAGGTTATCTGCCTGCCGCACGTTCCCATCTCTTTCCTGACAGCCGACAGCGTGCAGGTCGCTGGGCCTTTGAAACCCAGGGAGAGTCGGGACTGTGGGCATCTCTCGGCGGCGGCCCTGTCATTTAAACCGGCTAATTCAAACATCAGGTGGCTACCAGCACACAGGAGACACACAAGAAGGCAGCACATATCCACCGTCTCAAAAAAAAAAAAAAACTGGACAGACCACACTCTCACCAGCAGCTTATCTTTAATAATTCTCTTTTAAGACCAATAAAAAATGCAGACATTTCTCTAGCTTTTGCTTCACACCTGTCAGTTCATTTGTGGATTTTTTTCTTGATGTAACTGGGCGGATAATTGATGTTTTGACAGGAAATATGGTAATAATCTGGTACACAATAGTTTTGGAAAGATTTGCTCAAAGAAAGCTTCAATTTGAATAAGAAATATTAGGCAGGTCTACCCAATGTTGGTTCACTTAATTTTTATCCATTTAGTTTTTTATTAAGTATTAACAATGTCAGATCAGTAAAATCTCATTGGTTGCATATTAACGTGTTTTTGAGTTATTTCAGCTTTGTCTACTGTGAGTGCACCACAGCCCCAGCTTTTAACGTACCTGTTGTTTTCCTGAACGAGGTGCAGTGGACTTGAACCAGCTCTACTACCTTATACTTAAAGCTCACTCATATTCTCTTGACCAGAAACAGGCATCACCCCTAAGCCTTAACTTTTATTTGTACAGATAAACTCTTTGTCCTCTACTTAAATGAGATTAAGAGTAATCCTTTCTATTCTGGCAGACTCTCCCTTACACACTGTACACTCCATTACAGATGCAACAATGATAGTGACCATTTTAGTTATTAATTTGAAGGCAGAGTGTTGCAGACATTAAGTGAGGAGGACAATGTGTATCTCAGGGGAGCAGCAGAGTGTGCACGGTGGCCTTCACTAGTTTGCTCTTTCATCATTTCTATAGCCTCACCTATTTTCTGTGCAGACTGCATGCATTACCATATTTTATGCGGGCTGTGAGAAGCATAAAGCAGGTTGCACTGCCACAGAGAATCTGCTTGTATTACCGAGCATAAGACCATCATAAACCAAACTATCCACTTTGACCATAGCTATGATTCTTAAATCTATGGAGCACTTTTGCTACTACTACATTATTGATTTTGTGTGTAGAGCTCCTCTTAAATCTTTGAACCAGTAGAACACTTTACACACAACAATCAAGTCAAGGTCAGCTCTGAATGACTCACTAGTGTCCTCTCTCTGCCAGTCTGTCTCTGTCTATTTGTCTGTCTTCTGGCTAACTGGAGCGCTTCAGCCTTTTCGATCTGTCCAGCCCCGAAAGGAAAAAAAAAAAACATTTAGCCAATGCTGCCTCTTATCTGTCTGGCTCTTCTAATCTCCTGTGAGCTGCAGGAGTGGAGGCAGACGGGCTGTCATTGTCCAGGGATGTGAACCTGCAACCTTTTCAATTTCACCCTGCGCTTCAAAGCCCTTCCGCCTGGACGATCTCACGTCCTGGACAAAGGTGCCATTTGCTTTTCATTTCCTCCCTGATAAGAAAGGAGAAAAAGTATTGTATATTGTAATGCTCCCTCACCTTTGTGACATCAGCAAAATTGAGGTGCAGGCAAAAGATCAATACAAATTAAAAGTAAATACAAAGGAGAAATATGTTACCATGTTTGGAGATCTATTTGCTTTTTTTGACTTCTTTTAGGCGCCTTGCTTTGTTTGTTCAAGTGGTGTAGGGAAGGATGAGCAGAGAATTAGAACGTTTAAAAGAACAGAACTCCATCTGATATCTTTCAAGTGTAATTATATTTCAGGTGAGGATAATTCAGTAACACGGCTGCTACTGGTGGCGAAAAATTATTTTTTGTGTGCTCTCAAATTTCAACCTCCTCATCTGGCTTTATACAGCAGCTGGTGCTGTCTGTAAACTGTAATACCATCTCCCTTCTATAGTGGACTGACTGCAGTCCCAGCTGTGCTGCTGTGTGCTGAACGAACACACATTGCTTTGATAGTTCCATCAAAGTTTTACCTCATATTTATTGGAAAATCTGTTAACTTCCCAACTGGACTTTTTACTTTGCACCATTTTTACTTTTTACTGTCCATTTGGTGTGTTCCTGCTATGGGTGCAAAAGCTGCAAAGTTATATTTGATCATTAGAGTTGCAATCTACACAACATTAGGCAAATGACATCTGGCTGGCAGCATGTTCCGGTGTCTAAGCACACCTCTCAGAATGGCAGGTGGCCTTGCATCCATCACACCAGCACTGCCCTGACAGAAAAAGGAAAATGCTTGTATTTCAACATACTGTTTTTCGAACTATATGCCTTTCCCTTAGAATACATTTTTAATGTTGCATCTATTTACAGGCTGCAAGTAGAAAAACACCGGCATTTTGGTGTAAATGTAAAAGTTGTTGCTGTAGAATTGTTCAATCTACAAAAGCCTTGGAGTATTTGCATAATCTTTTGTGCTGTTAGACTATATGAACCTTGCTTTTCACAAAAGACCGGAGTGTGCAGTTTTCAGGCGGTATAGTGGTATTCTAATGGAGGTTTATCACAGCTTAGTAAAAGGTGAGAGATGACTGAAGCATTAGCACAACAATCTGACACGCAGATTTCAAAAGTAGTTATGATTCTTATTATTTATTTAATCCTTTAAAATCTGAAACTGAGAAATGCATACGGTTCTGAACATGTGCAATTGTCGTGTCTCTCCACCTGCACAATAACGGATAATGCTGTATGTTTTTGTCTAGTTGTCATTATTGAATGTTTGACTAAATTGAGAATCTCATATCAGCAGGAATTCATCAGCACAATGGTGGTTGTCAAATGTGCAGTCAATACAAAGAGGTACCTTGAGTTTGTAAAAAAACAAACATATTTACCACTACCAGAATTATTCAGGAATCAAATGTGACTTTGGTGTCAGGACAATTTCTGGAGATCCGGCCCGCTGTTAGACATCCCATCTGTGCTCCTGTCCTGGCCCATGGACCCACCCTGCCTGATATTATTATGTACTACATTCATTTTAATGTTTTGGACACTTCTGCTTGTCAGTCCTGGGACTGGATCCCTCCTTCTGTGGTTCTCCCTAGTTTCTCTTTTGTTCCCATGGCTGGGTTTGTTTGAGTTTTTCCTTTCCTTGATGGAGGGTCTAAGGACAGAAGGTATTCTTGTACAGTCTGTTTGTCTATTTGCTGTAAAGCCCTTTGAGCCAACTCACTGCTGTTGTGATGTTGGGCTATGTTAAATAAAACTGAATTGAATCTATGTCCCATTCACTACCCAAGCCTGCCTTTTTCCTAATAAATCTGATCATACAACCTGGAGCTACAGCAAACCTGCTCCTACACAATAACCAGCCATCACCGGTCACCAAACATATTCATCAGTAGCTTATCTGTTTTACACATTCCACTAAACATACCCCGGAAACACACACATAGCCACAATAAGTGGACAATAACAATCCAGCTGCCCTCAGAGAGACTATGGCATTTCAGTGTTATTACTTGTGTATGTCTGAGCGGAGCCACGGGATTACCATCAGCACAAATTAAAAACAAAGAAAGGATGTGGAGGGAAACGGAAGCCAACATTTTGGATCCATTATGCTTTGATTTATGGCTCACTGATCCATAGCTGGTTGGGTCAGTGAGCTAGTGAGCGTGCATTCTAGCAGCCAACTCACCTGCCAGTCAATAACCTATTTAATTTAATGTCACAGCCTATACAGGCAAAGCATATTGACATGCTGCAGAAGAGGCCCCCAGCTGCAAGTGCCAGATAAACTGCATTGGAAAAATTCAATCTTCCTTTCACTGATGCCCCTGAGTTCTGATAAATTATTAAAGTTCACCCCTAATAACAGAGAGGACAAAGTTACTGTTGAGGAGCTAATATTGGTAATTTTTTAGGGTCTGTTGCAAAGACACTGTTCCTGTGTCCTATTTGTAGACAAGCTATTCTCTAAGGTGACACAGCCACTAACTGGCCTTTATGAATCTTTCAGAGGAACAGAAGAAAGATGGTATTTCAGCATTTAATAACAGCTCATTCCTCAGGTGTATTTCTGCGTCTATAGATCATACTGGTGACTGACACTCAGATATGAAAAAGAATATGAAAAATGATGGTACATGTACGTACATTTGACAAGTCAGAAAAGTCCCGACTACAAATAAAAGATAAAAAAAGAATGTTGCATAAAGCCACTGTTGCATCCTCAAAGAGTTTGCACTTTGGATGACATCTGAAGGTGACTTCCTCTAGAAGTCTACATTTTTGATGCTTGTGTCTTGTCGCAGTCAATAAGCCATTTAATCTGGCTGCTGAGCCGAGTCGATGCGGCCGATGTCGTGTCTGGAGCTTATAGTAGACAAGACGAGGGCTTCTGCCCGGCCCTGATAAACCATTCATTTCCGTGAGCTCTTTTGTCTCCCATTTCCTTCAGAGAAAAGAGCTCTTGGCCTGTTTCAATCACAGGGCCTGTCTTTAATGAGCAGCTTTAATCCCTGGTAGTGAGGGCAGCTTGCCTTTCAGCCCCATGCACAAAAATGTACAAGATTAGAGGCTCACTGGCATTTTTGTCTTCATGTTCTAATTTATGAACACAGAGTATGTAAGGAATCCCATTCAAAACATTGTGTTCTTAAGATGACTTCCATTTACTGTTTTGTTTACTGTATAATCTACCTAAGGCCCTAGAGCACTCCAGCTTTTGTAATCACTATTCAAAACATCAAATAATAAATAATTACATTTCAGATCTGTTCTATGTGTGCAGGGAGATTATTATTTCATTTCTTTAATTAGTCGCAAATTCAGTATTCTGTAATACGTAATTAAATTAATACTATCTTTTTTCTTGTTTCTGTATTTATTATTATATTAAACTCTGTTGCTGCACTTTAGGGGTGGGTGTGTGACCAGATTTTGTGCTAAATGTGGTTAAAGTGTATAATTTGATTCAAATATACACATTTTAAATTGTGAATAATCTTGAAGACCAACCCTAAAGACTCGTGTTAAAGTCTAAAGTCTCAAAGCAGGTCTTCTTTTGGGAAACGTTTCATTTCTCTGACACAAAAACATTGTATTATTTCTTTGTCGTACCTGTGGAGGGAAAGAGTGACTTTTAATGATGATGAATAAAACAGGGGTAAGCCATCCTTAAAAGAAGGGACACCTGTTTGGATCTGCCACTTTACTTCTCCATGTATCCCTTCTGCTCACAGGTGAAAGGAATAGTCTCAAAATTGAAAATTCACAAAAGCGCTTCTCCCAAAACGTTTAATCTCCTCTGTGATTCAGCCTTCAGAGCAACAACTCCTTCACTCATCACTTTAATAAACTCTTAATGTCAAAATCTGTGATTAATACCATAAACTGTATGCTTGTTTTATGAGAAGCTATGAAGGGAAACAATTCTCTTCCCAAACTTTTTGTGAGATAGACCATTAATGTTCCAGCAGCTGAGCAAACTTTGAAACCAGAATAAATTTACATGTCATTATAGCAGAGTGACAGAAAATGGGTTATAATTACAGCAGAGATAGTTGGAAAAGATTTTTTAAAATTGGAAGTTTGGGAAGATGTCTCCTAAAATTGGTATCCTCCTTATATTTGACTTTATCTACATTAATCTGTTCAAATTGTCATAAATGTATGTAATACATTGTGATACTATAAAGTAAAAAAGAATACAATGGTGAAATAATATGAATTATAACTTTTTTGGAAAGCTGCACAGTCAGGCCGTATACAGTTGAAGATAAAAGTCAAATCAAATCCATTGTGAGTTCAGTAGAAGTCGTGAGTGGGGTGTTGTTGGGTAGACAGTGGGACGCCTCACGGGCTCCTCAGGACCCGGCCACACAAGATCTCGCTAAATGCGCTCAGACAGATGAGTCCCGCCTCGGAGCGCTGCCTCCCAAGGGCACACTGACATTTTCTGGGGACAATATGGGACTGCAGTGACATAGAAAACGTTTTCCTCCCCCTCCACACTGCGCAGTTCCCCATCCCTCCCTCTGCTATCAGCTAATTTCCCTGCTTTTGAGTGCTGCTCTGTCTTTGCATTTTCAATTTATTACAGGTCAAAAGACTTGACAAAGTTCCAAAACGGCTGGTGGTGTACAGAGAATGAAAGAGAGGAATTAATGGCTAGGTTTAAATAATCAATTTGACAGATATACTGTATAGCACATTTTCCTTGGGATTTGTTCTATTTGTGTTGCGTGTAAACACAGGGGCTAAGTCATATACAACTTCACTTGATACTGTCACCCCAGTTCATCTTTTGTTATGTACAATATATATAATTTATAAACCCGTAAAGACACCCAAAGGAACAAAAACAACTACTTATTCTTCTAGAAATTGAGAAAAGTTTAAAGAGAAAATAACACATAATGTAGATTGGCAGATATACTACTTTCTGTGAAGGAAATGATAATACTGCATATTTCTGCAATCTTTTTAATAGTTCAATGGCTAGTTTTGTGTCCCTTTCTGAATTTAAATGATAAACATTTCAGGTGAAACCGACAGCACAATTTCTCTTCATTTACCTTTTTTGTAGAAATAAGTTATAGGCATCTCTTAAAAGCTGCATACATTATCCCTAATTTTTTTCTATCTGTACCCAAATTTGTTGTATAGTAGTGTATAGTGAGACACTTAACAGCAGCTGTTCAACAGTGTCCCCACATGTATTTACTGTTGCACTGTTCTGTCATCCGTTTGAGTCAGACTCCACATCTGTCACAGTGGATCGGTACACTGGTCTGTATGACAGATGAGTCCTTCCCTCTCGGCGGCCACTCTCTCCGGGGAGGTGCAAATTTCTGAGCATTCAAGCATTAGCAATTGTGCGTAGCACCTTGATGAGAGACAGGCCCTTGCTACTTGATTGACTGGCAAGCTAACATGACGCGATGGCCACGAACACCACAGGCGCAAGAACATAAAGACCGCAGGCGTACAGGGCTGTAGTCGGCACCAAGAACACGCTTGAGCACACCGAGCCAATCACTGCACATTAGGAGCTCATCGTTCTCCCGCTTGCCTGCACTAAATAAAGTGATGAGCTGATATCTATCGCTGATCTCATTAGGCACGTCACAACGAAGGGGACAGGTTGCCACTGAAGTTTACTCAAACACCCTTCATCATGATAACAGACATTTCATTGTCTACAAAAAAGGAAAACTGTTGGGTCAGAGACAATTATCTTTCAAGGGACAGGGAGAATTTGGGTTAAAAGGCATCCAGTCATGTGAATCTAGTAATTTGCTTTTGGCTGAGACCTACAGTGGTCCTGTGGCGGCATCCTGCCGGCAGACCTTCAGACTGCGAGAAGACATCTCAGTGGAGGGCTGTCTGTCACACAGGAACTGTAAAGCATTCGTCTTTGATTGCTCCATTTTTCTGGGTTGGGTTCCACTGTGGGTGGCTAACAGGCTCAGTTCAAGACTGCCTTTTTGTCTGTCCTCCCCAGTGAGGACAAGGATATCTCCTGCTGGCTCAGCGGGAAACTGATTGGGCATGGGACGGTACATCTCGCTGGGAGTGAGAGAGGATGGACCTAGTGGCCCTGCTGTTTGTTTAAGAACAGGAAGCCATGTGGAAAGGCCTAATGTCTTAATTGGTGTGAGTGGCAGCGGACGGTTTCTGACGAGGCTCATTAATCAGAGCAGAGTGAAAAGGCCGAAGGCTCTGAGAGCGAGAAGCGGAGTGAGACCAGTGCTGTGTGCCAACAAGGTCCCTCAGTCACATTGTGCTCCTGCCTCTAACCATTTCAAGACACCCACTGACACCCTCACAGCTGTGTCTGTCACTTTCGACCACTCAACAACAGAGTGCACCAAGACCATGGCAACAATAATTAGACTCCATTGACACCCCCGCAGACAAACCCTCCCTATATGCACAACATCAATACTTTTGTGCTGAAAACACCTGTAAACACACACTAAAACACAGGTCTTTGTTGTACACAATGTCTCACTTTGACTACCATCACAGTTTGTCATGTCCAACATGGACTGTGCTTTTTGGGGCCATTTCAAGCTCTTGCACACATTCCCAAGAGAAAGCTTCTCGAGGCAGTTATATCAACCACAACATCATACATGTGCATGCAGAGATCCTTTAGACCGGTCCATCAGACAGCAGCCTTTGTGAAGGGAGAATGTTCATCTCAAGTAAAGAAATGCTAGTTTCTGCACTCTGTTCCTGGGGTTTCCTTTGAGCATGCCCCAGTCTTGTCCAGGTCACTTCACCTAATAGAGTACAATTAAAGCCCTGAGGCTCTGGACACAAACACTCATGTCTGAGGACACGCTTTGTTTTACACTGTTCTTTTGCTGTGTCTGCCCCAGGCTGGACACAAGTCACTTAACTGCCTCTTAGGTTGCCATTTTCTCTGGCCATTCATGGGTGTTCCATTAATGCAGTGCTAGCACTTTATGTCTGTGTCACTGCATTTGTTGGCTGCCCTCTTTTAGTGGCCTCCATTTTCTCTTGACATTACAACCAGTTGAAACATGATGCTGATTGACATGTACTGTGGCTTATAAAATTTTATTTTGTTGTGTTTTTGTCCAGCTAAAAAGTATTTTTTTTTGTCTTTACACTAGCTGTTGCTACTTTGAGCCAATATTCGAAGAAGAGATAATTAACAGATAAAAACAGATAAACACCATTTTCAAAAACTGAGGTTTTTAATTTATTCTTTGTATAGCATTGTTTTCAAAGCGCAAATTCATTTAATTGGTAAAAGCCACACAACTTTGGTTTGACTAATATCTGCTCTGAGTTATCTGCTTTTGCAAATTAACACTTCATTTGTCTAAACTTTTTTTTATAAATTGTTTTAATTACAGCTTCCTGTGGTTACCACATGGCTCTGTTGTCCTAAAAGACCAAAGAGTGCCAAAGAACACTCCTAAGTTCAGGCTATTTTCTTTAAGAATGATTGTTCTGAGCCTGATTCCTGGTAACACTGTCTCGACTGTTCTGCTGTGAGACATCTTCACTGTGTGTGCCACCTACACACACAAGCCCACACTTTGCCTGGTGGGCACGGTTTTAATCAACTGTCCGCCCACCCAAACTCATCATCTTAATTGTCCCTTCTGTTGATGAGAAATTCAATAAAAGTGACAAAGACCATTTTGAATTGCTTTTGAATAGATTGCCGTGTGTGGCTGTCTACATGCATGACAGATATGAAAATTGATTCACAGCAATAAAGTGTAGAGCATTTTCTGAACATCATCATGTAAAAGAAAATACAACACAGAATACAGAATATAACATAGCAAACATGTTTCTTCGTATTTGTGTATGTAAAAGTAGTTTTATGAATTTGACCCAGGAAAATTAATAAAAAAATTCTCACTCTGGCTCTGCTCTTTATTTAGTCCATTTGACCTTGCTTCATCTGTACAAGCTGACATGTTGCTTTTCCTACACCTGCACCTTAGGGAGGTAACCTTATCACAATAAAGAAAGCAGTCCTCAAGAAATGTTCAAGTAGGGATACATGGCATTGTTGATTTATTGATTTTGAAGTTCAGTGTTATTCCTAAAGTTCTGTGAAAAAATCATGAAAGCATAAAACCCAGGTGACTACTTTTTTCTATAAAACTGTATTGATCCAGAGAGTGGCTCTTTTCCAGACAGCAATCAAGCTGTTGCAATAGTTGGTTCCCATTTCCTCTTATGTCCTGGGCTACATTGATTTTATGAAAGCTCATAAGGCAGTCATTGTCTTCTTGAATGTTTTGGAAAAATACCAGAATATTTTGAGGACTGACATTTTTGTCACTGTCCTGACTCATGCTTTGATCTGTGCTTTTCCCTTAAGACAAAAAAGTGTCATGAGGTTGAATTGATTGTACACTGTGTATTGATAGACACTATGTCATGTTTTGTGCAGCTGCATATAGTTAACTTTGGGAATGAAAACAACACATCCAATTATTTTTTCTTTTTCTCACAGTTTATGGCTTCTTGTGCAGATGTCTTCACTCTTCCTCTTGTTTATTGTCATACGTTTCCTTTAATATCAAATATGCCCAATGTTGGTTGGAAAATAGCCTTTTATAATTATGTGCTAGCATGTTGGTCCATAAAAAGTAAAGATGACTTTAACGCCTCTTCCTGCATGATATTAGCACTCTGCTTTTAATAAAACATGACCTCAAGTGTTATCTTTACATAAGTGCTGAAGTTCTTTATATTTATTATAAACAAGGACTACAACTAAGTTTGAAATGAACAAATACTTCTTATATATTATATCACTTTTACTGTTAAGTCTGGGTTAGTGGTTCCGGTCAGGGATTTACAACAACAAAAACTCATCTTAATAGGAACTTAGGGTTGTTTCTCAGTTGTAGTTCTACTATACAGTGCCATATTACTCCAGTGGCTTGAGAAAATGAAGAACAGCAACAAAGTAACTAACTGTATCTTCATTAATTATAGCCTGGGCGTCTGTAGTGCGTCTCACAGCACGGGGTTAATGTAGAAAAGGATGTGTCGCCCGGGGAGGCTGATGTCTGATGCCAATGAGTTCCACACACCCATAACATCCCACTGTGCCACCCACGTCCCGGCTCCTGCTCCCCATGTTAGGATAAGTGCTTACACAACTTTACCAAACACCAGGCGAGTGTTAACATGAAATATTAATTTTCCAATTCAAGAGTGGAACACCTCCTACTGACACAACGAAAGAAGCACAGTTGGACTAATGCTATCATTCACTTCAAAAAGCTTGGATTTACTGAGATTTGACAGAGTCATGGGATTAAACCGTTATTGTAAATGATATAATAATGATATCTCTTAATACGTTACAAAACATGACATTATTACAATGACTAAATTTTGAAATATCTGTTTACTGTGATGTTGATGTCTGTGTGCTTGTAATTGTGCTCAGGCATCTGGCGCTCTGTTCAGATGCAACTCCCGCGTCACACCTGGGAAATACATTCTGTTATTGCTTTGGATAAATAAATAAATTCAATTACCTTCTATATGCATCAAATTTCAGGCCTCTTACAGCTTTGCTTATTTCAAAATGATTCATGCTGCAATGGGGAGAGGTAACTAAAACATGACCAAGTCTTATTGACATTAAAGGAGATGTTATCAGACGGCTGCCTTTAACTCACACAGAAGAAGTTATCCCCCTGTCCATGAGCTGTGCAGAAGTTTCTAATTTCAGCTGGGTTTATTGAGGCATCGGATTGCACCTGCCGTGGGCACACACTCGGATGGCCTTTCAGACCTGAACTTTCTGTCTCAATCAGGGGAAATGATTGCCTGGCTGCCTGCTATACCTCGTCGTCCTGTAATTACACTTACTTCCATTTAGAAACACGTGCCCAGCAGCGCAGCTTGGGATGAGGCAGACTGTGGGATGGGGGTAGTGGGTACACAATGGGAATGTGATTCTTCAATCTTCATCTAAAAAAGAACACACAGAAGTAGGTTGGTCATCTGAAACCTATTGTAAGGCAAGGCTACTGCTATTTTACTTTACTTCAAGAAAGGGTTTTTCCAGACGTTTAACAGGTAACAACCTAAAAGATCATAATGTTAATATCCTTAATTTATTGAATTCACAATAATACTCAATTATATAATCCTGCAGACATGGATAACAACCTAGCCTTAAAGACATAGACTATAAGTACCGGGCTTCCAGTTTGTTGAAGTTTAATGACGTTTAAAGATTAAAAAGGTGTGAAGAAATGCTTAAAAAAATATAAAGAGTTGTTTATTTTTATTTACTGTGCCTTGCGAAAGTATTCGGCCCCCTTGAACTTTGAAACTGATAGAGACATACCCCAAGCGACTTACAGCTGTAATCGCAGCAAAAGGTGGCGCTACAAAGTATTAAGTTAAGGGGGCTGAATAATTTTGCACGCCCAAATTTTCAGTTTTTTATTTGTTAAAAAAGTTTGACATATCCAATAAATTTTGTTCCACTTCATGATTGTGTCCCACTTGTTGTTGATTCTTCACAAAAAATTACAGTTTCATATCTTTATGTTTAAAGCCTGAAACGTGGCAAAAGGTCGCAAAGTTCAAGGGGGCCGAATACTTTCGCAAGGCACTGTATTTTCAGTATGCACAGTGAGTAACATCAGACCTCCAGACTTCCTTCATAAACTGTGTGCAAGTGTAAACAGACAAATTGAGGCTGGGTGGGTGGTTGATACATTTGATTAAGACTTTCCTTCAGTTGAATCTCACATTTTGTAAATTACATTTACATTTAGTCATTTAGCTGATGCTTTTATCCAAAGCGACTTACATTAAGGTTCCATTCATTCATTCTACCACTGAGCCACTGCTCCCCCAAATTAATTCAAATAAACAAAATGTTGTATTTTTAAAAGCATTTTGTCCCGATACTTTAAACCTGCTGAAATCTTTGCAGTATATCTTCAGATTTGTTTGCACCTTTTTAAAATTATGATAATGGGACACAAAAGTAGAAGAAGAAGAAGAAAGTTTATTTATATAGCACCTTTCACGGACATAGTCACAAAGTGCTTCACGTGCAGCCATTATTCAGGCGCTGTGGTCTTCAGGAAAATGAAATAGAGCATTTTACAAACATAACAACAGTAGCTGTTACAACATAACATACGAAGTCGCAACTACAGTTGCCGTTACAACATACATAGACATACTTTACACATCACAGTATCAGGATAACAGCACACGCGGTCACGTGATGGAATTTTTCAGTGGCTTACGAGGGGGAGGGGGGAGTAGAGGAGAGAGTCAGACAGATGAAGTGGCAGGCGGGATGTGATAGTAGTGGTAGGAGGCCTTGAGGTGTATAACGGAACTTTGTTTGAGAGTTCCTAGGCTTTGGCCTTGACAGGGAGTACCACTAAGATAAGATAAGACCCAGCTGCTAGCCAGACTTCGAATCGAGAGAAGGGACTAGGGCAGAGGTAAAGGAGACAGAAATTGTAATTTATCCATTTTAATCTTCGGTATTTTGTCCGGATCGTAGTCAATCAGTTCTGGTTCTTTAGCATCAGGTGCGTGCGTCCGATTCGTGAAGTAGCTTTGATGTTTCATCCAGTTTCGTAGTCAGCCCTGTAGTACTGCGTAGCAGCTCACAGGTCTGATTCTCGATCAAATCCACTCTTTCAAAAAAGCCACATAAACAGACATTACAAAACAAAAAGATAGAAAGACCAACTAACTACACATTAAAGGCTGTACATTGATTATTTCAAACTGTAGATGTATTTATTCATGGCATACTCATAAGTGTTTTTTTATTTTCACTCTCAATCATTGTGTAAAGTCTGAGTTTTCCAACAGCTGCATTTCATCACAAATTTGTCTCACTTTTACAAATGATTTGTTGAGTAGACTGATGGTACAATAGGCTGCGTCGCCATCTGCTGAGACATGAAATAGTCCTGTTCATTTGTGTTATCTCTGTTTTGATGAGACCAACTCACATCAGTATCATGGAGATGTCCTTCCACACTTAAGTTTGGTTTTGTGAGGCAGTAGCTCAATCCATCTGGGCTATTTTTCCTTTAGCTGTGTGGACACTTGAGGTGCCTCAGGTCTCCATGTTGGGCTTCTTACTTAAGTCAGCACACAATTAGCCTGCTCTGTCAGTGAGAAAGAAAAAAAGGAACACTTAAACACAAACAACACATTCAGCTGCAACTCTTTAACAAACAAAACCCGGGTCATAAGTGACGCACCACAGCTGAAAGCCTTGACAATGGCTAATTTATGTGTCATGTCCACGAAAATAGACTTCAATTAGAAAGTAATTTTCTACAAATGTCACTGCCCTATTTTCCTTGCTTTCAACAGTGATTCATCCACAACAGTGCTATGTATTAGGTGCATTATCACTGCCTCCCATGGCTGTTGATCACAAACAAAAGCATACAGGTCGAGAAGACAGCAAAAGAGAAATTTAGGGCAATGGTTATGTATTGCTTTGTGATGATGGGTCATTTTGGTGAATGGGAGTTGATATGGAGTGGGTTTCTTTAGGAAGTGCAAAATGGCCATCAAAGCTATGGGCCAGGAAATAAAAAAGCTTCAGCCTGCAGCCCTTACTGGAAGTAACAAGAAATTGAATGATGACCTGCGGAAGAAGTAAATGTTTAAAGAGTAAAAAGAGTAAAAATGTGTAGACGCCAGAAGTTTTTGTCCTGCTTGTCAATAATTGGATTGACTTCCTAAGGTAGCCATATTACATTTCAGTGAGATATAAAGGAAAAGTCAACCTGCATGCACTGTAATGAGCTTTTTGATTAAGAATGAAAATCTGCTGGAGGGGAAAAAAAGTCTTGTGATAGAGTAATTTCTCTGGTGTCACATTGCTACGCCTGCCTGCCTACGTCGCGCATTAAACAGCTGCTGGAGCCGGAACACTCTTCTCTTTCTTCAGCTTAGTCGGCCCAAGCCAAAAAAAAAAGGCACTTCTGTTCAACGTTTGTGCATCTGTGAGCATTGTTATATAAATGAGACAGTTGGATAGCTGTTATTTATCATTTGAATGTTTCTATTAGTGCTAGACTTATTCATGTTTACTCTCATCGAGGAAATGGACTCAAAGAGAGGAAGCTATTGTTCCAGGGGGGGTGTGTCCCTCTGTCACTTTGTGGATAAGGTCTCTGCCATCAGCCTTGTGGTTAGCACACTCTTTTTGTCACACTTCAGCTTGTTATCTATTGCCTCCCCCTCTTTCTATTTCCCTTGCAGTGCCTTTGTGTGGATGTGTGCTTGTTGGGCTGCCTCCACCGCACGTTTGTCCAATGCAAGGAGTTCATTAGTCTTCTTCTCGCTTCATTACAGCCTAAAGATGAGCTGTCATCACCAGTGACGACCATGCATTAATGTTCTGTCCTTCTTCCACTGTGACTAGACTCCCCAGTGCACCACATTATGGGTGACAGTGGTCCTGGTGGCGGTGTGTGGTATTCATGGGGAACAATTTATTGGCTTTTACATGTATAGTGGTTGTACCGAAATTTCCAACCTTTTTTTTTTATTCCTGCAAAGATACATAGTTTACGTCACTCTGCCTCTAGCTAACATCTTTGTCGGTTGTCTTGGTTTCTCACAACAGTGAAAAGTGTCTTACACCGTCTCTTTCTCTCGAGGCTCACTCTAGTCCAACAGCATAGTTCTAGACCACTGGTGTTAAGTTTAGTAAACGTGCCCCTTGATCTAAAGGTGTTTCACTTTCTAGTTTGTGGATTGTACCACATGTGATGTTATACAGAGCTGTAACAGTAGACCGCCATGTGGACTAAAAAGCATAGAAATTGTGTAGGTTTCAACTGTGTCAATTGCATCAGTTTAAACGGCAGGGGCGGCAGTAGCTCAGTGGTAGAGCGGCCGTCCTTCAACCGGAAGGTAGTAGGATCGATTCCCGCTCTCCCCACAGTTCATACTGTCGTTGTGTCCTTGGGCAAGACACTTAACCCACCTTGCCTCCAGTGACTGTAACACTGGTAATGTAATGTAAGTCGCTTTGGATAAAAGCGTCTGCTAAATGAATAAATGTAAAATGTAAATGTTAAACTTGCACAATGTGCCAGAGCAACTGGTAAGGTCTTGAAGATGATTTTGCCCAGGAAATAAAAAACGTATTCCCTTTAATTGGACAATGTATATATTTATATTTGATGAAACCAGAGCACTGTGGGCTCAGTAGTTAGAGTCTCTTCTGTCCATGTAAACTCGTACAGTAACAGAGGTCCAGTTCAATCGAGCTATAAGCAGTGGCTCAGCGGTCGTCCTACAACCAGAAGGTTGATAGTTCGATTCCCGCTCTCCTCCACAGATCATACTGTCATTGTGTTCTTGGGCAAGACACTTAACCCTCCTTGCCTCCAGTGTCTGTGGCACTGGTGTGTGAATGTGTGAATGTGTGAGAATGTTTGGTGAACGTATTTGGTAATGGCCGGAGAGTCCGTAGGCGCGGCATGGCTGCCACATCTCTGTCAGTCTGCCCCGCCCTGGGCTCTGGGCAGCTAGGGCAGCTGTGGCTACAGATGTAGCTTACCACCACCAGTGTGTGACTGTGGAGTGACTTAATAATTGATATGTAAATCGTATTTGCGTCCCCGGAAAAGCACTATATAAAATTGATGTAATAATATCTACTGAGCTCTTGCATGTTAACGTGACAATGGACAATAATCTCATCTCATTTTTAATTTTTTTTTTGTAATGTGTTACTGATTTGGGAGCTATCTGTTACGCATTTTTTATTTGACACAGAAGGCGAAAGGCACATGGTGGTATGGCTCCACACTTTCTTTTTCTGGCTGAAAATAATATCAGATCTACAAAATGGTGGTGGTGCCTTGTCTTTTTACCTCATGTTAGTCTGCATTGGCTCACCCATCTGCCAGCTGCTTATAAGAGCCCCTAGAAGACCTTGACCAATAAGTCTAATGGACATGTTGGGGATACGTTTGTATTTGTGGCTCTTTCGATATTTTTTAGGACATCTTATTTGTAAAGCTCCTGAAGCAGAAACACAATTCCTCCGCCTGTAAAAAGATCTGAGCAAATCAAGTGTTAGAGGGATGTGAAAGACAGACAAAGGACAGTTGCCTCTAATTACATGGTGATTTTGTTGGTGGTGTTGTGTATTTCTTCCTTAACAAGCTCCAGGCTGCTGCTAGACTTCCATACCCATGTTTTAAGGCCTCGCTGCGGCTGCATGTAGAGATAATCAGCCTCTATTCACTCGAGGATCAGACAGGTTTGTTACCTGGAATCTTTAGTGCCCCATCACTGCCACGTGAACGACAGGCAGTGCCACGAATGGCGCAGGGTGACACAGATGAGCCATTCAGTTGTCGACAGCATTACCGCTCACATGAAGTGGTTTTCTTTTAAATGGGTGCATGAGTCACCCGGGCTACAGAGTCGTCTTGAGAAGCACAGGATGAACTTCTTTACTGAGCTGAGGAGTTTTTGACAAGTCGCTGGGTGAAGGCCATTGAGGAACATCACACCCTCAGCATGAATATATTAGTCGGCGTAGAGTGTGGATTTATAAAAAAAAAAAAAAAAACTGTATTGCTAAATCACATAAGATCATTTGATTCCGTCTTATTCTCTAGCATCACTAATACCTTCCTTGGGCTTTAGGAGACTGTGCAGGATTTTGCCTTCTTAATAGATGCACTTTGTAAAATGAAAAGCATTGGTTCAAAAATATGTTTTCTGTAACGGCGGAGTCAGGACCCAAATGCACGACACCAGGCTAAAGGTAAGATGCGTAATCTTTAATGACACAAAAGTAGCAAACACAGGAGTTGTGGATTAACTGGACGCATTCGGTCGGACCTGAAGTATGGCTGGCAACACACGGCGACAAACAAACTGGTACAGGAGGTAAGGACAGAAGACTCAGGACCCGGTAACAGTTAACCAAACCAGGTAGTAGAATCCAGAAACTGGATCGGTTTAGCAGGGAACAGGTGACAGTCACAGAGTAGCAGGAACAGGTAACTGGATCGGTTTAGCAGGAACAGGAACAGGCAGCAGGTACTTGGATTGGTTTAGCAGGAACATGTTAGCAGGCTCAACTACTGCTGGCTGTGTTCGTTTGGAGTCAGTAGAACAATCTGGCTACAAGAGTTGCGTGTTGGTTGCTTATATATCTGACTGATTGTAATGGACGGCAGGTGTGCAGCCCAGGAGTGGCTGGTTGCTCAGGTGATCTAACGAGCAGCCATGACAGTTTTCCGTAGCGTATGATCACATGAAATAACACAGTTTGAATTTGTCTAGTTTGGAAAAGTAGACCTTTAAAGTTCCATAGCATCCATCAGAAATTCCATTACTTCTGCCTTTCTGCCCCGAGCGGACAAACTGAGCACTGATGGGGCACACTCATATTTCTTTTGAGCATGCATTCTTTCGTGAAGGTTTGGAAACTAAATTGCTTTAGTAAAGCCCTTCTTTGTTCATTCATAGATAACTATATTGAGACGATTATGAAAGGCAGAACTGTTTCTCTGCGCAGTAGCTCAGTGGCAGAGCGGTCGTCCTTCAACTGTTAGGTAGGCGGTTCGATTCCTGCTCTCCCCACATTTTGTACTGTTGTTGTGTCCTTGGGCAAGACACTTAACCTACCTTGCCTCCAGTGGTGTTCCAGCTGTAACACTGGTGAATAGAAGTTTCATGTAAGTCGCTTTGGATAAAAGCATTTACTAAATGTAAATGTACATCTATTGATGGTAATTGTGCCCACTTGTAGTAGCTGAATTTTAAAGCACAAATTTTGTCATGAACTCTAGTCTGCATTGGGTCAAACAAAGAGGGTATACTGAAAGTCACTTTAATTAAAGCGTGGCTTCCAGCACAAGTTCTAGCTTGCATTAGTGTGAGCATATTCAGATTTGCGGTGGTTCCATCAGCCTGTCAGAAAAAAATCTTCAAATCTCATTTTGTCTTCAATGAAATCATTTCACTGGTGGGTTTAAATATAGCACAGAACAAGACGGATAATAAAGGAATTTATTTATTTTTATCAAAAATCATTAAACTGACTGACTGAATGAATGGATGGGTTTTTCTCTTCATTTGTGATTAAAGCGCTCTGATTCATTTTGTACGGAAGCGTAGTACTGTCAATGTTGTTTTTCTGACTTTATTTTTTTTGATAGTTTTTCTGACTTTTTTATTTTTTGGTAATTGTTTTACTGCCTTTTTTTTTTTGGAAATTGTTTTTCTGACTTTTTATTTTTTTGGTAATTGTCTTACTGACTTTTTTTTTTTGATAATTGTTTTTCTGACTTTTTTTTTTTGGTAATTGTTTTTCTGACTTTTTTTTTGATAGTTTTCTGACTTTTTTGGGGTTGTTTTCTGACTTTTTTTTTAGTAATTGTTTTCTGACTTTTTTTGGTAATTGTTTTTCTGGCTTTTTTTTTGGTAATTGTTTTTCTGACTTTCTTTTGATTAGTTTTCTGACTTTTTTTTTTATTAGTTTTTCTGACTTTTTTTTAATTAGTTTTTCTGACTTCTTTTTTTATATAGTTTTTCTGACTTTTTTGGGGGGGAATTGTTTTCTGCCTTTTTTTGGGGATTGTTTTTCTGACTTTTTTTGGGGGGAAGGAATTGTTTTTCTGACTTTTTTATTTTTTGGGAATTGTTTTTCTGACTTTTTTTTTTTTGGGGAATTGTTTTTCTGACTTAATTATCACGTTATTTCGTGATACTATCACGTTATTTCTTTTTTCAATGCTTTATCGGAAGCAACGTACTACTTCCGTAGCAACGCGAGGAAGCAAAGAGGAAGCATGACAAAGCAAGCCTGGATACAGTTGAGATGATGTAATTTATATCCGTACGTTTTTTTTGTGTCCATCCAGTCGATCAATAAGAAATGCTGCTACATCCAACGGATCTTACTGATTCTTCCGCCTATACAATCTCATTCGTTACAATAACGTGATAATTATTACAAAATAACGTGATACTGGCCAAAAAAAAAAAAAGTCAGAAAAACAATTCCCAAAAAATAAACTGACTCATGATGAGAAGCCTGCTTTATGAAACAAAAATCACAACAAAATGAGCCATACTTCTCAAAAATAACCCCAGCCTAATGGGATAGTGTTCCCTTTGGTCTCAGATTTATAACATTTTAAATTGAGGAGATGCAACTGAAGTTTGTCAGCATATAGTAGTGGTAGGGTAGACATTTTTGGTGTGTGTAGCACTAAATGTTGCAAGTTACTTAACAACTACTTATGACATTTACACATTGAGAATAAGTTCAACATGACGACCGCGCCCTCCACAGCAGTCTCATGTTCTAATTTAGTCCTCTGAGAAAATGATTCCCCCACAAACATGGCTTAACATGTCTCTTAGTTTCCACAATTTGCCAAAACAATGCATATTTAATTTTAAGACGGGGCTGTGTGGATAGGCCAGCATCAAAGAGAAGTGAAAAGTTTTGAAGAGTGCTTGACCTTGGAGGAGTAAAGATTCCCCGTCCTGAGCACAGCTGTTGGGAGGCTGACGGTTTACTCACTGAATTAATGATACAAGCCAAGGTCAAGTGCTAACTGATTATGCTGCCAATATGCAGCCAGGGGTAAAAAACATGTGGCAAAATCCTTTACACCTGGAGATGTGATTATGCACCATGTCTTAAGACACATTTCGTTTCCTGTGCCCCTGCAGGCTGAAAGAGCAGCAGAGGGAACCAGCAGGGGAAAGGTACTTAAAGGTGCTTTCACCGCCTGTGCACTTTTTTTTCTTTCTCGTAGCACTTTGGTGCCCAGCAGAGTGTGAGAAGATCGGTTATAGAGGCAGAGCTACATCCTGAAAACATGTAATCAGGATCTGGCTGCTGTTAATTGGAGATGTTAGTGCAGTGGTGTGAGAAATAACACAGGAACCTTCTTGTTCTTCCGCAGATGGACCCAAGACCTCCAATCCATCCAGGATACTTCTTTCCAACACATACTTACACATTTGCTTGAACAACAGTTTCTTTATTTTACATAAAAAAAAAAAAAGGAAAGAGAAGCTGTTTGAAAAGACAGTACAGTAAAATAATAAATACTATTAATGAAATATATAGTGGAGGAGTTTGAGTATCTTAGGATCTTGTTCTCTAGTGAGGGAAGGATGGAACGAAAGCTTCTGCAGTGATGTGGTCGATGTACTGCTCTGTTGTGGTGAAGGACGAGTTGAGCCGCAAGACAAAGTTCCCGATTTACTGGACAATTTGCGTTCCCACTCTCACTTACAGTCACAAGCTCTGGGTCATAACCGAAAGGACAAGCTTTTGCATACAGGGATACAGAAATGAGTTTCCTTCGCAGGGTTGCTGGGCGCTTCTTTAGAGATAGGTTGAAGAGCTGGGTAACCTGGAAGGAGCTTGGAGTAGAGCGGCTTCTCCTCCACATTGAGAGGAGCCAGCTGAGGCGGCTCTGGCACCTTTTTTCCCCAGAGAGGTGTTCCGGGCATGTCTATGTGTATTAACTGGCCTGGGAATGCCTTGGTCATCGACTGGATGAGCTAGAAGAAGTGTCTGGGGAGGGGGAAGTCTGGGTGTCCTATTAAGACTGCTGCCCCAACATCAGATAAGTGGAAGATAAGATTGGAAAAGTTAGACTGGAAAGTTAGAATATGCATTAATATTGTGACAGAAATGTGGGCTATACTATAATAGAAAACATTGCAAATAGTATTATATAATAGCAAATAGTAACATTGTAAATAGGATCATACATTGATAGTTATACTTAGATTTCAGAACTTAGTTGTGCGATTGTGAGATTCCTGTTGAATGGACAAGTTGGCAGTGCTTCAAACAAACACTGATTTTATTTTTTAATTTTTTATTTAGGCCTTTAATTGCCAGGGCAAGAGAGAGTGGAATGACATTGGGCAATTGACCCCATCCAAGATTCAAACCGGTCTCCCATGTTCTTTTATATTTGCCAGTGCTCTACCAACTGAGCTAGGGGCACCCCGCAAATTTAGATTTTTAGTGTGGTTAACCACAGAAGCCTAAGACTGATGCAATTGATATTGAACTTCCATGAATTTCCAATAGAATTAACAAGTGTGTTTTGAATTAAATATATTTATAAAATGTTACTCTGGCAGTCTCCAGTGGTAATATCTTGTTTAACCTGAAACTTTAGGTTAATGCAAATCACATAAAACATTGTCTATTTGCCCAACCAAAGAGGCTTTACCTATACACTCTTTGGATTTGGCCATGTTTACAACTGTCTACTTCAAGTTCATTCTTCCACTTGCTAGCTTGTCAAAATATGGAAATAAAAAGCCTGTCAATTTTTTTTTTCATCCTTATCAGAAACTGAACACAGTGAGTCTGTGGCCAGTTCTATCACCAAGATGGTGATTTCCTCACGTAAGGTTCCTAAGGAGCCATTTATAGACTGCATGATTTTGTTGCATATTTACCAACTTAAATGAGAGCCCAGGTTGCAGCACTTTTGATTTCCCATACCTCTCCTTTTTGTGCACCTTTCCCCAGATGTTTCCAGCACTGGGATGGAAAGAAATGAGATGCCGGCTTCCATCTGGCGGGTATGGGAATCTGAGGCACTGCTATGTTGCTGAGGGTTGTTGAGGAACAATGGTACAGTAGCAGGTGAGCAACTGAGTTACAAGGCAAGGAAATTTAATTAGAGCTCAGTTGCTGCCTGCATTCACTTTTATAGAAGGTTTGAATAATACTGCCAGAGTTTGGTGCCTTTGTTGTTTCCATTAAGGCTGCATTGGTCCATCTGTGGTCAGATCAGTGTGAACTCTGTAGCATCATTGTGTTCGACACTTTTACTTTAAATAATTTCTGCCACCCCCAACTTGCCTTCCAATTACATTAAAGGACCTCTAGCACATTAACCGCTGGACAAATCAAATTGCCATTTCAGAAGGAGGAGCTGAGGTAAATGAGCCCTTCAAGAGAGTTTGGACCCAGACCGACTTTTAAAAGCTCATCAAGCCAAACACTTACCCTTGGCCTACCCTTTAGACCCCAGTGCTTTAGAGTAACGGCTTCTCATTTTGTGTTTACCAGGATATATCATCATTGGCTCTTCCTTGTTTGCAGAGCTACAGTACTCAATCAAATAAAGCGCCGGTGACTGGGGCCAGGTCAAACCCGAGATGTGCTTGTCCAATGCGTGACGTGGCTATCTCGTGTGAAATGAGGCGGAAAAGCTGCTGTCATGAGGTGGCAAAGGGGAACCAGAGCACTGAAGGAAATGGATTGTAGTCAGAGCCAGATCTGACTCTTGATAACATGCGAGTGGCCCTTTGTGTGAGCGGACACACTAATGCACAGTTAGCAGAGGCAGTCATCCTCTCAGTCGATAAAAGTCACATGACCCGTGAAGGCCACAGGTCAGCAAAGGTTGGAAGCTCAGCCGTGTGTCCGGCAGATAGCATTGGAATAAGATTGAAAAATGCCATCTATGGACAGTATCTGCAGGCTCATGAAATCCTTCATTTTGAAACAGACAAATCCATGCGTTTCAGCTGTAGCTGTTGAAGCATGGCATCTCATCAGCGAGGGGGAGTCTTGGCTCCAGATAACAACCCAGTCTCTAAAATTAAATGCATGATGTTTCTGAAAAGCACTGACATATGGAATACACAGTAAATGTTTCAGAGAAAACTCATTCAGGAGGCGTTTGGGTAAATCTGTTAACCTGTTGTGGCTGATTCCCTGACAACTTCTACTAAATGCTATATTTCAATAGCAGTCTCCACTTTGACTTTGTTCATCTTGACATTCAAAGTGCACTTCTATAGTTCACCTTGTTATGAGTAAGCTTTAGGCTTTACTTAATAAATATTTCAAATTAAAACTGAAGCTCACAATCTTTGCTTCACATTTTTATTCTATCATATGTAATTTTACCATTTGAATGCTCTGTTTTTACAGTCCTTGAAACAGCACCTCCGTGTAGCACAGCCTCTGTTGTCAGCTTTAAAAACCTGATGGCCTCTAAAGTCTGATTGCTTTAATGGTAGAAAAGGTGAAGGTGGTTTGAACGATTGATTGAAGGATTTAGTTTCACACTGAACAAAATAAAGAGGGCCACAAGGTCAAAGCCTTGTGTCATCTGCTGCACTCATTAATTTAGTGACTTAAATGTAATACTTTAAATGTCTAAATGATTGTGATTGCATCCTGTCAAACTAAAAAAAAAACACATGTAAATAATGAAAAGTAATACAGGGCTTTTAAATAGATGAGTGTTTACCCTTCAGTCTTAACTCTATTACTCCATATGACTCCTTCTCGTGTTATGTCTCAGGGTCAGTTCCACACTGCTGAAGAAAGTGGTTTATAAGTGAATTAGCAAATTCGATCTTCTAAAACAAGATCATACATACTTCTACAGACACTCACTCTACACTTTTAGTAAAATTGTTTAAACAATTATGGCCATTTAGAGGATCTTAACTTAATGCAGTGCCAGTTTGTCCTTAACCAAAAATAATGTCCTATTTTTTAGAGAAATGTTTCTCCATCGTTTTTTGTAAATAAATGGCTCAAGTAAATTGCATGTTATGTTTTAAGATTGTCTTCATGTATTTCCTGCTGTGTTTCAGATATTTTATGTTTTTCCAATTTTATGAGAAGGACAATCATTATTTTGATTTGCACAAATGGTTTCAAAAGTGACTCTATCAAGTAAAGGACTTACGTGTTAAATCATTTTGAGTAATAACAACACTTATTTCTAATGCATCTTACAATTTGAAAATTTTGGTTTGGCCGTAAAGGTCAGCCATGACAAATCTGTCCTTGTGGCTCATCTCAAAGTGATCCCAGGTTACACTGTGAATTAAATATTTTGACCAGAAATAGCCTGTAGCCTGTAGGAAATATTTTCTTTTGTTGTGAATGCTGCTAACAACCTAATGACCCTAATGACTGCTTTATAGTGAATTTTTGAAATTGCAGACATCACACATTCTTAAGGCTAAAGATGTTTTTCTCAGGTCTCAGCTGGTCACATCTGTGTGAACAAGCAGCCTCTGCTGTACGGCTTGTGTACGACGCTCATGAACAGTTGTTGCTTGGCAACTTAAAAGTCTGGGCGACTGGAGATGTGTAGCTCTATGGTGGATGGATAGGGTTTTAACAAAGAGGTGGTGAAAGGGCTGCATTCATCTTGTCTGATCTTTCAACTTGTGATTAAGGAAGCTATATTTTGCACGCATTACTTTATAAAGAGGAACCTTCAATCTGGGAATGACAGTGCAAAAGCAAATTGTGTTGATGACTGCTGTTGCACTTTATACTATAATATTAAAGTTAGTTAAAAGATTAAGCTATTGCCAAGTTCCCTTCCCTTCTCTACCTATTCATGACTGCATGTGTTTATTCCAGAGAGTACCACTGTGCCACTCTCACACTTTCCCACTGTATGGCCAAGGGCATGCCACTGTAATTGCTGCGAGTGATTCAATTATGATCCAATTCTATCTACTCTATAGGGGGCACAGAATCCAACGGGATATTAGAAACAGATCATTTACGTTGCTGTAAAAGTACACAGTTCTTCTTCTTCTGTGTCACTCATCACGATGCAGAAAACTAAAATGTGTTGTAGGTCTCTAGCATGAGCTTTGTCAAACATGACAAAATGTGTGTTTTTTCCCTCTCTCTGTGATGTTTCGACAGGATGTAGCTCCATTAACTCTAACTCTCAGAGGGAAATTGCTTCATGCTACATTAAGAATATGGCCTTATGGATTTCCTATTAAGTGACTTTTTATGTTTTTCACTGGCGTTTCAACACACACTTGAAGTTGAGGCACAGAAATTGCAAAACAGTCCTCAGAAAATATGTCAGACTCTGGATGCACTATCTAAATGTTGGATGCTCTCCTATCTGCGGTCATGGCGTGATGAGGCCTGCAGTCTGGCACCAGCAGTCATGTGTGAACAGTAATCATGTGATGTCAATCATGTTCCTGAAGCTTTCACTCAAGAATCAATCAGCCTTGGGCGGCTTACAGGCAAATCAACACTGGTGCAGGTGGACGGGATAGACTGGGGCTGACTGGCAGCTTATTCTGTCTGTCACCGGAGAATTAAACTGAAATTGAACACTGCAGAGAGAACACAAGAGTTCTGGGACTTTTCCAGTCTGACTTGGCACTGTCAAGTACATACATGCATACACAAAACATCATATTCCATGTTCTTTAGTGTACTTTTGGAGACTGTATAGACTTAAGTGATTGAAATAACAGAGGAAATTAGCATCTCTCTCTTGTGAGAAAGGAAATGATGTGGGCTTAAGTTGTTTCTTAGCGGTCTGTAGATGATGGTTTGGACTGTGTAGTAGCTTTTTGAAAAGGATAAAGCATTGTAAGTGTGGAATCCATTTGTGCCTGTCTCTCAATCTGTTCAATACAAAGAAGTCCTTGACCGGACTATGGGCCTCAGATAGACCATGGTGTCGAGGACCATTATGCGTTGAGGCTCGAGTTACCACTTGGATTTACAGTCCAATTAAAAGGCCAATTAAATTCTCATTCTCTCTCTGTTTCTCGGTAATGGCTCAAAATAATAAGTGGTGCACAGCTCTGACACTCAACTCTGAATGACTGTGATGCTATCCAGACCAGGCCATTGATTGTCTCATTACTATAACAAACCATGTAGAAATTACATCAACTTGTATTTCACCACCTATTTAAAAAGCCGTTAATAATTTCCAAATAGGACTAGTTATTGTTAGACGCCCTGGTTCCTCTGTTGATCTTAAACCCCAAAAAATTAAATGACTCACATTGCGCTCACATTAGATACTTACAAATATTGGCCTTTAAAAACTCCTACCAAACAGGACCATCTGTGTAAAAAAAAATGATCTCACATAAAGATATTAGCAGGTTGACAGATGTTGTTTTCATTTATTGCCTCTCTGTATGTGAAATTGAAAACAGAGTGGTGAAAAGACCTAATCTGAAAATAAATGTCATGTATTATTTGTACCAGAGGGGAACCATCAGGGACTTCTACGCCTCAAAGAAGGCCTAACATTTTAAATGTAATAAAACATTATACTGCATACTGTATATATTTTATACTTCACATTCTTTTCATTCTTTGATCAAATTATTCTATTGTATTTTTATGACATTACTTTAGGTCTCTGTTAAAATTGCTTCAGACATGAAAGTGTTAATGTCCTGAAGAGTGAAGTACATTTGTCCAATCAGTGAGTTTGTAGGGGAAGAGCTGCTCTCATTGGTTAGGCCAACTGTGTTTCTTGGGGAACTAACAGGGGAATTAACCAATCAGTTTGATTCACACGTATGTCACGTATGTTGTGTCTTTAACAAGCCTCTCTCATGGAACCTCTTAAAAGGTCCTTGAGTAAGGGCGCCGCCATACAGCAATATACAACGATATACAGCGATATACTGCCGTCCACCAGAGGGCAGTCTCCAAAAGCGGAAATATAAGAAGAAACCCAATGGCGACTTTACAAGTGTAAAAATCATGTTTACAGCCTGGTACAAAAGATGGCTCTGGTCTCTAGAGCTAAGTTTTTACTACGTGACAACCAAGCCTCTCCCATGGTACCTCTTAAATGGTCGTCGTGTAAGGGCGCCGCCATACGGTGATTTTACAGCAAAATACAGCGATATACATCCGTCCACCAGAGGGCAGGCTCCAAAAGCGGAAATATAAGGAGAAACCCAATGGCGACTTTACAAGAGTAAAACTCATGTTTACAGCCTGGTACAAAAGATGGCTCTGGTCTCTAGAGCTAAGTTTTTACTACGTGACAACTCTGGGGGGGTGAATTTTTGAAAATTACGTTGGTTTATGCTATCTAAAAACTATTGTTTTACTATGGAGTAAAACCCGAAAAGCCCGGATGTAACGGCCATTTTATTGCCCATTCGTAATGCAATATTGGTGAATAGGGGACCAATGGGCGGATATCATCCATAATTATACTATCTATGGTGACAACTCTTATGCTATCTGAAAACTATTGTTTTACTATGCAGTAAAAGCCGAAAAGCCCAGATGTAACCGCCATTTCATTGCCCTGTCATAATGACAATATTGTTGAATAGGGGACCAATGGGCGGAACACATCCATGTTTATTTACAATCCTTTTGCCGCTGCTTTAACAATAGAATTAGACACAACCAGCATAAAACCGTTTGTTTTTGGCGAACTATTGAAGAGGTTATAACTAAAGGAGTTTCTTCGAGACTTAATTAACAAGAAATAGAAATTGTTGAAAATGCAGATTAAAAATGCGTGTGTAAATGCATGAGGACCTGGTAGAATAACAAAGACAAGTGGTCAAAAAATATTGTTTCGGCTTAAAACTGATGATAATACAACAAAAACATCCACAGGAGTGCCACAGGACAGAGCATATATACACATAACAATGTATTTTCAAACACAAAATGTACATCTCGTTTACTGTTTCTGTAGATTCACTGCTCAGTCTCTGTCTTCTCTCAGCACATAGCAGGTTTCAGAATCTATGAATACCCCAGATAGCGATTAATCGATTTTTAAATTAGTCGACATTTATTAAAAAAATTAATTATAAGTGATTTTTCCGATTGGTGTTGCAGCCCTATAATAAACCATATACAGATTACATATTGTCTTAGTAAATAATAAACTAAAAATAGATTTCACAATAAAGGCTTTTTAACTATCAAGAGAACTTTACAGTTACCTCTAAACTCACTCTTTAGATTAATAGTAGCCCTCCTTACGTTGTCCTTCAGCTCAGAACATCTCTGTAACATTTCTTATAACAGTGAAATACTTTTGATTTGTGTTTGGCTGTAGTATTGTCAGGTTCCGCTTGTAATGAGCAGTAAATGCTTAACATATTAATAATAATGAAATGAAGTTGATGGTGAAGATGGCTGCTGAGCACAGATCATTTTCGTGTATAAAACGGTGTCGGTGATCAGCGTGTGCAATGTGAGTGTTCGTGTTGTTGCTGAGCAGCTGTTGTGTACTGTTGTGCAGAGTATGTGTGTGTTTGCAGCGGTGCCTTTCAAACTAGTTTGACACTCAAAGCGTCTCCCTCTCTTACAGTCTGTGTGCGAGAGTGTGAAGGCCTGGGTCCGATGGGCACAGTTTTGTACGGTTTTAATCTGAAAGCTAAAACATGTGGCATCTCAATGCTCCACAAAAGCAAGCCTGTTCTCTAAAAAAGTGCCTGACTGCAAAAGCAAGATCCCTATTCCCTACCCGATATTTCCTGTGACCACAGAACACTTGCAGCAACATGTTTGTCTCACTAAAACTCTGAAAAGGCTGAGAACCGGCGCAGAGATGAGTGCTCCAGGGGTTGTGTTTTTAGAGTCGTGCTGGAGACTCCCTGCCTTCAGCATTGTTTTTTTCTGCAGCACAGGACTCATGCCTGAGCACACAGGACCAAAATAGTAGCATTAGTGAGGATGTTAGAGGGGTCTGGCTGGTCATGGCTCTCTGGGGTCAGGCTCCTGATGTACTGTCGTGCACACCTACAGTAAGCAGACAGAAACCCAACAAAACTGAAAATCAAGGGCCATATAGAGGTAAATGGAGGAAAAGGTAGAAGAGCATAGCATGGTCAGTAAAAGAGACACAGAGTCACACCTTTTTGTCTTTTAGCTGTGCTTTTCCTCTTCAGTTATTGATCCTATCAACTACTGATTACAAAATAAATTACTGCATTTAAAGACAATAGTAAATGTACTTTCTGGTATTTAATGTGACAGTACACAAGCTTTACCTTTTATAAAATGTATCATTCTTGCCAATAAGATAATGTATGTAATGTAATGTGACACTGTCATTATCTTTATTGTAAATGTATTTGCTTCTTTCTGTTTTTTCTTCTTCAAAGCAGTTAATCCAGCAGCTAATCAAAATCATTATTTATCACACTGATCTGAAATGATGCTTTACAGATTTGATCCTATTGAGGGTTACAGTTACACCTGCTTTGCATGCATTCGTCGAAAGCTGCAATGAAAGCACAATTTGTGTCAAAAATGTCTCCAGGAGAAAAGATGAGGAATTTTAAAAGCGGTCCTCAGGCTAGACGTACATTTTTAATGTCATTTTTATTGATAATGATAGCCAAGAACCCTGGATACATTTGGCTTGTGCTTGAGAGCTGTTTCATTTGTGAATAATTCATGATTAAAAAATGAAACTTTGAATTACTCTAATTTGAATTTTAATCTTTGCTAAGAATGCCTTTCTCTGGTATCCTCAGCGCCTGCAGAAATGCGACGCTAAAAGCAGGTCCTTCATATTAGTGTGAGACCTGAAGAGGTCTAACATGAATAAAGGGTTATGGAAATATCCCTGGGTGGTTTTCACAGCCTGTTGAATTGTTTATTTGGTTGAAGAAGAAAGGTCATTTTCCCAACAAATGAATGGATATTGGATTGTTCACTTCATCTAAAAAGTCCCAACACAATGTACATTTTGTACCTGTCTCACATTTTCCATGCCCATGACTTTAAAGTAACATGTAACTTTTAGGTAGAAGCATCTCATAATTTTATTTTTTGATTTTCATATTGATTTAATGGTTCTTAGACACGGTAGAGTCATCCCTTTTTCACTGACACAGAATCCTCACCTGGACAGAAAACTCAGATTTAAATGATTTATAATTCCATGCCACAAGCAGACTTCTCCTGACTTGGCATGCTTAGCAGCTCAAAGACAGGGAGCAGAAAAACCCCAATACACAAGACTCTAGCAGAGTTGTATTTGTACAGCATGCACTAAAATGACCCTACCGTTTCAGAGGACATGTCTGTGAAGATATCTGTCAGAATTTATAAAGTCTCTTGGAATTAGAGACAAAACGTCTTCACCTTGAAAACTGAGTCCAGATGCTTTTTCTTCAACCCTTGTTTCAGAGGACTTTTTTTCTTCCAAATGTGCCGGTTTTGGATAGTTTCCTCTTAAAAAACACAGACAGTCTGTAGAGGGAACTGTGCCCCTAGTGGCTAAATGTTACATAGTGTCGCTTTAAAGCTATAACCAGTGGAATGAAGGAATCAGTTAATGACTATGTCAGGCTGTGATGCTGGCATTTCCCCATTGACATCTTCAATCCTACATTTACATTTCATATGTGGACTTGTATGTGGAGTCGTTGGCTGGGCCCCATGTGAAAGGCCAGGCAGGATTAAGGTATCACTGTGATTGTATGCTGCCTTATGGACAGGCAGGCAGGCCCTAAATCCCTGTCTGGAGCAGAGCAGGTCTCAAGCTGCTGCTAAGCTCTCATCAGTCTCACCCTCTGCTTCACAGCTCTGCCTCATCTCATATGTACCACATCAGGCTTGATGGCAAGTCATTCTGGATGTAATTGCTTTGTCCTCTATAAATTTTTTCCCTCTTTCCAAGTTTGAAAACACGTTGTGATATTGTTGTGATTTTTGGAATATTTGACATTATGTTGGTGTATCTTTTTTACACACACGATGCAGATTATTATGAAGCAAATGTCATTTTCAATAGTGATAGAGTCTACTATTCATGCCTCTAAAACCATGAAATATAAACATATCCGAGGTCCGTTGTTAACATGTGAAACAATAGATATTGTTTTACTTATTTCCAATTGAGAACAGGCAAAGAATGAAAAGTATTCTGGAGATTACCCAATTAAACAATTTAGTTCTGCTTAATATGTGCCTCTTGATTTGGTGCTGGGCCCCTGAGATGAGCGTGGATGAGGAATGATTGAGATGCACAGAGGAGCTGGTTCTTGGCCGCCGTCTCAGCTGAGAAGACCCACTTCAACATAATAAGAGGTCATTCCTGGTGGAGTGTGGAAATGTGCCTAATTAAAACAACATCCTTTATCAAGAGCTCAGGCAAGTGAGCAGCTCGAGTAAAATAAATAGCCAGCAATTTCCTGAAATTCATATTGTGATAAGCATCTTAATAAAACCGCCAACTATCCAGCTACAAATGCAATGTTGTATGAGGAATTTTCTTTTTTCCACTTCTATTCTCTCCAACTATCTTATTACCGGTGTACGGAGTGTATGTCTGCATTTATCATGTTATGGTAAATCTGCTTTCACAGACACACACTGGGGATCCAGTTTCTTTTTGGAATCTAAAGTGTCAGTCTTGCTAAAACAAAGCATTTAATTTAGTAGATATCCCGGATGAGCCCCCATTTTGTCAGAAACTTGATCTTTACAGGTCTTTCAGAAGACGTACTAGAAATTTTGTTGCATTGAAAAAATGAAAAGTCAGTCTACAGAAAAAAAATCTAATTAATTCATATCTACTATAATCAGCTTTAAATGTGCAGTGTGTGACTTTTATTTTAACTAACTGTTTAATCACCTAGTAGCATATTTTAATGAGAATTTATCAAGGATTTAATAGACGAGAACGTTCATTCTGTGATGGCATGCTTGCATAAGGGGACTGCTCTCATTCGAAGGGGCACTTCCTTTGGCTGTAGGTCTGCACAACCTGTCAACATTAAATCAGCTTTTGGCTACTTCAGCTTTAAGAAATGTTATAGAGCTGTGGCTTCATACTGTATGCTATGATTCAATTATGGCTCAATTATCAAAAAATACTTTGGTGTTTATTACTTTTTTCTAATCAAATTAAAATTTTCATTGTAATTGTCATAAATAAAATCTGATGCCTCCACAACTGGACTCTATCATTGTATCACTATTTTCATTGTCATCTTATTCTTATCTTGCACAATAACCGTCTTAGTTCTGCGGGCACAATGTATTAATTGTTTTTATATATCAGTATTATTCATCTTTTTGACAGCTCAACTGTGGCACTGATGTGTTGGAAGACGGACCATCTGTACCACACACACACCCGCTTACTCTCTTTCTCTCATCTATTTTGGAAGCGCCATGTTTCCATACTGATGGCATCGGAGTTGATGATTTGTTGCCACAAGTCTGATGTGTGAGATTACAGCATGGTGGGTACTGCTCCCAGAATGCCTCCAAGCAAGGACAAAATTACAAAAAACAAAACAATGCCTCAGTCAGCGAACACATCAGAGCAGCTTGCAATTACCAGGTCTCATGTGATTGCATCTCGGTGGAAATTAATTGCTATTTTAATTTTGTTTTTCATTGACAAACCCTTATGAGTATAAGGGATGCCCCGTATATGCCACAGACACAGACCACAGGCAGATTCCCTTCAATGAATTCCATGGTACTATGTTGGTCTCTGGAGTGAAAACTGCTAAAAGTAGCAGTCAACATAGAACATGTGGATTGTCTCCAAACATTTTACCTTTTAAGTTCTAATCAGCACATTGGTTTTATTTTTTATTTTTTGCCAGTAACTTCCTGTGTGAAATGTGCTTTTTGAATATGGGGCAGGATAAATGCCCAATCTCCAGCTCATGGTGGTGTGCTGCTGAGGCTACATCAGAGGACTATTACTGATGTAATGGGCCACCTGTACGACTGAGCATCTCTCTCTGTTTGTGTGTATACATTTGCTGATAGCATGTCAGTTGTCCCTAGAGCCTCTTGAGTGTGTATTTTCTGGCTGTTCTAACAGGTGGATGGTGGGATGTAAGCAGTGGGGGTGGACTTCCATAATGGACTTGGTTCAAATGGCAAACACTTTCAAATCCCATGACACATTGTTGAGCAATGATAAGTAAAAAATAGTCCTCTGTTGTTTACCTACAGGAAAATTGAGAATATACTATTTGTGTATTTTATATGGTGTACAACACAATTTGAATCGATTGAACTGAAGTCATACTCGATGAAGACTGGTTCCTTTTGGATCTAAAGGTCATGAAGTACTAAATAAGAAGGGTTTACACATAAACGTAGGTCTCACTTTTTAAAAGTTTGAGCTCATTCTTTTGACCAAAAACATTGCTTGCAACATTGTTTTAAGTTCAAGTCTTAAGTAATACAATTATTGGCTTCCTATACTTAAGACTGGTGGTTTTACTTTTCCTCTTACTGTTCCCTGGTATTTGTTTTTCTCAAACTGGGCTCATCGCTCACACAGGTCAAAGAAGAGAGGGAATAGAGTCAAGTTGACAGGTTGCCACATTCCCTTGTGATATCTTCAAATACGGTCAGAGGGAGACGGAATTAAAGGCATCACTAGAGGCTCTTTGAAACGTTCCAACTTAGTGTGAAATCACTGTGTGAGCACTTTGATCAGTAAACGGTCAAGCCGCAACTTTACAGACAACCATCCCTTTGTAATACCATTATGATTTACATTCTCAGCACACCCCTTCACCTGACCGTTGTTTCATTTGCTCACTGAACTGATTTCCTGACAAATAAGCTCTGTGCTTTGCCACAAATTACAGATCACAGAGGCTCAGGGGGTAAAACAAGTTGTAAAATAATCGCAAGGTTGACGGTTCGATCCCTACTACCCCCAGTTCATACTGTTGTTGTGTCCTTCACTCCCTTTGCCTCCAGTGTCTGTGCCACTATAGGAATGAATTAGTGTGATTGTGGTGGTGTGTTTGTCGTTGCACTATATAAATGCATGCCATTTACCAATTACAAATGGCCTTTTCTATCTCGTATCACACGCAGCAGCTCTATACATCCAGATGAGCACACACATCAGACATTCATATCCTGAGCAGTTAACCTCTTCACCCCAAATGTAAACACAAACATACAGTGACCTCCTGTCAGATAGTCCCCTAATAACTGATGATGTGTGCTTTGATTTCAGATGCAAATGGAGTGGACAGTAAGTGGCTGGGAACATGGGCCGAGTGCAATGGCAGAGACCCAGCGCTTTAATGAAGGTCTGGGACACAAGGTGCATCTGTGAGTAATGAGCCCATCGATAAGCAGCGTGTGTATCTTTGCACTAAGTAAGGATGACTGTGAGAGGCAAGAACACAGGCCTTAGGGCAATACACTGACAGGTATTTATAAACTTAAGTTGAAATTGGCAGGAACTTGTCAAACTTAGCGACAAGATAGGAAAGACTAACAGTGAGAATATACAACTACTGTATTTGTACCGGATCTAATTAATCAAGATCTTGCCGTTTGTTTTGCTGCACATTGATATGCGTTTTCTTTCCTTTCTACATCAATATCCCAATTCTAGCTCAGTTTGCAGACATAGGTAAAAGACAGGTTCCTTCACGTAGCACTATAATTAGGATTATTGTTCTGTTGAACCAATTCATTGTTATCTTAGGTGCAGCCAGCATGAAGTTGATACATGTCCTAAACTGAGACATTACTGATACCATGGTGTTATCTGATATAGTTAATGGCCAGGCTTCACTTTGCAAAATGGCATATTCCTCCATTTTTCACTGCACAAAACAGACCAAACATGTTCCAGACTGTTCTGTGCAAGATCATCTTTCAATATGAATTAAGTTATATTCCAATCCAACAAATCACTGCTTGTTCCAAACAGGGCCATGAGTAATGGATTGAAAACGTCTGTATTTGATTACCTCTGCTGCCCAGGGTTGACGAAGATCCATTTGAGAGGTAGAGCGCTGGAATTTCAATATGGACACCCTCCAGCTATTGACCCTGTCTTAAAGTGGGCGCTGTGCTTTTAGTGTCCTTACGTTGGTTGCTCCACATCTTCCCCGTCCTGGCAGTTTAGCAATACTTCTGATGGCACATGCTGGCTCCCTTCTCCCTTACTCTAGATTACTGATGCACCAGAGAATGTGGATAGCCTACTTTTTGTCATAACCCGCTGAGGGCACAGAGGCAAGATGGGGTTATCATTGAGGTTGTATAACTGTTTCATCGTAGATCAGCGGGAAAGCAGAAAAACATCTATATCTGCTGATGCTTTTGGTTGGCAAAGAAAGCAACCAATACAGTATGTACAATGAGATGAACCTATTTTTTTTATTTAGTTTATTAAGAAGCAATGGAATGCTTTTGTCTGTGGTACTTTTAGTGAGAATTTGCAGTTGCTAATGCAAGAAGCTGCTAAAATGTGTTTGGAATTTAAACTTTTGAATGGCTTTTTTTACACGTAGAGCTTTTAAATGACTCTCATCCCAAATCACATTCCAATTCCAAGACAGTGGAAAAAGCAAACAAAGAAAATGAATAATAATTTCTAGACAGTAGGGACATGTTCCAAGCAAAACATTTGGAAATTTCTACATTTTTCTTGCCAGTCCTTTTGTTAAAAATAAGCCATTGTGGTTTTAATAATGCTGTAAGGAGATTCAGAAAAAAGATGGTGGACTTAATTCGTCATTTTCTATTTAGTGGGGATGATAAATTTAGATTTTAGTTGAGAAATAATGTCTCCTCTTGTGCAAAAAGAGGATTATTATGTCCCGGTTCCCTAGCTGTTTTTAGTATCAGACACTCTTGATGATAATATAGGCTATATAAATATATATACAGTGAACCAATACTACAAAAAAAAGTTAACCTAATGCAACAAGAAAAAATAAACACTGGAAGCTTGAGTGGAGTACAGAGCAGAAAAAGGCAAAGAGAGAGAAGTATATCTGAGCAAAATCAGTTTTCTTGTTGGGACTATAGATGGCAGTGTTCTAACAGAAACAGAGTGAAGACTTGTACCGGCTCATTATAGTGGCTACTGCGCAGCCTAAACTCTGAAAGGTAAGAGCTGTTTGTTTTATTCATGAAACATCTATCATTTGTTGTTGTAAGTTGATCAAGATAAACTTAACAAACATAAACATATGAACATTTATTTAGGCTACTATTTAATTTAGGATCTATAGAAGAGGTTATAATTATTCTTAAAGCAAACCACAAACTCTTAAGTTGTGGGTTGCTTCATCCATTTCGCGCTGTTTCTATAATCATTTGCTTATTTTGTCATTTTGGGGACGTACGTACGGGACTGGTGCACTGGAGTTTGCCTTTCTTCACATGAGATCCAAACATGCACGTCATTTCTAAAACTGAACAGCCTATTCAACCGCACTTGTAAATCTCATTTGCAGGAAAACCACGTCTGTTATTCACGTCTGCCTGTTGTGTGGCAATGTTTTCTTGTGAGCGGAAACAGTTAACACCATAATAAGTCGGAGTGTGAGGGGGTTGGCTTTAGACGCACAGCGTGCCAGTGGCAGCGTACACACACTACTGTACGCTCATGGAGTCCCTGTATTCTGTGTCAGTCCAGCAGTGAGACGGCCACGCTGCGGGTCTGAGCTGTGATACTCAAACCGTGGGACGAGCCTGGCGTGCACGTAGCGGCAGCAGCCTCTATGATCCGGAGGACAGCCAATCGCACTACTGAAGGAATGTCTCGTTTCATTCACACGCGTTAGTCAAGCCACATCGGCAGGTCAGTTCAGTTAAACGCTCCTCTGCGAAGTTTACCCACGGCGTTTGCTTTTACGCGCGGGAGGTAGGTAGTAATGTGAATGAATGACGCCAACGTTCTCCGCGTAACGCTTTGTTAGAGAGGAATATTGTCTTCGTAAAGTAGTGACTGTGAGAAATATTGGACATTATTTGGAGACGTATTCATTGTGGATGTGAGTCTAGCGCATCAATTGAGAAGCAGAGGACGGCACCGCGCTGGAGAGGACAGGATACCCGGCAGTTTAACTGAAAAGGTAAGTTACCATTACACAGCGTAGAAATGGGACTGTTCAGCAAAGGGAAGGCTCTCATCTGAGACGCTGCAAAGGAACAAGTGGCTGGGCATTTTTAAACAGCATATTGCAGGATGGGATGAGGCAGCAGCTTATACCATATACCACCCAAATGAATGATGAGGTGTGACCATGTGTAGCTTACAACCACTGCACCACGTCTGCAGATGGATATGCACCTTCAGCTGGCGTTAGACACAGGTGTTCCTCTGGACTTTCATTTACTGCAGTTTAGGGCTTTCCATATAATATATAGTGACCTGGTGCTTCTTGTTGGGATCATTTTATGAAGTGACTTGTGATTCACTCAACTGCAGTGTCTCGGTGCTTAGTGTCATCACAATGTAACAAATTTGTGGGTTGACCTTCATTGTTGGGTCAAGCTTTAACCTAGTGGTGCTTAGTAACATACATGTTAGATGTAAAAGTGAAGTGAAGATGTGAAAATGTAAAAGATATGAAAAAAATAAAAATAAAAAAGTGAATTTGACTGTAGATGTAACGCACTTCCAGAACAAAATTTCTGCATCGTACTGCAACAAGTGAACGGTAAATAAAAGCTTGTAAAATGGCTTTTAATCCAGCACAGCCATTGAGATTGACGTGCAGAGGCTACAACTAAACAAACAGCAAACTGATAAATTGTTACCAAATGGCACCAGTTTAGCATTTCCAGACCTCATCTGTCCAATCGAGCATATACACCTACAAATCTTCATTCTGCGTTAGACTGCCAGGGCTCTGCCAAGCAGCCATGACAATGAGCCTAAAGGAAATAAATGTTGTCTTAAGTAGAAAATTGCCTCACATTTGCATGAGAATAACTTACATCTGCCACGGGTGATGACTAGCATATTAATCCCTGAGCCAGTGCAATCAAAACCTGCTCCTTCTTGGCCAAATCATGTTTTTTGTCTGAAGCATGACCCGCTCACATCATTATTTTAATATCCATCTCAAAGCGACACAGCAGTTTGACCCCAAAGCAGCCACCAGGGTGGAAATTGCTGCCTTTTGAAGAACAAACCAGCACTCAGCATCGGTTTGATTATCACACGCTGATTATTTTCAGCTAATTAACTTCAATCTAGTGAAAAAAGCGATAGTATGGCACTGCTGCAGAGCAATCAGCCCTTTGACCAGTTGGTTCATCAAAAACTGTTAAAAGGATGCTTTTCTACTAAATCTTACCAGCTTTAGCAGAAGTTTAATTTTAGCATTTCTAAGCATGAAGTAACCTTTAATATTACACGTTTTATCATTACTTTGATGAGGAGATAACACCAAATAATTGTGTGGATGATGATTATACTCAGAAACTCCATCGTCGTCTTTAAAAATAGAGGATATGAATTCTTATCAGAGATGATAAGAATTAGACTTAGTTATTCACTTTCAAGTGTTTGGCCTTTGAAGGTATTCCGTCCAAGGAAAGCTAGTGGACAACCGTACAACATCACACATGCATCCAATCAATAAGGTTAACCGCACTAAGCTGGGGGAGAAATTGGCCCGAGTGGACGAGGGTTGATGCTGTGAAGTGTTGATGTTGCTCTGCTTTACGCTCTCTCTGCGGGGTGCCATGATGTTTGGATTGGTTTTATGATGAACTGAGGTCAATGAGGTTATATTGAATGCTGGAGTCATTAGTGTTAGAAGTATAATAGTCCAAATTGTCCATGAGCAAGACCATGAACTCATATGTGGTCCTAGTCGGTGTGAATGACTCAATCTACAGCAAGGAAAGCATAAAGGTAGATAAGTGTTTTAAAAGCACAGACCTTGGACTTCTTTCTGAACCAAAGCCTGCATTTGCGTCAGAATTACGTCAAACTTCTTCCAACTGACTTCGTTTGTATTTGTTAGTATCTGTGACACACTCCTATGAGTCCTGCACATGGCTCAGGAGCGTCCTCTGTCGATGAAAAACAAAGCTTGACAACAGGTTAATTATGGGCCACCATATTTTTATAGAAGGCTATTTTTTCGACTATATAATTTGTTTGCGTTCCTCTGCGAGTGCTGTGTCACCAGTGTTCTCGCGCAGCACAAACGCACTCTGGATTCCCCCCTTAAGGCATCCAAGCTCACCACAGTTTAGCTTGAGAGATTTTGACAAGTCGTTACGCATGCAGGCAGAATCCTTGACCTATTTCTTAATGAGTGAATAGTGCAAATGCGCTCAGTGGCTGTGTATTCTGTGTATAACCGACACCCCACACCCCTCCTCACCCTCAGTCCCAACTGTCTTTTCCTTACACACACATGCATGTAGATAATGGCGCTTTATGGAGTTAACTGACTCCTACAGATATAGGTCCTCCCTTTACTATGTCCTAGAGTGTACAAATAGTCGGTGTTTGTTTTAATGCAATTGCCCTCACACTGTCTCTCTCTGTGGGCTGTTTATCTGAACCTCTCAACTGTCCAGCTGTCACAACAGAGATCTCAATCTCTTTGACCCGTGTGCGTACTCCACTCTAGCTTGTGCCGCTTGTTATGTGCATGTTTGTGCATGTCTGGAATCATGGGGAGTGTGGGGGGATAGACAGCCGGGAGATCGGGATTGGCCATGACATTGATCAAGTGGAGTGCAGCCATCGAGGACATTTAGTCTGAGAAGGTTCTGGCGTCAGAAGTCTCAATTCTCTTTTATATCAACTGTGGCAATGCTGTTAATAACTCAAGATTTTAAGTCTCTGTAGCTTATGTGCAATAAATGTTCATTCAAACTGTTGCTGTTTGAGGAAACTTTGACGTTCCTTCATTGCAATGACTGAAAGTGATGTTGAAGAATATATATAAGTGAGAACATAAGGAATCGAGTGAATGTTTAAGCACACCATAATTCAATTTTTTTACGCCATGTTTTCTCTGCTTTTATGAAAAATGTCTTTTATACATAAAATAAACACTACAAAAAGTGTTTTGATGGAACTAACAGTGAATCTGTCTTTGAACTAAACTTGAGTCTAAAGATGCATATCCTTTTGTAAAAGATCCCCTTCATATTGTAAACATATAGAAAGCCTTAGATAAGATTGTGCATCCCTCTTTGATAATTCTCTACAATGGAAGATGTAAGAAAACACCACAGGGCTACATTTAATGGTCTAGTCATGCTGCTGTAGCTGTTTTCATCATCTTGAGTAGTTGTGCATGTAGCCTTCAGTGACTTATTGAATCGTTGAAACCATTTTAAATTGATGACTACAGGCCACTACATTGTTAAGTAGCAGCTTGCGCAGTATGAGTAACACATATCAAAGAGAGCAAAAATCAATATCACTCCTTTGCATTTAATTTTTACCATACACAGGGACTTTAAAAAAAATGACTTGAAAGACAGATGCCACATCTTGGTGTTTGGTAACAGAAGAGCGCAGTCCACATCACCTTATCACTTGGGGTGTGACAAGATCTCGTGTCAAACGATCTGGCAAGATCAAAACTGCCATGTGATATTAGCATAGTCTCGTGGGATTTGAGTCTCGTCACACCCCTTGCGACACTAAGAAGTATGCCGAATCACCAAGTGACATTAAACAGTCACCATCGGTAGTAGAATTAAACATTAAGTTTTATTTGATAAATTCATGTGGACACGCACCTTGTTGTTAAGTGTCACCTTACAATACCAGGTAATGAAAGCTTTAAGTGGTAATTACTCTTAAATCCAGTACAATGGCCATCATTTCTATTGTTATTATTGTTTCATTGTTTATTGCAACAGATAAACATCTCATCTCATGTTCATCTAGAAGGCTTTTTCAGAGTCCACTCAGATGCAGTCTCTTCAGAGCAGTCCATAGTCCTCTCTGCCAGGCACAGCCGTGGCCTGCACTCTCTATTGATGGCAGCAAGTTAGCAATGAACCCTAGAGCAGCCTCTGCTATCAGTAAAGCTTGCCAGCTTGGTGAAACAAAGCCTTTTGTAGGGCCGCTAAATCCAACAGATGGAGAAATGGACAGTAAATGTAGAGTAGGGAAGGGGGAATAAAGGAATTTAGTGGAGCATGTTTGCGGGGCAGTATTTAGGCTAGTCCTTTGGGAGGCCTAACACCCACACAATGCAACACTGGCAAAACTTAAATGTTCTCTTGTGGATGTGCTGCAGCAGTGGAGCAGTGTGTGAGTGAGGCAGGCAGGCAGTCAGCTCACGAGGGCTCTCCAGGGCCTGGGAAGCTTTTATTAAGATGTTAATGGAACTGCCTTCATGACACATTTCCATGGGACAGGAGCCCTCGCCTGTGCCATTCTTTAGTGCCTCAGTCTGCCTGCCACAGTCATCAGTCTCTTCGCTGCCTCACACAACAGCCTGTTTAGGCATTCACTCCCATCTCCACGTTCTCCCTGGCCCGGGCGCTCTCACTCTTTATCTGATCTCCGCTGTCACAAGCCGTCCTATATTTTACCTCGTGTAACAAAATTACGCGATGCCAGCGATAAGGGCAGCCATCCTGGTACAGGGACCCGGAGAATAACAAGTCTGGCTGTTTGTTTGTCAGTGATCTTCACACAGGTTAGAAGTCAGACTGCCACCCCAGCGAACCATGAGGGCTGTTATGATTTTTTTTTTAGCAAACATTGTCATCTTGTTTCCAGAATACATCACTTTTCCTCTGTTCCTTCAAAATGCTTTCTCACTTTATCAAAACAGCCACAACAACAAAAAAATCTCTGAAGAAAGAGCTTGAGCTTTACATACAAATGCCTTGACATACTTTATTTATGGATATATTGTGTCTACCTCCGTCTACTCTCTTATAGATTTTAATATAAGTCACTTTACTTTGCCACTATCAATAATCAATTAGCTGGTGTCACGGAAGGATGTGCATTTTTTTTTGTATGGCGGAAACTTGACAATAAGTGAGCAACAAAAGGGACTAGGAGAAAAGGGGCTGAGTGGGGAAGGGGGTGCGCTTGTGTTCAACGCCAAGGGGCAGCTGTCAGGAGCAGATGACTGTGTGTGAGTTTTGTGCAGCCCGTGTGTGTTTGTGTCTGTTCAGATTTATCGTTATTTGACTGTGTGGCACATGTGTCTGTTTGTGCAGCAAGGCACTGGGGGGAAGAGGGGGGGCAGTGAGCCCCTTTGCCCACACTGCCCCCTGGTGATGAGTTACCCCCACCTGACACGGCAAGCGTTGCCATGGTTACGGGAGGAAGAAAGGGGTGCAGATGTGGCTTTTCTACTCAGCTCTTGTTAGGGGAACCTGGCCAACAGTGGCTTTATCCCCCTGCTATAGTCGCTTACACTCACAACTATTGGAGCACTTTGCTGTTTAAAGAAGCCTATTATGACATTTAGCTCCCAGCTCTTTCAAAGAACTGTTATTGTCTTAATTATTTGCTGAGGACCATGTTGCAAAGTGCTATGCTTCTTTCTTTGTCTAGTTTACATTAGCTAACCACACAAACAAATTCACTGGTCCTGGTTAAAGCAACTGAAAAGGAGACTGAGGGCTGAGTCCATTAAGAGTGACCCCATTGAGGATGACTAAAAATGACCTGTGGTGATATCAAATTTCAGTGTTGACGGGGTATACATTAGCATCACTAGCTACATAGGCTGGAGCTATGGCTGAGTTTTGAACATCATTTACTTCCGCATCAGTAACTTCCGCAGCTTTTATTGCACGTTTGTTAATGTTATACTTTGGTCCGTTATCTTGGCTGGATAGCTTGGTTGGATTGCTTGCCTTAACACATTCTAAACTTTTATCTGAGAAGAAAAGAGGGCAATAAGACCAAATTTATTCCCGAGTAAGATAGTAAACAGAAATGGCCTTTTTAAAAGAGTCCTCCCCTTCCCTTTTCTTAATCTGGTTTCCTTTTGTTCCCCTCTGACTCACACACACATACACTCCTGCATCCGTAACTTCTTCCACTGTTGTCGACCAAAGTAAATTCTGTTAAATTGATGATGAAAGATCTTGGGCCTCCAAAAGCTTTTTAATGTACTGTAGAGTGGAGCCCATTGTGGAGACTTACTTTGCCACAAAAGAAGAATACACCAAACAGTTGCACATTTCAAATCTTTTGGTCAAAGAAGTATGCTAAATGGAGAAAGCTCATTTAAAAGGACCAATAGACTGTAATGCCACTCATAGATACTTACTCCAGGATCGCTAAATTCATTTATGGAACCAAAATGCCAACCAGAGTCACAAAGTTAGCTTTTAGCGGTTGTTAATCCTATATCAAGCTCATGGGCCCAAACCACAGAGAAGTCAGAGTTCTGACAATATGAGCAGAATTGTAACCACAGTGAAATGTGAAATATTAATGTTGTGTTTTAAGGGGAGTTAATGAGAACCAGTCTTCATTCTTTTTCCTTTGACCACTACACATTTATTTTTCTAAGGTCATGAACATGGAATTTTCTTTTGTCTGTAGATCTTGAATGTTCATCAAAATGTTTGTAGTTACTGTTGCCAAACTCCAGACTCTTTTCTTTGGCGCAAGGTCATTTTTAGGGTCCGGGCCAAAGGGAAATTAATTGTTATGTGTGAAAACACAACCCTGAGCCACAGTAGAAGAGAAAAGGATAAAACATAAAACGTTCTCACAAAAGGAGGCAACTTGTCATGAAGCCCACACATGACTGGGCAGTGTGTAGATTTCCAAACGTGCTTGAGGCAAAACCATTAACGCTTTGTGACTGTAATTGCTTTTGTTGTTTATTTTGACCTAGGCTTGACCTTGAAGACTGAAATGTGTGGCGATATTGCAGAGCCATAAATCCTGCATTTCAAGAAACAAATATTATTAAATCAGATCAACAAAGAGTGAACAATCGTAAATTGAGCTGCAATAACAGTATGCCTGACAAATGACTGGTATTTTTTCCTGCCAGACAAACATTGGGGAAGTTGGATGTTGATGTTCACTGTTCTTATTTCCGAGTGGCCCTCGCTATCAAAGGGAAACACTGCATGTACTGACTGGAACAGCGGGGTTTGCCTAGATGGGTGCATTACTCTGCTTCTGTCACAAGCAATGAAAGGTTAAACCCGATCTGCTGCATTTACATCTAAACTATGCAAAAGAAATCATTATTGTACACTGTAATGGGATATTACAGCACATCCAAATGGTTGTATTGGCACATTAGATACAATGTAGGTCAGGCATGCTCCTTCCTGTAGTGTTTAAGCATGAATCAGTGTTATTTAAGGCAATTATTCTGAGGGTGACAGGGCTTCTCAGAAGAAACTGATGGAAAATGACTGCTTAGAAGCATTTGGTTCCCAACAGACACAGGAAAAAACTGAGTTAAGTGAGATCTGGGCATGTCTGAACTTGAGAGCAACAATCAAGCATCTTACTTGTATAAATCGGCAACAGTTATTCTTTAAATACTTAATATATATGTTGGTACAGGGTTTACTGTATAGCCCTCTGCCAAAGACTTACCTCTCCCCCTGCACTGTGGACGTTTGTGTGTTCTTCATGGCAGGGTGGAATAGGTGAAGCTTACAAATGCAAATTTGTTTGAAAACATAAACTGAGTTTTTTTAGCAGTGTTTAGCTATCTGATGTAATCTTCACAAATAAATGGTGTGCTGTGTGTGACTGCTCATTGGCTTCTTAAAGCCCCATGTCAGCTCCTCCATCCATCCTAATGACTGTTTTTGCTAGTGCCACATCCACAACAGCTTTACATATTAAAGCATTTTTGGATTTTCTGCTCTGTTTCCAAATTTAGGCCATAAGAATTAAAAGTAAATTATAAATAACTTATCATTTTTCAGTGATTCTTATTAACCTATTGGCAGTGTTATGGAGTATTGAGGCTACTCGGTACCAGATAAACAAGCAACAAGCAATTACTATGTACAATATTGCAATAACGATATGTGGTCACATTTACTCTAGTATAATTTCTATTTTAAATATTTTAGATATTGCAATATATTTCATTTGTTGCAATATGGCAAAAAGAATAGAGTAAAGATTAAATATTGAGCAGCTGTACAGGGTATGGTTTATTATTCCCTGAAAGTAATTAATAGCACATTAGGTTTAGTTTATTAGTTTAGTTTATTAAGATCCCCATTAGCTTCTGAATTATTAGCAGCTATTCTTCCGGGGGTCTCCACAAATTTTACCACATGTTTTAGTGACAGTTTTCTAGTGTACACGCACACAGACAATTACAATAAACAAGATATACAATCGTTCATAGAAGCTCAACTTTAAAAAGAAAAGGAAGTCATAAACAGCTTTTTTAAATATGAAATGATAGTCATAGTCATCACTAATATTCTCCACATAACTTTAGCTCATCGACCCATATCATTATCAAGTTATTATACATTCACTGTACATTGTACTTCTAACTTCTTTTCAAAACATTTATTTTCCAGCAACAAAAATCCTGGTATAGAATTCCATGCAACCAAGGCTCAATAAAATACTGTTTGTTGCATTTGATTTGTTTTGCATAAAGGCAGCACACACCTCCTCACAGGTTTGTCTAGTACAATAATTGTGTTAATTTGAGAAAAAATATAATTGACTATTAATGACTTCTGGAGTTTTCATCCCAATAACATTTCAAGTCTATTTTGTTTTGACACCCTGTAACATAAACATATGTAGCTGAGGTTCTAGCAATAGTTCCCTAACTCATATCCAGCTCCTATCTTGTATCTCATATATTAAGATGGATTTAGAGACATAGGAATTCCATGTGGTTTGCAGCAGCCCCAGGAAAACACATTCTTGTGAACATTTATAGATACTCTCACTTACACTACAATATAAAGGCTTCATAAATTCCTGTGTGCAGACATTGGACAGCCACATAAAGGACACCTTGCCTTTGTTTATTTTGCCAAGGCTGCTGTGTTTGTGCCTTGTACAAAGAATTTGCCGTTTGAATGGATGAAATGCTGCCTGCCTTGCTCCCTGAAGCTATATATACAGTATCAGTGTGTCAAGGTAAACAGTCTCCACCTCACTGTGTGCAACTTTTGGGAGCAGCCAATCCGAAAGAGAAAGCAAAGCAAATAAAACTCACTGACTGACAGATCCATTCTACTGCATTACTGTTACATCGTGCTGTCCTCTTTCTCCTTGAACCTTTTATAGCTCCAAAAGAATGAACATAATGTGATATCTGAGCTGCTTGTAACATTGGGCAATAAAAGGCTTTGCGAAGAAAGTCTTCACATGAAAGCGAATGAAGTGGAATTAGTGGCTGAATAACGACATATTCTAAAGGGCATTAGTGGAATATATGCATGACTTAATTGAAGTGAAACACCAAGCAACTCTTCTCCGCACTGAGCAGTGTAAAAAGTGTACCATTATATATAATTGAATTCAGTGAGGAGAAAAAAACAGTTTCTGTATTTTTTATAAAAGTCCATTGACAAAACTGCATTTAATTAAGTGTGGAGATTGTTGTAGATGTTTACATGTATCTTTGATAGAAAATAAATGGGTCGTCTGAGTCAGACAGGAAGTCAATAGGAAACTGAAAGGGAGGGACGGAACAGGAAGTCGGAACTGTTTTCGTAGAAGTCAAGAACCTTCGCTTGAGCAGGAGAGCAGTCTAAGGCTCAGATACCGCTGTAGAAAGCCACATCGTTGACTCTTGACTGAAACAGAAGCAATTACAGAAGCTCACGTCAGCATGTTCAGCTGCACACATTTATGTTACTGATGAAATGCTGAATGGGGCCTTTTTTCCTCTTTGTTACATTCTCTGGTGTGGAACGATTTTTAGCGTTTTTCTCCTCCCTGTTGTTGCTGTTTTTGTGCTGGAGTATGATTATATGTTTTGCTTACTGCTGATTCAGATTCTGAGCTGACATCAGTGGGGCTGTTCTGTTTGGATTGGAGCATAACTTCCACCCAACCTCACACTTTTGCCCCCATCCCCAGTCATGAAGGAAACCCACAGGATGGCCGCTGCTGTGTTTGTGCTGACTCTAACACAGGAATCAATCTCATCATATCCTCTGCCACAGACTATTTCTCAATAAGAGGCTTCAGTAACATTTCTCAGTTGGATTGAGAGGGACTGGCTTGGTCGCTGAAGCCTCATTTTACTGCTTCACTAAACCCTTAGCCCAGTATGATCATTTTTAAGGCAGTGAAACCTCAGCACCCCCTTCCAGCTTCATCATCTATGTGTGTGGTCTCAGGAAAAAGTTAATGCGGTCTAAAAGCTGCCATAGAAGAATCTAGATTGCCTGTGCTTGGCATTGGTCATAGTGAAAAAGCATGGGATTGCTTTTCCTTCGATATATTTTCAGTTATTATTGCTTGGTCTGCCTTGGACTTTATTGCTCTTTTTTCTCTTGATATTGCTCTTGCCTTCTGTCTTTATTGCTGTTACTTTTATCCTTGTATTTTTGGCTGTCCCTCTCCCTCTTCTGCTCAGTGGGCACTGGCCTCAGCCGCTTTAACAATAAAACAGATGCTAATTTGAATCTTCTTATGAGCTGAGAATAGTCTTTGATCAAACTTAATGTCCAGAAAGCAGGCTTCACAGGATGAGGATTGCTTGTAAATGTGATCTGGTCACTAAGGCATTACAAGCTCTCTACTAGAATCTTTTTTTTTTTTTTGCATTTGCATTTGCAGTGACATTAAGGCTGTCCAAGAATACATTTCACAGGAGAGCTGGCTTTCCAATTCTTGCTTTGAATGTCAATGTTCCCCCCTTAAGACACATTATGCGCATGCAAGTGTGTGTGATTACATCAATGTCATGCTTTCCAGAGATCCAAGCCTCTTCCGCTGGGTGACTTTATCAAGATGTAGTACAAGAAGAATATTGACGGACAGTTGTACGAGACTCAGTGGCCCATGTATAGATGCTCTGTGTCTCTGTGTGAAGTTTATAGATGGCCTGAACATCTACATTGCAGCCAAGCAGTGGACATGCTCAAGAGCCGGTGGCCTGTGAAAATAAGTGTGTGCCACTTATTCCCAGAATCACTGATGTAGCAGACTGGCGGTGGGAACTCTTCATACAGCAGTGACAGGCTCACAGCAGCTCTGACAGCCTGGATTCTTGTATGGAGTAAGCAATTTTGCGTATCTGGCTCACTGCAGGTGCCTCAGTAACCTCTATCTTATTTCAGCCTGCTTTACTTTTCCCGGTTCACCTAAAAAGGACAAAGCACAAGCACAGACTTACTGCAGGTGTAATGACTAGAAGAAAGGAAGAAACAAAGGTAAGGGTAGAAGCAAAAAAGAAGCCTTCTATAGGAAAGCCTGCAATGCCCAGGGCTTTTCAGAGCTATATTATTCTGTATAATGCTTTGATGTCCATAGGGCCAATTTTTATTTCCTCCTCTGTCCTCATGACTTTGAACATAATGAGTATTGGGCCTCTTCTATTTTAGAATCTTTCTGTGCTTCATCAGAGTCGTGAAAGATAATTCACAAGCAAACCCTGGCTCCACGGCTCGCACACTTCATAGAACAATACTCAACCTTCACAGGTATAGAGAAGAATACCATTGCTGCAACTGTGCCAGCACACTATTTTTCATCAAAGACCTTCTAGGTCACCATGACATTTCCCCCCAATAGCTCCTTGGCCATTCTCTTGTAAGCAGGTGGGGAGTGCTTTGTCAGATGTGTAATGAATGTGGTTCAAGGTATTTCATGCCATTTGCTTCTATATACCAATGGACAAGCTATATGTCACTGTGGCAGGCTCCAACTTTCTTGGCTTGACTTTACTGAATATAGGCCATTGTTAAAAAGCCTTTTGTACTTGTGCTTGCTGGATCAGCCTATTTACTTCCCAAGGCCTTGTAGCCGATGTGGCCTAGCTTGTCCTCTCCTGATGCTAAAGGTGCCCTGCTTGTTGATGCACTGCTTTTGCCCTGTGTAAACTCTCCTGCAGTTTCTGTTAAATGTATTGGATTAGCTTGTTTTATTCTGTATTTTTTTTTCTATAAACCCAGAACTTGTACTAGTTTGCAAGTTAAGACTAACCATATTTATGATTGAGACATAAGACTATATATTTGGTTAAATAGAAGACATGAAGTAGTTATGTTAGGATACTAACGTCAGTGAAATGTTGCACGTTTTGGTTAAAACAACCACGTGAACAATAATTTCTGTAAACCTAAACCTAACCATAAAACTAGTTTTAAGTCATCATTTTTTTGTTAGCAGTTTTTTATTTAAAGCAGCACTGCGTAACTTTGATGGTTACAGACTGTCTGTGTTTTGTGTTCAAGATGATCCAAAACCGGAACGTTTGAGAGAAAGTTCCGGTGATTTTAGTGCATTTTGTACAAATAAAACTCTGCTTGGGTTCAGTGTATTGACCTATTTCTACTCCCTCTGTTTGAGCTGCTTAGCGTGTCACTCAGGAGAGGTCTGCTTGTCCCAGTGGTATTGCATTATATATCATTTCTATCAGAGTTTTCTGTCCAGCTGAGGGTACTGTGTCAGGGAAATGGATCTGATGTGTTTAAGAACCATTAAATCAATGCAAGAATGCATATTTTTGGAATTTAAAGTTAGGTGATGCTACTAGTGTGGCTTTGATGCCTCAAAAAAACAAGGTGCCAATCTGGCAGAGCATAGATACAAAAAGGGGATCTTAAGCATCAGTAAAAGATGCTCTATTGACTAAATGTCCCTATAATATGCCTTTGAATTGAAAATGTCTGTACTGTATCGTAAGTAAATGTGTGAAAATCTCTTGTATGCTGATAAAAAGTGCTCTCATACTGTGTGTTATGCCATGACTCTCAGGACACTGGCTCACAGGAAACAAACCAGTGCTGAGTTTCCACCATGTATCCACTTCATCCTGTGCCGCGTTCACACAGAAGTGGCCGGAAGGCATTTGTGTGCACTGCAGTACTGACCCTGCAGCAGCTCACTCTCATTCAGCCAGTCAGCACCGGGCCCAAACTCTGGCCCATCCAGCAGACTGCCCTGTCCTGGCATGGCCTGGAGGCAGCTGCACCACTCCAGAGGACCATCAGGTGGATTTGTATGCACCCAACCTGTGCAAAGAGTGAGCAAATGCTTATTGCAGTGCTCTCTGCTGTTTTATTATTCATATTCATTGCAAGTTCTGCTGGACTTGCATACAAATGTAGCGTAATCTTTTTAGAGCTATGGTCTGTAGTAGCAGTTTTTTAACTTTATTTCCCTTTTGATTCTGTAGACTGCAGTCGTTACAGAACACATAATATAATCGAAAGAATATGTTTATATATGTAATACAACTGTGGTTGATATGGGGTTCAGTCCAACCACCTTATCTGAAGTCTTCAAACCAAGATCTTGTGCAGCTTTGAAAAAAGATTGTGCTTGCAAGGCATGTATCCTTCTGTCTGAGTAAGGACCCAATTTCCTCACCACATGCTGTTATTGCCTCTCATCCAAGGGGAGATTGGGCTGAGTAACTAGCAGCAGACTTGATTTTGTGTTTTTTTTTATCACCTCTGATGAAATTAGAAGGGCCTTTATCAAACAAAAGTAGAGAGAAAACATCTTATGTGCTTCTGTAGAATGGCTTGTGCATTTGACACATGAAGCCTAGACTGCACTGCACTTTAATGTTTTCTTCCTGATGTAAACATTTAAATGCAATGCCACCACAACATATACTTTTTTCCTGAGTGTCAGTTTTTAACCATTTTTATGTTATCACTACATCAGTAATGCCTTTTCAACCCTCAGTGTTCTCGGGTTTGTTCATGTGGGATGTTCAGCAAGAATATATACTACAGAAAGTGTAAGAACAAGCCACATTGTTTAGTCGTGTGCCCTGGGTCTGCGGTGGAGATGAGCAGGTCAGTGAGGTTAGTCCGTTTTACTCCTCATAAGTGCTTCCAATGCAATAAATCACAGTCAGGAGGAAGATAAGACTGTGGGTCTGGAACTACTGCCGCTGATCCTAAACCGAGTGCGATAGTGACTTGGGCAACAGCTTGAAGTAAGACACGGCACTCCCTGCTTTATAAAACTGATAATTTGTTGAAGTGTAATTTTCTGCGGTAGTTGAGTCATTGTATTACCTCTAGTAGATTGTGAATTAAGACTTAGAGATGCAAATAAAGCCTGCACATCATCTACACTTAGAATAAAGTCCAGATGATTGTCTACTGGCCGTAAAGAGTGTAACCGCAGCAGCAGCAGACATCCACAGTCAATCATACGACAGTCTTCCCCAGCCGCTGAAGGCTGACCTGCAGTTTAACAAAGAGCTACGGAAGTTTTTCTTTTCCATGTAAGAGCCATGTACCCTGACAGCTATTCGTTTGTGCAGGGTGGGGGCAAAGGGATCACACTATCTTGTTAATTGCATTGACAGATAATTGATTCAGCATGGCTAGAGCTGCAGCTGCTCCAGCAAGCATTTCATGGCTACATTTCAGTATTACATCACAATTCCCCATCTCACTGTTGGGAGTTACATCACCAGTCTAACCCAGCGTGTGCCACTGTACTGAGAAACAACATACTGTACACTTCCTCACCTATCCCCTTGAAGCAACAAGCATTTGGTTCTAATCTGTTTTTTTATGAAGGAGCTGGGTAAAAAAGCATACTTGTTGCTTTTCCAACACCTGAGTTTAGGCCAAGCCGGTGCAGATGAAACAGTAGCAGGAGAAGATGAGAGGATTAAATTGAGTGACATAATTTTTTTCCACTCCTGAGAAACACTTGCATAACCATTCTGAATGTTGTCTGCAGCCTGCTGAGTAAAATAACAGGTCTGTTTGTCTAATGAGTGGATGCAACACACATTTAGAGCAAAATAATGGTATTGGGATTGTTTTCCACCTCTTTCCTTGTCTCTTGCATTTAGAGGGCCCCTGCTGTGTAAATTTGCTTCAGATAATGCTGCATATACTTTGTGGCGTTGTGGTCGCTGCTGTGGCTGTAACAGCGTGTTACCCAGCTGGAGTAACGTTTACGTGGATTCCTTTCTGCCCTTCCTGTCTCTTCATTTTATTTTGTTCTTCTCAATCACTTTCCGAGAACATCACTCACCAGGTCTGCCATTGCATCTTAATTCTTCTCTTAAGCATTTATAGCCCCCACTTTCCTTCTTTTGCACCTCCCTAAACCTGGCTTTGCTTTGGACAGAGAGACGCGCTCGAGCAGAAGGAAAATGAGAGTGTGAGAATGCATGAGGATACTGTATATGGAATCTTCTGTATTCCTACTTAAACCATATACACCATAAAGTTTTCAATTTGATCACGTTTGGTCAGCCATTCTGTTTACACCTGGGCTTACACTAAGTCTCCCTGCTTTTGCTATAGACAGAAGGGAAAGCTACAAACTGTGTAATTATGTGGCTGATGTGGGGAACCTTGGGTGGAAGTATGGTTTGGCTTCATGAGGCCTGGCTCCCACTTACTTCCATTCAGAGAAGTGCATTTATGTTTGCGAGACACAATGCACTCCTGTATTGTATTTTGTGTAGTCCCACATGCATATGCAACCAGCCCAGGAGATTGGACAGTGATGAGATAAGGTCAAGAACTTCTGATTGGGTTCAAGTCTAATTCGCTCATGAGCCATTTTGATGTTTGATCTGGTCAGGCCCAACTGAATTCTGCTTACTGAGTTGTTCTTGTTATGACGTAGTACCACAGGTCAAAGTCCGGTTTCTCTTGCTCTTTGATAATGAAAGCAAATAAACAATTTGTTCATCTGGTGGACTCACACCTTGTGCACACAGCTCATGACATAGCCTTAATTTGTTTGGGTTTATTGTTGCCTGTGTCGTCTCTCATTATGTCTACTGGACATTATTAACCTAGTGTTTATGTAATGTGCATCAAAAAGCAGACAAACTGAGGCAATTATTCTATTCTACTCCACACAGGAAGTGCAATTGCCTGCTCACTTAGACCGCTGGCCCTCTGGTTGTCCTTTGCACCTGCTTCCTAACAGACCAGCCGATGCTCTCAGAACCAAGTCCTTTTGTCTGCTTCAGTGACTCTTAAATGTGCCACAGGACTGGTTCACAAATGAATAGTGTTACATTATTCCCTACAGTACTTTTTAAATTCAAGAGCCTCACTGAAATGCATATGAGATCAGTTGAAGTATTGCTCAGCTCATGTATCTTTCAGCCCTCAGTATTTGCATTAAGGAACAAAATATGCTCTTTAGCACAACCCAATAAAACAAGAGTGACTTGGAAATTACCGGTTACAATTGTCTTACACCTCATTCAAACTCAAATGCTCATGAGTTTAATTTATTTTCTTATTTTATACATTATGCCTTTGCTTTAACCTTTTCTTCAAGATGACCTGGATGACTGAGAACCTTCACAGACATAGTAGTTCATACAAACGTTCTTATATTGGTTGAAACATAGGAGATTGCAGGTGAATGTACAGGGCCAACATACAAGAGCCTTTGTAGTGCTCTTAAAGACAGTATTCACAGCATGCTTTAGGTAGGTAGGCCGTCCAATTGATAAAATGTGTACAGTGTCAATCAAAGAGCTTGACTCAGTTCCAGTATGTGAGCTATCTGATCCGGTGGCCTCCAGTGACACCCCGTTCTGTTTGTTTTTCTCTCCCACCGAGGATTCCCTTTCCTCTCACACAGGCCCTTTACAATTTAGATTTATGGAAATGTTCCCTAATAGAAAGCTGCTTTCACAGGATGACAGACAGCAATGATAAGGCATGGAGCACACTGCTGCTGGTAGGGACTGTATGAGTAGATCACGACGATTCATGCTTCAATTTAGCTGCAAGAGTAAGTGAAGGCTGATCGAGGGAATAAAAGCTTATATAATCTACATGTAGAGTGTACATTCATTCTGGTACACTGTATGTGTGTACTTGGCTTTGATTGTAGGGCTACATGTCTGATCCTATACACCAGAAGAGCAGTCTGAATGCCTGTGAGTTTGGCAGAGGGAGCTCAGTGGGAGGGGAAACAAAAATCATTAGAATAACAATGACATTGTAATCTTGTGGATGTGATAGGTTTTAGGCTAATGCTGGCATGTGTTTGCTCAAACAGAGTTTGAAGTGTGCAAAGTGGGAGGAGGTGAACACAGAGAGGGGGTTAAAGAGAGAGATTAGATTGTTTACATTCAAGGATAAGCTTCTATAAGACTGTTATTCCTGTGTCATGATGACATGCCTTTTTTATGGAACCTCTCAGAATGTGTCACTGGTGTGTGTGTTTTCATAATCTTTTATCATAGAGTAATAACTCTGAGGGCTCGTGTGAAGAGCCAGGATGGTTTTCAGTGGCTCCAATTCACTGGAAGGCAATTGAAGGCCTCGCAGCAGGCCTCACACAGTCAGAAATGAGTGCACTGATATGGGTCAGTTCCACAGATAGTGCTATTAAGGACTAAATGCAAAGTGCCCTGCTGGAGTGCCCTCAGAGCACACGCTTTATTCCGGACAAGTGCACATTAATTTCCTATGCATCACTAAATTACAGGCCAGAGCTCAGAGCAGGGCACATGTTGTGTCTAAAAATAAACAAAACATAAGCATTGTGATATACATTAAATTATAGGCACAATAGAATACATTCTCTAGCCCCTTTTTAAACATTCCAGTTTAGACTAACATCCAGCAAATCAACAACTGACTCAATCCATAACACAGGAAACCAAACAGTACAATGATAGCAATTACCCGGTTTGCTACTGTGTGATTTACTTGAGGTGGCTGGAAGAGTGAATGGAGGATGTGTTATGTTTCTTTTAAAGCTGAGGGACAGAGTTCACATTGGTGCAAAGAAAAATCCATTTCCAATTGAAATAGAAGAATGGTATAAATATAACTGCACCTAAACATCACAAGACGCCATTAGATCCACTCATTATTCTTGAGTGCAACTCAAGAGAGAGAAAACTAACAAGGTAACCTCTGCTAATCACTTTTTTCTTTGTCTCCTACACAAGAGTCCTTGAAGCAAGATTAAACTTACTATTTTTATTCAAGCTCAGATGAATAGCTCACTGCATTGAGACAGATATGGGAATATTTCTCTACTTTTCTTGACTGCTTTAGATTTCTGGTCCAACTTGTCTCTTTAATTTGCAGCATATCACTTTTACTTAAGCATTAAGATTTCATGCTTTACATTAATCATTGAGGGAATAAGGCATTAATCCAAAGCATGAAATTACAATCTTATATCCACCCCCCACACCCATTTGGCAACAAAAGATTAAGCACCGTAAAGGGATTTTGGTTTGTCTTCTTTATCTTCTGGAATACAATTGCTGTAAATATGAATGCAGGAGATTAAGCAAATTTAGCTGTATTGTTAAGAAGCTTACAATGTATGAAGACAAAATAGAAAAACATATCTAAAGCTTTAAGGCAGAAGACCTGCTTCCTGTTCTGGGGTGACTTAGGTTTGATGTTGCCTCTGCTCCATAGACTACAGTACTTTCTACTCCGAATGCCAAAAACCCTGCAGTGCCCTCAAGCCAGTTTTCCTACAATCCCCCGCTACGGTACTGCTTATCCTTATTCACATTTTGGCTACTTTGTATTTTCCTGTGATGCATCTTTTCAAGGAAACAATCAACTATAACATTTTTTCTTTTTACCATTTTTTGCGCAGCGACCATGTTTTTCCTCATGGCTAGTAAAATTATTATCATTCCAGCAACTCACACAGTTACAGAAACCAGGCAGCTACGAGGAATGGTTACGTTTAACAAGTGCTGAGAAGTAGACTAGACAAGACATTTATTTTGTATAGCCCAATATCACAACAACAGTCGCCTCAAAGGGCTTAACAGACTGCACTAGACAACATCCCCTGTCCTTAGACCCTCCATCAGGGTAAGGAAAAACTCCAAAAAAAAAAAAAAAAACAGCCGGGAAAAAAGAGAAACCTCAGGGAGAACCACAGAAGGAGGGATCCACTCCCAGGACGGACAGGCCGTGCAGGAATGTGTCCGGGACAGTTGAAAAATACATAGAAATACACAAATATATTCACAAATAAAAACATTTTTGTTGGCAGTAGCATTTTATTTAACCTTTATTTATCCATGTAAAATGTGAACTTATTCTCATTTACAAACATGACCTGGCCCAGCAGGAAAAAACCTACATAGACAGGAAACAATTACGACAAGTAATACAATTACACAGTCGGAACACAATAAACACAACACAGACAAGTATTTCCTAAACAGGATAGCATTGACAGGGACTAAAAAAAAAAATTAAGAGAGCTTGATGGTGTTTTTCAGGGTGTTCCAATCGTTTTCTGCTGCAAAATGAAAGGAGTAGAGACCAAAAATAGTGTACATTTTGGGAGTGGAGAGCTTGATATAATCACTTGACTGAGTGCAGTATGAGCTGTGAGCAAAATGAAGAAGCGATGAGAGGTAGGGGGGTGTCTTGACCAGGATTGTCTTATATATAAAGAGAAGCCAGTGAAGGGAGGGCCAGCCCACCAGTTTGTACAGCTCACAGTGATGGGTATGGGTAAGCGTTAGCTATAAAGCGTGTGGCCGAGTGATAGAGGGTGTCCAGTTTTTTAAAGACAGGGATGAGTCTAAGCAGATACCTAGATACTCTATTTGTATGTCGTGACTCGTGACACAATCTAAAACAAAGCCATCTGTGGTGGTGATTGTAGGGAGGCAAGAGAGAGAGGAAGCCGCAGAGAGGAGAGAAGGACAGACTGAGTATAGTCTTCAGCGTATAGATGGATCTGCAAGTTACCAGCAGCTTTAACTATGTCATTGGTGTAAATGGAAAAGATTGTTGGACCCAGAATAGAGCCTTGAGGCACACCTCTGGAAATGAGTAGTGGTTCTGACAAGGTCTTTTCAGCCTTCACCTGCTGGACACGATGAGCTCCAGCTCAGTGTGCTGTGTTCCAGCTGTGTTCCAGCTGTAACACTGGTAATTAGTAGTTTAATGTAAGTTGCTTTGGATAAAAGCGTCAGCTAAATGAATAAATGCAATTTAAGCCACAATACATGTATTGTGATTGCGGATATGGCAATGACAATGGCACAAACTTGGACAAGCATGGCCAGCTCGGTTAATTAGTGTTATTATCTAATTTCCCCACACAAACTTGTATCTGATACAAACAGAGTGGCTGTGTTCATCAGGTGTCACAGAAAATGTGGATGTTAATAATAAATGGTGAGTTGTTAGAGTCAGCACTGAGGCTAGGCAAACTAAAGTGTGAGTTACACTTGCATTTAAATGTTAATTCTCTTTTAGGGAATTCTGGTTTCTAACTGAGACAAGAACAAAATAACTTCAGCTCCCTTTTAGTCAAGTCTTTGTCAAGGCCAACAAAGAGGGGGTCATGCAAAAAAAAAAAAAAAAAAAAAGAAACATCTCAAAGCAAAATGAATTAACCTTTTATTTACACCATTCACTTGCCGCTGCAGCTGTTGGCACCACATGACAGAGTAGTGCATATAATTCTCCCAGGACAGGCAGAAGAAGAGAGAGGATAAAATAATGTGTAGAAAACAGGGATGGGGGGTAAATGTTGTGCACACATATATGATTAAAGGTTGGAGGTGCAGCTAAAGCTCTAAAGGGCAAAAAGGCTGTTGGGCTTGAGCAGAAAGCTGGCTCAGCAGGAGGTTGATTTTACCTCCAAAGGGATCCACTTTGCACATCCAGCATGTATAAGTCAAACAAAGGGAGCATAGCAGCTGAAAGTCAGGGTAGGGGTCTAGGCTTTGGTGCTTTTTTTTGGTCTTGTGGCAGTTTTATGACCGCACGAATAATGTGCTAGCGGGACAAAGCAACCTCCCACACACACCAAGAACAGCTTGACTCGACTTTGGAAACTGTGTTTATGGTCGAATGGATCAATATGCTCCCTTGGGGTCTATATTTAAGACTGCGCTGAGTAGTGTACATGCTGATCACAGGGGGGATGGGCCTCAAGAGGGTCATTACCAGATTTGGATTGTGGGCAATAAAAGGGCCATTCGGTTCAGAAGGAATCCCAAATCAACCTTGCAAATCTTTAAAATTGTATCTGTAGGCTCAATCCCTTCTTCTAAGACTCCTTCTTTATGTGGAGCTTCTCATTTATTCAAGGCGTACTCACTGATTATTTCAGCCACAGCTTTCACCCTTGATTCCCCATGCCCCTGCTGCTGGAAATGCAAATCTCGAGCGTGACAAACGATGTACGGCCAACCCTGACACGTTCAAGCCCCTTGGCATCCCCCCGTGTTCCTCCCCGGCTTACCTACTCCAGCTCCACAGTAATTACCCTTGTTGCATCGCTACGCCTAATCATACTTGATTTTGGGATGCACTGCCATTGTCTCCACTTGTTAGCCCCTTACACTGCTCCGTTCTGATAGAGCACATTGATAAAACACATACACACACTGCCAATTCCAAAGGCGGTTTATGCGTATAGATCTCATACAATATCCGATTGATTTAAGGATGCCACTGATAAATCCCTCTTTGATCTGATCATAAATGCAATGAAAAAAGAAAGTGACAAATGTTTAGAGAAGAATAATTAATAGATTCAGATAGTGTAAAACAAGCCCTTGAAGAAAAAGGGAGGAATAGGGAGGGGTGTGTGCAAGTGGCTTCCAATTTGTTCTCACTTTGTTCCAGTAATAAGATCCAGGCCTTCCTTTCCAATGGACGAGATAATTAACTCCCGGGGACAGACTGCGCAGAGCTTCGTCATGTAGTTTATGGCTCACAGAGATAGATCTCTGCAGCCCAGCCTCAGCTTGGTTGCATAAATTGTAGACGTTGCTTGATGTGCTGTATGTTTTTTGGAGATATGTTGAGATGGTTGGGGGGCAGGGCTGCAGTAAGCGGGCCTATGAATATAAAATGTAAGAAAAGTGAAAGGTGAGAGAGCAAGGAACGGTGTGCTAATGTATCGGTGGTTATTTTTATCAAGAGTCAGCCCCATTTCGGTATGGTAATTTGGAAAAACAAGTATGAATCTGGAATTTGGGCCAGGAGACGATAGTGCTCCTTAGGATCTATATTTGCACTTGCATTAAGTTTTTTAAACCACAATAAGTCACTTGCTTTGTACACCTTTTTAAATTCAACATGCCTTTCTATCAAGTACTTTCTACAAGCTGTTAGTCTGTGAGCAGGGCCTCTGTCGGCTGGTCTGTTCTTAGAAACCGCTTGGTCAGTGTGTGACAGCAGCAGCGCAGTATGAGTCAGGTCAGGCTAATTTCCGTTGTGGTAACCTGCCTCTCTTTCCTGCATTGTCCAGCAACTCTTTTGGAATGTGCAGTATAATGGTTTCCGACCATTGTCTGTGTTTCTTTATGCGGATCTCTGACTCAGAATGAACTATGACCTTTTACCGAAGTAACACCTTTTCCATTCAGGTTTATGTGCTTTTATTGTCACATCCCATCCTTTGGTCTCTAACAGTTTTTTCTTTTTCTTCTTTTTACAGAAACATGTGAAGACCTTTGCCTCAACCTACAAGTCAGCCTTCAACAACAAAAAGGAGGTCTTGCCCCCTCTTTCCCTTATCTATTCACTCTTCTTCCTCTGCAGTTTTGCAGCTACAATAAAAATGGAGAGACAAAAATCAGTAAACAGAACTTTATCACCTAAGCATAAATTAAGGTTGATAGCTTCTCTTCTAGGCTTCTGGATCTTAGTGATTCCTTCTTTGTGCAATGGACAGACATTCACTAGTTTCCACCCAGAACGCCGCGACTGGGTCTTCAACCACCTGACAGTTCACCAAACCACAGGAGCATTGTATATTGGAGCTGTCAACCGGGTATACAAGCTTTCGGGAAACCTAACTCTTCTAGTCTCCCATGATACAGGCCCAGAGGATGACAATAAGGCCTGTTATCCACCGCTTATTGTCCAACCTTGCACTGAGCCCCTTGTCTCTACTAACAATGTCAACAAGCTTCTTCTCATCGATTATTCCCAAAATCGCTTGCTAGCTTGCGGTAGCCTTTACCAGGGCGTTTGCAAACTACTCAGACTTGATGACCTCTTTATCTTAGTGGAGCCATCTCATAAAAAAGAGCACTACCTCTCCAGTGTCAACCAGACCGGGACTATGTATGGGGTCATTGTACCCTCACAAGGCCAGGATGGCACACTATTTATAGGAACAGCTGTAGACGGAAAGCAGGACTACTTTCCTACCATCTCTAGTCGAAAATTGCCCCGTGACCCAGAATCGTCTGCAATGCTTGACTATGAGCTGCACACTGACTTTGTATCATCTTTGATCAAGATCCCATCAGACACACTTGCACTGGTCTCTCATTTTGACATCTACTATGTTTACGGCTTTGCAAGTGGCAGTTTTGTTTACTTCTTGACTGTCCAGCCTGAGACGCCAGAAAATAGCATGTCATCCAGCGGATCCACCAGCGACCTCTTCTATACTTCTCGCATTGTCCGGCTTTGCAAAGATGACCACAAGTTCCATTCCTATGTTTCCCTCCCGGTGGGCTGTGTGAAGAACGGGGTAGAGTACAGGCTCCTGCAGGCCGCCTACCTCGGCAAGCCGGGACGTGTGCTCGCTGCTTCGCTGAACATCAGCGCCCAGGATGATGTGCTCTTCACTATTTTCTCCAAGGGCCAGAAGCAGTTCCACCGCCCACCGGATGACTCAGCGCTCTGCATCTTCACCATCCGAGACATCAATGCCAGAATCAAGGAGCGCCTGCAGTCCTGCTACCAGGGGGAGGGCAATCTGGAGCTCAACTGGTTGCTGGGCAAAGACGTGCAGTGCACCAAAGCAGTAAGTTCTAATTATTAATTGTTTTTTCATTTCCCTTAAAGCTTATTTATAAAAAAGAAAATGCAATGATATCCATGCAGTTTCGACAAGTATGAATGTTTGTGTAGTGATGACTGAGGCTGGAGGTGCACAACAATGGATTACAGTACTCCATTAGGCAATGTTCAGAGACAAGTACACTGCTTTTAAATGAGAAGGCTGAGTCATATAGACCAATGATAAAAAAATAACTCAAACCACATTAAACTTCTTTAATCTGAATGTCCATCATCATGATACATTATGTACATTTGCTCATTTACTCGACTAGAGGAACAATATAGAGTATATGTTGAGGGCATGACCAAAAGCTTCTCAGTGAGCCTGAAAACCACAGTGTTGAGAGTTGGGCGTGTGCTGTAATAAAAATAAACACAAGCATCATTAGGAGATGCATTTCACTGCTGTCTTAAATCACTCTAATTCTACATGTAATTATGTTAAATGGATTTGCCTTTGTGATATTAGAAAGCATCCTCTTTAATGTGCATTGCAGTGGGTGCTATTCAAAAATTAGAGGGTTTATTTTTCTTGGCAAGCATCAAAGAGATAACATTTTCCTGGAGCACAATACAAATAAATGCAATCTGCAATTTTTCCAGTGTAAGGATCACACACATGCCTCTTCCATCTGAAATCCCCAATTATCCTACAACACAAGGCTGTGTTTCTGCTACATGTTGTCAAGCAGAATTAAGTGTCTTGATTCTCTCTCGTTCCCAGGGGGCTACAGTCCTCTGTGTTTTCCCTCTTAAATTGCTAATGGGAATTTAAGATTATTAAGAATTAATGATTAGCAAGACTACTTGTTATGTGTGTGTCTGGGAAAAGTCTATGCATATATATTATGGGGAGCTCCAGTGTCAGCATGCAGGATTTAGGATCTAATAATGTCTTTATATAACTTTGATGAGAACCGCTGATCAGCTTCTCTTGTTGCTTATCCCCAGGGCACTCCACTGACCAGTTTTATTGAAATCATTATAATTCCCTATTAGCACAAGGTCAGAGGTGATCGTCAGGAGGTGGAAGACATTTTCTTGAATAGTCACTGTGAGTTTTATTAGCTCCCATATTTGAATATGGGGCTATGCAGTTTGTGATGACAATGCAAAAGATGGGAGGCGTTATGGGCTTAGTTTTTTGTTGTACTTAAATCCTATAAACAGAAAGCCATATTAAAATAATGTACTTACGTAATGTCTAAAGCACTAGTATGGACAGAGATCATTTCCATTCTGCAGCAGTCTTGTGAAATTAAAATGGATTAATGTGAGGCCTCCTTCAGAACTTTATTGCTACCTGCAACGGCATACCTCCCTTCGACACGCACTATACTGAAAACCTGTTTGTACATGTACCAAAGCTGTGTGTTTAAGCACATAAAACATGGTGCTCAAGACCATGTCCTTGCACTCATTGAGCCGTCAATAATTCCATAGTATATTATGGATTATGCAGATAGATGTCAATGGATGAGAGGCTCATAAACCCGAGACAGATTACATTAAACAGGCGGATATGTCAGCCATGTTAACATTGTCTTCCTGCTGTTAAATCCTTTACTCACACAGTATGTCCACATTGTTCAAAGCAAACATGTGTTACACATATTTTAAATTTTCAACAAATGTGTTCTGAATCTCCACAGTATTCTTCGACCACCCGCGTCTGTATTTCACCAAAACATGAGGTAAATCAAGGTCTGAGCTCCCCAAGACATTTTTTAACTGTTAAGGCTGCCTTGCCTAGTTAGTAAATTGCAGTCCCCGTGCCTTCCCTCTGGACCATTGCAACAGCGGGTAGCCAGTGATCTTAAAGTAAGGGGCGCCTTAATTATACCTCCAGCTCCTATTCAGTTCTTGCAGACATTTAACTGTTTGTAACTTGCAGACCAGGGCTGAAGTCAGCTTCAAAAAAGCTGAGGCTGTGCCAGTGGATTCACATACAGCAGCCAATCAAAGATTTATCACCCAGCCGTTCAGCCTTCTGCCATCTGGAGAGCTACACCATCTTTGTGCACTCCCAAGGAGGCGCGCCATGATGGGAGTCTTTATATGTCAGGCGTATGTCTCACTGTAATGTTATCATCCTGCCTGGCTTTTACAGCTCACGATGTACTAGCTAATTAAGCAAAAGGTTTATTATATAAAAATTAGCAAATTTCTGTTCCATGTACTTTATTTAAATGAAAGAAAGTATGTCACAAGGGTATTATTTATGTAGTTTTCAGTTGTGGAATATTAAAATAAATCATTTCCTATGATTGTCTTTAATTAAATCTATTAATAGCTTATTTATGTCTTAGTAAATTTCATTTGTATCACACAGACTGAGACATGTAAATCTTAACTTCTGCGCTAGTAAGATTTGTGATAAGGCAGGGGAAAACAAAGAACTGTAAACTGTAAAAGGTGTGCACACACATACAGTAGATACTCTGAAGAAAACCCAACCACATAGACTCCTGAGGGATTCGGTCGTGCTGCCAAGTCTGCTCAAACATCATCTAAACAATCTAGATGTAATCAGGACCAAATGGTCTGGAGCTCAACAGACCATATGTGGCATAGCTGAATGCATTTTAGGGAGTAGCTTTTGATAAGCCAAAGTCTGCTACTGACTGCTGTTTCTCAGGATAGCTGCTAGTTCTCCCATCTGATTCAGTCAGTGTCCATATCTCATCACCATATGTTTCAAACAAGCTTTTAGCCATTGCATAAAGAACATTACAACACTACAACAATCGGAGAAACTGAGACTGACTGTGACCCGTCAAAACAATACCACTGTCTGTATCCTGGATAAATTGTCCAGTAACATCCTATTACAAAAATGGAGCTGTGTTGTTGTGCCTAATATGATGGCTAAAAATAACTACTGTTGAAATGACGCCAAAATGAACTTAAGGTGACCTCCTTGCAGCAGATGGAAAAAAAACTTTTTGAACAACTTTGCAACCTTTGTGACAGCAGGGAACAGTGATTCACTTGACTTATTTTTACTCTATATGTATGTTCTGGGCCCAAGTGCTAACAGACTTTAGTTTAGCTTTACAAGTCACATTCCATGTTGTAGAAAATGTAGTTTACCTGCTACAAAAGCATTTAAAGGTCTGTGACCTGCATGGCTGTGATGTATGCATCTCAAATACTGCAGTGGTCCTTATACGTCCTCGGTGCTATTTTGGGAGATGGAAGTAATATAAAGTACCATAAAGTGGAAGCATGACTATAAAAGTGTAGGTGATTATTCCCTGTCAGCATTATTGCTTGAGCTCTGCTTATGAAAATCTGAGTAGTACTGAGAGCTTTTACAGCCACAGTGTGAGGCTGAGCTCACTCCGAGTAGATGTCACTCAAACTAGCCAACTTATACTATTCTGACAGCGGCAGACAGTGAGAAGGCAGATGGAGATATACTGACAGAAAGAGAAATAATGAGATGGTGATATACAGTACATCCCAAGTAGGATTAGGATAGAATTTGGCAGGAAGACATATAGAAAAAAAGTCATAGGAGGGATACTTTGCCTCTGTCTGTCTGAACGTCTTACTTCTCTGCATATGGCACTTTTAGGCCACTGCTCCTCAGACTCTCAGTTTGCCTCATTAAATACTAGAAGCACCTATGTCTTGCCTCTTAGTCAAACCCCCATCTTTCTCTGTCAAAATCTTAAGTGCTCATTGTGATTAAACAAATGTGACAAATGTGTAAAAACAAAGAATCAAATTTGCTTAAATTGTGTTGCACTGTCTCATGTGCATAATCTCCTTTCAGAGTAAGCACTACAGTTTGTAAAAATCTGTTTTGTCTATCTAGTTAATATTTTGCTTTTAAACATACAATTTGAATATACATTACCCCTAATTGTTTTTAATGTACAGATTATCAAGTTGAATCTTGATGTCACACTTTTGCAAGCCCTGTCGTGAAAGTGGTTTGTCAATCTCAGACGAGTGGACAAAACCATCCATTTTGAGTTTTGCAGATGAATGTGCAGCCTTTTATTTTGCTTACACTCTTATTCCATGATTGCAGAGTTATCACATATTGGGTTTGCCGGTGTAAGTAGTTATAATGCAGTATGTGTCGTCCTGCATAGGTGTGATGATAGGCCAGGGTAATGAGCCACAGAGAGAGCAAGGTGGGGCTCAGTCAGCCGAAGCTGAAACATGTCTGCCAAGTCAAACAGAAAGGCAAACATTTGTCTGGCTGGGAGACTCGTCACACACTTCCAGCGCTCTGTAACCTCCTTCTTTTCCTCAGGCTCACCTCTCTCACTTCCTTGTTTTGTCCTAGATGATCTCTGAAAACAACTCTATATTTCCACAACTTTGATCATATTCTTGTCTCACTCTGTCACCTTCACCAACTGGCTTATGTTATAATACCACATCTCAGCCACTCTACTTCACAGACTTTCTTTATTTTTAAGTCTGACGTTTTTGTCATTTCCATCACATATAATGTCAAAGCTTTCTATGTTGAATGTGCCACATTTATCAAATATCTTTGGTAATTTGTCCCACCAATCTCCCCTTCTTAGTCTACGGATGTCCCTTATATTGAGGAAGGAGTAAGAAAGAAAAAAAAAAAAAAAAAACTTTTATCCTTAGCATTGTATACTGCGCTGGGTTTAAACTGACTAGTTTTTTGTGCACTTATGCTTTTTGTACCTTGTGTTGTTAAAATTGCTTCCATTGTTATCCTCACTTGTAAGTCGCTTTGGATAAAAGCGTCTGCTAAATGACTAAATGTAAATGTAAATGTAAAAAGAGCAATGCAGTGTGAGCTTTTATAAATCAAACTGGCATCTTGTAAGAAGGGTAGACTGTTTCTAGTGTGCATACTCAAGGTCTTAGCATAATAGAACAAAAGAAATAAAGTAAAAATCAAAATGTTAACCACCAATTGGAACGCTTGGTTTACTATTTCATTCATACAAGAATATGGTGCCTTACAAAAACACCATTTGTGTTACAAGTGAAGGTGGCCTAAGAAAGGGCCTTCTGAATTTATTTATTGGTCAGAAGGTTCTCTCAAGTTGACTACACTTGATTATAGGGGTGCACCGATCCGATATTAGGATCGGATATCGGCCGCGATACTGACAAAATAGCTGGATCGGGGATCGGAAAAATTAACAGATCCACGGGCCGATCCAGGTTTTTTTTTTCTTCGTCGCTGCAGGACCTACGTCATTCGTCAGCTTCACGTGTGTCGCATGCTAGAAGCAACATGGAGCATCCCAGAGAGTCGGCGGTGTGGAGATATTTCTGTCTCAGTGGGAGTGTCAGAACGGCTCAATAGAAGCCTCATTCTCTACACGCGAGCTGATAAACATGAAAATGACAAATAAAAAATACACCTGTGAAGAAGTTTTGGTATTAGTGATGGCTGATTCTGAGGGAGAACATCTACCTTTAGAGTATTTTCAGTTGAGTAAAAGTGAGAAAGAGCGAGAGTGAGTGCGTGTGTAACTTGGACAGTGGCGCCGCTGCTTGTGCCTTTCTCAGCGTCTCTCATAAAGCACACGCTGTTTTTCCCACATTTTGACAAACGTCAGTGAAAGAAACGGTAGGAAACTAGTCGCTCTGGCCGCGGTAGTAAAGGGGAGGTTGAGAAGGGAAGCCGTGAGCACGTAGCACCTGCAGCTTTACCTTTAGCACCTGCAGCTTTACCTTTAGCACCTGCAGCTTTACCTTTAGCACCTGCAGCTTTACCTTTAGCACCTGCAACTTTACCTTTAGCACAGGTGATAGAAGCCGGGGCGGGTGTACTGCCGTGGCCGCGGTAGTGACGGGGGTGTCGGGAATAATGCGGCTTCTATTGACAGCTGTTTGGGACAAATACGTGTTGGTCATCCTGACACTTTACCCAGTCGAGGAGGGAGAGGTGCGGGTAAACATAGTCAGCGCAAATGTGCTAATCAAAGCTGTGTGCTGTGCTTTATGAGAGGTCCCACACTCTAAAAAACTACTAAACTGTTCTGGATGTTTATGTTCATTTAATTCTGTTTGACTCTTGTATTTGCACTTTTATAAACTGCTATTTGTTGCTAATAAAAGTTGTTTATATTGTTGTGCATGTTATTTTGTTATTGTTTCAGTATTAGTGTTTGCAGGACTTTGCACTTTATATTTTTGTTTACAATGTTTGGTTACTGTTTGATTACTATTGTATGTTCAACCAATGCACTGTTTTGTTTCTTATGGCTACATTTTATTTATTTTAATTTAAGAGTTTGATTACATTCTATTTTAGATTTGAATGCACAATTGTTTTTAAATAAATAAGAATTCAGCACTTTACATACAACTGTTATTTTGTCTTAGTTCTGTTAAGTTAGTAAAATCTGATGCCTTTAGTCTCTTCAAGGAAGGTATAAGGTGGAAGGTATACTGTTTATTATTAATTCAACAATTGTATCGGATCGGTATCGGGTATCGACCGATACACAAAGCCCAGGCATCGGTATCGGTATCGGTACTGAAAAAGTCGGATCGGTGCACCCCTACTTGATTAACCTCTTCTCTTTCTTATTTCTCCAGCCTGTGCCTATTGATGACTCCTTCTGTGGCTTGGACATCAATCAGCCACTTGGAGGATCCCAGTTAGTGACCGGACACACTCTTTACACCGAGACCAGGGACCGCATGACTTCTGTCACCTCCTATGTCTACAATGGCTACTGTGTGGCCTTTGTTGGCACCAAGAGTGGACGCCTGAAGAAGGTAAGCACCATCTTCGTTCACTTTATCAAGGCTGCCCAGTGGTCCATGGGGCAGGTCGCTGTGGAGTGCCTCTATTTCCGTGCACATGGATCATGATCAAACGGGAGTGGAGCTCCTTAATATTTAATGCCTGCTGTCAGCGTTCTGGAGGCATACTGCCAGTGGGTAACTTACTGCAGTAGTCATTACCAGGTCCTTGTTAAGTAATCTTCTGTGTTGCATTGTTGAGTAACATGCAGTGTGCCATTCACTTAAATAGGCACTGTGGCCCACTGTGGAGAAAATGAGAGTGGGTTGGTATTCTAGATGTGTGAAAACATAGTCACCAAAAGGGTTAAAGGGATGCTGGCCAGTTAATAATGATACATTATTCAACCCAGTCACAGAAAACCAGGTATTTGAAGAAATGGCTTGTTGACAGGATTGATGGCGAGGAAAGTGCTATCCTGTGAAAAAATGAAAGCGCAATTGTCAATCACAAGTGTTTGGCTAGTTAATGTGAAACAGCTGTTGCAACTGTTTTGGCACCAACAGCAACAAGGCAGCTGATGCTCATATATGCTGCATGGTGACATTATTTGTTTGTATTTAACAATAACTACCGTGCATTTTGACACAGTGGTGATTTCCCTTGCATACTGATGTGCCTTTCTAGGCTGCATGTAGACAGCTGGTGGAAGGATTTGTCAGTAGTCACTGGGCTCCTCCTCCCATGGGGCTGTCTGTTTGAATGACAGCAGTAGTGTGTAACAGGGCTGTAACTGGCTTATACACACATCCCTCCCCCAAGAACAACAGCAACATGAAGCTTAGATGAAGAATCTGAAAGCCAGTTAAGTCATTTTAATACCTGTTTAGACGAAATCTTTAATTCAAGGTTGGCAACACAAGTAATCCATGGTTATTTTGGTCTTGATCTAATCATAATTAAATCCATGCACCAATAAGGCAGTGCTGGGGAGGATATTCATTCTGTAATTCTGTGTGCTGATCAATAATGTAGCACTTTTTCTGCTGGGTTTAAAAGGATCACACAGAACAGTAGTTTTCCCACTTTGCAGCTGTTTCTTTATAGTTTTTATTACCCTGCTGCTGTCTATCTGGCTACAATGACTCTTTTCTTGATGTAGCTCCCATTTCAACATCTATGCAAAACAGCTATGCCTGCTGGTTTTGCTTCCTTGCAGAGCCATGACTGTAACCACAGTAACGCCAAAGTGTGGGAAGAATTTACCAGGATATGAGAAAGCCACCTAGTGTAAAGGTGTCATGCTCTACTGGTCAGAACCAAAAAACTAAGCAAATGAATTAACCAAACACAACCAAACACATACCAGAACAAGGTGACAGTGGTAATTGGTTATATTTAGTAAAACATGGTACATTTCTAAGTTGGCTAGCATCTACAGTTTGTATATAGTATTATGCTATGTGCCCTACAACATCCCTCAATTGATCTTGAATCATTCCAGTCTCCATGGAGGTTAGTGGGCTTTTTTTCATCTTGTCAGTTGAATTTACATTTCTGTACCTCACAATAGTAGTTTTCAAAGTATATGCCATAAACTACCATGTGTGCAGAAACAGTGGTGCCAGATGCTTGCAACACTCAAAAGAAAGAAAGATCTAGACATTTTACTTACTCCAACTTCAGGGTTGCTTCAGATTTACTGAGGTTTGGCCGGCAACAGACTTGTCTGCTTTAGTGACCCTTCTGGGCACAAACGTTCCTGATGGCATAACTCTATTGCAGATTGTTGACACCATCCTAGAGCCATTTTTATGTATATATATAGTATTGTTCAAAATAATAGCAGTACAATGTGACTAACCAGAACAATCCAGGTTTTTAGTATATTTTTTATTGCTAAATGGCAAACAAGTTACCAGTAGGTGCAGTAGATTCTCAGAAAACTAACAAACCCAGCATTCATGATATGCACGCTCTTAAGGCTGTGCTATTGGGCAATTAGTTGAAATCTATATATATATATAGAGTAGGGCACAAATATATAGGACTTAGAGCCACTATAATTAAGCTAGATGCAGCATTGTGAAAGTAAAGGTGTTGCTTTTATAATGAAATATTCATGTCTTTACACTGGAGTGTTTTCCGCTCACTCCGTCAGGTGTCACAGGGAGGGCAGAGGGATAGGATGACCTGATGAGGCATGGCTGCACCTCCTCTGCACAATGCAGATAAGCTGCTACAGAGGTGTGTGAGGCACACAGAGTGCACAGTGCTGCCAGCTGCTCAAGATCTCAGCGTAGCACAGCTATATGGTGGCAAAATGTGAGGCTTTAGTTGTGATATAGTCCTATACCTCTACTATTTGCATGTAACCCAAAGAATCAGGTGAGGAAAGGATTGTATTACATGTGGATGGTTGGGGTGTTATTATGGGGCATGATAAGAAAGAAATGAAAGTAGCAGGAAGAGGCAGATGCTACTGGGGGAAGAAGCAAGGGGACTGTTGAAATGTGAATTTAGTTCTGCCAAAGGAACCAGGCCTGCACCGCTGCCTGTAATTGGATTGGCTCCCTTCCCAAAGAATTCCCCCTCCCCTTGCACACAATCTCCTGCATCCATGTTCAATCCAGTCCCTCCTTCCTCCCTCCCCATTCCACTTTTTATCCCTGCCGACCACTTCCTACTCACCACTGTTTCCGAAGATTTGCTGGTGCATGGTCAAGCAGCAGGGATAGTATTGTCCAACATCAGGCTTTTCAGGGGATTTATTGAGGAAGAGGGGTTAAGAGGGTGGGCAGTAAGCAAGCACTGAGGTAAGGATACACTTATACTAGGTCTCTCAACATGTCTATAGAGTCACATCTATACTACATAAAGGTAAAACAGTGTAATCAGCTTAAAATAAAATCCATAGTGAGTATCAAAAGGCATTCAGAAATTGGTTGTGGACATTTGGGTGGCACCGAGAAGGCAGTGATTGATTGTGGAGGGCAGTAGATGTTTACATCAGCAAAAAGCTGCTTGTGGACAATCAATCATCAATTGGTGATGTGTTACCAATTATTATTAATAAAAATAATGTATGACAATTGTGGAGGGGCTACAGAATCTCTCAACCTCAAGGCCTATCATTACATTAACGCAGACATGAGGAAGGGCCTCTTCTCAAAGGTTTGCCTAGGGCCACAGATTTGCTAAGCCTGCCACTGTTTCTATAGCTACAATGAAGCCAATTATGATCTGAACTTTTGTGCTAAATCTTTCATGCCGAGCACCCTGACTGTTTTACACATATAGTCCTATTAAGATTCTAGACATTACATTTAAAATGGGAAACGTGGAGCTTCAAAAAAATGACATATCCTTTGCCTGATGCCCATCTAAAAGAGATCAATGACATATTTAATTTATATTTCAGAGCTTATATTGTCTGTCAGTAGGATGCTAGTATAAGTATATGGTTATCACTTGTAAGTGGTCTTAGTACTGGAAAAACCTACAACAGGGCTTTATGGGTCAAATGATAGCGACAGATGACCTGTACATGTACTTCTGAATAAACTTTACTCAAAAATTGCATCATCTAAATTAGAATTGGCTTTGTGTGTGGTTCACTTTGCACTGAAGCGTGTGAATATCCCACATGGGGACCGGGATTGGATAAGAAGAAGTGGAGCTGCATAGAGCATTGCCTTTGATATAGATAAAGATGGAGGGCACAGCTGCACATGTAAAATTGGATGTTGAAACACATCCCAGCACTAGATGAATGGGGAGCTTAAAGTAAGTTCAGCAGTAGCATATTAGGAATTCCCTTGTTAATCAGATTAATTTCCCACACTGAGAGAATATCCACCATTCAGAATGTATTCCTTCTACGGTAGAATCATGACAATTTCTGTTTGGAAGTCAAGAGTTGATTGTCCTGGGGAAATTTTCTTTGAACTTTAAAGTACTTCTGGTCTAGGTAATTGTCATCATACTTTGATACGTAATTATGAAATGGTTTGGAGAAAGCCCTTGCCAACTACAAGGGGCCGCTTTGAAGGCTGGTTCAGGTGTTTAACTGGAAAAAATGTGCTCTTGAGTGGGTTAATTTAGCAGGCCATGCATGAATGTCTCATATGCCTACTGGAGTGACCATAGCAGCAGCAGGGATCATGTGTTTTGACCAAACACAAGCGGAATGTGGCAGGGAATAGCAGCTGATACTACTGCTAGAAGTGTCAGAAACTTGAAAGACTTGTAACTGCAGGCAGCTGCTCATACACAGGCCCCGATGGAAAAGTGGTCGAGCTCCCCACCCCCACCTTCAGCTGGTCACCTGCTTCATGTCTGGCTTTTACCACATATTCCTTTCACAGGCTGTGAGTTTTTATATGGAGGCGAAATACTAGCTGAGTACATTTGTTATCACTCCAAATAACGAGTTCAGCATTTTGCTTTGACCCATCTGGATTGTCCCCCGGGTTATAAACAGAGAAAATGGTGGAAGACACAACATAGACAGGACAGACTTCTAAGGAGAAAGATGGAGGGACAGAAAACTGAAAGAACTGATGACAGATAATCAGACAGACAGGAGGGTCTAGGAAGAAATTGTAGGATGGATTTAAACTAGAGTGGGGATGACACCCTGAGCAATGGCTGAGGACTATGGCTCTAATGGCATGGGTGCCCATTCTGTCCCCCCAGGGTTACAAATGACTGTAAAAGCAGAAATGTGGGGTCCTTTCACCAGTATTGCCAACCAGCATAAACCATAAACCCACATGAACATGTTTTCTATGTCCCATTACTAGTAATTTATCTTATCAATAGTGTAACTGGTTTTACAAAACATTTCTATTGTTACAGCTGGATCTGAGCTAACACGAAAAGACATACAAGTCCAGCAATTATTGACGAGATAGAATCCCTTTTAAATCATCAATCTGCAAAATCCCAGATGAGCACCCAGTTTGTAACATGTCATTTAATAACCATTGTTGATGGGTTGAGTATGGGTTTGGTTCAGATAGAATGTTCAAATCCAATTATTTTTACACAGAACAAATAATAGCAGCTCTTTTGTCTGACTTCTGTTGAATGAAAATAAATTCATACCAAATACACCTGTTACACCTGATTAAGCTCAATCTGAAACACAATGCGATGACATTGGAGGTAGTTTCTGAATGACAGCTGCCAGGGTGCATCTATTACAGTCATCTTCAGGGCCGCCGCTTCATAAATTGCCTGCCATTTTAATCATGCTAAACTGAGCAGTACAGCCTCAGTTAAAGGCAACGACACAGAGCAGAGTATAGAGCCTGCAGAGATAGGGCCACTAAAGGAGTTTTCTCTTGAGCATGTTAGTAGACTGATGTTAAAATGTTCCACAGCAAAATGTGCACGTTTTGGTGTTAAGACTAATAGATTTTCAATTTAACACATAACCTTCCCAACACATCCATACTAGCCTGATATTTAGGACTGTTTATACAGAGATGAGGCAAACTACCTGCTGCCAATCTAGTATAAGTTTGAAAACTGTTGGGTTGTAGGTTGCTCCACCTGAGTCCCTTAGACACAAAAAATGCTGTAATGCTCTTTTAAAGGAGCATTACAGAAGACCCAGAGTTTTAGTATCAGTGTGCCACCTCTGGCGTTACCGGTACTGCATCCAGTGTTGTGCATGTTCTTTGTGCGCACGCTTATACGAGCACAAACAAACAACAACCAAAGAAGAATCTGATGGTTTTGAGTGCGCTGGAGGCCAGTCTTACCTGGCTTAGTTTCCTTATGGTGGAAAATCATTTTTTCCATTTACATTTTATTCATTTAGCTGACGCTTTTATCCAAAGCGACTTACATTGTTCTGATGTAATTACCAGTGTTACAGCCACTGGAGGCAAGGTGGGTTAAGTGTCTTGCCCAAGGACACAACGACAGTATGAACTGTGAGGAGAGCGGCAATCGAACCGCCTCCCTTCCGGTTGAAGGACGACCGATCTACCCACTGAGCTACTGCCGCTCAGAAAGTGAGAATCAAGTAAACGAGCAGTCAAATAAACAGTGTGGAAACCTTCTCTCTAGGCTTATTCTGCACATCAGGCTGTTGCTGATGCATGTATGGATAAAAAATATTTATTTGAACCATTAAAACATCCGTAATGTACCTTTAAAGATTGCCTTAGAAATAATGTCAACATATTTTTTCTATTTTAATTAAATTTTTTTATGAATGTTATTATTAACCACTCCTCACCATACATAACAAATATTTATGAATTTTCAGATTTTTTAACCCCTTAAATGCCGGTTTTAACAAGAAAAGTCTGTATACCTTTTTTGCAAAAAAACCCCACAAAAGGTAGATTTTTTTCCATCCCATAAATGCAAATTTTAATTTTGGGGGGGGGAGTATAGTCTAGGCTTAGGGCTGTCAAACATTGGCGCAACATTGATTCTAATCAATTTAAATTTTTTGTGCCAAATAGTTTATTCGTTTTTTGCTCCACCTGAGTCCCTCAGACACAAAAAAATGCTCTGCCAGAAATGTTATGTGTCAACAAAATTAAAAACAGAAATCATGTTGCAACGGTATTGTATTGAAAAAAAAAGAATTTTAAATAATAGTCAATGGCACAAAAAAATGCCAAAGGAACTGAAGAGGGTTCTTTTATTTTTAAAGACATTTCTAACACTTGAAAGAAAAAAAAAAACATATAAGTTTTTTATTTACCCCAAAATAATTTTTCATCCCCAAAGACAAAGTTATGGAAAAATAAAACTCAAAAAACACACAAAAAAATGTCCAGGGACCCAGGAGGGTTAAAGGAAAATGCCTTTACATTTCTCAAGTCTACCTACTCACCTTAACTGATAACTATGTCTGTGTCATGTGTGTCAATGTCTGTCTTTTTTCCATTTAATTTCTATAAGCATCTTACTAGTTAAGCTAATGAGAAGTGTGCTCATTGAGTTGTAAACTAGCAGGATGTGTCACTGACCTTTACGAACCAGGGCCCCAACTTGACCCCCTCCAGCTCAGCTCTTAACCCTGAGCCAGGATAAAGAGGCGGCAGCCCCCAGGCAGTAGCAGACTGTGTCTTTCATAACTGTCTTTAGAGAACAAGACTCTCTATCTGCCAGACCTAGAGCGCAGTTCTCTAAACACTTCACTGTTAAAAGGCCAGTGCAAGTCCGAAGAGCCCTGCTGTTTCATTCATACTACTCTTACATGTACCTCTTCCCAATTTACCCTTATTCTCTATGCCCTTCTTCTTTCTGTTGCCTCCTTTCAATTTCATTTTAAGCTTTAAATGTGCCCTCCATGTCCACCTGGCTTTCCCCTCTCGTTTTGTTCAATCTTTTTTTTCTTATTTGTCTTTCCCTGTCCCCTTCTCTGTCGCAGTTCCTCACTCCTTCCCTCTGTCTTTCCAGCTAAGACTATTACAATGACACAGCCTTCCCCGCAGTGATCTCATTAATCACATTCAAGCGTCTCACTGTTGCTTTCTCCCCTCCTAACTGTCTCCCACTCCATTCTCTGCCTCTAATTGCTTGCTCTTTTCTTTGCCAGAGTCTCAAAGGAAGCGTTTTTCATTATCTAACAACCAAAAACAAATGCTCATACTGTGCATACATTTTCACTGCTACAGATGGATTTTATACATAGAAGCTTCATTTAGCCTGTAGAAAGTTAAATCCCTAAAGACACAAAGACAGAATCACTCACGGCTGTAAAAATGTTGTGTACTTATTCATTAATTTATTTTCAAGATCACAGTTGGTTTTCAGAAGCCCTTGGTTTATTTATTTCATTGTGTTATTGGCAGGGCCCTTTTTCGCTGTAAATGAATCACTTTGTTGAGTGCCCCCATAATTGGACTTTACTTCACAAGTGAGCCTAATTAACCCATTGTTGATTTGATGTATGTTTTTACCAAAGCTGTTAATCTTTAAATATTTGATTTGATTAATAGTATTATTATATCCATAAATAATTGTAGAATGGCTTTTCACTTCTAGATACGCCATTTCAAAGCCACACATCCTCACAATCTAACAATTTTGTGCAGTAAAACCCAATGCAAATATTTCCAACACATTATGCAAGAAAGCTTTGCAGGCTATTAATATTCCACTTATGTCTGAAGCCAGTGTAGGCTCCATAGGGAGAATATTTGAAATTCAAAAGAATTCTTATCAGTTGTTGCATGTTATTGATCTGTAGCCGTGGCAACAGTATTGGCATAATGCCTTGTTACTTTTTTTTCCTGCTTGAGGTACAAATCTGTCAAGAGAACCTAAAGTACTCAGAGGTTGACCTTTGACCTAGCAAGTTGCCACAACTGACTCGACGTACAAGTTTTCTTCTTCTGGAGTTTTCAACTATGACCTTGGGACAGGCGCAGAATGAGTAAACATCTTTAGTACAGAAAAACCCTGAAATTGATTAAAGGGCAACGTCTGTCAAAGTGGATGTCTGGCTCTGTGCCAGGTTTTATTGATTTGCTTCACAAAGCACTTGAATGGGCCAGATAACTGTGATTAGCCAATTCATTACTGCAGGCTTGCAGAGTGGCCCCAAATTAGATAAAAGGGGGAAGAGGAAGGACAGAGAGAGTTGTAGCAAACTATTACTTTGTGAACTTGTACAGAAACTCGTGCAGTAGCCGACAACAAAGGGTTTCTTTTTAATAGATTACGTGCATCACAATGATCTACCTCATTAGTAGCTGTTACAAAATAAAATAAAAAACTCGATGTTTGTGTAGCATGGATAATGATTGTAGATTAGAAGCAACCAAAACAGCAGTCTTCTCATCCTCTTTGCAAATGTGTGCTTCCAGTTGTAATATCTTTTCAAGTGTGTGTCTAGCCCAAATAGATGTCATAAATGAGAGCTGTTTTAGCTTTGATGATACACTTAACTGTTGTCTGTTTGAAAGGCATACCAAGTGTGACAGCGACTAATGTTTCTGTCTGATAGTGAGACAGCTTTACTGCTCCTCTGTCTGCCACTTCATACAAGACAGCCGCAGTTACCCTGGTCCTCCAAGTTATTCTTGTCTGGATGACACCAAGTCTATGATCATCTAGTGTTTACACAAAGCTTTAATGTCTCTCTACACAACTAATTTCCTAGCTAAATTCAACTTTTATTTAAATCACTCTGAACTCGTTTTTATATCTGTAGTCTTGTCTGTTTCTCCATCTCTGCCTCATAGCGTAGGGCTGTCAAGTAACCTCGTTTGACCATTAGCCTAATAAGCAGTGATTTAGTTTGAACAACTTATGATAATACCTAATTTATCTTCTCACTTAACTGCTCATAAACACCATATCTTCCATGCACAGTTATCCATTTACTTCACACGCCTCCTCATTTTGACAGCTGCATGTCAGAACAGCTATCTGGCAAAAGACATCTCTAGTCTTAATGGGATTGGACAGTCCATTATTTCTTCTGCATTGTACCACAACATACAGTGGGCCTTGAAGACAAAGGCTTGAAATGAGTGTACGATTTTAAAGAAAATAGATTTAAAAAGTGATAGATTTGATACAGGAAACACTATCAATTAAAAAACAAAGAATTAACTGCCAGTGTAAAATATTTGTAAGCATAGTACAACTGAAAAAGAGGGATAATGGTGAGGGCATGGAGGCAATTGTGAAAAACCACCTGCATAACCACAGAACCCAGTCTACAGAGAGGGCATTAACAAGGTCATAATATCAAAGAACAGAGACAGAGCCCTAGGCTGCTGGAGCCACAGGTCAGCTTAAACACCGCTGTTATTCATTAAGCGCTAATGGTTAGCGGTTGGGAAAACATTATCTGGGCCTCTGGTAACTTGACTAAAAGTACAGGTCATGACCGGGGGCGGAGGGTGAGACATCGCCATGCTCTGTGACAGGGGTGTGCTGAGTCCGATCGGATCATCAGTCAAACAGGGAGGTGGTGATTTGATGGAATTGTGGAACAGCAGTAAAGTATCAACATTCTTGCGTTTCAAAGGGCAGTTTAAGTTTACTGTGGGGAATAGGGAATTATCTTCTGTTATGGTTAATGTTTTGGTGCATTTGGCAGTGCCTGGAAGCAGCTGTTAGCTCAGTGTGGCGGATACAGGATTGTGTCTCATATTTGTACAGTATGTGTGTCAAGAAAACAGTCACCTCTAGCTCTGTGTTTGAATTTGGTGATCAGAGAGCAAAAAAAATAAATGTCTACGTGGTTTGTATGTTTTATTCTTTGTGCAGTGTGTCCCAATGCATAACGAATCTGTTTGATGTTCATAAAATGTGCACACAGAGTAGGGATAAAGGTTATGTACTATGTGTTTATTCATATGTATACATAATTGTTTTGAACATACAAATGTTAATATTTATTTGAGGGAGGTGGGTACAAACAGCCTTGATCATATATTTATAAGACTTCACTCAGTTTCAAGAATGTTTCATCACTCACTCTGGGGGAAGTGGTTTGCCTCCTGAGCTGATTAGGAAAAATATTTATGTCATGCATTTTCAGCCTAATGAGGCCAGATTGATGCGGTTGGGTGATCGCTGTGTGCAGGTATGTGGGGTTTTGACTGTGGGCTGATGGGAAGCTTGGGGGGCAGTTGCATCGGAAGGTGTTGCAGATCAAATGTCTGTGTCGGCTCGCCAGGATCTTTGCCTGAAATGGGATAGGACCGTGTTTGGGTTATACCACGCTGGGAGTGCTGTCCTCTTTAAATAAGACACACTTGAACAAAGTACAGCTGATCAGATTAGTGTGGCTGATCAAGTTTCTCAGCGGGTTGTTGGCTCCCACTGTCTGAACAGCTTGACTAGCAAATAGTGTTTGGACTGAACACGTGTTAAACAAAGGGAGCTGAACAAAACAAAAGGCAGTAATTATTATGGACATAACATAGTGCTGCCAAGGTCTTAAAAACAGTAAAGGTGCATCCTTTGGTTCACTGCTTTTCTACGTCTGTGAGCTTTTTCAAGGACTTTCCTCTTTCTGGCAGAGGAGAAAAATCCTCGAATAAAGTGGACCTTTGGGATTCAGTCGGAAACAATGGTAGCAGGATGAATTGTACCAATCAAGTTGTGCTACGTTCTATTGTTAAGTTTGCTTTTGTGTGACGAGTGGAAAATTGTTTCTATTCTCAGGCTCTGATGAATCTCCCCTTCAGAGACCAGAGATCATTGAAACAGTATCAGAGAGCAGAAAAACAAGAATATCTCCAGAAAGCAAGAATCACTCTATCCTCTACAATCTTTGCTTGCATATCCACTTTGCAATGTCTTTTTGTGTTTTTTTGTTTTTTTTTCTCCAAAGCCTTGCTTGCATCGCTGTCCTTTTCCATTCCCCTTTCTCATTCTTCATGGCTTTTCATCCATGATCCATCCAGGCCAAGCCACAATCCCTTATAAGGCCGGTTGAAGCCCCCATCTGGCCTCTTATTTCCATATCAGATCTGCAGTAACAGACAGGGTTTATACCGGATCAAGCCTGGAATGCATGTCTGCCCATGTGCCACAAACCCCACTGTGCTCTCTGCTCCTAGGCTCCAACCTGGTCACACATCCTCATCCCCTGTAGCTCCATTATCATCCCCCACTGTATTCTCGGGTAGTTGCTGTAAAATTATGTTATACAGCAATGCTACAACCAAGCCACATCTAAAGGCAACACAAAAATAGAAACACAGTGAAGCTTTTGAGCATAGTGAAGATCTGTGGTGGATTCTTACATGTCCATTATTTTTAAAAGCCCTCTTTCCTCGGTCATGGTTACTATCGTCTGTCTTTCTGTCTCTTCCTCTCTGTCCCGTATGGTCTCTCCGAGCCTGTCCTCATTACAATTTGATGTTTCCACAGAGTTTTGCTTTAATATGTAAAGTGTCGACTTTCCTGTGTGTGCGTGTGGTTAAGTTTGTTGTTGTAAGGAGTCTGGTTCTGATTAGAGCAGCTCTCGCTAAGCTTTCCCTTTACTGCCACAGTTGGGCCTAGCTTGGCAGTGGTACCTATAGAGTGAATCTCATCCAGGGGGTAATTGTTTTAAAAAAAGGTTGGCAGCCCTGACTTTCACTTTGGCTCTGTTTTGTTGTGTCTTCGCTCCCTCAGCTTCCATTCCATTCCATTTTCCTTTGTTCCCCATTTCGCTCTGAGGCGCTGATACAAATGGTGGGATGAAGAGATGAGAGGGGATCTCATATAGCCTATAATGTTCAGCTCCTCTGGGGCCTGCATAGCTCATTAACCCACGTTAGTCTCTGCATGCCTTCATTAAACAGAGACACCTGGCTCCCGAGGGTCCGAGAGGGAAATGACAAGTCCAGTCCTCTTTCCCCTCATCAGCATGTATCGTACTTATGACACCGAAGAGCTACCTCCTTCTTGTAGAGGCTCTCATGTTACGATCTGTGTGTATTGTGGCTACAGTGGTTATTGATGTGTTGTTTTCTTAGTCATGTCAACTTCTGTAACACAACATTTATAATACCCGTTTGTCCCATTTTTCAGAGAGAAAGCATGTGGGAATTGGGACCTATGCCTATCCACTTCTTTGCATCTCAACTGCAAATACTACATCTTAGGCAAGCATGTCTGCTCATATATTACTATTGACATATTGCTCACCAGCGTGAGTCCATACGCCAGGATAAGAAAGCTATTCTCATCTCTTTTAGTGCTTGTGGGAGGTAAAATCCATTCTTCCTTTGGCTAATGAACAAGCTTTATCCACTTGTTTCAATTCACTTTGCAGAAGAGTCATTCTAAAGCTATGTAGAGGCCTGAACATATCCAAAATAGGATGTGAGCCGTAACATACAGGCAGCGAGCCGAAGGTGTGCACTCATCTTAATGTTATTATAAATGACTGTCCGTATAAACCAATAATAAAGTACAGACACAGAGCAGTTGATTTGCAGATTCACATTCATCTTCACACTTCTGGAGGAACATAAAATGAAATAGATCTTTATAGTATGAGGTAATTTCTAAGGTAAATATTGCATAACTTTAAGGTGTGGTGGAAAGTATATATTTTGAGCTTGAGAATGATGCGATAAGAGCTCAAATATTATTCGCAATTTGAACCAACCCCTCACTGGTTCAAGCATCAGCTCTACCACTCGCTTAATCTTGTTTTATAACCAACTTGAAATAAAAATGTCCATGAATAACAAATTGCTATACATTTAAAACAAGAGAATGTGCACACGCAGCAGCTCTATTCGACTGGAAACACGCTGTAAGCTTCTAGTACAGTGGCAAGCCTCAGATTAGCCAAAGTCCTTTTCAAAGCCGGGGCGGCATCATCCGCATCCCGGGTTACGCACTGAAATGTATACTGTGAGTAATTGCCAGTGAAAAGCCTAAATCGTATTTGAGTGCTGCATCCCGCTGTATTCTGGTCTCTTGCCTGGCTCTGGTTAATCTGCTTGGTGTCATCCCTTTTTGATGTTCCTTTAGTCCACTTGGCAACATAGTAAAGCCCAAATAAGCACTGCGTCTCTGCACTATCCCGCAAAACAAATTAATTCTATATTTTCTTGTATTGAGAGATACGCAGATTATTTTTACTATCTTTACTTTTTGGATATCCCTCTCTTCGTACTGTGTATTTTTCAGCCATGCAGTTCTGCTGCTAAAGTGAAGAAGTCAAACTGCATTACTTTAATGTCAGATTCCATGTTTTCCACAACAATGACCTCTTTGTCTTGTGCTGCCTACAGTTTTAATATCCTCCTCCTCTCTCTCCTCTTCTTTATTCCCCTTTCACCCAGCATGTTGTGTGTATTGTGAGTGTGTTTGTCAGACAACTGGATGTTACAGAGTTACTACAACCTAGACAGGCTGTAGAGTCTTTTTCCCTCATCTTTGCCTCCACCTATACATTTTTATTGTATTGCTGCCTTTCATTCAGGGTGTCTCCAGTGCTAAGAGATATTAGCATATCATTGCTGTGAGGTCAAACTTCACAATTATTGGGATTTTAATAGTTCCCTGGGCCCTACTGTTATGTGGCCAGGGCTTCTTAGCCTGATCCAGCGGGGACCATATGGGCAGCAGGCCGACTACATACGCTGGACCCAGAGGTGCTCCGAAACCGGTGGGGAAGCATAGCCACAGTGTATCTAAGGGCTTTACTGAGACCAAAGGGACATTTATTTGTTTGAGAGCCTTAGAGACTAGTAATAGAATGGGGCTTGGCTGCTTTTGCGAGACCTGGATTAGATGTGCAATTGGGTTTAAAGTGAGAAAATGTGGGTATGTGTGCTTAGGATATACTTGATAAACTCAATTTAAGGGCTCGGAATTGAAGGTTTTGACATGTTGGGCTTCTCTGATACACTGGGATGTACAGTATATCCTGCGGTCACTGGATTCTTTGAGTTCATAAACATGATCCAGCTAGGGCTCGGACCCGCCGTTTCTCTCCCTGCATTACCTCACAGTTTACAACAACTGAACCAAAGCTCTCTTTGTGACTCCCATGTTTACCATAATGACACTGCTAGGCACGGCCTAAAACACAAAAAAATGTAAACATCCACTGTCCCTTATGGCATATTTAGTCTACAATGACTTGGTTCTAATCAGTTTACATTTAACACACTATCATTGGAAAAGTAGGTTCCCATACTATAAGCTGCTCTCCTTAAATAGTATAGTAAACTCTGTACAGTAAAGACTTACATTGTCCTTGCAAAGCCAGTTGTTACTCTTTATCCATGAAATTCATCATGGGTGTCACTGCCCACAGCCAGATAATTAGTCACTTAGGTAAATTTTCCGCTGGCCAGCCAAGTTTGTATGTCTTTTTTTACAGGACACGGACCAGATTTTGGCCTGAATCAGCAAACATGTTCTTTGTTCTCCTCTGTCCATTCATGGCAAAACTCCCTCAGACTTTGTCCTTGTTCACTCTTCAGTAAACAAACTGTGATCCAATTTGGAAATTCAATCCTTCCAGATGGACTTGAGAATAAATTACTAAAGGTCAAAATAACTGGCCAAGCGGCTAACAAGCCAGCAGCCTTTCGTTCAACACCTGAATGGAGAGCAGCCAGAAAGGCTCTTTACTCATTACAGATCCTGTCAATGGAAAGAAGATTAAAAACGACTGAAGACTATGTCTGCTGGCCGCATGCACTTTTTCCACAACATGATCCACTTAGGCCTTAAATGCTATGGTTGTGGTGTAACTGTATCTATAGAGTTCTCTTGTTCCCTCTGCTCTTCCTTGCCAGTGTGTGGGTGTGTGTGTGAATGTCACAGAGCATAGTAAGTGCTGACGCAAGCTCAATGCGTTTCTGTCCAGGTAATGGCCTGTAGCAGTACTGCAGCCTGGGGCCAGCCGGAGGAGGAGTGACATTTACTGCCACCTTAACTAGCTCATTAGCCTGCTTCACAGTCTTCCACTCCATTCTTTCCACACAGACCAGTGAGAAAAACTCTGTTTTACACTGCAGGTTGTTATTCGGCTCGTGCCTTTCAAGGCTATCAAGACGGAACACTCTGATTGTTTTGGGAAATGGCTTCTTGTTCTCTTGTTCTCCACGCTGTTTTAATGTTTAAAAGTGCTGAATCTTTGCTTGTGCTTCATTGTATTCTTAGTCAGATATCACTGCTACATACTAGAGTGAGCTCATCTTTAATCAGGCTGATCCAGGAGACTGATTGGACTATTGTTCAGCCCGGAGACCATTGAAATTCAGCTTTTTTTTCTGTCCAAACAAACACAATATAACTTTACACACACCTGCAAGAACACACCTGTCTACATCTTCATTATACCTCTTCTTTGGTTAATTGGCGGGTTGTTGTGATCATGGTGATGTGGGACACATTTTAGCATTCTCCGTTGCCACTTGGCATTTCTCTGTTCTTCATTAGGGATGGGGGGGATAGAAGTAGAGATGCACACAAGTAATGGAAATGACATGCAAATGGGAAAGATAATTAAAACATCAACTTCAAGACTCGCAAACTAGGCCTCCTTTACTCTATAGGCTCAGTTCAGCTCTGTGCTTGTGCTGACTGACAAGAGCCATTGCAGCAGTGTTTGTTTAGTAGGCATGTGAGCACTGCAGTTATACAGTGACACACTTAGACACACAAAGTAAAAACCTGCACAACATGAGCACTCTGGCCACTGATATATGTACTACTCAAGGATTTATGCCTAGTTTATTCTGGTGTTGGTATAGAGTACAACATTTTTCAAATGTCAAAAAATATATTCCAAAACACAGACCCACAAAAAGCCTTAACTGAGCAAAGAAAAGATAATAAAACTTATTTGCAGTTAGTTTATGTAGGGCAGATGAATTCTTAAATGTCTTGTGGCTAGTGTTATTGGATTGTGTTTGTTCCAGGTCATAGTCTAATGTTTGTCTGCGCAGTGAAAGCTAGCGGTTGAACTGTTGGTCAGCACTCCCAGTCTGACTAAAAACAGCCCTGGGCCTTCTCCTAAAGTCTGATCCCCTTTTGTCTTCCTTTCACTAAATGAATGTGTGTGAGAATGTGTGTGATATATGTGTGTGTGTGTGTGTGTGTGTGCATATGACTCCACGACCGCTATATCCTGTGTTTACAGCTTTAATGTAATGGCTTAGACGGTAGACTGTCTGTGACTCATAATGACTTATTATATCTCTGCCAGAAGAGCCATTCTGGAGCATGGCTGCGGGCGAAGCATAGAGGCCTCTGCGTGTCTGCACTCTTAACAGGTATCAGGCGACATTACAGGTTCCCACAAGAACTAGATTAGACAGCACATACTCAGGTCCTCCAAAAAAATACTTCTCCCCTCTCTTTTTATGTCAACATCAGTCCAGCGCGTTCCACTTCAGACTTTGGTTGAAGCCCCTGGGAATAGGAAACAGCGTTTTAAAACCTCATGCACTGTCACTTTAGTTTAAGATGTATTTCAGTCTCTTCTGTTCTTTTGACCCTTCTGTGTAGTAAAGAATAATGACTCATTTCTAAATCTCTTGTCCTTAATGTTTGCTCTAAAAAAAAGTAATGAAGCAGAACTAAAACCATGTTCTGGGCTTGCATAAATAAAGATTTCTCAGCTTCACTTGCAGCATGAGCCTGTGTTTAAATAAGTGTTGCCAAATGAGGTGCCCAGTTGGCCACTCGCTCTCAGTCTATTCTCTCCACCGCCCTTTGGAAAGGAAGTGTCCTCACTAAATAAGTATGCCAGCTGTGACCAATCACAGAGCTCCCCCGTAGCTCTCGCTGATCTCCACAACTTTATTTCACTTTCCTGCTGTCATTCTTATATATAAACGTCTGATCGAAACACACATTACTAAACACGTGGAATGGCTTTAAACTGCTTCGTTAGCTCTGTTTGCTTGTAGTTCCAGCCAACCAGTCAAGCCTAATGACAGCCTTACTTTGACTTTTACAGCTTGAAAATTATTGTGGGTACGTATGTTTGCTTGCTAGCATTTATGTCTGACTTTGCAGATTTCTGTGGCCTTTTATGACAAAGAGATTTGTGTGAACTTCAGAGGCATATTAAATCAAACCAGTGTATGTTACGGCAACCCAGAGTAGGACTGTCTGAGTATAGTTAACATGAATAGAGTAGGTTAACATGGAGGCCTCTGTCCTCAGGCTCACTCTGTCACCGATCTGTCAGGGCTCTGGGAGACCCCTTGCAGCGCTGCTCTCATCTGTCGACACGCTGCACCTCAGCACAACAAGAACAAGGAGCAAGCATCTAAACATGTGCAGGCTTATGGCTGTAGATACAACCATACTGTACACACAGCCTTAAAAAGACATGACCAGTTACATATGATCAATTGAAATGGTCTCAAGGAGGGGATCTGAAGTTTGTGTTTCATCATGTGTGACACTGGATACCCTTTTTCTTTTGATAAGTGCAAACAGTTTGAGAATAAACCATGTTTTGTCACAATCAAACACCAATGGAGCTTTTCTTTTTATGAAAGACATCTGCCCAGAAATTAATTTTTACTCCAACTTGTGCAAGAGTATGACATTTCTTGCATATAAGAGGTCAGTGATGTAATTCACAAAAATAACTAAACCTTATCAGAGCAATTTTTGTATTTTTAGGGAGAAAAACAAAACAAAATACCTTGATACCATAGTCATAAAAGCAACGACTACTGGGTCTTTTTACAATCAAGAAATAAAATGCAATTGAATTCTTGGCTATTTTCAACAGTTCTTGATCTTTTAACAATTTAATATGATGTAGTTTCACTGACATCATGTGTCTTTCATCATGTTTCATGCTTCCTGGTTCTGGGAGATCAAAGAGAGATGAGAAAGACTGATCAGATCTAATTAGTTCAGTCCTTTTTGGTAGTTTCTGCCTGCTGTCTGTTGTATTAAATCTGCAGGTCTTATGACAACGTTAGAGGTTTGCCTTCCTCGCTGAGCAGTGTTTTTGTGAACCTGGTTGAGTAACAGTAAAGGCTTTGCCCAGACAAAGGCCAACGTTGCATCCAAATGAATAGTCAAATGTGTTGTGTGATACCAGTATAAGATAAGGTGTTTTTAATCAATTTGAAATATGTGTTACCATAAGGATATAACAGGGACAGAAGGCTAGTGGTGAATGCAACATTAAGGTCATAAATTATAAGCATATGGATTCCAAAGGCCAATCAGCAGTCAGGGTGCATTGTGAAGCCAGTGATTGATTTGACCAAAAGATGATCAATAAATGAACCCCTCTGGGACGTTCTTGACTATACACCCACTCTGTCTAGGTGTCTGTTTCTGTGTAAATGTGAGTGGCTCTGTCCGTGTGATGGGTTGCAGGGCAAGTTCGTGGTCACAGCCTCTCCAGAGAGGGGGACTTATGTGAGGCAGCTGCAGTCCTGCTCCTCAGTGGGGGGTCCGACCGGGACGAGGTGGGGTGGGCATGGGATGGACAGCAGCGAGGGGAGGGATATAGACACGGGATTTCTGTCTATGTGTCTGCCTGGCTGGATGGCTGCTGGCTGTGGGCAGTGTATCAGCTGGGCCTGTTCCCCAGAATCCCCTCCTCTCTAAACCCCTATTCCCCAAGCATCCCTGCAGTCCCCCCAATCAGTGATGGACGGATGGTTTAAAGGAGGAGGGGGAGGCACAAGGCCAGTTAGTTCCGCCCCACAGCAGCCTGCTTTATTGGGGCTTCATTGGGGATTATTGTCATTGGATTATGAAGGGCCTCACTTTAAAGCAGGAAGTGAGGAGAGCAGGCCTTTACACAACTGCTCAAGTGTGACTCTTTGCCGACTCTTCTTTTTCATTCTCTGGGGCTGTTTTTGTAATAATTATTCCATTGGATCCCTTATATGTGCACACTCTGGCAAATGCTCTTGCAAACAGGTGGTACTGATTGTATAGACCAGTGCTCTTAGGGCTAATATGGCGCAGTGGCTCAGTGATAGAGCAGTCGTCCTATAATCAGGAGGTTGGAGGTTCAATTGATTGTCTGTAGCACTGGTGTATGAATGTGTGTGACTGTAGAGGTGTGGTTGATGGTGTCCGGAGAAGGCTGTGAGTGCTGTTTGTATGACAGCCCCCCTCTCTGTCTGCCCCAGATGTGAATGGGTTGAGTGGAAGCACAATGTAAAGCACTTTGGGTGCAAAAAAGTGCTATATAAATGCATGCCATTTACCATTTAATGGAAAAAAGCATGCAGAAGGAAAGGTTGGTTCCTAGATAGCTCCAATTTATTCTTGTTCAATAGCCATCATAAATCATCATCCATTCCGTTTGTTTCAAAGAGTGATAACATTAAAGTCAGAGTAATATTAAAACATGTGTTTTATGAAGTTCAACGGTACATCACAGTACATACAGTATGTTGTGGCAGTCAGTTTTTTGTTGCGCTGTCAGAGTTCATGGGTCTGAAATACCATCAGTGCAATTTACCTATAGAGTCAAATGTAATATGTTTCCCACAAAATCAGATTATAAAGATAATTTTTACATTTAATTTATTGTTTATAAATTGTTTTGATATGAATCGCTAAAAATAGAAAGAGGCACAAATATTGGAATTAAATCCAATTCTGAAACTATTGGTGCATTCATGTGGTCCTTTGGAACTCGTAAAAAATCGAAAAATGCACATGAACGCCTGCTAAAGTTGGAAAAATTGCTCGGACACACGGGTTAGTCAGGGTGCCTGAGATTCTGTGTTAGCAATTTTAACATACGTTATGTCAACTTTCTAGATTTTGAATAGGCTATACCTTTTCTTGAACCACTAATAATTGCTAGTTTGACTGTATTAAAGGTGCGTTACAGAGGTTTAGGTAATTTCTAAACGTGAGCTCGTACACTCACGTCAACAACCGTCAGAGACTGCACCACACGCAGATACACAATGTTTACAATGTTTACGTTACAGGTATGAAAAAGTACAAATCTGCAAGATTATTGTTACAGTAAAATGTTATATTTACTACATTATTACAACAGAAGTAGTGTTTATTTACAGTAGTGCTCAAACGTGATTTTCTGGCCATTTTAAAAACAACTGTTTTTACTCTTTTTAAATCTTAATGACACCAGAAACTACCCAAATGTCTCTGATCAAACACAATTGGGGTCATTTTTTTTTTATAACTAACGCAGATCTGAGCTGCCTCCATGGCTCAAATGTATTCTCATCTTTGCCCATCATTGATTAAATTACGACTTTGGTCTTTTGATTGCACTTGATTATACTTGCTTATGTGTCCGTGGGCGTTATGCCGGAGACTGGTTGCTTCCATCCGGCCTGCAGAACCATCTCAACTAACACTTCACAAGTGATTGTAGTGTTTACATCCATCAAGTAGCGTGTTACATCCGCAGATTTTTTGTGGGAAATTTGAACCCAAATGCCCAAATGAAATTGAGCATACCAGCTAATTCAGGCAACCACGGTGAACAGTATTTGTGTCAACTAACTCATTGAGGAGCGTTCATGAATATGTCAAAAAGAAACACGGAGCAAGCTTTTATCAAGCTTTTATTTATTTTTTTACTAAAAGCTACACGTAGTACCTTTAACTAATTTAAATATAAGATTAACACATTTTTGCCTCAGCATCCATCTTATTACGACTTTTCTCAAGCTGAAAACACTCACGTGAACACATCAAAGTCAGAAGAACAACTTCTTAACTCAGATACTCTGAGTTCCCGAGGACCACATGAATGCACCATTAGTCTCTCAACAGAAGACATTAGGGACACACTGGAACTGTGTGGATTTACAATTTAGTTTTACCACAAAATATAAAATATGGCTTTTAAAATAGTCAACTATGAAAATGGGATGAAAAATAATTCGACCATGTGAATTTTTGACCTAATTTCCTTTATTTGTTGGATCTGTCCATGTTGCCATTGATGCCATTTGGATCCCTTACATGAAACACTCACTGGCACATGTGCAGGCATTTGAGGTACATTAGCCATGCTAAGCCATTCATATGGCAAAGCTCCATTTACAGTCATGTGCATATTGGCTGGCATTACTCAAGCATTAACTAACAGGCAGAATACATATTTGTGAGACAGACAGATGAGGTGCGTGAAAGGGGTCATGTGTGGAGCGCTCGGGGCAGGAGGCTACACCAGACTTTTCTTATTGGTAGTCTTACTTAAACTTCTGTTCATCCCTGTCGGTGCCCGGAGGACGCCACATTCCACACACTCGCCCCTTATAAGGTCTGGAGGGGTGTGCTCAGCGAAGGGGCACAGACCAGGAGACACCCAGGAGACTTGGAAACACTTATGCATGTATGAACGATTTGCCTGTGTACACAGAGACACACACGCCCACATCATCTGCTCAGCCCCAGCTCCTTGCCTTTGTAAGCAATTCAGATTATGATCCCCAATTGTGCTGCACCCAAAGGATTACAGTAGCTTTGCTTATGTCTGGGACCTATACTTTAAGATTAGACTTTAATTTATATTGAATCACAGGATTGGTTGGTGTCATGCAACTATCATGGCTAGACACCAAACAATTCTTTACTTCAATGTTTAGCCGATTACTGAAGGTAATCTGGTTAAAGGCACACTGTTGGATAAGCCTGTGGGATTAACTTTATCCAAGAGGAAATAGTTCATGATACCAGAGAATTTCAATTTTTTTCCTCTTGACCTTTAAAGGCACTCTTTCTCGTGAGACTGCTCATGTGAAGGGATTTGGTGACCTCTGACCTTAAGCCTCCCCCTCTCGCCACTGGTTTTACACCTACATAAAGAACCACGTGACATCTGTGGCTTTGCATTAACACCCTGGACACTTTATACACACAAATAATCCTCTAGGGATGACAGGAATTTAAATAGAAAAGGCATTTTTCTATTTGTATTGAGCAAATTATTAACTTAAGACCTTATGTGAAACACTGGGGGGTGTTGTACTAAGGAAAAAAGTAAACCTAACTTTGCACATCTGATAGGAAACATAACATTTTAACTCTCATTTCCAATTTGCCATGACTCCCTCTTTTCTCTGATTTTCATTTGTGTGTCTGTCCTGAGGGGGTATCCACTGTCTGCCTCCCTCCCGTTCCAAAACAAGAGAAAACACCTCCCTGCCAAAAACCGTTAACCATCCCAGTAGCCCTTTCTCCTCCTCCCTCGCTTTATCCTTTCTCTGCACAGTCACTTCTCGCATATGGACGCAATTCTTTCGTTTCATGTTCAACAAAGAAAGTAGCCTCCAAGTGAGTGGAGGACAAAGATGTATTATTGAACTTTCCCCACAATTCTTTAATGCTGCTCCTCAGTCTTTCCCTTCGCTTCAAAGATTGAAAACAAGCGTCTGGGTCTGTGTTGACCATAATATTTATGTGGTTGTTACAGTATGAAGAACAAGACTGTGAGGCAGAGAGAAAAAAGCATGAAGGAAGAATTTTTCCAGTGCAAGTTGTGGGATAACAGGAAGCCATAAAGTTAAAGGGGGATCTGGACCGAGGTACCCAAACATGGAGCCGTCTGGCCGGAGTCTGTGGTCAGTTCATGAAGAAATGCCAAAAGAGAAAGTGGTTTTAATGTGGGGCTTACAGCTTTGATAGTTTGAATCAAAAATGGACACTGTACCATTTTTGTAATATACTTCCAAGTAAATTACAAAAAAAATGCATTATGTGAAAAATGTAAGAAGAAAGAATGAATCCAAGTTTCAAAAATCACATTCAAAAAGTGTTTTCTTCTTTTTGGTATTTGAACATTTTTGTGAAACCAAACCCTCAACTGCTAACACTAGACATTACCTCACAAAAGCAGATTTATACAGAGGAAATAGCTAATCCCTCAGGTAATGTGGGGATGAATGTGTCTAGATGCAGCGGAGATAGCAGTGCTGTATGTATGGAGCAGAGCTGTCACAAGCGTTAACACTTTTAGTCTCCGCAGCTCAAGGCTAGATTGTAGCATGTCTGTGAGTGTGAACAGAGAAGAAGGGGGGTAGTTGGTTTAATTCCTTGTGGTTATGTGCTTGGTTTGATAAAAACACACACTTGCCTACTCACTATGCAGACAAACTTAAGTGATGCAAAGATATTTATTAATATACCCCAAGGTGCTGAAGCTGATAGGTCACAGGCAGCTTCTGGGTTCTGTCAAATTTATGTGATGCTCAAAGTATTTACCAATCAAATGCAACATTAGACTGCGTCTCCCACCCTCGGGGTTTTGTTGAGCGTTCCCCAATTTCTTCACAGCACACACACAAACTGGCTGGCTGCTGACCGGCACTAATGCCCTAATAGTGCTGTCCTACATACTGGGTACGCTACTGTCTGTTGGCAACCTCCTGAGCTGGAGGAGGGAATGCACGAGAGAAGGAACAAGATGACAAGAAGAAGGCTGTCAATAGGATCCCATGTCCCTTAAACTGTGTTTTAACTGGACATGAGGCTATACAGTTGATTCATTTTAAACAACTGTCCCAGGCATTAGAAGTTCTGGGTATTGATACATTTTTCAGTTAATTGCCCAGTTAGTTTGCTTTTATCAAATATAGCTGAAGATTTTATGAGGGGAGAATTGTTATCAGACTTACGAGCCTCGGTCAAGCTGGAGTTTTTAAAGGGGGAATGAAAGTTTGATAAAATGCATTAGATTGTGTTTGCATAGAACAAATTGAGGTGCGTTTAATTGGCCCTTGTGGTTGTTTTAACCCACCCAATGGCTAACCAAGCATACACAGACTATAACTACACCACTGCAGCAGGAGAATCATTCAATTCTCTACTCCTATATTCAGTCAGAACTAGATTTGTTCTTTAGCGGTTGCCAACAAAATGACATAATCACATGATCAAATGATATAATGTGAGAATAATTCATATACTAAATCCAGAGATCCATCTATGTTTTGAATGGAAACCAAACATACTTGATTTTTGGGTTTTCAGTGTTTGTTTATGTCAAAATCTGAGCTGGTGTCGACACTCCCCTTAGCTGCCTCTGCCTGTTTACCCATAAATGCCTTTTACCCTCTGCTGCTCCTCTTCCTTTGCATAAATAAGAGTAGCGGATGCATGGGAGTGTGATGGAGGTGTATATTGACCTGGAGAGGCAATGGGGATAGAATACTAATAGGGTTAATAGAATTAATGGTGATGTCACTGTTGGTTGGAGAGAAGTGTCCGGCTTCTCTTTGCAGGCTGTAGATACACTGATTGTATATTTGTCTAAACCTTTCTCAATCACATCTCCACTTACTGCTTTAAAAGCTGCTTTAATCATTAGTTGCAAATGTCCTTTGTTCGTTCAGTTATCGATTTTATAAAGTGCTTGTGATCTATAATTCTTTTTTTTTTATTTCCTGTGTCCTTTCTTGCAGGGCTGATGTGTGTGTGCGTGTGTGTGTGTGTTGCCTGTGTGTTTATGATTCTGCGGAGGTCCTGAGGCAGGCGTAATAATGGAAGGTTGACATTTAAAGCAGTGTATTTAGTGCCACTGAATTAGCATACTTTAACTGGTCGGGCTATTCCTTCTGGAGAGGAGTGCACATTAAATCCCCACGCAAGATTGGTGGGCAATTTTAAAGAGCTTTAGTGAAGATTCATAGACTACAACATGTGCTGGCCTTACACGCAAACACAAAGTCACACACACACACTTCCCTTTCAGTCTCTGAGCTTCTTTTTCAACATACTTTGACCGGCTACTCCTCTATTCTGCATACACAGCACTTTCCACATAACCCAAGAGTTATTAGCAGACAGGAGGATGAGAGTATGGATGTTTTTGTGTCTATGGGATAAAGAAAGACACTCCGTCACTAACATGTTTCCACAGATGTGTATCTCTGATGTGTCGGTCCACAAGCTTCGTACTGTCATGTCATGTTATTACAGAATGCATGCTCTGGATGCAGCACACACAGGCTTGTATTTGATCATGACGCCTCGTAAATGCCATAAAAATGCATATAACACAAGCTTAATAACATAATACCCCATTTCTCAGTTTTCTAATTAGCAGACTAATGAATCAAAACCTTGTTTACTGCTTTGACACAGAACGGATATGTCTAAATGTCATTAGCTTGTTTTATATGCAAACAGTATTACATGTGCTGCCTTGGACTTGGTATGATATAAATGTCATCTATTAATGTATTGTGCTATTTCTTTTAAAGCAAATCAATTTAATTTTCAGTTAGTGGTGAACTCCTGCTGCTGCTTTAATTCTTGCGTGTTCATTAATTGATTAGTTTACGTAGACAGATAAAGAGGACACAGAGGAGAAATCATGCCCTTCTCATAAACTCTAAGGGGACCTCACCTCAATCCATGATATAGGTGTTTGCATTACTGTAAATACACAAAAAAAAACTTCTTCAGTAAGACTGAGCAGAAAAAAAGTTAGGATATACCATATAACAGTCATTAGGGGGACAGATCAAGTAAAGACAGACTACATTATTTTGAATCACTAGCAGAAACTACTAACTACTCTGTTTCAAGTAAAAAACAAACAAAAAAAAAACACATGTTCACAATTGCGGGGGTTTACCCAAAGCTGATAAATCTTCACTTGGGCCATGACCTGACATTTCCTGTTTTCAGTCTGAGAAGGTGTTTTTGCTGGAATGCTTGGTGAGCTAAAGTTACCACATGTTCCCACTGGGGAAAACCAAGCCTGAAACCAAGCTCCTTCAAGAAAACAGGCTAAATGTGACACTTTCCCCAGAAACAATAGCCCTGACATAATCTTTTAATTAGACCTGCACGCATGCACTCTCACAGACACAATACACATATAGTCACACTGACGCACACTTTCGGTTGATTCCCTGCTGATCTTGTGGGGAGAGGTGTTACTATGGCAACCCTTGTCCAGCTTCGGGCTTTTGGCGTGCTTCTTTTCGAACCATGTTGAATGAGGTCAGCCAGTCCAACCCCCTCATCTCATCCCTACTGTCTCTACAAAGCACTGATTGGATAACCTCAGTCCCTCACAGTTCATCCTTCTTTTTTCTTCCTTCCCTCCCATACCATGTTTCTGTCAGCACCAGAGGTTGAAGGTCGTCAACATGGCGTCCGTCTTACCCGTATCTCATTGTGAAGGTCTGCATGAGGAGCTCTACCAATCCCATGGATGGGGACTTGGATGGGTGAGAGGTGAAAAGTTGTAGCATTGGGTTCAATAGTGGCTTCGTTGGTTTGTCATGATGTGATGTAGGATATCAGTCTCTTAAATGGGCCTTCTTGTTCCTGTGGACTGGCTGCTCACATTTATACTGGTGGATAGTTTGTAGGAAAGTAACAGGGAGAAACTTTAGTGAAAACATCAACATCTTTCTCTTCATTTGTGTTGACAGAATGAAATGAGGCTGCTGGACAACCTCAAATATTGTATTGATCTCTGTGATGTTTGTTCCCAAGTCACCATTACCTTGACACTGACCTTTCATCTGCATTGTTAGAATTCTTTTTCAATCATTAAAAGGCAATAACACAGAAATAATGCAGTTTATTGTCTGTGAGAAGATGACTAAGTCAGAAGAGACCATAGTAAGCTTATTGTTCCCCTTTGAATAAAAGATCAATAGATTTTAAGGGTGACATCACATTTATTGCTGAAAGCTACCAGTAAACAGAACCATTACCTATAAAACTAACAACATTAAAAGCCATACTTTTTCTGTCTTATTAGTCTTATCGCCTGTCCTTCTTTCTAGCACTTCCCAAATGTTAACGTCTATATTAATGTAGCAGTGTTTACTGTCAAAAGCTCTTATAAAATAGTATAGACATTAATAGTGTGCTGACTCTCAATCATCAAATACATCTCTGCAATATCACCCACAGCCAGGGACCTATAGGGGGCGAGCCGTTCTTACAGGTGAATGGATGGGCTTGATTGAAGTGCTTTTATGTTCTCATTTGCAGTGCAGTTCCCGCTGGCTATAATTTGCTCGTATCTCACTTCTACCTGTCAATCTTGTCCCACATTTAAATCTCACAAATCCAGTGGGAAAAATTGAAACAATTTGAGCTAATTTGCCCCGTACCTGAACCTTCCGTGAGCTACTTTTTGATTTGCGTATCTTTGTGATCTACTTTGAAGAATGCCAAGGGAAGAAACAGGAGGTGTGATATTTTCTTGTGGTTCAGACTATTTCACATTCATGTAATAACTTTTGTTTAACCATCAGTGCATTGACTGTGTATACAGCTTGTACTGTGCTTGTTTGATTGCTTTGTCCCATGCATATTTACTATTCTTTTTACCACTTTCAGTTTATCAGTTGTTGTCACCTCAGAAACATAATTTTCCCAAGAGATGAGGCACAAGGTTATTAGAAGCCAAGCTTTTATGGAGGTTTTTGTTATATTATGTTCTGGCTACAGGAAATTGTGAAGCATGTGTGCGGACTTGTTTATGACAGGCAATATTGTCTTTGTGATGTTGGTAGCATGTGTAGTAGAAGACTGAATATACAGTATGTTAAAGCTCAGTGGGACACAGTGCCTGTCATCACAAGCGCTGAAGTGTGCTGCTGCGGGAGTCACTTATATGGAAGGCATCACTTCTGACATTTTTCATCAAAACATCAATTTTATCGGTTACTATTGCTTTTACATCCATACAAGCAGCTACTGGAAAATTACAGGTCTCAGTGGGTTGACTTTTTACAATTTCTATGTTCGTTGTTCTCAAACCCATCTGAAATGTGTGAATGAGTCAAGTGACAGGCATTTTTCACACCACCCCCTTGTGACTGCGGCTGGAGTTGTCCCAATGTTGATATCTCTGACAGTATCTGTGTTGCTCTGCATAGTTTTAATACAAACATCAATAGCCACACAAGGTAGAGTTTATACTTCATTATTTACCCAACAACATCAAAAACATGCTTAGTGCCCCCTGGTGGCGGCTGCCAACATTGAATTTCCCCACAGAGATACTAAAGAAACAATAAAATAAATTTAAAAAGGTTGTTTAGGAGATTGTCTCACCTCACATTTATATTTCTTACAAAGCGATACCTGTAGCATACACCTGGAAATAAAGGCTATTCTCATCTCCTTTAGTGCTTGTAGCAGATAAATGCTCAGGTTAATGAACACTGATGGTGCGCTCTCCTGAATATCTTTTATTTGAAGATTGGTAAATTGGTAAGTTGTGAACATTGTGTTAATCTCATTACCTTGATAATTAGCTTAACAATGTAGTCAACCTCAAATGATCCCAGGTCCTATTGGCGCCATTGTAAAGTCGCATCCATGGAAAAATCCATAAGTGAACAAGGTGTTAGCTCATTCTTGGATAAACAGGTAAAAATAAAACCATTGTTATTTTGTTTTCCAATTAATACTGCTTCTCTCAGCATTCCATTGCCAATTGAGTAGAAACTGTGGCTTTTCTTTACTTGTGTACCTTGTTGTTGAGGGGTAAGTATGCAAGAAATCCCTTCATTTTATCCCCTGTCTGAACCTCCTTGGCCTTGGTCCACCACCCACCACACTGGCCCCAGTTCAGTATCTTAATGTGAGCTAAATATAGGCCTCACATTGTGCTGCTGTGCTTAATATGTGTGTTTGGGCTGATTAAAGTTGAAGCCTGATCTCATCCTACCGCAGACCCCTAATGTATGCCGCAGTCTCTGGTTTCTATTTGGACTTGAGGGGCTGAGTGAACAGGGGAAAGTGCTGATATAATCATGTTTGGAGCTATGTGGCCGAGAAAGATGGCGATATTACAGAGCGATGAATGAGTCTGGAATAGAAATTGTCAATATTACAATGTCCGAGGCTGTTGGTGAATTGATTGTTAATTCTTGGGGGAAATAAGGATTTGTGGTTTAAATATTTGCTGACAATCTACATAAAAATCCTCTTTTGAATGGTTATTATGTGTCTTTGCTGTGTACATATCTGTGCATCCTAAAATGAGAACTGTTATAGGGCTAACTGTTGTGTACGAAGTGTGGAGAAGCAAATCAATAGGCTTTATGATGCCCGGCCCAAAAATACAAAGTAATTGGCTCTTGTATTGATGGAGGGTCTGGGTTGTTTTAGTTGATATAGTACCATCTATGGGCAGTTTAGGGAGGGAACCTTCTACACTACACTGAGATGACAATAGGACTAATGCAGAATTTCAAATTCAAGTACACATTGAATACAGTGCTGCCAATCTATTAATTTGATTACAAGTTGTGGTTGAAGACTCACACAGTCCTAAATACCTCGCCATAACATAACATTATTGAGTCAAATATTTAAAAATACACTCCCATGATTAACCTCTACTGGTTTCACTAGTCAAAGTAACTTTCACTTTTGATCTGCTTTGATTTAAATCTTTAGCCATTTATTATGTGTGTGTGAATGTCTTAAAGCTTTTCTTTGTCATACAGTATTTATTTTATGATCTATAACATGCCCCTTTATCCTTACTGTACATAGTCTTTGTTTACCTAGTATTTCATTATACCTATCCCCTCTATAGTCTTCACCGGGCATGCCCGTTTCCTTGGTGAGGGCCCTCTCCAGCCTCAGTCTCCGCGATGGGAACTGACAGTCAGCGCATATAGGCAGGCAGGCTAACATATGCCTTATAGGAGCTTATATTGTACAACAGGATCGGGAACAAAAGAGGCTGCATGCTGGGCTAGCAGGCTCTATGGCACACACAGACACACATACACAGCAGATTTCTCCATGCGGCTTGCTACTGACACCAGAATTCTTCAGCCTGACACCAGTGATGGATTAGATGCGTTATCGAGGCGGAGAGAGGCTGTGTTTTTTTTTCTCCCCAGCGCCGAGAAAAAGAAAGTGAGAGAAGAAGAAAGACACATACACACACACATACACACACACATGCTGTAGACAACTGAATAGCCTGTACTCATTTCACCTGGAGTAAAGAAATACAATAGCAGTCTGCTACATTTCAAGTCATGTTTCCAGGATGGACATGTGAATTGAGTTAGTGAGCTTGTTTGGTACGTCGTGTTCTGCCAACTGTCGATTGGATTTGTATTTGTATTCATGTACTGTACATATAAGGATTTTGATTCCTTTATTAGACCATGTACAGTATGTCTCGTCAAACAGAAGGGAAAATATAGAGGGTATCTGACTGAGGTAATGAATATCCGTCTCAGTGTGACTCACAGCACCAGTTCACTCAACCTGGTACGCCTATAGGGACTGACTTCATCACTGGCTCGCCGTTATCCATCCATCTCCAGGGGGTTGACAACAGACCTGTCATCACACCTCATACTCCAGTGTTAAGCGTCTTTCACACTACCATGTCTACACTCCAATTAAACCTTTTTCATTTCTGACCCCACGCTTGGGCTTTGTTCACAATATAAAATCCTTTGGCGGGATCACTTGGCTGTCGAACAAATCCTTTCAAATAATAGATGACAAGCTTCAGTGACTGTCAGTAGCTTTTCACCTGTCATCTGGCCTAAAGTGCCCACCAATCCAAACGTCAGATTAGAGGTCATCATTGAGTCAAGACTGAGATCAAATGGACTTGATTGGATAGGGTTTATAATGGTCTGACTCTGACTCAAGTTGTTCCAGACGTCTTGACGCTGCCAGGCTCACTTTGTCCTTCAATGTGCTTTTTCCTCCAAAAATGGTCAGTGCATCAAGAGAAAGTGATGGTTCAATTTGAAAAATCTAATCCAGAGTGAGGATCAACCATATAAAGCCATTGCGCATCATTTCTATACCCAAGAGTGCTTAACGGGATCAATAGAGATATAGGAGATGGTGCCAGATACATTACTAAGTATTGCAACTGTTTTTTCTTCCTCTATTGATATATGATTGCCATGTGACTAAAATCAACAGGCGTTTTACTATTTTAGGCCCAAGTGTAGGTGTAAGACCTACAATTTGACTTAATCCTATCTTCAGGTGTCAGTGCAGCAAGTGTGGTTTGGTAAAGGTTCTTATATGTGGGCTACAGTTTGCTCTGCCAGATAAAACATGTTGGTAAGAAACGGAACAGCCTCAGTCAGCCTGTATTGGTGTTGGCAGCCACCTGTATGTATGTCGTCCTTTTTCAAACCTCCCTCAAGGCTAAGTGTAGAAATAGCTTGTTCTCAAATGCAAAAAGAAAGCAGCTTGCAGGTAATAGTTAACAGCTGTGGCCATTATAACAGAAACATTTGTCAAAGAAAGAGAGAAGCTAATGTTGAACAAATACGTGAAGACAAGCTGAGGCAAATCAGTCACTCTGCAAATTATCCCTCGCAATGTTTTGCTTCTGTAAAGAACTATTTCCTCTCTAAATAAAATTGATTACGCAGTTACTACATCATTCATTTTGTACTGTTGCAAAATGGTGTCTGTTGAGAAAAGTGTTACGTAGTAGTATCCATGGTGTATTGCACACTCATTGCATTGCTGCACTTACGCAGGATTTATTCAGCAGTTTTCACTCAGCACATTACCATGGTTTGGGATTCAGAGTCTGGCACTGTATTTAAAACCAGGGAGACCAAGGGAAGAGGAAAGAGGGAGAAGGGCAATTTGAATTGGAGTTTGGTCAATCTTCAAACGTTTTCCCGGATGCTCACATGCTCTGATCAAAAGCACCCCATTGGCAAAGGCTCTTGTAGCCACAAGGGGAGTCTTCTGATGCTGCTGCCATGGCTTCCCTGCTGGCCAATCCCACGCTTCCTGCTGGTTTACTCCTGACTAGGTGGTGTCACATAAAGTCTGTCCATAAAATTGTGAAGAAACTATTGTAAAAGTTGGGTCACTCAAAGCAGTGGTGTTCAAACTTGTTTCACAGACAGTGACAGTGACTCTTTTTCAGTTTGTAACCCTAAAGCATGGTGGCATGGTGGTTACCAGTACCAAACTGCACTGATTTGTACAGACTCGACTTGTGCCATTCAGTAAAACTGATTATATTTCTATGTTTAATACGAATGTAAAATCTTTTTTTTATTTTATTTTTTATTTTTTTTACATCTATCAGGATACTATTCCTCTATAAGGGCCACAATGTCCTAGGGGTCCATGCACAATGTTTTTCACCAGAATCATCTATCTTTACCTTTTTTCACTTCTGTGCTTTATCCAGTTGCACCTCCTAAGGAACTGGTGAATGAGACAAGTAAGCTAATGGCTCTGGTGTTGAAAAGGGAGACCAGGTCAGACCAGGTCAGACCATGCCAAGCCATGGACGGCTCTCTAGGGAACCAAAAGCTGTTAACTGGATGGACCCGTCTAAAATAGAGAGTCTGTAATACTATCAAATAGACCCGAGGGTACGAATCCAAACTGTTACCAGTCTTCTCACCCAGCTTGATAAATAATGTAGGGTCAAATGGGGCAGCGAGCACCAGGTTTAAGTACCATAGAGAACAGGATAAGGCTGTGCTAAGGTGAGGCTGAAGAAATAGATATTTTGGGCCCAAGAGTCACATACTTGGTGTGAGGCACTGAGGCTCTGCAGAACACTTGTGTAAGAGTTAGGAGCCTGCAAAAGAAACGGTTTCTCTCATGATCATTTAGACTGAGAAAAGTCAGTGTATCTACAGTATATTCATTTAAATATAGGTTTTCCTTTTTCTGCCCAACCACAGGTGAAACAACAATTTACTATACATCCTGCCAAACATTTTGTGTAGGCACATTGTAGTGAAAGTGTTACACAGGATTTGGTTTGTCCTGCTATTATAACAAAATCTTCCTGATGTAAAAGCAGGTGGGTTATTTTGTGATCAAGACGAGTGTGAGGGCTACTCTTATATTGTTGGTCTCTTTTGTTGCTTTATTTTATTTGTACAAACCATGTCTGGGCATGAAGCTTGAATAATAAATTGCATTGGTACTGAATATTGACAAGGAGTACTAATTCATGTTTCAATTCTGGCCCCAGTTTGCCACACAGCATTTGTTCAGTCAGGCCTTAGAATAATGCTCTGTACATTATGTAGGCTCAATTGATCCAGTCTCAACTCACAATTGGCTTTTTTATTATGATGCATCATGCAGCTGAAGGTGCTGTATACTGCAAGATCCCAGAGCAGAGACACTACAAAATATCAAGATAATCTTTGCACTGAATGTGTCTCAACAACTTCCTTCACAAGTTGCTAATCCTAGAGTGTGTTGTTGTGCTGTATGTCTAGCTGTGATCCCAAAGGCTTTCTTTTGGATGTACAGTTGTTCTCATAAGCTTACATACCCTGGCAGAATTTGTGATAGTTTGGCCATTTTTAGAGAATATGAATGAAAACACAAAACTTTTCTTTCACTCATAGTTAGTGGTTGGGTGTATAAAACAGGAAAGGGATATAAAAAGATATCCAAGGAATTGAGAATGCCAATCAGCAGTGTTCAAACTCTAATACAGAAGTTGAAATTCTGTTGAAACCAAACCAAGGTCAGGATGACCAACAGATATTTCAGTCAGGACGGACTGACAGGAAAATTGTTTGCGATGCAAAGAAAAACCCACAAATAACTTCAGCTGAAATACAGGACTGAAAGCTGAAAGTGGTGCGGCCGTTTCAAGATGCACAATAAGGAGGCACTTAGAGAAAAATGAGCTGCATGATTGAGAAAGCCATTACTATTCAAATGCCACAAATCATCCCACTTTTGTTCAGGGTCATTTGGGTAGTTTCTGTTGTCATTATTATTTAAAAAGAGTAAACACAATTGTTTGACAATAAATAGCTTCACCCAACCACTAAATTTGAGTGAAAAAATGTTTTCTGTGTTATCATGCAAATTCTCTGAAAAATGGTATTTATTAACTTTTGAGCACAACTGTAGAGTATGTTAAAATAGTTTTGCGTTGTGTCTGTTTATGGCCAAATTCAAACTTTACTCATTCAGATAGACTGCGGCCGGACAAGGGGAAGGTCAGGTTGTCTGCTGATCCCTAGTGGCAGCGTACTAGCACATATCACAACATGACAGCTCCTTTGGGTGCACACATAAAGGCAAACATGACACCCACACTGACACAATGGTGAGCAGAACAGCACTGGTCTGGCTGTGCGCCTACATGCTTTATGGATGAGCATATTTGCCGAGGTCTCCTCATGGGCAGTGTCAGTTACCAGATGAAGACTGGCACGGCCCCCGCATCTTGTCTTTCTCCTCCCACATATGGTTTTCACATATGTCCTCGTCCTGATGTTTGGATTAGTCTGCCAAGGTCAGACGTAGGTCAGGCGAGGAAAGCTCAACCACTTTGAGCCATGCTCCTTAAATGTGCCGCCTGCTGTTGTGTACTCAGCTAGCCCGCAAGCTTTGAAAGAAATTCTCAGGGGGGTTTGTGAGAACTTACATTACATTTCCCCAAAGTGCCCATCCGAAAGTTTGACATATGAATGTTAGTCTGTGCGTGCGCATTTGCTCACGCCCCCTCCTATTTTCCCAGTAGATCCTATTTGACAGACGTATGACCTTGACTTTCCCTTCTGTGATGTTTTATGGAGAGTCTGGCTGCTCTTTGGTGCTGTCACCATCTCAATACATAGATGAATGTTTGGGTGGAGGGATGCAGCCGATGATGGACAGATGATAGAGCCATAAGCTTTGATGGGGGAGGAGGGCCTAGGGACATGCCATCACACAGGCATCTCCCACCCCCACAGCAAGTACCCTTTTCCAAGATTTACAGTCTTGCTTGTGGATTTCACCAAACCCATGTAATGGAAGCGCAAGAAGCCATTTTAGCATTGGCCCATTTGGGTCAGAGAAGGTCATATAAGTCATTACAATATTTATTTTCCTGCTTTTGCAGTTAGGTGGTCCTGGCCCCAACTTCAAAACATAGCATATACATCATCCATCAGGAAATGAGGGAAAGAAAAACAGAGCTAAGGTTTCTAATAATATTCTCAGCAGTTGTTGTAACTCCTTCCTTTTATAGAAAGACTAAGTGAGGTTTATCTCATAGCTGGTGTTAATGACACATGCCACACATTTGAAACACTTTTAGACAACTCATTTGTCACCTCATGTTCATTTCCAATTAGTCGTTTATTGTTACAACAGTTTATAAGCTCTACTCCTGTCTCCAAATGGCAAATAATACATGCAAATATTAGAACTTTAAGTGTGTTTCTGACTTGTGTCAGTCATCCTTGTCAATCACACATGCTCTGTGTTCCGATCCCGGTTGTGGTACTGATATAAATAACAATCATTGATCTGTTTCTGTTCTATTTTTCAGATTCGTGTTGATGGCCCCCCACACGGTGGTGTTCAGTACGAAACTATATCGGTCATCAAAGACGGCAGCCCTATCCTGCGAGACATGGCCTTCTCTCTTGACCGCAACTACCTCTACGTCATGTCCGAGAGACAGGTTAGTGTTGTGCACGTTTGCTAATTATGTGCCAGAGACGATTTCAGCTGTGTTGAACAAAGTGTGTGTGATCTCCAGCTGAGCCTTAGATGGCCCAGCTCTTACCATCAGATACACTGCCACCCAATGCTGGCTATAAATAACCAGGATGGCTCAGTGGGGGACATGGTGACAGCATTTGATAATGAAGCAGAACAATGAGGGCAGGGAAAAGGGAAGGAATAGAGAGACAAGAAACTGGCTAGGTGCGGATGAGACAGAGAGAGATGAAGGGCACTGGCTAAAGCACAGGATGAGAAAATGAGTGATGAGGAAAAGGGGATGGCTGGTCGAGTTCATGACACTGAGGAAAAAGAGATACATAGTGCAAGGTCATCCTTTCACACCCCTAATAAAGTGACACAGCATTGTCACGGGACGCCTGATGAGGCAGCAGCCCCTTTTATCGTGCCTTTTTGTTGCAGTCTTTTTCATACTTAACCTTACCCTTAAAAACACCTTTTCAGGATGGGGTTATGATATTGTACTACCCTTATCCTGCAAAGGGAGATAGTAACAGACGCTCAACAGAGGCAACACTGCAAGATACCAAAACCATATATTTTATTAGAATGTCTATGTAGTGTGGAGAACTAAACATTATTAGTATGTCTGTTAGATGCCATGTTCATCTTGGTTAATGGAATTTTTTTCTCTGTACAGCATATACAGTATATTTAATTTGTCACAATACAAAAACCAGTACTACTGCTAATTTCCCAGAGAAGAACTTAAATGAACTAACAATGGGCAACACACAAAAGGTCTTGAAAAAGAATAGACTGTATCCACAGGACAGGAAATGGGCACTAAGTTGAAAGAAATATGGTTGGATATAGCAAAGACATAAAATGGGAGGAAAAGCGAAGAGAAAAGGTGCAGCTGTGGTGCTGCAGCCCCAGAGACAGGCAACGTGCGAGGCTGTCAGCGTCGGGTGATAGATGGCCATCCTCTCTTCTTATCTCTGCTTTTAACACACTCAACAAGAGGCCGGCAAGAGTTTACAGGTGAAGATCTGCGGTGGGTGGATGCAGCGTGAACGAGTTATTTAGACAATAGTGGCCATCGCTGACAGGAGAGTAGATGACGTTGGAGAGATTTACAACAGTTTCTCAGATACATCTTTCTTATTCTTTTCAGAATACTTTCCTCCTTCTCAGTTGTTAATAGTGTCTCCTGTCCTGTCCTGATGCACCGGATGTCTATTTAATTTTCAGTATTTTCAGTATTTTAAAACACAGTGTAACAGTTCAAACTTCCTTTTTTTATATTAGTTTGTAAGGTAGCTTGTTACTGACCCATCCACCACCCCAACCTAGGGCCAAAGTCCAAAAAAGAGCAGGGAAATCAAGCATGTGCCAAATTATATACAGACCAAACCATCTATCTTCATATTAATGTTTAGGAGTCTCATAGTTGACAATGTGTTCCGTTACACATACTGTATATAGACAATATATGTTTTTAAATATGTCCAGTCAAATGCCCATTTGATTTTGTTGCATACATTCATGTCCCAATCCTACCCTTTACCTATTCAGAAGAAGAATATAAATCAAAGACTATGATCAAACACATACAAAAATGACCCAGATGGGCACTATTAATGGTGTTTATTGCTCTCTAGGAATGACAATGTGTTGAAAGTTGTATTCACTTTTACTCCCACATTGAAATGTATTCATGTTTCAATGTATTCAACTCCTTTAACATTGTTAATAATCGTGTTGTACATCACAGCACTGTTCAGAAGCTCAACACAGATTCCACAGGTACAAACAAGTAAAGACTGACCCCAGTTTGTTTCCCAGTTTAGTAAAGGCTTTATTTCACACATGAAACAAGCTTTTGATGTGAAGCTCATAACTGCTATTCATCTGAATGTGAAGTGATACTGGTGAACATTATTAGCATGCAGCTTGTCTGAAAATAGCTTCTCTAAACCACCAACTAGTTTTTAACTTTGAATATGTAAATGCTTAATTAGGACATACTGTATGAAAAAGCAAACAGTACTGTATATTTCAGAGAGTGTTAAATATTCAAACAAAGCCATTTGTTCTTGCATTCAAAGGAAAACATCTATTTGACCTTTGTCTTGTAGTTAGCCTAAATGTCACCTCAGGTTGCACTTTAAGATCAGAACATCACAAGAGCTATCTTCCATCTTAGCGTGCGTTGTTCCCGTGTGTCTTGACTGGCGTCTGAGGCCAAACGCATATTGATAGGAGTCGGCGAGAACAAAGGCGGGATGATATCAAACGGAAAGCGGGGCAGATTTGGCTTCAGTCTCGTTTTCTATTCTGAATAACAAAGAGGCCCTCTGTTGCTTGGCACAAGGGGCGATGGCAGAATACAGAGCAGAATGGGAAAAGCGTGGTAGTAGTATTTACTCAGTAAGGTCGCGCTCCAGAATGTGGGCTAGAGCTGTTCACTTGTCGGTTTCTCACACCTGCCTGCTTGTGTTGTGGCAAGACCAGGATCTGTAGGAAGTGTGAGACTCTTTGTAAACTCAAACACACATGCCATACAAAGCACACTTTCCCATAGTCTTTATTTGCATACACTGAAAAAACAGAACGTCGACCAACCACAAGTCATGCGCTGAACATTCTCATCAATTCAAGTCACAGATAATTCTTACTACAATATAGTATTAGGTAATTAAAATATTTTTTTCGGTCAAATAGCTGCTGAGGGTACTTTTCCTTTCAGGTAAAAAGTGATTGTTCCAAGCTAAACAAAATTCATTTCCAGAATCATCACCTACTAAAAGTAACAACTCATGCATTCAAATAATTGTATTCTTAAATCAAAGTGCTCTGCTTCAACAGCAGCTCAAATGCAGTATTTTACATATTTTTGCATTCACATGTTCACAAATTACAGTCACACATGTCCCAGCCTCTCATTTAGTATTTAAATAGATTCTCCATAAGGCTTTTGGAGGCTTTCATCTAGCCATTTCTTTCAGCCACATATAGCTCACACTTCCTGTATATGTATAGCTCCTCTTCACTGTGACTCTCACACGTTCTGAGGAGAACTGCCTAATTCTCATTCTCATTATCCTCTTTGCTCTCACTCCAAATGCCATCATTTACTCCCCCCCCCTCCAGGAAAAAAGATTTATAATCCGATCAGCGCTGTTGTTTAGTAGATGTTAAGACAATGGCTTTCACCATGTTAATGATGTGGTGAGATTGGTCCAATGCAAAGCAGCGCAGTGGAACTGATGAAAAGACCTGGCTCACTGACTTTCTCTTCCCTACTACAGCCGTGTGTGTTCCTGTAGGGTACTGTATTATTACTGATGGTCCCGAAATGAAAAACAGTGGGTTTGCTCTGACATCTGTGTCTATCCGCTGCAGTGTTTCTTTTGAGAAATCTTTGAGAACCTTATTTTTGTTGCATCATGTTTGGATTTCCACAGAGCTAAGAGGAGCTTTAGACTGGGCTTGCTATTGTGCACATCCATTGTATAGATTTCTCCCAGATCACATGTTTGAGTCATGTTGCGTGAGCATGTGGGCGTGACTGCATCTATTTTTAGATAATCCAGAGATTTGGTTGAAAAGCTAGAGGCAAACGTATGATGGAGAGGAAAAAGGTCAGAGCAGTTTGGGAGCTGCCTCAGGGACATACTTTGGGATTTTTGTTTCTTTTCCCCTTTCTTTTTTTCTGACTCTGGCATATGAGAAGAACTGTCTCACACTCCTGCAACTCCTCACTGGATTTAATATTGCATCAAAAGCTGTGGATTTCAAACTGAATCCTACATTCTCCACTACTGAACAAAACATGCACAGAAATACACTATATTAAATCTTACATCTCACAGGGAAGGCACCGGGGCTGAACCTTTATGTACAAGCTACACTTTGAGATGTCACGGTGCATTGTGTATATTTAGAGTCAGTCGCATAAGGTAATGACAATGATCCCCTGTGGAAAGTCCATATTACAAGAGCCCAGTTTTTACATGTACAGGCTGGGATTTAGTTTATACAACTATTGTGTACCCTGCTTAATTTCGTAGTGAGTGGTTGTCTATCAGTGTTTTATCAAACCCCCAAAGATTTTGTTGCAATTGGGCCATTCATGTACCCAAGGATGGTGTTCTCTCCCCGTCTGGCACCCACAGAATTGTCCTGTAAACTCTGATTGCAGCAACCTCAGTTATAACATGACATCGGGAAGCTATTGGCTTCTGGCTACCCATGGACAGAAGAACAACAGATAGAAAATACAGTACTTGTTCTATATATATCTACAATGAGGCAGAATGATTCAGAGTTTATGAGTGCTGTTCCGGAAAATGCCAGGTTTAAAAAGTTTAATCAGTTAGAGCGAACCCTCGCCATTCTTCTGTGAACACAGATCGTTTTGCTCCCAGCCACTGTTTGCACTTTCATGTTGTATAAACAGATTAACTGGCGATAGTGCAGGATGGACCCTGTCTCAGACCCAAAGTTGCTGCAATAGGCTTTAGTCACTCTGCAACATGCCAAGGATAAGCTGAAAATAATTAATAAATCAATGAATAAATGAATAATTTAATAGTGACTTTTGTTTTTTATAATTTTGTTCTTCCTCATGCAACTGCACTGCTTACATATACACCACCAACTATACTCCTGAGTTCTAGTTAAGCAGGTACAGAGAGTATTTTGCTAGCTCATGCAAATTCCCTGTGTTGGATGTGTTTGGCCTGGCATTGTCCTTGTCTACTGCAGCTACTCTCAACATGACACTTTGCTTTTTTTCCCAAAGCGAATGCTAACTAACCTCACCTGTAGGCAGTGGCCTCTCCTTCTGTCTTGGGTTTGCATATTCTGATGTGTCCTTTAAGCGTCAAGGAAGTGTACGACCAAAGGGCATAGGGTATAAAAGCACGACGATGCTGTTTCCTCCCCACAGCCCTAAGTGGTGCCTGTTCTCTTTGTTGTGGCTTTATCAACACAATGCAGCACACTGGGGATAAATGGTGAAAACTACTCCACTATCGAATGAGGTCTTTTGGGCCCTGGATTATCGACATTTTTATGAGGGCCTTTTCATTCCCTTTGTGGTGTATTGTGCTGTTATGGCCGCTGGCACCCAGCAGTAGGCCACGCACTCATCACACACACCAGAGAATCAGTGACTGTATTGTGCCGCTTTGCTTTGGTCAGTGGCCAGTTTGCAAAGCCCACACTGTAATGCATTATTCATGGAGAACAATCAAGATTTAACATCTGAAAGGGTTTTGAAGTGATACCTGTAGCGTGGCTTTAGTTCTGCCTGAAAAGGTTTTGAAAACAATAAATACAGCACAACACAGAAAATCCAAGTGGAGCGTTTTATCATGTCATAATTGAATAGCAAGAAAAGAGACAGGTGTTGACTTTGTAATGGAGCTTAGTGCTTGTGCAGTGTTTTAGGTCTGAATGTAATAGGTCCTAACAGAATAACAGTGTTTCTAGTGAAATAGTAGCTGTCTAATTGCCAGCACTTTAAAGGCAAAGTGTGAAATTCTTTATAGCATGACCAACGGAGGGATACTTAGCTGCCTTGTAAAACACACTTGTCTTTCACGAGCAGTCCTCTCCCTATAGAGGCGTTCAGCCATGTGCCACTGTCACTTTAGCAAACATTAACTCCCCCAGTCTCCAGTCCGTTTACGCCTTCCTACCTCTGTTCCACAGCTCCATGTACGGAACTGCAACATTACAGCTCACAGATTATCACCAAAGAAAAGAAACACATATTTTTTTTCAAGCTTGCCAATTTCTTCCAGGTGCTCAGCTGTGAAATTTGAAATCCATGCATGGATTCTTTTTTTTTTTTTTTGAAGCGTTTTCTCTTCAACCTGTTCTTCCTCCCCCAGTTTTCTAGTCCTCCACCCTCCTTCTTCTAATTCCCCCAGAACCTTTGTTTGCCTGGTGTAGTTAGATTGGGAGGAAATGGGTTCAGTGGTTATCACGTCTGGAGGAAATAGGATTCATTCACACTTCATTCCATGCTTAGATTAGCTGACATGCAACCGGCTCATCATTATGCAGGACTTTGGTGTGTATGACACACTGATTTCATGTGTTAATGGCCATGAACATGTGATGGCTTATAGCCAGTCCATTTGCTGTGCAGTGGAGGTGTGTCGGCTCACTATTGGAAGTGTTCATGGGGATTCCTTTGTTCTTGGGTTTGTTGTTTCACAATAAAGAGACTGGGCTTGCTCACCTCCAGCATAAACATTCTCACAGACACAAATACTGTATGTTTCTTCTAAAACTCTTATTTTAAACAAAGCTTAATGAAAAGTCCCCTTGCAATCCTCTTGTATATCAAAACGTGTAAAGGAAATACAGACAGTGGAAGAATATCCGACCATAAAATCGACTAGACTCATGATGGATATGAGGAGCATGACGCATTATAGTATATTACTATTTAGCTGTAATGTTTTAAGAATTTATAATGGTTAAACAAACCCACTGTGCCCAAATAGAGATTCCTCTGCTTGGAAATGTACTGTACATCTTCAAAGGAGAGGTTATTAAGCTGTAAATTACAGCAAACCATATAATAAAAACAGAATTTGAACTTCAAAAACAAATAAAGTTTGGAAAAGAGCTTCTGGTATTTAAATTTTAAGAGTTTTGGATGAATATTTCCATTCTGTGTTAGGACACTCTCCCCAACCCTTTTGTTCTTTGTAGTCACTCTGGATACCAAAGGGGTGTCCACTGACTACCACCACCTCAACAAGCCATTGCCTTGTCATCCCTTGACCTCAGTGGTGGCCCCAGGGCAGCTCTGTTAGCTGGCAGTTGCACAGATCGAACAAGACCAGGGCTTTGACCGTTGACCTTTGTCTCTGTATTTTTCACTTTGCTGCCTGTCAGTGACACTTTCAAAGCTGCCCAATAATGTGACTGCCCACAGCATCAGTACCCGGGACCATCGGGGGGCTGCTTTTGGGATTAAAGCAGTCAGTGGAATGTGGTGAATTCAGTTTCTTAAATCTCCCAGTGTTGTTCCTCCCGAGTATTTTTCCCACAATTAAATTCTCACACATCTGTTGTTTAATAATGACAATTCTTGGTTTACTGCATGTTCTCAGTTTAATCATCCCTAAATTTGAAAGTCCAGTGAAAGTCCAGTTTATACTTTGTAAAGTTGCCCAATTCCAGTTCCTCAGTCATGCTACAGATAAATGTAGTGGTTGACAGTATGGACCACACAGCTGTGTCCTGTCCCACCCTCATTGGAGCCAGTCATGAGAGGGGAACTTCAGACCATCTATTTGTTTTGTTTTTCTCGAGACCTCAACAACAGACAAACATCTCTGAGACAGCCCGCTATCCGTCACTTGACAGACATTAGCTTGATAGATCAGCCGTCATGTTTTATCGGGGATGTGAGTGTGACAGCAGGGTCACTTCGGCAGCTGTGGGGTTTAGGCTTTGCAAATCAATTGCATAGCATCCTTAGCCAGGTGCTGTGTCTTCAGAGGGGACTGGAGCAGCCACTGTTTCCCAGACAGCCTCACTTGATATTGACACCTGGACAAATTAGGATAAATTCCCCTGCCAATAAGCACATCCAATGTTATTGATGAGACCATTTAGCTTTTCATTCTCAAGACACCTCTTTGATCTCTGTCCTACTTCTGTTGCACTCCTAATCTGGAGCTTTCTGTCTCAGATACATACAGATACATTTTCCAATTGTATGTTTTTTTTTTTAGATACTGTCATAATTTACTAATACAATCTGTAGGGCCTTTTTCACTGGAATGGTACAGTACGGGTTGGGTCAGTATGGGTAAGTTTCCATTGTGAAGTGAAGCCTCTCCAAAAGCGTACCATACTACTTTGGGAAGGCTTTGGCATTTGGTTCCATAAGAGGGGTCGGCGTTTTAAAAGGTGGACCTAAACAATTGTTAATTGGACGATAAATAATTCAATTGATAAAGAGTTATATATCTTTTTTTTTGCCTGCTCTGGATGGGAATTGAACTCAGGACCTTCTTGTTGTGAGGCAGAAGAGCCTTTCATGATCTAAAACATGTCATTTAATGTCTGCATTGCATGAAAGATTAAGAAGAAGTCTCTCTTTCTTGTAGGAAATTGACACAGCTCTCTAAATGTTCTGAAAGCTGTAGGAATAAAATGGAAATGCCCCTTTACAGACTGTGTGCTGATGGTATGTGTGGCCTTTTATGTGAGTCACATGAAACCTTTGTGTTCTACATGATGACACACATCCTCCATGTGTGTTGCTTTATATGTGTTTACATGTTGTCTCTTAGCACCATGAGGCCAAAGGTTGTGGCAAGGTCAAGGGTTGACAGAGTATGTTCATCAAACATAGGGTCAGTCTCCAGGTCAGTTATAGGCGCCCCATCATAAATCATGTTTTTTATGGCATCCTTCTGCTTGATCCCAGCTTCTCAACTGCTTCTATAATAATGATAAGTGTTCTACCCCCCTTTTAGCAATGTTGTAACATTGTTTTACAGGTCTGAATGTCGCACTATGTTTGCTCCGTTTGCTTTAGCCCACCTAACAAAAGCATCTCATTTGCATGAGCCCCTGAACGGGCATTGTTAATTGACTTAAGCCAGGATTAGTGGTAATCAGGTTTTGTGCCCTGGAAGCATTGGCCAATCCTAACCTCATTATTTGATAGCAGCACACGTCCTGTCAGCCCCAATCAAGCTGTTAATTAATAGAAATCTGCACACCCCAGTTTTAGCGTGACCCCCTCGTCCCTCTTATTTCCCCATTCTCCCACTGAATCCCACACCACAGCAGCATGCTATTAGCGGAGGTCAGTACACACTAACTTATATGCTGTAGCAGCTCTGTGTAAGCAGTGTGCGCAGCTGTCAGTGTAGTCTGAGGACTCTTTTAGGTATCTCCACATTGACTTGTCTAGTATCAATGGAGTCAGCGTCTCCTGCAGTACCACCACCCACTGTTTCTGACCAGTCTTTCATATGAGATGATGAGTGAACTCGATCCTTAGACTCCCTGACACCTCTGTCTCACAGTCGACCATCAGCTGTCTATCAGTACCAGTAGAATTAGACCAAACCTATTACTTGTTGCTGATGGAAAAATGAAGTACAAAATAACTGTCTATGGAAATATATAGGAAATAATTATAGTAAACACTTAATACTTTATGTTGCAAATTGCTGTGTTGCCATGACACCAAATTATACCCCATTCATTCATTCTTTCTGCTTTTTTTGCATTACAACTACAGGTGTAGGTGGCATACAGTACATGTTGTGTGCACTTTGTGAATGTGAGCCGTCCTGCCAGAAAAATCAGCTCTATAATTAAGAGCTGAGACTATATGTCAACTGCCATCATATACCCCCCACCCTCACTGACTGTCTGCATCTTTAATGAAGTTGCATTTGTGTGTTTCCCTCTCCTTCCGCTCCTATACAGAGTGCGCCTCATGACATTTATTGTGAAACTAATGGCGGTGCCTCGCTCCTCCTAATTGTAGGCTTTAATTGCAATAATTATTTACAAGCCCAATTAGAGACTAGAGAGTGTCAGTGAGAAATGTGAGCTGCTGGATGAAGGGATCACGACAGGGTTTGTCAGGAGACAGGCAAAGTGGAACGTGAATAGACTGACAGTGTTTGGTCTCTAATTGGGGAGGAGGCCATGTCTGTAAGTTTTACTGTTGCGCTTATTCTTATTTTCTCAATTACTTTTTTGTCTTTTTGTGTGTGTCAAAGCTCTTGTGGCAGTAGGTTTTGAATCTTAGCTCACAAAGGCAAAAGATAGTGTTGCCATTTTTAAGCAGTACCTGGACGACAGGGCTTTGTGCAATATATTAAAAAATCTGTAAAATAAAAAATAAAATTTTAAACCAAAATATTCTATACTTTTTCATTTATAAATGAATGAATTAATAATAAAGTTATTATTTTTTTTAACTAAACCAAACCACCTCTTTCCCTTTTACCCTTAACAAAAACTCTAAGTTAACTCAAGCATCAGCTTTATCTCAGTACAAAATCTTGGGTCCCTCACACAAATTTGTATATTTTGTGTCTTTCGGTGTGTGTCCTGGGAAATACTGGAAACAAAATTGTTGCCGATTTGGATGCACAAGAGATCTGTTTTTCAAGATCCCAGACTGACTCTGTCGACTGATCTTTCCTGTTTACAAGAAGCTGAGTGTTCTCAACACCACCAGCTGGCACAAAGTGAGTCTGTCACCCTGCCTTATTAATGTACATTTGATGCGTGTGTTCTAACCAGGGCCTTGGTCTATTTGTTTCAGTTTGGCAAAGCCACAGGAGCCCATTTGTGTGTGTGTGTGTGTGTGTGTGTGTGTGTGTGTGTCCTGTGTGTTACTGGGAAGTGGTCTTGCTGCCAAGGCTGCAATTTGCTCCTTGTCCGTCCTTCAGAAGGCCAGTGTCAGTATACAGGCTCCAGCAGGAGAGCTGATGGCCGGCCCTCTGCCCTTTCTTCTCACAACCAAAGAACACACAGCCCCCCTTCTGCTATCCAATAGGAAAACTCAGGCCTCATTATGCTGGGCTTCACTTTGACAAAGCTGTAGAACTGGTCCCAGTAAAAGATGTTGTTGGTTTACAATGTATATGATGTGTATTTAAGGTGAACATTCATATTTATTATTTTTGCAATATTAACAATTGCAATGTCTATATTGCAAAGAAGTGCTTACACTGCTATAGTTTTATAATTAAGATTTTAAACTGTTAAACAATGTAGAGCAGGGGTCTCAAACTCGCAAGACGATATTTTGTGACCCGCAGGACGATATAAAAGTTTAATGTTAGTGCGCCCTGCAAGTTTTATATGAATGGCACGTTACCACGTTGTGTGTGGAAGGTTCCTTTTTGTGCAAGCTGGAACTGAACTAACCTACCATCACAGTGGAGTATATGGCTCCTGGGGGCGGGCCATCGGCTGGGCTTGATGCAGGCAGAGAAACATTTCACAACTATGAAGGAGCCTGTGTAACATCACATAGCCGTCATAAAATTACTGCTATTTACTGTGTTTGAAATGAGCATGTTTGACCTTGAGCTGGACAAAGTCAATGTTACCGGCATTGGATCATTTGAAATGGGCAGATTTGTTTGAAAGTTGATGACAATTTGATCGCCACTATCCATGCAGATTTGTTATCAGGACGAATCTGCAAATTAACGCCGATGTTCTGTTGACAATATCATCAAGGGGAGTGGACATCCAATGGAGCCACTCAGCCAGCTCATTCATGTTCTTCAATATTCCATTTAAGTTCAGGATAGCTCAGGTTCAGAAGAACCCATTGAAGTTAAAGAATTGTTAGTAATGACGTTTGAGAGGATTTAACAAAGCTTTTTTTGTGGAATACCTGATCCAGCCCAGCCTCACCCAGACTCTGCCTCCTGCGGCCCCCAAGTAATTTGAGTTTGAGACCCCTGATGTAGAGTAAAGCAAATACATTTGAATGTGACTTAGATAATTAAAGATAAATAATAAAGACAATAGTATATTTTCACACAAAGCACTTCTAGGGGACAATTTGGGGAAAATAATTGTTTTACTCACCCCATTGACTTCAATTTAAAAGTTTTCTAATTTGGAATACCAATGGGATGTGACTTTGGCTCTTTTTAATATACATGTGTTTGCTTCAAATACTGTGACAAACCTCAATTATAAATTTGGTATTGCTACCACCAGCAGAAACCATAACAGAAAAGACACCAAACAGTTCAGTTGTATAGGCACTTCACGGGACAGACAAAGACAGTAGGTTTTAAAACACCATTAACTTAAAGCGTCACATGCAAACATCAAATGAAACAAGGTTAAAAGGTCAAAGGTTGCTTTTTTCTTCTTTGCAGTACTCCAAGTGGCCACTGGAGTAACTGGATACAAAACTAGGCTGCTGCTCTTATGATACATCTATGGACAGGGCAAAGGCAGACAAACATTTGGTCAAAAGTTGAATGAATGTGCATGAATGGATAACCTATCTCTAACGCAATATCTGAGAAAAATATTAGAAAAGCTCAGAGTAGATAAGGCTAGTGATTTAGCAGAGCACCAGCCGAAGCCTGGTGAAATATTACCCTTCCTACTGACTTGTAAATCGGATATTTGGAGCCAGGAGGATCACGTGGAGGTAATAGATAGGGCTACAGACTGACGGATAAGGCTGTGGGAAAGATTTGGTGTGGAAAACCGGCACAAGGCATCTTCGTTTCTGCGATGTTGCCTCAGAGTTCATATGTACAAACAGAAAAATATACTGTGCACCATAGAGACAATGCACTTATTTATTTCACACGTTCCAAAAGCAACTGGGGAGCAGTTAATTTGTCTGCATGAGAGCAGCTGTCTGCGAGTGGTGGGATGAGAGGAGCAGAGACGAAGAGCGTGAGACACAAAGGCAGTTTGGGCTCATTATGTTGATTTTTTTCCCTCTTCTGCCAAACAAAGACACCCAGACACTTTTTAGACACACCACTGCAGATCAGTCACCGCTTTCTTTCTCCTTCTCACCCCACAGAGCTACAGCGTTGGCAAATCAAATCATTTTCTTTTTGCTGCAGCAGGAGAGTGTTTGCCCAATGCCTTTGTCTTTATGTCTTTGTCACAAAATCAAATTGGATTAATCATATTACAGAGACTGAGCAGGCTTTCAGCTTCAGTGAGATTCTTAGGCAGTAGTTAACCCTCTACAACCCGGATGCAAGCAACATGCTAACATGCTGTATTTGTAGGGCTCCTGTTGTATTTCAGACTTTCACAAGGTCTCCAACTTCCATATTTGTTTTTTTCATCTTTATATATATTTCTAACTTACCTTTTATAGTACATGTAATGAGCCCTTATTTTACTACTGCATTGCAATAAAAACATAGGTTTATTTATAACATATTGACTTAGACCTAACATTCCCTGGGAGGTAAGGCGAAGGAGGAGGCTAAGACGTTGTGCCTATAAAATTATTTGGCTAACCTCTGAGAGTGCTGTAACTTGTCCTTGATGCTAGACAGTTTCCACCTGAAGAATGACTGAATAAGAGAAAGACATAAATGCATTTTTTTATTATTCATTCAATAATATCTCATCATCATCTATAAATGTATTCTTGGGCTCCTCCCATCTTACCTCTGCACATACATACGTAAAAACCAACAACAGTATGCTCTGTGTTCTCAGAAGAACATACTGATGGTGGGTCCCAGAGTCAGAACAGAGTTGGGTAAGGCAGCATTTCAGTAGCTGCCCCCTGTGCATGGAATGAACTGCAAAAGGACCTAAATCTATCTGAACTTGTGACTTTGGGAGAATTTAAATCTATTCTGGAGAGGCGTGAACTCAATGAGATTGGAAAATGTAACTGTTTCTAAACTTGCACACAATGATTGTAAATATTATTTGTTTTGTTGATGTCTTGTATTTATTTCTTTAAACTGTATATGCTGTCGTCTTGGCCAGGTCACTCTTGGAAAAGAAATTTTAATCTCAACGAGTTTTTTTACCTGGTTAAAGGATATAATAATAAATTAAAGCCGCAAGCGGCGATAAAGGCCCTCGCCTCCCTTGAGACCGCAGGGACACATATATTCGGAGGATTGCATGTCGTGCTTTAAAGCAAATTTGGAGCTGTTTAGATGAAAACCCTTTAGCACAAAGTGTACGATTTAGGTGGTCATGTATTCCACCCAACATTTTCTGTTGAGAAGGATCCTGGCAATTGGGAAATGGCATTTATTTCCCAATAGTTGCCTCTTCACAGACTCATTACGACCACAGCCACAAATCTATCAAAAACAAATTGATAACTTTTTGCACACGTGTCTAGATGATACTCACCAAATTTGGAGCTGTTTAGATGAAAAGCCTTTAGACACAAGGGTGCAATTTAGGTGGTCACGCATACACCCAACATAGTAGATTTCCTGTTGAGTTTACGATATGGCTGTAATACATTTTCTGTTCGCCCTGAGGTGTCCTATGGATGTACCAAGTTTCATTTTTCTACGTTGGAAAAAGTTACTTTCACTTTCCATAGGCCCAATGTATTTTGACTTTTGTAGAATTCGCCACTGAGTCATTTTTCATATTTTTTTCGGCGACTTCAAATACATAAATTTTTAGCGAGCTTGAAGTCTGGGACCAATAAAAATGACTTTTAGTTGCTTTACTGGGTCAAATTGAGGATCATTTTGCAGAAAAATTATAATAAATTAAAGCCGCATAGCGGCGATAAAGGCCCTCGCCTCCCTTGAGACCGCGAGGACACATATATTCGGAGGATTGCATGTCGTGCTTTAAAGCAAATTTGGAGCTGTTTAGATGAAAACCCTTTAGCACAAAGTGTACGATTTAGGTGGTCATGTATTCCAACATTTTCTGTTGAGAAGGATCCTGGCAATTGGGAAATGGCATTTATTTCCCAATAGTTGCCTCTTCACAGACTCATTACGACCACAGCCACAAATCTATCAAAAACAAATTGATAACTTTTTTGCACACGTGTCTAGATGATACTCACCAAATTTGGAGCTGTTTAGATGAAAAGCCTTTAGACACAAGGGTGCAATTTAGGTGGTCACGCATACACCCAACATAGTAGATTTCCTGTTGAGTTTACGATATGGCTGTAATACATTTTTCTGTTAGCCTGAGGTGTCCTATGGATGTACCAAGTTTCATTTTTCTACGTTGGAAAAAGTTACTTTCACTTTCCATAGGCCCAATGTATTTTGACTTTTGTAGGGTCGCCACTAGGGATGCACGATACCACTTTTTGGAAAACGAGTACGAGTACGAGTACTTGCATTCAGTACTCGCCGATACCGATACCGAGTACTTAATAAAAAACATGATTTAAATTTACAGGTAACAGCTTTAGTCATATAATTTAACAAAAAACAAGGCACGGGCAAACACTGCTTGTCCAAATATCCGTGGTGAAACTAAAGCGAAGAGGAGGCTTGCAGTAGGCTGTGGATGTGTTTTTCACGGAGTCGTGTAGTTTAGGCAGCTCCGTGTCAGTCATGTAGCGCGGCTTGGGACATCATAACATGGAGGAGACGCATGAATCTCACATTTCCTACCTCCGAAGTTGCTGGTCACTCAATGCAATGTACTCGATGATTGCCTGTGTTATTTTCACAGCACGTGGATTGTCTCTGGACATTTTCTCGTCTTGCAAGAGTTTGCTGCAGTGTGAGTTGTGTTGGTTTAGAAGCGTGGGTAAACTCTTTATACTCGTTGTCGTGTTGGGATTTTAGGTGCTTGATTAAATTACTTGTGTTAAATGCGCTACCTTTTGAGCCTCCTCTGGACAATTTAGCTGAGCACAATTTGCAGTCCGCCTTTGTTTTGTTTTGTCTTCCTTCACTTTGAAATAGTTCCACACGGCTGACATGTCTCGTCTTTCCTTCGTTCTCCCGCTCTGAGCTGCAGCCTGCAGCCGGGGCCTGGGGCGCACTCGACGCCTGTGATTAACCCCTTACGCCGCTCAAACATAGACATTTCTCCGACCGTGGTATCGGCCCCGTATCGGGGACTTTTAACGAGCGAGTACTTTCGAAAATGTGGTATCGAGGCCGATACCCGATACCAGTATCGGTATCGGTGCATCCCTAGTCGCCACTGAGTCATTTTTCATATTTTTTTTTCGGCGACTTCAAATACATAAATTTTTCGCCGAGCTTGAAGTCTGGGACCAATAAAAATGACTTTTAGTTGCGTTTACTGGGTCAAATTGAGGATCATTTTGCAGAAAAATTATAATAAAAAATATATACCGAATTATAATAAAAAAATATAACTCGAGCAAAAAGTCTAGAAAAACACTTGTCTCTTTTACATACATGTGTTTAGCTCATTTTGCCCAAGTTTGGTGTCTGTGGAATGAAGCAGCTATTGTCTGTGTACTTTTAAAAAGAGGTGTATTTTAAGTCGGTTCACATTTTCAATTCAAAATGGCCGCCTTCCTGTGTGTGATAGGGTGTGGTCCCCATTGGCTTTTTGTTCATAAGCCCATGGTGGATGTGTGTACCAAGTTTTATTTGCCTACAACAAACTAAAAATTTCACTTCCCATTGACTTTTTCACATTTTTGGGACGTTGCTATGGCAACACATTTATAGATAGGGGTGGTTGTCATTGGCTTTTATGCTCGTCATGACATAAGAGATGTGTGTACAAAATTTTATGTCTCTATGACAAACTAAATTCTTGGGTCCATTATAAGTTTGTAGGGGGCGCTGGAGAGCCATTTCTAAAGATAACCCTTTTATTTACATATTTTTTGTTCAGGTCATGAATGTGCACAAACGCCTTTTTGGGTCCAACTCGATCCGAGAAGGCGTTTGAGAGTTAAGAAGGCGTTTTATTTTTACAAAAATGGCCACCTCGTTACAGGCTTGCCACACCCATACCCGATAAGATATCAACAACAAAGTCACAACTTTGGTTGGCACACGTGTCTAGATGATACTCACCAAATTTGGGGCCATTTAGATTAAAACACAATGATTTGCATCTTTCTGCGCAAAGTGCGATTTTAGTGGCCGCGCGTTTCACCCCACATGGCGGACTTCCTGTTAAGTTTAGGGTGTGACTGTCATTGACTTTTCTGTTTGCCCTGAGGTGTCCTATGGATATACCAAGTTTCATTTTTCTACGTTGGAAAAAGTTACTTTCACTTTCCATAGGCCCAATGTATTTTGACTTTTGTAGGGGTCGCCACTGAGTCATTTTTCGTATTTTTTTAGCGACTTCAAATACATAAATTTTTGCCAGGCTTGAAGTCTGGGACCAATAAAAATGACTTTTAGTTGTTCGTTTACTGGGTTAAATTGAGGATCATTTTACAGAAAAATTATAATAAAAAATATATACCGAATTATAATAAAAAAATATAACTCGAGCAAAAAGTCTAGAAAAACACTTGTCTCATTTACATACATGTGTTTAGCTCATTTTGCCCAAGTTTGGTGTCTGTGGAATGAAGCAGCTTTTTCTGTGTACTTTTAAAAAGAGGTGTATTTTAAGTCGGTTCACATTTTCAATTCAAAATGGCCGCCTTCCTGTGTGTGATAGGGTGTGGTCCCCATTGGCTTTTTGTTCATAAGCCCATGGTGGATGTGTGTACCAAGTTTTATTTGCCTACAACAAACTAAAAATTTCACTTCCCATTGACTTTTTCACATTTTTGGGGCGTTGCTATGGCAACACATTTATAGATAGGGGTGGTTGTCATTGGCTTTTATGCTCGTCATGACATAAGAGATGCGTGTACCAAATTTTATGTCTCTATGACAAACTAAATTCTTGGGTCCATTATAAGTTTGTAGGGGGCGCTGGAGAGCCATTTCTAAAGATAACCCTTTTATTTACATATTTTTGTGTTCAGGTCATGAATGTGCACAAACGCCTTTTTGGGTCCAACTCGATCCGAGAAGGCGTTTGAGAGTTAAGGCGTTTATTTTCACAAAATGGCCACCTCGTTACAGGCTTGCCACACCCATACCCGATAAGATATCAACAAAAAGTCACAACTTTGGTTGGCACACGTGTCTAGATGATACTCACCAAATTTGGGGCCATTTAGATTAAAACACAATGATTTGCATCTTTCTGCGCAAAAGTGCGATTTTAGTGGCGCGCGTTTCACACATGGCGGACTTCCTGTTAAGTTTAGGGTGTGACTGTCATTGACTTTTCTGTTTGCCCTGAGGTGTCCTATGGATATACCAAGTTTCATTTTTCTACGTTGGAAAAAGTTACTTTCACTTTCCATAGGCCCAATGTATTTTGATTTTGTAGGGTCGCCACTGAGTCATTTTTGTATTTTTTTGGCGTATTCAAATACATACCATTTTTGCCGAGCTTGAAGTCTGGGACCAATATAATGACTTTTGTGCATGTTCACTGGGTCAAATTTAGGATCATTTGGTCACAATAAAGATAAAAAAAAAAAAAAAAAAAAAAAAAAATCCGAGCAAAAACAATAGGCCCTCCCGGCTATCACCGGCTCGGGCCTAAAAATTAAAGCCGCAAGCGGCGATAAAGGCCCTCGCCTCCCTTGAGACCAGCATGGGGACACATGCACTCGTGCTTTAAAGCGTAAACTTCACGGTAAAAGGATTCTGAGGAGTTTTCTAAGACTCTAGCGTGGCTCTGGAGGGCCTCCTCTAAAGGAAGGATCCTGGCAATTGGGAAATTGCATTTATTTCCCAAAGGTTGCCTCTTCACAGACCCATTACGACCACAGCCACAAATGTATCAAAAACAAATTGATAACTTTTTTTGCACACGTGTCTAGATGATACTCACCAAATTTGGAGCTGTTTAGACTTTAGACAGAAGGGGTGCGATTTAGGTGGTCACACATTACACCCAACATAGTAGATTTTCTGTTGAGTTTACGATATGGCTGTAATAAACTTTTCAGTTTGCCCTGAGGTGTCCTATGGATGTACCAAGTTTCATTTTTCTACATTGGAATAAAGTTACTTTCACTTTCCATAGGCCCGATGTATTTTTACTTTTCTAGGGTCGCCACTGAGTCATTTTTCGTATTTTTTTGGGGACTTCAAATACATAAATTTTTCGCTGGGCTTGAAATCTGGGACCAATAAAAATGACTTTTAGTTGTACGTTTACTGGGTTAAATTGAGGATCATTTTGCAGAAAAATATGATAAAAAATATATACCGAATTATAATAAAAAAATATAACTCGAGCAAAAAGTCTAGAAAAACACTTGTCTCATTTACATACATGTGTTTAGCTCATTTTGCCCAAGTTTGGTGTCTGTGGAATGAAGCAGCTATTTTCTGAGTTCTTTTAAAAAAGAGTGTATTTTAAGTCGGTTCACATTTTCAATTCAAAATGGCCGCCTTCCCGTGTGTGATAGGGTGTGGTCCCCATTGGCTTTTTTTCATAAGCCCATGCTGGATGTGTGTACCAAGTTTCATTTGCCTACGACAAACTAAAATTTTCACTTCCCATTGACTTTTTCCAAATATTTGGGGCGTTGCTATGGCAACACATTTATAGATAGGGGTGGTTGTCATTGGCTTTTATGCTCGTCATGACATAAGAGATGTGTGTACCAAATTTTATGTCTCTATGACAAACTAAATTCTTGGGTCCCATTATAAGTTTGTAGGGGCGCTGGAGAGCCATTTCTAAAGATAACCCTTTTATTTACATATTTTTGTGTTCAGGTCATGAATGTGCACAAACGCCTTTTGGGTCCAACTCGATCCGAAGCCGTTTGAGAGTTAAGAGGCGTTTTATTTTCACAAAATGGCCACCTCGTTACAGGCTTGCCACACCCATACCCGATAAGATATCAACAACAAAGTCACAACTTTGGTTGGCACATGTGTCTAGATGATACTCACCAAATTTGGGGCCATTTAGATTAAAACACAATGATTTGCATCTTTCTGCGCAAAGTGCGAATTTAGTGGCGCCTTTCACCCCACATGGCGGACTTCCTGTTAAGTTTAGGGTGTGACTGTCATTGACTTTTCTGTTTGCCCTGAGGTGTCCTATGGATATACCAAGTTTCATTTTTCTACGTTGGAAAAAGTTACTTTCACTTTCCATAGGCCCAATGTATTTTGACTTTTCTAGGGGCCGCCACTGAGTCATTTTTCGTATTTTTTTGGGGACTTCAAATACATACATTTTTGCCGGGCTTGAAGTCTGGGACCAATAAAAATGACTTTTAGTTGTTCGTTTACTGGGTTAAATTGAGGATCATTTTGCAGAAAAATTATAATAAAAAAATATATACCAAATTATAATAAAAAAAAATATAACTCGAGCAAAAAGTCTAGAAAAACACTTGTCTCATTTACATACATGTGTTTAGCTCATTTTGCCCAAGTTTGGTGTCTGTGGAATGAAGCAGCTTTTTCTGTGTACTTTTAAAAAGAGGTGTATTTTAAGTCGGTTCACATTTTCAATTCAAAATAACCGCCTTCCTGTGTGTGATAGGGTGTGGTCCCCATTGGCTTTTTGTTCATAAGCCCATGGTGGATGTGTGTACCAAGTTTTATTTGCCTACAACAAACTAAAAATTTCCACTTCCCATTGACTTTTTTCACATTTTTGGGGCGTTGCTATGGCAACACATTTATAGATAGGGGTGGTTGTCATTGGCTTTTATGCTCGTCATGACATAAGAGATGTGTGTACAAAATTTTATGTCTCTATGACAAACTAAATTCTTGGGTCCATTATAAGTTTGTAGGGGCGCTGGAGAGCCATTTCTAAAGATAACCCTTTTATTTACATATTTTTGTTCAGGTCATGAATGTGCACAAACGCCTTTTTGGGTCCAACTCGATCCGAGAAGGCGTTTGAGAGTTAAGAGACGTTTTATTTTCACAAAAATGGCCACCTCGTTACAGGCTTGCCACACCCATACCCGATAAGATATCAACAACAAAGTCACAACTTTGGTTGGCACATGTGTCTAGATGATACTCACCAAATTTGGGGCCATTTAGATTAAAACACAATGATTTGCATCTTTCTGCGCAAGGGTTGCGATTTTAGTGGCCGCGTTTCACCACATGGCGGACTTCCTGTTAAGTTTAGGGTGTGACTGTCATTGACTTTTCTGTTTGCCCTGAGGTGTCCTATGGATATACCAAGTTTCATTTTCTACGTTGGAAAAAGTTACTTTCACTTTCCATAGGCCCAATGTATTTTGATTTTGTAGGGTCGCCACTGAGTCATTTTTCGTATTTTTTTCTGCGACTTCAAATACATAAATTTTTCGAGCTTGAAGTCTGGGACCAATAAAATGACTTTTCGTGCATGTTCACTGGGTCAAATTTAGGATCATAGGTCGACAAGAAAGATAAAAAAAAAAAAAAAAAAAAAAAAAAAAATCCGAGCAAAACAATAGGCCCTCCCGGCCATCACCGGCTCGGGCCTAAATATATAGCTTAATTATAATAAAAAAATATAACTCGAGCAAAAAAGTCTAGAAAAACACTTGTCTCTTTTACATACATGTGTTTAGCTCATTTTGCCCAAGTTTGGTGTCTGTGGAATGAAGCAGCTTTTTTCTGTGTACTTTTAAAAAAGAGGTGTATTTTAAGTCGGTTCACATTTTCAATTCAAAATGGCCGCCTTCCCGTGTGTGATAGGGTGTGGTCCCCATTGGCCTTTTTGTTCATAAGCCCATGCTGGATGTGTGTACCAAGTTTCATTTGCCTACGACAAACTAAAATTTTCACTTCCCATTGACTTTTTCCAAATATTTGGGACGTTGCTATGGCAACACATTTATAGATAGGGGGTGGTTGTCATTGGCATAAATTTTTCGCCGAGCTTGAAGTCTGGGACCAATAAAAATGACTTTCCGTGCATGTTCACTGGGTCAAATTTAGGATCATAGGTCGACAAGAAAGATAAAAACAAAAAAAAAAAAAAAAAAATCCGAGCAAAAACAATAGGCCCTCCCCGCCATCACCGGCTCGGGCCTAATAAAATGGGGCATCCATATATTTACACAAATTTAATTTGGAATTGAATGATGTGTCTTTACCAGCTGAGCCTAGTTATCAAGTCCCGCCTTCTCATCCAACCCTCTTTCTCGTCTACATGCATTAATCTAGCAGCAAACGCTTATGCACATATCCACAAGCAACAGCCCCGAGTGCAGTGGGGTGTGACCTAAGCCTTCATTTGTATGTGCATCATGTAAGACGGGGAAAGACTCGGAGACAAAGAGAACAAACATGTGCAGACTTACAACATACAAAAATACACTGTGGACTCCCTTGGTGGATCAGAATTCATTTCTGCCTGCCCTCCCCTTTTGAATCAATACCCCCCTTTGGTCCGCAGACAGCCGTGTACGTGTGCCAGGGAGGCTCCCCGGCATAAGACGCACACATGCCTGTTGGTGTGTGATGGCCTTTGCTGCTTCCTTATTAACTCCTCACATGCTGACTGAAGCATGGACATCATTACTGGCTGCATTGACAGTCTGGGATCCCACTGAGAGACGTACAGACACACTGGACTTAAGCAGAGTGAATACAGGGAGACAAAGAGACACAAACAGCAAGGTAAAACAGCACAAGACGTTTGTATGGGTAAAATAAACAGTAACAGACAGACTCTGAAAAAATAATAAGGAAAATGATTAAACCCGTTTACATCTAGGCAAAGTCAGACTATGACAATATCTATACTTTTTGGGTCAAACTTTAAATATTACAAACTGACCAATGCACGGCTGGTTTGTTAGCGCTTGTTGATAGATGGCACAGAGGGTGTTAATTCATTCATTCATTCATTTTCCTTTAGTTGTTCTTCACTTGGGGCAATTTAGAGTTACCAGTTTACCTGCATGCATTTATTTGGACAGTGGGGGAACATGCAGATTCCACACGGAACCCACAACCTTTTTGCTGTGTCAGGAGTGTCCCCACTGTAATCATAGATCTTACACAAAATTTAAACTAATAAGCCATGTTCAAAATGTCATCACAACAATCTTCACCGAGTCCTTTAAAGGTGCGTTCACACTTGACGTTTGGTGCGGTTCAAACAGACTCTGGTGCGGCTGCTCCATTAGGGCGGTTTACTTGAATTAATTTGAATGCTCCAGACAGACCTCAGTGCGCACCAAACACTCTCCGAGACCCCTTCAAAAGAGAGGTTTCGGAGCGCTTCCAAGTGAACTCTGGTATGGTTCAATTCAAGTGTGAACTCACGCAGACCATAGGTGAGCGTTTAGTTTCCTCGACTTTGGAAGAGAAAACAAACCAAAAAAATATTGTCCAACTAAATAAAATGAGAAGAGGTCGAATGTGAAGCACTGTAGAAGCTAAAATGCTAAAGTAACCTTTATATATGCCTTATTAGCATTTGGGCTAACCCATCTTGTGTGTTCTTTAAAAAATGTATGCTTTTCTGTTTGGTCCACAGTTTTAAAATGCCGGCTGTGAACGCTCGGCAGACCAGGGCTTTTTATGAACAAACCCTAGACTTATATTCTGTGTTATCAGGACTTTCTGATCAATGTGTATTTGAGAAAGAGTGAGACATAGGGCTTTTGGAGAGTTCTAGACCCTCTTAAAACGAGCAGTGACAAGACCAGAAATGCATGATTAATAGAATTGTAGGTACATTTTGTCTGTACCCTGTGGGTCTATGTTAAGGATGCAGCTTTTTTGTGAAGTAGCTATCCCACTTGTAGACACTGTGGAGGTAACATTATGTTAGTCAAAACAAAGGTCATAGCTTCAAGGTCAATTCTTAAGGTCATTTGGAGAATCTGAATACACACTTGCAAGTTGCATTCTTCTTGGGAAAGCTTCAGAGGTGTTTACTTTTCACCAGAACAATAAAATGGACTGGTCCCACAATACCAATGCCCTGTACAAAAAGACAGAGTTGCCTCCACTTTCTAAGAGGAGTTCCTGAGTGCAGGCCTCTGTTAAGAATCTTTTATGACTCAGTGGTAGCCTCATCTCGCCACGATGCTGTGGTCTGCTGGGGGGCGGGTAGCACGGACCAGGACAGGAAGAGACTCAACAAGCTGGTCAGGAGCGGCTCTGTCCTAGGCTGCCCACTGGACTCAATCAAGCAGGTGGGTGAGAGGAGGATGTTAGCCCAGCTGACATCCATCAGGGACAATACCTTACCCTCTGCATCAGACTGTGGAGGCTCTGAGCAGCTCCTTCAGTAACAGACCTCAGTGCAGGAAGCCCTACCGCAGGTCCTTCTTACTCGCTGCTGTCAGACTCTATGACAGACATTTGCTAGCCTGGCCAGCCCTGACTAACTCTTTTCCTATTCTATACAAAGAAGGTAGTTGGGTACCCTGTTGCTTGCATTTGATTTCAAGGGCAGGGTTTACAAGAGAAATGTTAACCAATCAGTGAAACGCCGGACGTGAAACAAAAAAAGGCAACACTACAAAGCGTTAGTGCCGCTAGTTAACATGGGCAACAGTTAACACAACAACAGTAAGCCAAAATACTGTGCAATATGTCTATTTTTATTGTATTACTTATTACTGTAAATATGTATATACTGTGGATTGCTTTTGTTTGTTGTTTAATTTAATTTGCCCTGCTTACAACTAATTTGTTTTATTATATTTTGTAAAATTCCTTCATATTTTATTCTATTTTAAATGCTTCTAAGACTTTACTGTGTACATACTATATAGTATATATTCTATTGCATGCAAACCAAATCTTTTTCACTTTTTGCACTTTTACCTGTCTGCGAGTTACTGTAACAAGTGCATTTCCCCTCTGCGGGATCAGTAAAGTCTCATCTGATCTTCAGTGTAGTGTGTTGCAAGTTTGATTACTACCTTGTTTTGATAATCCCAATTCTCTGTCTACATGTCATTTCCTCTCAGAGGTTAATCATACTTGAACCTCACAGCTTAAACCTTTTACCGGACGAGATGTTCTATGCATTTGCTAATGTTCTTTGAAGTGGCTCCTCAAATGTCTGCCATTAGCTCTGCGTTTGTTATGATGTATAATAATGTCTGTGAGAGTGGAGAGTGGTTGCAGGTATAAGAGTATTCTAATTAGAGTATCAGTTCATTAGTGTCAAGTGCTGTAGCTCTATGTGTTTATGCAAGAAAATGCATTTAATAAAAAAAAATAACAGTGCTTTTATGGAGAACTGAATTAACACACTTGAGTAAACTTTTCCACTTGTGTCCAAGCATTATGAGGTTGCCTCATAATGCTTGGACACACATTGACAAACACTTCCCAGCTCCCTCTTTCCATCTCTTAAATGTCAGCGCAGGCCTTTAAAGCAGTTGCCAGTGAGCAAGTCGAGCATAGGGGGCCGCGAGTTCAAAGTGGTCAGGCAGCATGGATGTAATTTCCTCCTTTTAGCCTCCTGACTGAATTACTGAGCAAAGAGACCACTTTACCTGGGAACCGCCGAGGAGAGCGAAACGCAAGAGTGTGGGTTCAGTAGAAACAAAAATGGTACGGGGATAGATGCAGAGATAAGACAAAGTGAAAGGTGAGAAAGTGCCACAGAAAAAGCCAGGGACCTTCAGATCATATCACCAGTATCCATCCTAACATCTTTAGCTTGGGAAAAAGAAAGTACATCAGATCTAAAAAGCTCACTCTCCTTTACCCTCCTTTAGTCCAAGCACGGCCGCATTAGTAAATGTTCTTCATGAATTTTATTTAAATTATCCAGACTTATTGACAGACAAGGAGCGGGAAGAGAAGCTGCAAATCAGATACGCCTGTGATTCTTTATACAAGTTATTGAACTGCATTTTTAAGCTGCTGGTAGCTAAGGGGGTAGCAGTCATATACAAAGTTGTACAAATACACTCTCTCAAATAAACCCAGCCTAGCCTATTCTTTTCTGCCCCTCTCCCAAAAACAGAATTGGAGCCATACATAATTGATAAACTCCTAGCTGTATCGACTGGTTGGATTTTTCATCCTCTTCTCTGGTCGATTTTCTTACTCCATTATTTCTACACTGGCGCACCCAGTGTTGCCTCACGGCCCCCTGTGACTCCTCCCCCTTGTCTGCGAATGCCTGCACACACAAACACAACAGCAGTGTGGGTCAGGAGACAGGCCCACCACTCTTCTTCACCATCCAGCCACTTTTTTCATTAATCCATGATCATCAGTCTAGACACACACAGTGAAATTCAATGCCGTGTTTGTGCAAGTGTGTGAGAGGGTAGCGTTTTTATTCGTCCACAAAAAGTGAATGTAATAACAGAAATGCAATGTATAGGTGTCAGATTAATACCCCAAAGTTTGGTCAATACCCCATCATGTCTGTGCCTGATTACAATTGCTATTTAGAGATAGATAGATAGATGGATAGATGGATAGATGGATGGATAGATGTAACTCTGGCTGAGGGGTCATTTTACCTTTTGAAAACACATATTAAAGGAGTATTGGCGTTAGCGGGACTGCATCCAGTGTTGTGCATGTTCACTGTGCGCACGCTTGCACAAACAAACAACAACCAAAGAAGAATCTGCCAGTTTCGAGTGTGCTGGAGGCCTGTCTCTTCCCTGTGTTTGCAGGATTCATTTTTAACTTTGCCGCTAGTGTTGCTTAGTTTACTTATGTATGAATTATGATGAATGGTGTGAAAATTGAAAAAAGGCATTGTGAGTACACAAGCCATTATTCATATTTCTATACTCAGCCGCAGAGATCATAAGATGTCATAAAAAACAGAAAAGTGGATTGTTACCGTTTTAAGTACATGGTTAGGGTTCCCAGGTCAACCCTAAGACATCCTAACGCTTTTTTCCGGGTTCACACAGCGGTCAGAATGTGCATGGCTGACCTCTTCCTCCCCTTCTTTCCTGCCTGGCAGTTCATCTCCTACCAGTCTGTTCCTCCTGACAAGGTGCCAGGGACCAAGGCTGCTCGGGACAGAGGGTACAGTCAGATGGGACTGAAACCCAAGTAGTGTAGTTCTAGTGTACAGCTGTCTGTGTGGTTTTTGGATGGAACATCATGATACCCTTTTACTTGGTCTTTAAGCCCAGTCTTGTGTTGCTCTGACTTGATGTTTCCAATTGACACAAATCTTAAGAGTGCAGGCCAAAATCCAATTAAGAAAATGAATATGAGCATGGTTGTCTGCTATGTCTTTAAATGGATGGAAGACTCATGGGCTTAGAGCTATGCCAACAGTTGCCTCCATTTTCACATTTACCATTTTTGGAGGGTTAAGAAATGGAGAAAGATGCATCATTTTGTTTTACCTTTCCTCTCTTCCAGGTCCAACCTTTAAATAAAATCAATATCCACACTGTATGGTACCTCATCTGCTATTCCACTGGGCTCTGACCGTCATAAAAAAAACACCCTAATGCACAATTGTATGGTGTCTCCTGCTGAATTCAACTAACTTCAATTTACCCTTAACTGATCTCTCATTAGCGCTGTGGACAGTTCTTTAAGACATGTTAGAGAATCAATATTGTACATCCCAACATAAAACATGCTTCTGGGGAATTTACCAAAGAGGTCTCTGTCATCTGCAACAGGAACAACAACCCAAACAAGCTCATCTAAAAACAACTCTTTTTAGTGAGCCGAGCTGCAAACTGCAACCAAATATCTCCAGGGGTTTGAAGGTTGTAGTTTTTTACGTGTGCGATGAAGAGTGGTTTTATGTGTAGCCATTACAGAGCACATGTGGTGGTGTATAATTACTTTTACACATTTGATCTTGGAAGTTTTAAGCCGCCGTCAAAACCCCAGCTGTTAGTTGTGTCTTAAGGGATCAGCACTCTGCATTCAGCCCACAACTTCTGCAATCAAGCCTAGTGTAATCGGTGGGTCTTGGGGCCTGATTATCGTTGTACTAGCCAAAACATTTCAACAGAACCTTACCTTTCTTTTTTGAGGTCACCCAGGCTTCAGATAGATATTGATGCTTGCGCTGAACCGGATGGTGACCTCTGCCTAAAGCTTCACTCGGAAAGTAATTTATTTTGTTTTTTACAGTTTAGAGAAGCCTGTAATAAAAAAAGTAGTTTGAGTCTTGTTTTCAGTTACTTAGAATACATTCTTTGGGATAAAATGGGATAAGTTTTGCCAAGACACCGGAGGGCAGATTCGTTTGGCTCTTTGAAAGCACTGTAAATGGATTTTGTGAGCGGAAGAAAGGGGGTAAAGGAGAAGAAAGAAAGTGCATGTAAAAGGCCATGGTGATATGGTCAGTGTCCTTAGGAAGAAGCTCAGCGGTAATAAAGGAGCAGATTAAAGAGTGACCGGTCAGAGAAAAGGCTCGGCCAGGCTTTCGTGGCTAGTTTTGATTCAGGGACTGCTGGCTGCTTGGTGACAATGGACAGAGGTTTTCTTTTGAAAGAATGAATTGTATTTTTAAAATCCTTTTATTTTATTTTTATACACATTGAAATATGATTCAACCAGTGTCTGCTATAGTTAATCCACATCAATCCACATGTTGAAGTTCAACTGACAAAACTGACATTCAAGACAGATGTAAATAAAAGTAAATAAAATAAATATGGAAACGACACAAGGCAGGGTCTCCTCTGTAACTGTTAATTGGATCATGTGACTGTTAAAAAACTATTGGTCAGCATGGTCCTCTCCAATGAAGTCTAAGACATGAGTAGTTCAGCTGAAACATACTTTTTACCTGAGTACATTTTTGTCGAAAAAGCGTTCTCATTTCTTGTTGCAGGATATCTCGTCTTAGACTGATCAGCCAGACCCTTTCACTTTATCTGTGAAGGGAAGTGGGTCTGGAACCCATCCTGTGATCCTAAAAGGTGCAGTTCTGGCATGGGAGTGAATGAAATGGTCTAGTTTTCAATCCCACAATGGAAGCGGCAGGGCTAGACAGAACAATACTGCACAACCCTAAATGGAACACCTCAGCATTATGGGAAATTGATGACATATTCAATCTGTGTGTAGCAGAATGGTACAAAATACTTCCTACTTCTGACTTGGAACTTAGGTGTTTCTGCAGAGAATATATAAACACTGGTTTTTTGGCTAAATTTATTACCTTAAAAGTACTAATAAACTGAATAAAAGGCTCAGGTCGTTCTTGGTTCTTAACAGACATTTATCTGGACACAAGTCTTCATGTCTTGTTCATGCTAGTCTTAGAGACTTTTTAAAGGAAATACATAAAACTTATATTAACCCCCTAAAAGCAGTGTTTTACACACATAATATAGTTACACATGTAACTTACACATATTCACATACGGCAACACAATCAGCACGATAAAACACATACCTCATTGGCCTCTCTAACTCAAGACAAAAAGACAATATGACACCTCGTGTGGCTCTTCTGCTTGTAGTGCACCGGTAAAATGATCCTGATAGCAACATAATTCTAAAACGGAACAAAAAAATAGGTCCCCCCACTTTTTCTAAGGTTTCAGCTGAATAATATGAAATGATTTGACATGTACAAACAAATAATATACTACCAATATTATTAATCTAATGATTATTCTGAACATTTTAACTATTTATTGACTGTGTGCAGTATTATGAACTGAAATTTCAGAGAGTTGCCTCTGACGGCAGCTACACTAATGTTACTAAAGTTTGAGATGACTTGCTTCTACTTGAGTTAATTCATTAAAGCTAGAATACGTTTTTTATTCTATACCACCTCTAACTATGGCATTGAGAGGCTTTTCATTCATTCAGCGGCGAGTATTTGCTTTGCTTTTGTGCCTTTGTCATTAAGCCCCGCTCTTACACACATACACACCGTTACACTCTCCCTTTCGTTCTTTCCGTCTTCGCTGGAATGGGTATTGTGTTTGTGATCGATGTACCTCATTCCAGTGACGTGGTAGCCTGGCCAACTCTCATTAAAAATGGATGGGCTGTAGGGGAGCCGCCAGAGTGTGTGCCGAAAAGGAGGTGTAGGTGGCAGGAAGTCCCAGAGGTGCCAGCTGTTTACCGTGCACTGCTAAGGGTTTGGAAGGTTGTGGAAAGGAGTAGTATCCTTGGATGGAAGGGGAGGGGGTTCTAAGGTCACGGCCTGGTTGCCTTGGTAACAAGCTTGCAAAAACTAGCTTCCTCTGCATTACTGGTGACAGTGGTATATTTCCTTCTTTCTGTTAAGTGTTTTGTGTCTGGCTCAGCATGGCCAGGCACATCTGGCGACCGCATAGACGATGACTTATCAGTTCACAGTGGCCACTACCACTGTTTTGTTCCAGCTTATACTTTCTCTTAAAGCTCTGCCCCCTGCCCCCATCCATCACAGAGAAGCAGCAAGCATGGCTGGCTCTCAGAGCAAAGAGGTACAGGGATGAAATGGAGCCACTACTCATTCTAAGCAAGAGAAAACAGACAAAACTGTTCCCATGCACATACATTATAGCTACATTTGCCAGTCAGCAAGAATACCTCTGTCTTGTTCTTTTCACTCAAAACAAGAGAATAAGTCAAACATATTCACACTAGGATTTTTGTAACCTAGATGTTTGCATGAAAAAAAACAAAGCACATTAAACTAGATGTGCCATCACTTCTTTGGACAGTGGTGCCAATTACACTAGTGGCAAATTGTGGTATTGCAGTAACAAATAGTCAGCCTGGAAGCAACTCTATTGCAGCAAAAGATGTAAATGCAGAACTAAGTATACAGTGACACATAAAAAACTCCAAGAGGCCTAAACTGTTTAAGCATCAAAATCAGTGAGCTACTGTTGGCACCTGTACTTGATCCAGTGTCCATTATTCATATATTTAAAGTGAAAATGACAGTCACATGGTTCATTCATCTTTCCTTCAGATTGTTTTAAAGGTACAGTTTGTTATTTTGTGAAGTGATTATTAGATACTTTTGAATAGCAATAAATTATTTTTCAGCACACACGTTTGGAGAAGCAGACATGAGCAATGCCACTAAACTAACATGATTGGCCAGATGGTAGGAGTTGAAAGGCTTCCACAAAGAGCCTTTGCAAAGGGCAGCTACTTGAAATTACCTTGATGATACACTTGAGAGTAAACATCTATCACAAGGTAATTTTGTCCAATCAGTGGTTGCTTCATCGTCAAACCTTAATCATGCTCATAACTGCCAGTACTGCCACGCTATTGGTCCGAACGAGTCGTGGTTCAAAGGAAACTTTGAGAAGGACGAGATGACATTCGATGACATTAAAAAAACGTAACTATCTTAATGTGTTAAAGTTTTCATTTAAATACCCTTGTCCCACAATCACAACACCTCAAGCGTTGATTCTGAGGTTGTTGTTCTTGAGTCACAACTGCACCAAAATAATCACAATCTATTATTTAGGGTCCCATGTTTAAAGCCCTCCAAAGACAAAATGTTGTAAGATGAATTGAACCAACAAATCAAAGTAGATATGTAATGTTTTTGAGACCCCACTTGTGTTTTTCTTTCACATTACAGCTATTCATCATACAGTTGTAAATCCACAGTTATAGGTTACACCCCCTGAAATGATGACTCAGTGGGCTCGAGTCCTTGAAAGAGAGGATGCTGTTGTTTTAACCCTCGACTGTCAGTCTGATTCCCAAGTTGCATCCATTTAGCAGCGCACAGTACATGTCATTGCCAAAGCTTCATCTGGCTAAGGTCAGATGAATGTATAGGAAACAGCCACAGGCACAAGGGAACGTTGGAGGCATTGTGAGCTCACATGCGGTGCGTCTTTGTTTTTGGTCCCGAAAAACACAGGATCAGAAATGTGCACATCCGTTATGGCACTGAGAGTGTATGGCTCCAAAGGTACACACACATGCACGCGCAGTGGGAGAGGGGGCTTTATTGTGCAGGCCTGCTGTGTTGAGTGACTGTAACGTGTGCTGGGCAACAGCTGCTGTGCCCCCCTCCCCATAACCCTGCACACACACACACCCCCACCCCCAGTCTGGTCGTCCTAACCTCAACTACTGGCGAGTGCTTACAAATGTAAAGTGCATTTCCTACCCACTTATATTTTAATGCTTTACCATATCTTATTTAATTGTCTAACTGTGCCACATTGCCTGCCCACTTTTTGCTGCAGTTTGTTTGAGCTGTCAGTGGGTTGCGTCTCTCTGTCTGTCTGTAGACTCGGCTCCACAAGGGACCTCCTCCCCACTTTTAGACGTTCCCCCCCGCTGACAGCTGTCTCCACACTGTAACCCTTTCATGGCGCTATGCCCATGTGAAAGTTACACTATAAAGTTTCACTAAGCCCTGCACATGTTTTGGGAATGTTTCTCGGGGGTTTGAGGGCTAGAGCTTATGTGGTTTTGACATTGGAAAATCAACTAATCAGTGACAACAAAAACATTGGGAGAAGAAGCCCCATTGGTTAATTAAAATAGGAAGCTTTTTCTTTGTAAATAGGTGTTGCAGAATCATTTGGTTTTCACCTTCAAACACATCTGTGTTTATCCACAGTTGCTCCATTTTATTCATTTTATCCATGCTTACTGGCAGACTTGTAATTGCAGCTCAGTTCAAAAATCAAACTAAACTGTCCATATAGTCATATAACTAGCTTTTTAAACTAAGCAGAAACTACCATGTAAGTTCTGTATAGTTACAATTTTGTAACAATCTACATGGAGTTATACTTTTTGATTGCTTAAAGTCACTGTCTTATCATTTGTTTCATTCTAAAAGGTGTCGTGCCTGCATGGAAGGGTGTGGAGTTGTCCCAGCTGAGAGGTAGCAACAAAAGCTGTGGTGTAAGCTGAAAGTGTAACAAAGATGACTTGAGCATAAATGGCACAGCTTAGTGTTACAGGAAATCAATGATGTCTTAGGAGTTTGCCTAGCAGTAGATGCACAAAAACAAAAACCTGCATTTGGTTCTTACTTATTCAGATTTCAGCTTGTGTGGCGTTTACATAATATGTCACACTAGAAGCCAACAGCTTTTTTACGTGACGTCAGAAGGCAGCATAAATGGGACAGTGGCTCGTCTTCTTGCTGTGTTGCGCAAGAAACATAAATAGCACACAAGATGTGATACGGATGGAAACAATTACCGGCAACATCACAGGAAGGAGCATAAGAGGCTAATGATTAGTTTCTGTATTGTACTGGCATTGTATTAAGACTTATTTCCCTCAGATATTTTTAGAATCTTCCACAACTCGCTTTTATGGGCTAATACTAAAAGTCTACACACAGACTGAGATCTCCTTGCCAAGACTCTTTCCTGGTGGGCTTGTTTGTCATCAGTTACAGCTTCTGCTGCTGATGTGACCCCGTCTGCAGCTCATTACAGCATGCCACCTGTTTGTCCCGGAGCAAGACAAGACGCACAGAAACACACACATGGAGGTTGTTGCAGTGACAGGGGGTTAATCTAACAGGAGTGTCCATAGTGGAGCTGCCACACAGTGCAGGGACTGTCAGCGTCCCACTGTGTCAATGCTTGCCTTTGTCCCCGCGGCTCGTTGTTTCTGTTGCCGCAGGCCTCGAGAGCAGGCAGACAGGTGGAGGCTTAGTGAGCTTTTGAGGAGCACAGGCTACAACAGATGTTTTAAGAGTTCTACTTGAGTGCCAGCTCACAGTTTTAAAACTTTAATAGGCCGTGCAATAGTGTGCAAATGTTACAAATGTTGCTGTCAGCTGTTTTTCTAATTTTATACATGGTAATAAGAAAATCTTTGACCGACACTTATCTCTCTCTCTCCGGCTGACAGTTAATTCTAGCTCATGGTACCAGCTGCAATTAATACCAGCCAGCGGTGTTGAGATATACACAGCTTTAAAATACACTTTAAAGGTGTTATTTGCACCATTCACTCACCCATTTTACACAGACACCACCTATTAAGCATCGATCTGAGTGTTTTTTTTTTTTTTTTGCTGCATTGAGCAGGCACACTGTCAGAGCCGGCTGTCATTATCCAACCAGGCAATTGGCCAGGAAATTGAGAGACAGACAAGACTAAAAAAATGAGGCTTTTGCTTTTCTTTTGTACATGTTGTGCGCAGTGGTGCCCCATTGTCCGTCCAAGTCTGTGTGTTTACTCCAGTTGACACGCTGAGCTGCAGGTGTGATTGTAATAGTCTGATGGGACACTTAAAAGACACACACCCACTGAGTGGCGGACTCTGAGGACCTTTCTGCTGCACAAACAGACTGGAGGCCATGTGGTGGAGCTCAACCCTGTCTGGCACACATTCATTTACCCATTTACAACAGCCAACAGAGTGAAGAGAGCATTAATGTAGGCGCTGAAACAGGCCCAGCATGCAAATCGCACATTAGAATTTATTTCCATCACCACCTTAGGTCTTCTGGGACAAGGTGGCAGGTCCGTCTGTTTTTTACTGTTGTATGGTGTGTGACTCCCTGTCAATCAATAGATAGACAAGACCCAAAAACGCAATGCTTTTCCTTAACACCACTTTACGATTAGCCAGTGACATGCCTCTAACCAACCATGAACATGAAAACAAATAATAACACATTTGACACATATCATCACATTAGACATGTTCAACAATGTTAAAATGATCGTTTATCCAAAACACTGACTTGCAAGACAACTTTTAAAATTTGACTCTCGTAGTGTGACTGTTGAGTGGGTGTGGTGTACATCTATGTAAATGCAAAATGTTTGTCCATCAGTCAACTGACATTAGCCATGTTTTGTGTGTACTGGTCAGGTGGAGTGTGTTTGCTTTGGCACTTCAAGTACTTATTCAAATGCATCGCCAAGGACACTTTTAACACATTTTGCATTAAAATTCCATTAAAAACAATTCATTCACAGTCTTAAAAACAAACACCACCTAAAATAATAACTTTTTACTTTTGCTGTAGTCATCACTTGAGTTTGCTGATCTTTTTAAAAGAATGAATTTGCACTAATATTTGCAGTTTTTCCTCTTACACTGTGTTACTAATCCCCAGCTTTGATAAAGAAACTTGAATATAATTATAACAGGCACTCTTCATTTTGGGTTTATCTGAGAGTGTGAGTGTCTGCCACTGGCCCTAGATGTGTAGGTGTGTTTGTACAGGCTGGACACAGGTGGACACATGCCCCGCTTCTCAAAAACCCAATGATGGCACAGACACACGTCCCTCTGGCCAATGATCCCAGCTGCTCACTGTGCAACAGCTGCTGTGCTGTTGACATTGACACGATTCAGAGACATATCATAATACACATAGATACAATGTCCAAATACCACTTTACAAAGAGTACATTGTATGTTGTCATTGTATAACTCACGTTTTGGGGTGTGACTCCATAAGCATTTCAAAACAAAAGGCTATGTGGATAAAGCACATAAAGCACATGCATACCAAACATACTTTAGATTGAAATGTAGGTGCTAATTTTTTGTTTAATGTTTTAATGTTTTTTTCAGGTGACCCAAGTTCCCATCGAGTCATGTGAGCAGTACGGGACGTGTGGAGAGTGCCTCAGCTCTGGTGACCCCCACTGCGGTTGGTGTGTGCTGCACAACATGTGAGTATCTGATCATCATCTCAGATTAAACCACACCACTTGTTTAATGGAAATGTAGAAATGTTCTTGCAATCTCTATCTTACCAGACAGAATAGAGTAGAAATGTTATGTGGTCGGACTAGAAAAGGATTTTTACTTCAGAGATGAATTGCTAGTTCACTGCATTCTCGAGGACAACTAAAACAACAAGTAGGTGAAAGTTTATACTAGCTAAAGGCTTTTTCAAATATAACCTAAGGGGTCTCTTGGTTCCAGTCCTGACATCACTTAAAACAGAGCATAGAAGCTGTGAGTGACACCTGCTGGAGCGTGAACGTCACTGCAAATCTATTAGCTCAAAAGAGCCAGACACAATAAGGAATAAAGCACTGAAAATCCAATTTGTAAATGTGTTTTTTTTGGTCATAATCTGAAGTATTCATTCCAAGGTGGGACTAAAGATACACTGAGAGGATGTGATGTAGAAGGGAAACAGACAACATTGGGTGAAAACAGCCACCGTCTAAAGAAATTGAACCAGCCTCTGCTCTGCCAACGTCTTTGTCTATCTCAGTCACTCACATACCCTCATCACTGTGATGTTTTTCTTAGGGCCTGTGTCCTGAACTCTGCACACTTGCCACCCCTCTTTAAACGCAAACCCTTTCTCTTTACGTATAGCTGAATATTTGTGTGTGTCAGAGCGCCGCCGCAATCATCATTATCGTGATGGCGGCCCCTGCAAAGTGCACTTAAAGTAATTTACATCACTCCAAAGCTGGGACAGGACAAATAATTGCCTAGCGACAAGGTAATTCAGCATGTGGCCGTGGAGCAATGGGAGGGGCAGACTAAAGCTCAGTATACTCTGCAGTCGACATGTCTTCACACAGGGATCATTTACCACAGCAGCCTCCACGCTAGACTCTTAATCATATGCTTCTGTGTAGGTGGGTTAGGCGATGGAAAAACGCAGGTTGGGGTGGAATTCTAGTACACAGCGTGTCAGGGGTTGCCGTGCTAAAAGGTAAGTGGAGCTGTTTTTTCAAAAGAGGAAACAGCTGCGTGTGGGAAAAGCTGGCATGACAGGATGTGTGGGTACATGGCCGTTCAGTTTCTGTGGACACGCACCAAACACTTGCTGACCGCAGTACAGTACGATGGGGAGAAAAAGGTCAGTTCCTCGATTCACGTCAGAAAGGCCCATCTGTTCTCCTCCCTCCAAGGAGCCTCGTGCCACCTGCCTCTGATCCTAATCCCCCTTTCTTCGTCCTGACCCCACCGTGAATATGGCAAGACCTCTGTCAGAACTCACCGCTCAAAGAAGTTACTACAACAGGAAGGGTTACAGTGGCAGTTGTGAAATCCGCTGTCTGCCATAAACTGTTCAAATGAAAAGCCTTCATTCAGGTCGCTTATAGCACAAGGCAGGTACAGCCTGTACAATCAACAGTTAATCACAGGGCTAACACTAACAGACACACACTGACAGACAACCATTCAAGCTCACATTCGCCAATACATGCATGTCTTTGGACAGGCTGGCTTTTTCCATGTCACCTCATCAACACAGAATGTGAAATACAGGTTAAAAACAGCAATGGGCATCTACAAGCAGACGTACAAGCAACTAGTTTACTTTCAGATTGTAGTATGGAAGAATTAAAAGGCTTTTGTTAGCAAATCTAGAGCTTTGGCGCATTTTGAATTGTAAATGGTGTTGTTGGTAATATTTATAATTTGTAATGAGCTTGTCTTTAACGTCACAAACCTGGTCATATATCTCCTTTTCTTTTTAGCAGTAATAAATAATACAATTTTCCTTTTATTCAGTGGTTCTTTGAACTAGCCTGTTACCACCTGTTATGTAGTTTTACTATGCTTTCCGTGAGCTGTGATTGGCTGAGAGCGACACACTCAAAATTACAAATCCTCCCTATATTATATCTTCAAACCCCAAGTATAGAAATAGCCTGTAATCAGATGATGCCACTTTCTCTTCCTGTATCTCTTTGGTTAGATCCTGACAACAATTCAAATGGGATACAGTGTTGGTGATGCTCTGACACATTCTCTGTGCCTTGGCATTGACATGGTTGATCAAATCTATACATATTGCCTCTTTATAATCATCAATGTCAAGGGCAAAATGTTCACTTGTGGTCTAATATATTATATCTCAACCACTGATAGTACCACTGATAGCCATGATAACAATATGCTTCATGTTGATTTGTCAGTTGTCATAATGTTATGGCTGACTCAAGGGCTGATCCCTCTTATCACTTTCTTAAGAGAAGACAAAATACTCCAAAATGTACACACCTAACTTAAACTTGATGAATTTCAATAAGTTCATTATCAGAGGCATAATTACAATTACTCAGGTTACAACATTGGTTATAGAAATAATATAATTAGATATATAAATATAAGTAGAATTTCCCCTAAAGTCTAATAAAAAATCTATGATTATGAAATTGTGGAGAAAGTGAGCCCTTTTTGTCCCACACAGTTACATCTCATGCCAGCTCCGATGCCATGCACAGCTGTGATTACCACCGCTTCTTTTGGACCCCCATTTCCCAAATTTTCATCATTCCCTAAGCCAGTGTTGATTTTTATCACATTCTCCTTCTGTGTGTGTTTCTCGTGTTTGCGTGTACACCCCCCTCACTTCCCTCTGAGCAAAGCGAAGCATCTAAGCTGTGCCACTCATCTCATCTGATCTCATCTCCGCTCGGCAGCTCTCTCTCTCAGCGGCTCACTGCTGTGCTGACTCCCATTTCCACTTTCTCCCTTCTGGAATCGGTGCAGCGCACACTCCAGAGATGGCTGGGTTGCCACACATAAACACCCCTCACTTTGATCAATCCCCTCCCTTCTTCCACCACTGCCAACCACAATATCCATCCTCTTTTCTCTCCCTCCAAACACAAACCCCTACCATTTATTCTTTATGTTTGTGCGCTCATTGAAGTGCCGTATTCGAAGGTAGGTAATTAGGTACATGGGAGGACATTAGCTTCATTGGTGATGATGAGGAGCTATGTGTGTGGGAGGTAGAGTGAATAGTCCAGGAGTGGCTTATCTGCCGTCCCTGTCTTTCTTCCCTCTTTCTTCTTTCTCTGATTTTGTTTGGCGTGAGACTCTAAAGTCCTTTAATTACCAGCAGCTGCTAGGCATCCACTGAAAGCATGAAGAATGAGGGAAGAAGGAAGAAAAAAAGCGAGGGGATAAGAATGAAGCAAGCAGAGAGCGTTTGATGCTGCGCACTCATCGGCCCGCTAAAACCGAGCTGCATTCTGATTACAGCTCAAAGGGAGCTCATCATCTCGAGCGCTCTTCACTTGCAGTCTTGTGAATGGAGAGTTCAGCCTTTGCCTGACCACAGTCCAAAAACATGAAGCCGTAGTAATGCTTTCCCCTCCCTGCGTCTCATCGCTGTTAGATTAGCTCTCTAATCAGCCCCCAAAGAGGCTTTTCCTTCTCAAAATACCCCCATCATTCCATTCTCCCTCCATCCCTTTTCCACATTCCAACACACGACAATGGCTTCTAGTGAGATTTGTAAGGATTAGTCGCAGTTCTGATTCTGGTCCAAGGGCTTGGATTAGACGTGTGATCTAGTGCCAAGGTCAGCGGACATTCAGTGTAGAGTTAATGCTGTTCACGTTTGGACAATAGTCTGATGTTGGGTTGAAGTTGCATGTTTAAGTCAGTACTGTTTGAGTTGAGGATGACAGCTTGTGTAGACCCCAGCACAGAGTGAGTCAGCTTTTGAGAATTGATCAGAACAGAGCAATGTATCACTATCCTACAATATGATACTGTATTGTACAGTGCTGTGTGCTGTGGCTGAACAGCTGGGTTAGGTTTCAGTTACAGCCTAGATGATATCCTGAATGGTGCAGCTATCTCTTTTCAGCCTACAAGTGTAAAATTGTCATCATTTGGACTTGGCATTGTTAAGATTTTTTTTATGTTGGTGAGGACTGAGTGGGGCTTAAGTGACCCAAGGTTTTCCTGCTTCTAAAAGAGACTGTACATACACACGACACAGTCCTCTTAATAAACCAACACTTCCTGGATACATTTTGTGTCTTTGGTTCCATCGTTGGTGTTGGGGAATTTTGTGCTGTCCTTAGAACTAAGACGAGTCACACTAAAAGACAGGCTGGAGACAGTTTGAAGTTTGAATTTGAGTTAACAAGACCAAATATTGAGTTATACCAATCCTGTTCTTCATCCCATATCCTGGTCTTTTGGTACGAGGTTTACTGTGGTTACTAAAGTTGCTAATATTTAATAGTTAGCTTGTATGTACTAAGGGGAAATGGTGCATTACAAATTTGGGTCACTTTGAAAAAATTTACAATGATGTACTCAAGTGTATTCCAAGCATGCAAAAAAAAAAAAAAGTGTCGCAGAAAAGTATGTTTCTGATTCTGCAAGTTCAAAATGAACACTCTTTGTGTAAACTTGAGAAAACAAGGGTCAAAAGAGTGTGTTGGTAACTGGTGTCATGACACATCTAAAATATTTATTTTTATTGAGTGGATTAGGAAAATTGATCTTGGATTTAATAAACTGTCTTTGTTTTACAGGGCCCTAGGTTTACTGCATTTCAGTTTGAATTACTGATGTAGCATGGCGATAGAGTAGGTGGAATATTTGTTCTTGTGGCATGTTTGTCACTAAATAGTCACCCATTTCAATGCAAGCCATAAAATCTCCTCTAAATTACCTATGGCAACAACAATTAGCCCTGCATTGGAAATAGCAGCTTCAGCTCATTCTCAACGTCAGCCTGTGAAGCTAATGGGCGACTCCACAGTTCGTAGTCCAGGCTAAGCTGCATCCATCTTCCCAATTGTGCCTAATGAGATATCGACCATGTTCACGCTGCTCTATCAATATTTCCATAGATTCTCAGCTCAGACTTTAGTGCAGGTTATATGATGACTGAAATACTGCGTACAGCCCAATGTAAGTTGTGAAGCTACATATTACAGTTAATAATCGTAAAATATACTCATTCATATTCTGTTGGGATGCTTCCATCTCTCTCTGCCTTTTTCTGCCTTTTAACTCGGCCCACACAAGTAAAGATTTAGCTCTGAGCATTGGTCTTTTTGTAAATCTTTTTTTTTCTTTATCTCTCAAATCCAGTATCTTCCACAAAGAATGGGCAGTCTGTCTTTTTTAAAGCATACGACCAATGTATGGATTTGTTTTTCATTCTAGTGGGCTCAGTTTACAGCATCTACATCTTCTGAGTACTCTACAACAGAGGCATTGTCTGTTGCCATGGGAGCTGAAGTGTTTTTTCCGACCCCTGACATAAACTTTGGGTTTCAAACTTGTCAGCATCAGCTCACGCAGCAACTTGAGCTGGCCAAGTTTACACACACTGCGGCTGAAATGGAAAACCCTAGTTTATTTTATCCTTTCAGCAAGTCTCTTTTTTTTCACCCCCTGTGGTCTGCACCGAAATGGATGCTCTCAAACTTTAAAGATGCAGAAGCCAAAAACAAATGACCTGAGTCACTAAAAGCGAAGAAGAGAGTCGGCAGCCAGGCTTAGCAGGGCACAGCCATCATTTCTGCTTGTCATGTTGGAAGTCCCCGTGCAGACAGTTGTTTATATTAACACGTCTCAGCAGAAATCCTACCACTTATTCTCAAACATAATTGGTAAGCACACTCGACTAAAACATGGATAAGCCCTATCAAATATTAACTGTATACATTCTGTTCATCTCAGCTCTATCCGCATGTTCCGCTCCAAACAACATGCATCAACAAGAGACCAACTTCTCTTGTAAAAATAATGATCTTTTGCATGGTACTTTCTAAACTTGAAGAGCTAGACACACAGCAATAAAAATCTTAGTCTTAAAATGATCTGCTACAAAAAAACACAAGAAATAGAGCCAATACAAGACCTAACCAAATATTACAATACACTTTGCGGAAATGTAAAATGTAGCTGGGAGCTTTTCAAGCTATCAGTGAAGTGTTTAATTAAAACTGACCTTAAACATATTGTTAGTTAATGCTGTGAGGCTAAACCAGGAGTAATGTTGGTTAAAAATCAAGAGTCCAGGGCAGATCATAGATTTTTCAGTAGAGTAGCTAGAGTTTTTGCAATAGCCCAGCCTTTATAAAATAAGAGCATATAAAATGGTCTCTGTGTGGAACATTACTAAGATGATAAAAGCATGTTTTTCTATCATTTATGTCTATACTAGAGTTAAGTCAAGGTGATTTCCTCCCCTTTTCCCTTTTCCCGTTTAAAGCACACATTCACAGAGACCTTCACACTTCACACACTAAAGTCCTTAGATGTGGCAGAGGAAGGGGAGGTGTGATAGAAAACACAGACCTTCCTCTGTCGCCAGCCTCCTGTGCTCTGGTTGTCAAGGCCAGGATATGTAAAGTCTGCATGCGCTGTATTATGAGCACTGTTTGTCTACTTATGTTCTCTTATGAATGCATATCGCTCTGCGCTGAAGTGCATGGGTCTGATTGGGTGTCTTTCAAACTTGCCACCACTCAGACTGCGGGGTAATTGCTTGTGTTGAGCCGAGGAATAAGAGGCAAACTTTAATGGACTGAACTCTGTGGTATGGACTCAAAACGTCTGGCTGTTGCCGTTCTCACTATATTACACTCCATGTGCCATGTTTTACATCTAAACTGTGCTGCTAACATACACAAGCACTGTACATGCACTGACTTTAATTGTGCCCCACACATAGTAGAAAACAATATGCTAATGTATGCATGTTTATGTTTTTCCACTGTAGAAAAACAGAGTGCAGGACACTGGGAATATTTTTTATTCAGGGGATTGTTATTATGGAGGCACAGACAGTGGGTAGTTGCAGTCTGCACTGGGTGGTTGTTTCCTACCATATTGTTACAAACATTAATACAACACTATGAAACTCATTTGTTTATTTCGTCTGACAAAGGTAAAGCTTTTGTAAAACTAAAATTCTGTAGAAAAGTTTCAATAATCCACCTAAAATAAATATAACGTAAGTCTTCAATGTATGCTTAAATATGTTTCATTTTACATATCAGCATTTACAGCTCGCTGAGAGAAATAATGATGAAAGTGCAAGTCGCTCCTTCAGCACCATGGACAGGGCTTAGTAAAGCAGCGCTGCCTTGAGCTGCTGCCTCGAGTAAAGTAGCTGTGAGACACTTATTTTAAGAATGAACACAATCTCACTGCGAGCCAAAGTACGTACACTCACATATGTCTGTTTGAATGCACAGTGGCGGGCTTAGCAAATTTTGGGCCCTTGCATGTTGGTGGCCCTAAGCAATTGCCTACCCTTGGCTAATGGTAAGCCTGCCACTATGTATGCATTACTTTACCCAGCCTTCATAATAAAATCTCATCCAAAGCCATCAGTGCTTTTTTTAAATCACTGTGGAAAGGGTTTTAGGAATGTGAGTGACAGGAGACAAAGCCTGAGCGGAGATTCTGACTGACAGGAGGATAAAGGGGGTGTTGTGGATCGGGCTGAGGGAGTATGAGAAAGGTGGGATTCTAGTCAACACTCTGTGGCATACACTTCAGCTAATGAGAGAGGCAAGGGGTCAGCATCTAACTACACACAGATAATGGCCGTCTCCCGAAACCATGGCAACAGCAGCCATCGTGTGCACCCCCAACCCCTTTGCTGCTCTCTCATCTTCCTTCGCCCCACATTGAAATGATTTTTTTTTGTTAAACACTGAGCAAAATCAATGTGGGGCTTTTTGTGAGTTAATGACCACCTGTATTTTTACATTTTTATCTGTATTTATTTATTGCATCGTGCAGCGAGACATGCATAAAAGATCCCATCTGCAGCTCATACCTAAAAATACTCCTGCTATTGTGTTCCACTAAAATTAAAGTAATTGAGGAAGAAGTAACACTTTGTTAAAGAAGAAAATCAACGTAACACAAAGTGGAGCTCATACAAAGAGGACAATGAGGTGGACAATAGGTGGCAGCGGTTGAGACAGTCAAGAAATTAACATTACATTTTCAAAAGCTACAGAACAGACTTCCAAAAATGATATTCCACTCAACCTTCTGCAGTTTTTCACTTTTCCCACTGGGGTATTCTCCTTACTACTATACTGATTCCACACTCTCCCGCTCTCTCAAATCCCCGGGGAGTGCTACAAGTGTTTGCAAGCCTGCTGCGCTCGTGCCTGCTCATGTGAGTCTTGTGGATACATCTTGAACTCATGACAACATAATTACACCATGAGGCTAAGGATGAAGATGTTGCTCGGAGTTAGTATGTGGTTAGGACACACCCTCCTTCCCACACACACACACAGACTGCAGGGATGAGCAGACAGGGCTTGTAGTGGCACATCAGCACCACGGACAGCGGCTGACCAATTAGAGCCGCAGTGACCAGAAAGCCGGTTAGCCAGGCACATTCGAGCGCCGGGTTGGTTGAAGATAGAGTGCCTGTGGGGTAATGGGCTGGACAGAACACGGGCTTTTAATGAGAAGGAGGGGGCGGCTCACTTTTAATGAGAGATGGGAGTGTCGTGTTGTACTCTATACACTGTGTGGACATTAAGGTCTCTTATAAGTAAGCACTTTGCAATTTGCACTAGTTAGGTCTCCAAAGTTTTGGAAGGATTGAATGATATAATTTGAGTAGTGCTCAGTGACTTTAGATTGTAGGTCTTAATACTGCTGTCGCTACTATATTGTGTATGCATAGTTTTTCTGACACAATGGTTTATAGCTTAAAGCTACAGACAATATGCCACAGCAAAAATACTGATACATTACATCATACTGAAATAGTGTGAATAGTATGAAAAAAGTACTATTAGCTGGTACATATTCTAATAAATAAAGATTTGGTATTCCTGGATTCAGCACAATTTGGACTAAAATTAGAATCTTCCTTGTTATATGCCTGCATAAGATGATTGGTTACACAAATTGCCCATGGCGAATGAACGTGAGTGTGAAAGGTTTCTGTCAGTGTTAGCCTTAAACCCATACTGTGTTTTTTTAAACATTTACCTTAAAAACAAGTAAAAAGAGTATTTTTGAGTAATGATGGCAATGGCTGTTTCAATATTGCACCATTCTATCAATTATCAGTGCCTGTCTAACATCATTTTGAGAATGCTGCAAAATACCATTATTTTAATCTTACAGCGCGGTTGTTAATGGTCTTCTGATTCATTTCACAATATTATGTTAATAGTTTTATTTCTGGAGCAATGTTTACTTTGAGTGTTGTGGACATTTAATCTTATGTTGTTTGATGGGGCTTTTATTTCTGCCAGAACATTGCAGATTTGTCTTTCTTAACCACAAGCTGAATTATAATGTTGCTTTCATTGCAAACATTTATCTTCACAGTAATATTTATTCAGACACATTGCTTTTTCATGACTCTGTCCACATTAATACTCTTTTTTTCTTTGTAGCAGTAGTTTTTATGTGAATTGTTACTTTACTGGTTTATGCTAATATGCTATGATAGTTACAACCAAAATTGGAAAACGGATTAGTGTGGACATAGCCTTTAGCTTTCTTGTCTCTCTCCTGTTTAAGTCCACTTTCATCAAAGTTTTTCATCTTTCCCTTACAATAACGCATTCTTCTGTATTTTTTTTCTCTCCAGCTGCTCCCAGAGAAACCGGTGTGAGCGTGCGGATGAGCCATATCGTTTTGCTGCCTCTCTCAACCAGTGTGTGAAGGCCACCGTTTACCCAGATAGCATTGCAGTGTCAGAGCCTGCCGTACCTGTAAGTCTACACTCATATGTTCTGAACACATACAGCAGCAAAAGCCCAATTATGACTTTACACAAATTACAATAAAAAATGAGCTCCCATCTCCTTTTCTCCTGACTTCCGCCCACACACAGACGGTGCATTTGAAATGATCCCACATAGCAGTTTGTCTAGATTTGATTGTGGTGATGCATAAACATTAGACGGGGAGGTTCAAGGGAGCTGCACACGTGGGCGTTTCAGTGTGCATATGCTCACTTACCCAGCAGTGAATATGTGTGCCAAGACGTTCATGTGGGCTGCAGTGTAGGTGTTAAAGTTGCCAGGGTGCAGCCGACTACACTGCAGTGTTTCCACATGGGCAGAGGGGAATCTGAGAGAGAGGGTGGGCCTGGTCCAATTTCACACAAGGCTGCACATGTGGACATGCAGTTTGGTAAATATCCACTAAGGAGGTTTATACAGTAAAATTGTTTGCTTTCTCTTAGATCCAAAGCATTTTCAATGGCAGCAGTAGTTCTTTGCCCTTTTTGAGTGACAGACCCCCCTGGGAATCGGATCAAAGCAATTGACTCCCTCCCTATAACAGCCCATCCACACTTGAACACAACATTTGTAGATAGTTGATGTGTAACTCCTTCATCTGAATCTGGACATGTCCCTGGGCAACTGTCAGGCTGCTTATATCAGGGATCACTGTGTTTTTATAGGGCTTTGGTCATAAAGAAGATTCCAAATGGAAAATTGAACAACACCACAGAGCTTGTAAGGACGTTTAGCTAGGTTCTTTAAAAAAAAAAAGTTTTAAACTGAGATTCATGCACATCGTCCAAGTTGGAATAGTGAGATTCAATCAAACAAATAATATTTTGGCATTAGTCATTTATTATGTCTTGCTATAATACTACTGAGCATCAATGTGTTATTGTGGTGCACTAGAAAGACATGCGTACGTACAAACTGATCACCTTATGACTGTGTATTGTAGCGTCTCAAGTATTAATTTGTATATTTTTATTTACAAATAGGGTGGGTATTAATTGTTAAATTTGTAACTAAGCCTCTTGGACTACCCAAAGCCCCTCCCATTATTTTGCTAAATGAAAATCCATATATAAATGGGGTCTTATCCCCAGTGAGACTTAGTCTGTTGTACATATTTCTCCAGGCTAATGTTCAGATGTTTCCATGTCAGCACAACGAACAGCGGGGTCATCCCACCACCTCATTTACAAAACACACTCCATTCACACATTCCCCACCAGCAGACACTGATCTCCATGACAACACAGACTCTTCATGTGGGCGCATGGAAGAGATAGGAAAGGGGAACAAACAGCCATATCACCTTTATTAAAAAATCTACCACCAATTAAACAAGCTGTGACTGCTAAGCTGCTAAAACAGCCAGCGGCTCGATCATCAGGGAGGAGGGGAACAGAAAGAGCAAAGGCGGAACACTTTTGACAAGACTTACTTTGTGTGTTTGTTGCGCAAGTTGCAAGGGTTTATCTGAACATGTGTGTCTGCGGCAGAGCGACGAGAGCTAATTATTGTAAGAGGTTACTCAGAGAACTGTGCTTTGAACAAAGGACAATGATTGCTGTGATTGCTGTAATCAAGCATCTCTCGAACACACCTCACAGTAAAGCAACACAAACATGACAAACCTAAAACATGAAGAAGACAAGAGGTCCTCAGCAGAGAAAAAAAGAAGTCCTGGTCTCAATGAGTAGTGAGTAAGGCGGCTAACAAGGGAGGCAGCGCAGTCAGCTACAGTCGGCATCGTGTTGAAAGGCCTGCAGTTAAGCTTCTCAGCTGCCTCAGTGTCCCAGTAGCCCTGTGGTGTTTAGTGAGAGGCAGATAAAACAAAGAGAAACTTCAAACGCTATGGCCCAAAAATAACAGCTAATGGGAGAAGGCTGAGAAATGCCATGGTGATAATTATCCAGGCTGCATCTCTTGGCTGGAGAGCCAGATCACACACCCTGCACAGAATGCATGTATTTATAGGCAGCTGAACGCTCCAGTCTTTAGCGTCACTGTTCTCCAGAGGATGGCTTCAAACACATAGTGTCTAATTTATTTTTTTATTTAAGGGGGTATCACATATGTACTGCACTTCCTGTATTTCTGCAGGAGAAAACTGACTGTTAAAAATGACAGTCCATAATAATGCAGTGATGTCGCAATGTCAAGAATTTTGCTGCTCCTTGATTTGTGTTCTGAAATGTGTCGTAGTGTCAGTTTAGCAGCTTTGTTTATGTCTACCTATAAATAACTTTCCCACATAATAAAAAAACATATTATTATTTTGCTCTGTGGCATATTTACAGCTCCTAGTGAAGGTGAGTGATGTCCCAGACCTCTCAGCAGGCATCACCTGCTCTTTTGGAAACCTGACTGAGGTAGAAGGCAAGGTCAACGGCAATCAGATTCTCTGTGTGTCTCCTGCGGCCAAAGATGTCCCACTCATCCCTACTGACCAAGGTAACCTCAACAGCTCCAAACATGCTTGTTAATCTGCTCCTCCTCTTTACACCATTCACATAACCATCTCCTACTGACCCCAGATCAGGAGTCTAGTTGTGACGTGTGCAATACTAAAGATCCTCAACATTAGAGCGGCTGGGTGCTCAGACTGAGGTCTTCTGGCTGAGCTGCGCTAAAGGCAACATGAAGGTTCAGTCAGGCAGATGGGACTTGAATGGAATCACACAGGATTTGTTATGAGCGATTATGGCATTGGAATGAGGCATTGTTTTGATGAGGTTTTATCAGTAATGAGGTACAATAAATCTTATTCAGGAGAAGACAGAATTAAACGGTATGTTAAAGATAATGCATTGTTTCTCCACTACAACAGAGAAACTACAGTAGTGTAATCTATGAAGTTGGTGCTATACAGTTTTGCACAGTTTTTGATGAAAAAAAAAATGTAATTGCAAAACACATTACGCAGTATTGTGTTAAAGACATTAGTAGTAACAGATATGCAAAAAAAAATTTTTTTATTTTTTTATACAATTTATGATTTTCATATTTTTTTCTCTTGCTATGCTAAAAAATAAATTCAAAAGGGTTTTGTGTTTTTACGCTCAATGCAAAGTCAAAACTAAAATAGCAAAAGCAGTATAAAATCTGTATAAATAAAATAGTTTAGGTTCAATTTTTACATCTTCTTAAAATGTACAAAACGTTCTACTAAAAATGTCATCTGCTAGTTAGCGAACAGACATTTGCCCATAAATAGACGGTAAATAAATCCACATAAAAAAGATTATTTTAAAGGCTGAAGAAAAAAATATGATAATGCCTCATAATATACCCAGCAGAGAAATATCATGACCTTCTCTGAGATTCCCCCCAGCACATTTCCATAAATTTACCACTGTGACTGTGCCAGCCATTTATTTGCAAACATATATATCATTATGAATACTAACACCTGTTGTTTGACCATAAATACCTGTTGTTTGCGAGCCAAGATGGCTTCAGGGTGACAATACCAAACAGCCTGAATAATATATGATTTGCAGTGTGTGTTTTGGAGGCTTGGTAATCCTGCTTCTGGTGAGTAAATGGCAGTCCTGTTTGCCCAGAGCTCCCATGGGGGCTTCTGCATCAGCCACTAATATGAATGTTCTCCCCCAGGTAAATGTCAGCCAATCTCCCCCTGTAAGCCCTTCTTCCATCCATCTCTCTATCCACCCGTCCTTCCATTACTCCCAATATCGCCTCTGCTTTGACCAGATGTTTATACGTGCGGTTTGCGTCCGTTCCCTGGGGCAATTTCCCTTTGCTATCCCACTCTATCTCCAGTCCCTCTTACACGGCTGCCTGTCTGTTGCACATGAACATCGATTGTGCTTTGCTGATGACCTGAGGATAGTGGGAAATTTGATCAGAGGTGGACATTAAGTATAACAAGATGGAAGGCAAATCAAAAGCGAAAGGAAGTAGAAAGGAAAATGACTCCACTGATGTACTTTAAATTAACACAGACTTTCTCCTCCCAAATAAAAATTCTAGTAGAGGGACAAAAAAGGACTCCTAACCATTTTGCTAAATCCTTAGAGACAAATGTTCAGTAGTACAAGTCGGTTAAGAGGATGGTTTTCCTGCTGCATAGACGTATGTGAAACAGAGCTTGATTCCCAACAGGTGCTGTGGAGAGAACAGGGCACAGAGGGTCATTCTAGCCTCCCACACACTGAATGTCATCTGAAATCCAGGCGGCAGTACACATATACCAGCGCACACTCATGCATATACACAAACACTTATTTATGGAGTCGGAATTCTCGTGGGAGGGATAAGAGGCTGTTTTTGCAGAGAGCAGTAGCAAAGCCGCCTGAGCTCTGTTCGGCTGAAGCAGAAATAAAATATGGTCATATCAGACACTGTGGCGGATGAAAATGTTTACTGTACTGTCATTGACCTATATACAAGTCAATGCAGTTTATTTACTGTAATCAGAGGCTGAAAGTTTGTGAGTGGGTGTGTATACACTGGAATTAAGATTGTATATTAATTCAAGCACAATCGAAACGTGTTGTTGCATTATGCCTAGTACTCTCTAGATATCTAGTCAGAATAGTTGATAACACATATTTCTCATTGGTGACCGAAATCAGTGTGAATAAGGAATTAGTCTTTGTCAATGTTTACTGACTGGGACTGGATTTTACAAAATTATTTGGAGTCATAGGAAGCAAATAAGCACTGACCGTGAATGTAGGTTGGTTTCAGGTCACAACATACTGTATGTACTGTATATATTAATAATATTGTATGTATAGTATAGTAACTTAAGAGCAAGACTCCAGCTAAGTGGACCTCCAAATAAGAAATTGTTTACTAACTTGTTCTACTTTGTTTTTTCAGATTGGTCTGGAGTGGAGCTACGTCTCAACTCTAAAGAGACTGGACAGATGCTCATCAGCACTGAGGTCAGGTTTTACAACTGCAGCGTCCACCAACTGTAAGTATCTCCCTACAGTACATTTCTGCACAAAAACAACACACTCATTCATTTCATTTCTTCCAAAGCCACTCAATCGATTCTCTGGAATTAGTTACAACTTGTCCTTAACCTTAGACGCGCTAAGTTTCCTAAAAATATCTTAATGTAATATGACCGCTGTTTGCTTGCTTCCTGAATGTCGTAACAGTAAGATTCCCTTCTATTGTCTCTAATAAGGTCTCAGTAGTACAAAATACACCACTATCTGGTTAACACATGCTCTGTAGGGATTTCATGCCCTGCTTCATGCCATGTCTGCCTGTGACTGAGTGATGTGCAATCTGAGATCTCTCTTTGTCAGTGCTTTTCCAGTTGCTCGCTCCATCCCAATGTGGCAGATTCTGTGTGTAAAAGATCTAAAGGCCTTACTGACTTGGGAGTATGACTAAATGAGGAGCAGAGGAGTAGAATATCACAGCAGTGAAGCTAGCAGGGGTGTTGGAATCACAGCATCTTCTAATATCCTTTACTATGCCCCTGACATTAAACCAAATGTTGTAGCCACTGTCTCCTTTGTGAGATAAAAGCTTTCTACTCCCTGCCCTATGGCTTCGTATGGCTGACTGCTGTGAAGTCTGTCTGAGCAACACAAAAAGCAATTACCATCTCTGTCATCAGCTTATATAATCGACACTTGTGCATGTATGCACATGTGCACACACGCATACACAAGGACACTTGAAAAGGGCATAGGCTCACACTTGCATATCTCTCCATTTTGCACACATACAATACACTATCCTTGCCTGAAACCTTTGCCAGAAATCCTTTCTATGTTTTTGTGCCAATGAATATTTCACAATAAGAGGCCATGCATAACTCAAAGCAATAAAAAAATAAAGAGAGCCAAGTGAGAGCACGATGCTGTCTCTTAACAACTGTTCCTGAATACATAGTGTTGTAAATGCCTACACATTCATTTGCTTATCGCTTTCAGTGCATCTGTCTATATTACACAGGACATGTTTTAATTTGTAACATACTTAACTTTACAAACATGGCTAATCAAATTCTCCCTGTATATTTAGTTATTGCTATTAATACCACATTATGTAACTTTTGACCATAAGACACATAGCTTCGATAACACTAAAAGAAGGGGCATCAAAGTCTTTTTGCATCAAACATAGACACAGTGAGTTCACCATATACTCCACTTATGCAAGATAAACTAGCATTTTATGAGAATATAACAATAAACCTTTCCCACAGGGTTAGTGTTGGTATACAGTATATGAGACAACTGGGTGTTAAAAAGATTATACAGTACTGTTTTACACCTAAAGCTGTTCCTCTCTAAAATGCACCAGTAAAGTCACTGAAATATTTGTTCTCTAAATATTTTTACACACATCTTGATATAGAAATAAATAAATCTATTATTGGTTTGTGGAAACATCATATTGTTTCATTTGATTTAGGAGACTGTCTTGTTTATATACAGTATATACTGAAAAGGCATACATGAAGGAGCTTTGCACTTACACCTAACAGCTATAATTGCTCCATACATGAACAATGCAGGGCTAATGGTAATTACAGGAACAAGCTGCGCCAATATCTATTTGTCCTCATCACTCAACATTTGTACACACAATCTCCCCTCTTTGTCCTTCTCTTTCCTTGGCCACCTGATTCCAGTCACAAGAGCTCACACACACACACACACATATAACACGCTGCATTAATATATAGCAGTAGTAAATTTATGCAGGGAGAACTTGCCCCAGCAGCTATTAGGTTCAGTGCCAACCACAAGGGCACAACAACAGCAGGTGCCCACTTGGGATCTGAACTCATTTCCTTTGTGGCACTTCCCCCACTTTGGCAAACTCTGTGCCCCCCGTTTACTACATGCACTCTGCATATGTGTGTGTGTCAGGTGTCTGTCGTGTGTGAACAGTGCCTTCCGATGCCACTGGTGCAAGTACCGCAACTTGTGTACCCATGACCCGTCCAGCTGCTCTTTCCAGGAGGGACGAGTCAACGCTTCTGAGGTTGGTCCAATGCACAGATGAATACTCCAAACACACACTTTTCTTTGCATTTTTCCCCTCATTTGACTTCATTTTTTGCACACTCTCCCTCTTTTTGTTTCCTTCTGTCAGTTTCCCGCTCGGTGTTCCAACTCTGTACCAGCCTCAGGGCATGTCTACAGACAAGCCATCTAAGCTCTTCTATTTCCGAATTGCTGTTTCTCATTCAGAGCTTTTGTTCTTTGCTGTAGCAATTAGCACTCTATTATCTGCCAAGTTTAAAGTGTCTTAACACAATCACTCCGACCCGGTCAGTCTCATTGTCTCAGATGCAAATGGATGCTTTTAAAACATTTCACACAATGTCACTTTAAATTTGGTCAAACCGCTAAGCTTTTCAAGGTCGTACATCCTAACTTAAAGTGATTTTTTTTTTTTTTTACTTTACAGTTCTTTATAGACTTTGCCAGTGAGCTTAACCCTAGTTCGGTCGGTCAGTTTTGCAGGTAATGACTTACATGATTGCTGTTCCACCAGGATTGTCCCCAGCTGGTGCGCTCTGAAGAGATACTGATCCCAGCGGGGGAGGTCAAGCCTATCACGCTGAAGGCCAAGAACCTGCCACAGCCTCAATCTGGTCAGCGAGGTTACGAATGTGTCCTTCAAATCCAGGGGGTCAGCCACCGAGTCACGGCCCTCCGCTTCAACAGCTCCAGCGTGCAGTGCCAGAACAGCTCGGTACGGATAAAAATACTCACACGTTGCACTTTACTAAACTTATGAACAAGTGCAAATAAGACACATAAAAGTCTCCTGTCTCCTGTCTCCTGTGATTAAAGAAAATAGGATACAGTGTACAATAGGAGTCAATACATTGCCTGATTTGTTCTTGCCCGCTCTGTCTGCTGAACTGGCCAGGCTCAGAGAAGCAGTGTACCGATGTATATATGAGCACTCTGTGGTACCAGGAAATATGCCTGATGAAATAAAATGAATCGTATAGTTTTGAAGTACGCTACGTACAGTACTTTAGAGAGCTGAGTACTATAGTGCTTTCTACAGCAGTATCCTTCCACACAGTCGACCAGAGCCAAAGATTCTTTTTAGAATTTGCTAATAAAGAATAATGTCATGGAACGCACTATCGTAATAACACTATTTAACTATGCCACCTCAATTTGACGATCATCTCAGCTTTAAATTTCTTTTAGTGTATTTTTTTTTTTTTTATGTTTTGATGAGGGAGGGACAGAGAGAAAACAAAACAAGCCTGGTTCCTCACGTATTTCAATCATCAGATCAACTCAAAGTTACATCACAACTTGTATGTATTATTTATTTATTTATTTATAGATATGGTAACCATCCTATTTGAGTTTGCAGCAGCCTTTTTTATTTTTTTCCCTGAAACCCACCAAGCGTTCTTGCAACTGGTTCTGTGATTCTTGCCTGAAGAGTACGGATACTAGCTACAGATAACTACAACTGACACACTATCCACATACTAAATACCACTTACAATCTGACAGGATATCACTTCAATATCATCACTTTATTTTAACCAATGCAAATGCAGTGGTTATGCCATTACAATAATAGTATAGACATACATACACAAGAGACCAGTAATGAAAAAAGATTGTACATGCACATAACACTTTCACTGTTAAGTGCTATGTGACCTTCTGTAAGACCACTCATGTTAAACAAGTTGCAACTAGACCAACTTATACAAAACTACAACAGCAACAACACATATTGGCTAATATTGTAACTGGTTGTAAAAATAATGTTATTTTCACAAGATGATTCAGCTTTGGTATGAGCTTGCCCTCCAGTCCAGAATGAACTCACTCCTGCACTAGGTTCCCCGTGGAGTTGCATACACACATTATATCCCTGGCTCTAAGGAAGGAATTAAGGGCATAGGAGGCACTAAGGACAACTTCTATAAAGGCCAAAGTGAAGCGCCAACATCTGCCCACTTGCCCCATTTCTTGTGCTTTCTCACTTGAGGTGATGTAACTTTGGGGTAACATTGAAAGGACATTGTAGTTCTTGGACCCATGAGAGTTCCCATTTCCAAAGCCTCGCTGAAATTCTTTTTTAAATTCCTCTTCTGCTCCATCTCCTCACACATCTCTCTTCATCTCTTCTCTCTGTCTTTTTCAACCCCAGTATTTGTACGAGGGGATGAAAATCAGTGAGCTACCAGTGGATTTCTCAGTGGTGTGGAATGGCAACTTTATAATTGACAACCCCGAGAACATCCAAGGTAAGCAGTTAAGAAATTAGTCAGAGTAAGATCCCTGCATAAACCAATAGTGGATATTGATCTATTAATGTTACTATACAGTATATCTAGTATTTTTAGTATACAATTACATTATTAAAATTGAATTTTAGGAACTGACCAGAAAAACTATGAATTGAAAAGGGGATAGGGATTATGTCTTCTGTACTGTATATGCATTATGTATGTCTTTGTGTTGCATGTGGAATAGGATGAATAAAAACATAGTCAGATAAATCAAGTGTTCTTCATAGTTACCCAAATCTTGTTGTTTCACAGGAGGTTTCACTCAACAGTGTGCATATTATGATATGAAAAACCACAGGTGTATTTTTAGATTTCTGAGATTCAAGCACAGACTGCCTGCAGGGATATTGTACTCTCGCTATGTCGAGTGTTCGGGAGAAAAATCCACACTCTTTAAAGTTTTCTGTGTGTTTTTGCGCTGACAATATTCCCACGCCTCTTTTCCACAGTGCACCTGTACAAGTGTGCGGCTCAGCGAGACAGCTGCGGCATGTGTCTAAAGGCGCACAGGAAGTTCCAGTGCGGCTGGTGCAGCAGCGAGGGGAGGTGCACGCTCAGGCACCACTGCCCTCCCATCAACCCTTACACCACCCGCTGGCTCAACCTGTCCACCAAGAACGTCAAGTGCACCAACCCACGCATAACCGAGGTCCGTATACCCACAATTCTTTTTGTCTGCCCACACACAAGAAAGGCCAATCAATGTGCAATAATCACTTACTGACAAGAGCTCGGTTTCTGGAATCTGGAGACATTTGTTAGTAAGGAATTTAAACCAACATCTCTTTTAGCAAAAGTTATCTTAATGTGATACTCTCTTTTAAAAAAGCGCTCGGCAACAGTGGAGAGGACATTTTCTTTATGGTCAGTAACCAGGCTCAAGGAGAATTTCTGCCTGATGTGACCTGCCGTGTTGAGTGGACAGGGGTGAGACACAAGACGACAGCACAGAGCGATAACAAGCAAGACAGTGACATGTCAGTAAGGTCAGAGAGACCTGCAGAAACAGAGAAACAGATACAGAGGCTTGTGTTAGATGTTTGACAAGATATTGTGTTGTTTTCACTAAAAATGTGTTTTTTTATAAAGAACGGGCATAAGTCTCAACAAGTCTCGTTGGTGCTGATAATGTTCTGGCTCTAGAGTGGACTCACACAAGCAGCGATAAATGTTCTGGTATTTCTGGCTCACAGAGTGGATCTTCTGCTTCTTGTTTTGTGGTTTCTACACCCCTGCACCCTGAAATTTAAGTTACAGTATCTTTTACCATGTTATCATTTTTAGTACACCGATCAAAACAGTGAAACTAAGCTATGCTACGCGTGATGACATCATGGTATTTACTGTAAATGTCTCTGAGATATTTAACGATCAATAAGGATATTTAAGGCAGAAAGTAGCATTGACATAGTTTTCCATTCATTCTCATTCCAACTCTGGAAAAAAAAAACACTGGGTTGCTGGACGGCCTCCATACCGGGGTTACGACCTGGAAGTGCTTATTTGTTTTCCCATCAGTTTCTCCTGGTTTCCTACAGCCACATCGTTCTCGCTAGGTCCACTGTCACTGGGGAGTCGGGCCAGGAGGACACACTATTTAATTAGGCACAGTAACGCACCAGTGCATTGTGGTTAACCCACATGACCTCTCTGCCTCCATATTGACTCATTTGCCTTATCATTCCCCCAGCACATCTAACTGTAGCCAATTAAAAAGTGAAGTTAACGGCGTAGTTAATTGATTCGCTCTACTCTGTGTAGATAAGGTTGAGGAAAAGCTTTAAGGACAGGATAAAACTCAAGTAGGTTTTAAAATGTACAGTGTATGGAAGTATAGCAGAGTTTACAAAGTTACCCAGTTATGAATCAAGCATAAATCGATAAATATTGGAGACAAAAAATACTTTTTCTCCCTGCAGCAAAAGAACTTTTAGACAAAATACATAGGCTGAGTGGGAAATCATTTCTCCTGTCAATGGTCCTACCACCTACATACCAAATGTAGCACACAGATCAATGCAATACATTGCATCATGCTTGTCAGCTAACTCTAAAAAGAAATGTAACTAAAATTGTATCATTTATAAAGTCTGAAAAAGTATGCCCAAAAAGTGAAACAAAAGTTGTCTCAAAAGTGGAAAATGGTCTCTAAGTAGCATTTTAGTCAATTCAAGACCAGTTAAAGTTAATATTAAAGACCAGTTACAGCCAGCAGCAAACAACATAAGTCCAGTCTGATCCTCAGTAATAAACTTAGGGGCTTCCATCTTGGGGCAATTGCAACAGCCCTAAGTTCATCAGCAAAGAACAAAAGGGCGTGTTTTTTTTATTCTACTAAATTTTAAACAATTCAAAATAAAAATTAGTGATTATCTTTCTGGCATTGAGAAAGTCTATATGATATACTATATAATGTTGATAAATAAACCACTTGTGGTCTTGCCTTCATTTAAAATAAGAGTCCTCTATGTCCAGCAATGTCCATGAAGTAAAATTGTATTCTGAGACGACATCTAGGTCTTCAAAACCCCAGACTAAGACCAGTCTCAAGTTCTACAACAACATTATAGATGTGTGAAAGAAAGCAAGACAAAGAATAAAGCACACAGGACAGAACATCTAGTAAAGTGAACAAAAGAAAAGAAGAAGACAGGCTCTGTATCTTCTGTGGACGGTGAGCTCAGGTCTGTTTACAGCTGCGTTTCTCTCCCTGATTTATTTGAGTATGTTCTAGACTAGATACACACAATTTATTACATTCGAAGGCTGGTGCCCTCCCCCCTGCCCGGCCCGCCCCCCTTCGTCTATCTTTGATTACAGTTTCTTTACGGAGCAGACATCCCTCTGGTGGGCTGAATTTATTAATACATTTGGTTTTGATTGTATGCTCCAAAGCCCCCATGATGAGCTGATTTGTATACATAGTAGTGCATTAGTAGATGTGCCTACCACCAGATAGGCCTTCTGAATAATTAATGTTTCTATTAAGTGCCATGACGCCTCCCACCAAGGGCCATTAATATTGAAGAGATGTAAGCCCCCGCTAACAGCACAGGGAGCGACATCAAATGAAGCTGAGCGCTGGATGGGCATATGAAAGGAATCTCCTCAATAGGCTTTGGCCGGGGCTTCTCTATGAGTTTGCATTAAAGAAACGAAGCCTCCTAGTGACAGCGCTTAGAAACATCAAGTTGATGCTTTAGGAGGAAAACAACGCACACTCATTTTAGGCTTTCATGATACGGTGGGCTATGGTTATATATATTTTCAGGAAAATATATGGAGTTATGTTTATAGTTAGGCAAAAAAGTTAGACAGTCTTCTATTATCAAAAACAATCATTTATTTCTGATCATGGTACCCTACCCTTCATTGAAAGCTGTCCTGTCAGTCAGTACCACAGGAAATCTCAACCTCTGGCAACTCTATGGGACTTCCTGTTGTTCACAATCAAGCAAATAAAAGGAAGATCAACAAAGTATGGTAGACTATAAGATGTGTAAGACATAAAGTACAGGAAAAATCTGTTCCCTCAAAAGTGGTTTCAGACTGTGTAAAGAATCAAACACTTTCTTTAGACCCTCTGTCAGAGTGAGCAATACGAGGAATTTCCCAAAACTCCAACTAGGGGACTTTGTGTCTTTCTCAATATTTAATGAATCCTATTGCAAACAAATATTTTATGTAAATGGCATGGGTAATGAATATCACACAGTGCACATGCAATAGTGATAATCCTGTGTTGAAAGTCACATGGTGCTCTTGTTCTTTCCAGCCCCCCATTGTGTCTGCAGATTTTCTCTTGTTTTAGACAAAACACTCCTTTTCATCCCAGGCCATATCTCCTGGCTCGCTACGAGACATTTAAACCCCTATAAAGTATTTAGGACCTAGTTTGTTCAGGAACAAGTGATCAGTAGAGGTTTATCAAGCCCATTAAACGCTCTTTACAATTAAATCTGACACGCTCAAATTAGTCTGAGCAGAGACTAAAGACAATAAGATTAGCTGTGAGCTCCTAAAATGTAGCAAGGACTATTTGGAAGCAGCCTTTACACTTGGCTTTAGTGTTTTTAAGTAAATAAATTGAATCAATAAAGTTTGGTCATGTTTATATACAATATATAAAGTGAGAGTGCTGACTTTAGTGAATTTAACAGGAGCAGGGGTGATTAAACATTATTAGCACTGCATTGTCTGGGAAATGCCATTAAGCTTGGTCAGCTCTTGTAGTTACAGTGTAGGCCTGCATGGCCTAAAGGCAGATGCGTCGGTGCATTGCTCTGTGCTGTTCACTATTGAGTTTGACTGTAGCTTCATCAGCACATTGAACCACAGCGTTACTTCAGCCGAATACGACAAACATGGCTCTGACAGACATCCTCCGGCCGTTCATTTTGACTGCCAGATTATCTTTTCTTTTATTGCCGATACAAAGTGTCTCCTGAATTTAGGTCACCCTCTTTAGTTTTCTTAAGTTCCCAAATCTTATAGCATGTCTAAGCAAAGTGGTCAGTGCTGTGGGCTACTGGAGCTAGAGAGATAGAAAATGTGTGGGGGGCAGAGAGTAAGGACGACTGGCTGTTTGCTTGGAATTACCCTCTATTGACAGTGCGACTATGCCAGACCGCTCCAAAAAGGATTACACTAAGAGCAATGCATAGCGTCACTGGGTGGGAACAGGGGAAGTAAGTAAGGGTGGCAGGATGTGTGGATGTGTCCGATGAGGTTTCCGCTTCCTTTCCCCGCTGACGATCTTTACCGAAATACAAACAAGTAAGCTGGTCTTTTGAGGGAGGAAGATGTGTCACCTAGCCTCAGGGAGACGAGATGATGAAAGGACGAGACATGCAAATAAGAGGATGTTTCGGTGCAATAGAAAAACCAAGTTTCACCCTTTAAATGGATTATGTTATGGTATTTTAATATTTAAATATTCTGTGATTGTGTTTAGAAATAACAGACTTGACGGTCTTCCAAATATATCCATGTTTGGCTGACCAGATCAAGCCATAGCCTACCAGGACGCCTGTCTCCACCACTAGATGGCCCTCAGCTTGTCACCACAGGGCTTTCTGGTGATGAACATTATTACCTGTTAGCAACGAGGGGGAATAGTTTTTGTAAAAGTGGAGCTAGCAATGCAGTGTTTTGAGTTAGTTAGTCCGGCTATCATAGTACGTCAGACTGGAATGGAGGTACTTTGAATTTCTCTTGACACACCTAGATAGAGCCTCATTTACATTTACATTTATTCATTTTAGCAGCGCTTTTATCCAGCTTTATATTACATTACCAGTGTTACAGTCACTGGAGGCAAGGTGGATTACATCTGCCCAAGGACACAACGACAGTATGAACTGTGGGGCGAGTGGGAATCGATCCTACTACCTTCCGATTGAAGGGCGGCGCTCTACCCACTCCTGCATTTATTAGCATCCAATTCAAGTCAATTCAAGTAATGTTAACTCTGTCCTTTCTGCTCTTAAATACCAAGACCAAATGAATGTAGCATTAGCCTAAAAGTGAAATGGTAGTTTCTGACTGGTCTTGAATGGTGATTATAATCTGCTTTACAAGCAAACAGTCACAGAGAATAAAGTATCCATTTGTAAATTTAGTCCCTCTCTTTCGACAAAACAACTTTGCTTGAGCCTCAAAGTCTGGAGACATCTATGGTTGTTTTTGAAGTGTTTGTTTTGCTATGAGCCAGTGATGAATTGGGCCCCGTCTGTCCGCCACTGGGAGCATCAGTCAAATGGTTTTCATGCATGGATTGAGTTCCTGCGCATGGTCCGCTGTGGGGAGAGCTCTGTTTCAGTAACATAAGAGTACAGAGGGGAGTTCTCCCAAGCTTTTAGCAAGTCCATCTGTGACACAGCATCGCCGTGCTGTCAACATCCCCCCGTCACTACCCCCAGCTGTACCTGTCATCCATCACAGCTGAAAGAACTCAACAGAGTGGCACCTGCATTTCCACTACTGCTCATCCTGTTTCATTTTCCCTAACCCTTTCATGTGTGCCTTGTTCTCTCCCAGGCTCTTACACTGCTTATGTAACCCTCACTAAGTCTACTCGAATAGCTGCCGACATTGCCTGACATGGATATATTTAGCCATTATGTTTTCCCCTTCTAAAACCCGCATGCCCGAGCCATGTTAAAAGATTCATGTATTCTGGGCCCTCAGGCGGTGCAGTGACACACTTACTTTACATCCAGAGCAATTAATGTCCACTGAATCTAGATTACAAAGCCGGTGTCCCACAGGGAAGCTGTATTACCCTAGTGGGCGTTGAAGTCAGAAAGAGAAGATGTGCAGCACCTCTCCAACAGCCACCTCCTTTCAACACAGGTGTTTGCGGCTCAGTGAGCGAGCACTGTTTGTTTTTTCCTCTCTGCTTGCACGGCCAGTAATAGCATATTGATTGTTTATATAGCACCAGCAGCAAAGTGGCAGTCATCTGTACCCCACTTCCTTTCTCATCCTCGCTGTCGTCTGTCTCCTCCCCTCTTCTTTGGTTCCTTTATCTCCGCTTTCTCTTCTTGTTTAAATTCTGGACCATTGCCAGGTCAGAGTCTCCACAGGGCTCTGCAGCACAGAAGGCAGTGGCCCTCTCTGTGCCAAGGTCAAGCTGGGAAGCCATATTGGGTTTTATGAGGTGGTCTGCCATAAGAATTAACGTGGCCCCTTGTTAGGTTTATCTTCTATGGCAACTGCAGTAGACTCTGAACAGGCAACTGTCCAAAACAGTACTAATGATTAGATTTTTAAATTGCAAAGTTGTTTTTAGTAGATGTTTAAACTCTGGTGGAAAGGTTAAGCCATGTATGACAGAAATGAGCTGCAAAATATGAGGCTTTAGCTTAGCAGGGGTGAGGTCATGCTTCTGGCACAGTGAGTCATAGCATGTTCTGACATTTTGTGGATGTGCCCGTGAATAGTGCGCTTAATTGCTTTTACAACCACCTGGACCGAAAGAGCGTACTTAGCCTAAAGCATTCACAGGAAGCTGAGCCCATCTATTGTTTATATTACACAATAAAAACAACATTTATACATGTCATCTGTAGTGAGGTCAGTACAACTATTCTTTAACTTTTTGTATATTTCTTATAGGTTACCCCAATGGCCGGACCCCCAGATGGAGGCACACGGGTGACAATCCATGGCACAAACCTGGGCCTGGCCTTTGAAGACATGGTGAACCATGTGGAGGTGGCAGGAGTCAGGTGCACCCCTGTGGAGGATGGATACATCATCGCTGAACAGTAAGTTAGGATTTGTGTTTCTAATAAGAAGCAGAATGCTTCAGTTTTGTTGCAGGCTATTCCTGTCTTTCTTAAATATTACCTCACCCTAAAAAGCTGCAGTAAAGGCATGGGGGTGTTGTCACAGAGTCACAGAGGCGAGATGGATAAAGTTAGCTTGAGCATAAATGAGACATGTATGTGTAGCCATGTGCTTTTCATTTTACATCGAAAGCCTAGATGCAGCATAAAAGGCAACAGTGGCTCATCTTTTTGCAGTGTCACTTGTTGAGCATAAATGGCACACAAGGCTGACTGGAAAATTGGTGAGCAAAATTCTTACCAATATTATGAAAAATAGCATAAAAGGAGCTAAAATTCTATCAAACTCTTTAATAACATTATGCATGAACTGTCAGCCAGTTGTTTTAGTAATAAAAGTCCATACATGTTTTTTTGTGAGTAATAATGAAGGCTGGAACAGGTCCAGACTACAAACAGTCCCGCCCCAACATTGCCATAACCCTCTGTAGCCCACTAGCCCACTTTTAGAAACTCATCAAGTCAGCAGCCATCTCATAACAGCTGTGTGTGTTTGCTTGTGTTTACCTTCCTAATTGTCCCACGCTGTGCATACATCACGTTAGGGCCTGTCCCGTTCACCCAGAACTAATGAAATGTGGCCCAGGCTTTATGGTTCGCCCACCTCCTTTCATCACTCCCCTTCCCCCCTTTGGCAATGCACACACAGAAACGCACTGCCTTATGGTTGTTTACCCCCTCGGGTGATGTACAACTCACATGAGAGAGGAAGGCAAGAAAAGATTATACTACTTAGATGCTTTATTCTAAAAATAGTGTAGATTCAAATATTTGGACTAGGTTGCCCTTTGGGCATTGGGCTTGGTTATTTGAGGAAATACATTTCTATAATGATCAATAGTAATTTTTGTAATACAACTAAATAATCATAATCCAAAATGTAGCAGCTCACAAATCTACTGTAGAGAATAAAATATAAGAGCATACATAACCAGTGCAGTGCAAACTCATTACCTGCAAAGACATTTACTATTGTTATTCTAAGAAGTTTTGGAGGTTAAGATGTTCTCTAAAATAATTGGAGTTTATAGAAGGTCTCTTTTTTCCACTCTCTCATTCATAGCCCGGCTGAAATGTACAGCAGCGCACTGAGACACTCATGCTGTATGCACAGAGAGACTACAGTCAGGTTCTCAGAGGAGCCTTTAACCCTAATTCTTGTCATGTCCTACTTCTGCCCTCAGAAAGAGAACAGCTAAGCACTGCGACTGTTCGGGCACTTTTTGATGCCATTACAGAACAGATACAATGTAGTGCACTATACATATATAAGTATGTAGTGCTGTCTGAATGTGTACTTGGCTCAAAAGATTACTAGTCGGGCATAATACACCTCCTAGCCAGTGTTGCCAGATTGGCCGGGTTCCCGCCCAATTGGGCTCCTTTTGGTCACGTCCGACCGGAAAAAAATGCATTGGGCTGGTCTTTAAAATTTGGGCTGTTTTTTGATGCAACAGGCTGGTTTTTATTTTTGACTATAAACAGTATTCTTCTTTTTTTTTTAATGAAAACTAACTATAAAATAAATTATATAATGTAGGATGATGTTTAAATTAGGTATGGTTCAGGTTAGCCAATAAGGTTCAGGGGAATCCTGTCTAATCAGACTTCAAGCTTGATTGGCGGGTTGTTGTAAGCTAATTCGTTATATCGTCAAAACTGCATTATCATCATCATCATCATCATCATGCCAAAGTGGGGTAAATATAAAAAGTCCTACAGAAAGGAATGGGAGAGCGACCAGTCTTTAAAAACATGGATTACACCTGTGGTAGGCGATGATACAAAGGCATTTTGTAAATACTGTCAATCAGAAATCAGAGCACAGTTAAATGATTTGAAAGAGCATGCTAATACAAAAAAACACAAATCGCGCTGTGCACCAAGTATAAAAACTTTTACTGTGTCAGTGGGAGCAGCAGGGCAGTGTCCGATTAAAGATGACCAAAAGCGCCGTGAAATTAGAATCGCTGCTTACATTGCTTGTCACAGTTCAATAAATGCGGTGGACGATTTGTGCTCTCCAATGTGCGATTTTTTAGACTGGTTGTTTAATAAGAAAAAAAAATGGTGTGTTTTATTCTATAACAGTTTTAATAACAGTAGCCTATGTATTTTGGGCTGGTATTTTTTTAAATGGGCGGGTTTTAAGCTGTAGTTGGGCTGGAAATCTTTAGTCCAATCTGGCAACACTGCTCCTAGCTAAGCTAAGCAAGCTAGCATTCCTGCCTCACAGCAAAAGGTAATGTGTTCGATCACTGAGCCGTCAGACTCTTGGCCTTTCTGTGATGAGTCTGCATGTTACCGTGGTTTCTCTCCGGCTACACTTCTCTCCCACCGCCCAAAGACAGGCATGTTTAGGTTAATTGAACAGTCCAAATTGTCCCCAATCGACCAACTAATCAACAGTCTAACCCTAGAGTCAAACATTCTAAGTCACTCACTTTGGGCAAATTAGTTTTATTTATTCACATATTTGATTTGGATGAAGCCAAAGTGCTGGGATAGAAGTATGGGAAGGACTTCTCAGTGCCCAGCCAGTCTGGGCAACAAACACACAACCTTTTGGCTCTGAGACAGAAGTGCTAACCACTCTATAATGGTAAACCCCAGCAATTAAACAACAAAAAAAAAACAGTGGTTATAAGGCCATTATAGCAAAAAATACAATAATAGCTCACCTAGGCCTCTAGATCAGATAGACAAGTATGTTATACAATAGATGAGCTACAATACCCTTGCTAAGACAGGAAAGAGTTGAAATACTCCACTTTTAGTGTGACAAATTTATCTACATTTAGAATTTAAAGCGGAAAGACCCACTGAATACAATAAGTATTCTTGATGTGTTTCTCACTAGTCTTGCCAGACTTATTTTTGTGATGTTTCTGACAGACACTTATCTTTTGAACCCATCAAAATAATATGTAATAGAGCATCTTCAGTGTCAATATACTGAGAGATAGAGATAGATATTAACTAAACTTAGACCCAGGGAATGTTCTAATGGTGTCCATTGTGGCAAGGACACAGTGTACTGTAAGTGCATGTTTCTGTGAGCTCTTTACTGGGCAGTTATAATTAAAATTCACTATGTGCCGCTTGGCTGTAGGAGACAATTTGTCAGCAGCACACTGATCTGACAGCACTTTAATCCAATTGGGGACAAGCTGGGGAATTCATATCTATGGCATGTTAAAAAAAAATAGACTCAGCAAAATTAAAAAACTAACCTCTGATCCCTGGAGACTAACTTTGAAGGAGATGGAGACTTCTGAGCTGCACTTTCATCCTGAGCCTTTTGGGGTCACACTGTTTATGGATGCCCTCACCTGGCTCTCACTGTTTGTTTCCACTCATATTACAGTCAGTAGGCTTCCTGTGATGGGTTGGATTGGACAAAAAAAGGAAAAGTATACATATTTATGTGTCTTTTATGTTCCTACTTCAGAGAAATGTGTGAAGGCCACCACTTCTTTGAAGAGAAAGTTTTGAGTTTTGTGTTATTCTACAGTCAGGAAGTTCATTTTTCTGAAGGCTAGTGCTATTCTGCTCTGTTTTCAGAGCAGTCCTCATTAGTTTGGTATTAAGTTTGAAAGTTAGCCTTAGGTTTTCAGGCCTCTTTAAGAAAATAAGAAGTTCCAATCAGCTTTCCATAAATATGACTGATAATAAAGCAGGCCTCTAGGTGCTATGCCATAAAAAACTATCTGGGAGTAAATCCGTTTCTCCTTCCTACAAAGCTTTGGGAGTCATTTGTAGTCATTTAGATAATCACTGTGACAGAAATGATGTCTGTTCTCTTTGATGCCATCTGCCTCACCGCACTTTATTTTCCACACTGACTGCTTCTTGTGCTTCCTGACACCCAGATCAATAACTGCCCATCTTCTTTGTCATTTAGCATTGTTTTGTTCCTTCTAAGCTTCACTGTGTTCCCTTATGTGTCATTTCACCCTTTTTATATCTGTTATTATCAAGCACATTTCACCAACTGCCCAGGCCACAGCCCAAATGTTATTTCCAGTCTGGTAACAATAACTAAAGCCAAATTTGGCGCACAAGGCTCGGATTGGACAAAGGATTTATCACCATTGTTAATTGCATTTCCGTGTTGCTTTCATGTAATTAGTTTATATTAAGTGTAACGGCTGATCAGTGCTTCTGCAACAGAACTCTTATGGTCAAACTATGTGAAAACTGAGTCTGTTTACAAGAAGTGTAATCAAAAACATACACACCACCACCGCAGCAACAAAAGCAACAGTAATACCATTCATTTATACAAGTCAGCCTAATAAAATGATTTAATTAGATACTTTGGAGGCGGCGAAAAACTTGTTGTCACACTTACGTTTAACAGATTCAATATTCAAGGTATGTTGCCGCTGTGTTGTTTCTCATAAGCAGACTGAGCGAGTATGCTAAAAAGCTATAGCCTTCATGTTTCCTTTGCGTAGCCCTGAAGCTTTATGTGTGTGTTTCCATAATGTTTGCATGCATTTCACTTTAATGTAGACTAGGCTGCTTTAGCAATCTGTGTGTAGCAACATGTGTGCTTATCTCATCGGGCAGCTCTCATTTGTGCAGTCTTTGATGAGGAAGTCTATGCCTCAAAACAATTTGTGTACAACTCTAGGTCCTCCAGACTGGTTTAAACAAGCCACTCATCATGTCCTTAAAACTCCAGTTGCTTTCAGTTTACAAATATCAGGCCACTTACTAATGTTCTTTACGTACTCACTCACAGCACACACATTGGTTGACCCGTGCAAGCTTTGGTAGTCTTTGAAGTAATTTTTGTTATCACTGTAACAGAATTCTTATCTTTGATGCCATCTGCCTTGCCACACTTCTATCTCTTTCCGCACTGTGATTGCTTCTCGTTCTTTATGACTCCCTGGCACCGCCGATCAATGGCCGTCCCTCGTTTTATTATGTAATTTGATCTAGTCACCAGCAGCGCCGGCCGACACTCGATCACATGGTATGATAAAGCTGCATTGAACACACGACGAGCGTCAACACTGCCGGGGACACGGTGGTTAGTGGGAAATTTACTAGAGTTAAGTCGCACACGTCAGGGCACCTTTAGGGAGGTGGAGCAGCGGTCTCATTTAAAGACCATCATCAGAGGGGTTCGGGTCGATGTCTGGACGTAATGACATGAGTGAGACGGCAAAAGGAGAATACATTTAGAGTGGGAGACAAATCAATACGGAGCTGAAAGTGTTTGGATTACTTGCTCCTAACTTTGCTGACAACTTCTGAATGTAATGAATGTAAATGTTCTATTTTCCAGGATTGTGTGTGAGATGGCTCCGGCTCCGGCAGATAGTAGACCAGGTCCGGTGCAGCTGTGTGTCAGCGAGTGCAGGCCTGAACTCAGTGCTCGCTCCTCCCAACTCTACTCCTTTGTGGTATGAACACTTGTTTTTCTCATAATGGATTCTACTCAGTCTGAACAAATATACAGTTAATCCTATTAAAAGTGATTTGTTCTTTTCTTGAAAACTAATTGTCTTTGCGCCGCAGGCAAACAATGTCTACTGACAGAGTAATTAAACACCGCCGCTGTGTGTCTGATATGTACTTGTGATTTTAAATTTAACTTTTGTTACTGCAAAGACTTCCGAGGGCTATTTTTGGAAACTTTCTTTGTCAAGATTGGATTTATATAAAATAAATCACTCACAATTGCATAACACACTACAAACATACACACTACAAATAACACTACGTACATTTTAATGTGTACGTAAAGTCAGGGCATCCAGTAGGTTTAGAGGCCACTGTTAGGCTCAAAGCAGTTCTCATTCCTTATTTTGGGCAGCCGCTCTGCCTAAAATAAGAAATGCAGCACTCCATTCAGTGTTTATCCACCATGTTGCCTACCTCAAAGAACAAAACTTTAAATGATGTGTTCCAAAACAAAGAGAGAATAGTAAATCCAATGGGACTGAGTCAGAAGACAGTATTATAAAACAGACTCTAAAGAAAGATGGATGTAAAACAAAGAAATGTGCTTTTTTTTGTTTTTTTGTTTGTCTTTGGAAGTGCACCAGACCTGCTGCTAACAGATGATCTTTCCTCTATTAACACCAGCTCATACAATTACAGATCCCTTATCAGTGAACAGCACTAGTAACTACCACTGCTGTTTCCAAGTACCTGTTTCAGCCTGCAATTGTAACATTACACTTAAATTTCCGCTTTAAATAATGCTTTAAATAAACTCAACCTTAACTTTTTAGTTGGACAGTTGGACGCAATGTGGAATTGCCAGGCATTGTCGGCCAGCCTTAAATAAAAAACATCATCACAGAAGCATTGTTCAAGACCCTCTCCATTCGTGACCATCCTTTTTAAACAGCAGTAGAGCAAAAAGGGCCATTTAAGTCATACTGTTCACAGTGTTTAAATTGGTGAGTCATGCAGATACTCTTATAGAATCGTTGTGACACTGCCTCCATAAATATCATTTCATCTGTCTGTGCTGTAAACTCAAGCTGTTTAAAAAAAAAAAATGTCTGAAGAGGCATCTCCCAGGGACTAGGAGCTTCTGTTTTGAACCTCTTTTTTTTTTAGGAATCACTATAAAGAGATGTAAAGACTTCATAATAAGAGCCTTTTAAATGGAAGTATGCATACACAAGACCTCCACATTCTCCTTAAACATTAACCCATTTGCTGTTGTGTTTTGTAGACCCCAACAGTCACAGCTCTGTCCCCGAGCAGAGGGCCCGAGTCAGGAGGCACCAAAGTGACCATTATTGGAGAAAACCTTGGAGCCGGCAGCAGCGTTAATGTTCGATTTGGAAACCAGACCTGCGAGTTCTATGAGTGAGTTTTGTTTTATTCTACTTCTACGTCATTGAGACTGCATCTTTACAATAAGGCTTGTGTATAATGAACTACATAATATGACGCACACTTTAAACGCCAAAAGTTCAATTTATTAAAAAGTACACAAACCTCAAAATTCATTCCTCATCTTATTACTTTTCTGCCATGTTTCGACTTTTTCTATTCTGTTCAATTATTTTTTTGCTTAATTTGCATTCCACAGCAGCTGAAATGATATGTGTTGTAGTATACACTGACAGGATCACATTTCTCTGACTGCGTGCTTCACGTTTTTGCGGCTGCTACATACATCACTGTCAGGAAATATTAGATATGTGGCATGCTGCAAGCGAAGAAAATAAGGAAAAAACAAGACCCTCATTCCCAAGACGATGTGGATTATTCCGATTAAATAAGCTTATATATTTTTCAGCTTTTCTGTCTTTTTTCCCTTGATATTACTGTATATTCCCTCAGGGGAAGACTCTGCCTCCCTCTGTCAGGAAACCTGTGTAAATCTTAATAAGGTTTTGATGACCTACTGCATCAAACCCAGAAAAACTTATAATAATAGCTCACTGAAAGCTGGGTTCCTATAGATCTTTTCTACTTTTCTCTCTTAAAGTCTTTTTCTCAAACTGTCCTTTATTTCTATTGGACCTGTGTGCCCTCCTTCTAAATTACACTTTTCTTATAGGCTTCTATTTTTAAGCCTTGCCGCCATATGTCGGAAGGTTAAAGAGTCAGGAGCCAGTTTTAATGAGATATGAGGCTAATTATTCAGCTGTATTCCTGGTATTGGATAAGGAGGGGTTGTTGGGGGACATAAAGGGGTACTGATATTCGATTGGCCCAAATTCTGAGGAGGGCTATGTTGAGACCACAAAGAGGTAGGAAACAGGGGATGACACTGATTGGGGTTGTTCATGTGTGTTCAGATGTTAAATGTAAATACATAATGGTGTTATTTTATGCTGTCACGTTCTCCTCTACAGACGGACCGCGACGGAGATTGTGTGCTACTCTGCCCCCTCTGTCTCCGGCGTTGGTCCCGTTCAGATTAGCGTCAGGGTAGACCACGCTCAAATCAGGGAGAGCCTCACCTTTGAGTACATAGAAGACCCCACAGTTCAACGCATCGAGCCAGACTGGAGCATCGCCAGGTAAACTCATAGCATACACTCATTCCCCACAACTGGAGCACTTCCATCCAGCGGTTCAATACTGCACTTTCAATTACTGTCGGGTTCTCTTCTAATTAGTCCACATCTGATAGAAGTGCCACCGCTTGCAGATTAGGGAGGATGAATAGATTCTTGCATTCATGAAATTTTTCTCTTCACATTTGTTCAGCAGCACTTTAACAACAAAATTTACTGTAAAGCTATTTTTAGTCTCTGTGTAATAAAGTACAGAATACTTCAAGTACTTTTTAAATAAGTAAGACCAGTTGGGACATTGAAACACTTTTCCTCTGCTATATACAGTGCATATTTTCCTTTGAAGTAATTAATTAACTTTACTTGCAGTCCAGTAAAGATTTTTGACTGAAATGACGTAATAAAGAAGCCTGGCCAGACTAACCCATTTCATTTAGTGAAATGGGTACTTTTGCTCAACAACAATTTTTGACCAATCATAATTGCTGATCTAAAATGGGGCAATACTTTTTTCACTGGCTGGTAAATGGTGTTGAGATCAGTTCAGTCTGTGTTTGTTGGTACTGCCCCCTGTTTTCTGATTGGTCTATCCAATTGCGTCCAGATACAGTTTAATCTGTGTCAATCAGACTAATTCTACATGTAGTATACAAAAAAAATCAGGACAACAGGCCAGGCTGAGAAAAAAACTTTTTCATTGATGACCTGAACGTTAAACATATTTGATAGATACTATATTAACATCCATCTCACGCTCCTTCCTTCCCTCACTGAGATTGACAGACGGATCGGTGCAGCTTCTGCAGTGATGCAGTCGATGTCCCGGTCTGTCATCATGGTGAAGAAGGAGCTGAGCTGTAAGGCAAAGCTCTCGATTTACCTGGCATCTGTTTTGGATGCCTCCTGGATGCCTCTCTAGGGAGGTGTTCCTGAGACCCCGGGGAAGACCTAGGACACGTTGGAGGGACTATGTCTCTCGGCTGGCCTGGGAACACCTCGGTATCCCCGCCGGAAGAGCTGGAGGAAGTGTCTGGGAAGGGGGAAGTCTGGGCATCTCTGCTTAAACTGCTGCCTCCCCGACCCAGCCTTCGCATAAGCGGTAGAAGATGGATGGATGGACTATAGTAACATTTATTAAAATACAGGGAAAGAAAATGAGACATTTACTATGCTTTTTTTGTGTTTTATATTAAGCTGGACGGACTCTAATTCCTGCAGCAATAGCACTCACAGGCTCATCTGACATTTCCTATTGCAGCAATTCTTGCCGAGCATTTTTTATTCAGAACACCAAATTGACAGTCGCCACAATGAAAACAACAAACAACAACAACAGCCCAAACAGCTGCAGGGAGAAGCGCACATCCAGCAGCTTCTCCCTGCTTTGTTTGCATTACTGTGAACGACTGCTGCATCCTTATGTGCCGAGCCTGCCTTTCAGACGGAAATGTGCACCAGAAAATTGTGGCTAGTATATTGAAAAAAACATCCTTGTGTCCAGAGCTTATTAACTCCAAAGAGAATAGTCTGTTTGATGTTTTGGATTTTAAGTAGGAGTTGGGAATGTTTAAAAGAAGACCTAATATAGCTGTCATATTATTGTGGAATCATTTGAGATGTTTGTTTGTTTTCTTCTTTAGTGGCCACACACCTCTGATGGTGACAGGAACCAATCTGGATGTCATTCAAGAGCCAAGAATCCGAGTCAAGTACGCCGGCCGTGAGTCTGTCAATGTAAGAACCACAGCTTTTCCTTAACCACATAAATACATTTACCTATCAACATAATAATGTATGCTAACTACATCCTGCTTGATTGGCTAAATGCTACAACACAAGAAGGCTCAGTGATGTATAGCTCCAGTAAAAATGCCCTATCTCTTCCCTTCAGCTTTCTATGCGTGGCTAATTTTGGTTTTGTGTCTGGAGCTGCTGCAAGGATCTGAATTATGCAGCTGGCAGTGAGGGTGGTGTGCATGCAGTATGCAATTAAGAGTTTAACTCTAAGTTTTCTCCCGGCTAAAACTCAGTTGCAGACTCCTAGTAACATGCTAAGTGCTGCTGTGATGTATTGTCATTGTGGATCCTATGGAGCTTAACAATGTTCTAACAGGCCACAGAGTGAAACTTTGCTGAAAATGCTGTTTTCTTTGTCAAACAGCCTTCTTGGCACACTATTGAAGCTTGTCCGTCTGATGTTTTGGAAGCTCTCACCACCCGCCTCCACCCCAGTTCCTCATTTGTTGTATTTCTTAAAGTTATATTAGTTTAGCTTTAAAACTCCTGAGGTAACTACATTTTCCCTTACTTACAAAAAACCTAGGTTTGCAGAAATGGACTCAGAGGCGGTGTATGTGGGGGTGTGTGGGGGGGAAAACATCTGAGGTGTGCATGATCAGGGGCGATGGGGGTCCTAATGGGTTTCAGTGGAAGATTAACTGCGGTCAGAAGTCTTTGGTCAGCATGAAGAGCTTCTGTATAATCAAAGTCCTGGCTCGGGGAAATCGTTACAAATTGCATTTGAGCCCCTGTCCTGGGGGGCCTTGTTTAATTAAGAGGATGGGATTTCCTATGCATCGTTTGAACAAATGTGGAGAAGGCTGAAGAATTGGCTTTTAGGGGAGTGGGAAGAAAGATGAGGACAGGTAAAAGGGAGGAATCAAGAAAGAAAGTAGGGTTGGAGATAGACTAACGAATAAAGATATAAAGGACTACGCTATACTATACTTACACTACACTACATTACACTATACTATACTTAGTTACACTACACAATAATAGCAGAACCTTGTTTTCATCAGCGCCTGTTGCAACATAGCACCTGAACATGAACTCTTAATTGTTAAATATGTGTTTGTTAAAGCAGATGCAGACTAAGAAAACAAGTCTACATTACATCATAATTATAACGTCTCTGAACAGGGGAAAAGAACTTGTGCTGTAATACACAAATATGTTCCAACATTTCTCCTCCCCCTCTGCAGCTCCGGCTTCCCATCTCTGGCATTAGTCATCTAAAATAGACCTTATGTGTCTTACTAGCTTAGCGACTGTTCCCTTACTAAATTTATAACTGTGCCCTGGGCTTTTTTGTGTGCTCTAGTGTTTCCCCCACATTAGCAGGCGGTTTCCTTAAAATGCCTTTGTGACTTATTCAGCTTTGGTAATTACATGAAAAAGGCAGATCTATGCTGTCTGATGTTTAGACAAGAAAGAAAACACTTGATATGTGAAAGGCTCCCAGAGACCGGCGGGAACGGGATTTGACTTGTGTGTGGGTGCAGCGCTGTCTGATTTGTCGTGGGTTTTCAAACAGAGTTGTTCGTCTCCACCCTGCCATGTCTGCTACAACTCCCCAACTAGTGCATAGCAAAAGAATCCTATGTAGCTGACTGAATTCCCTCACAGCCTCGCAGAATAAATTTCTTTTAAATGTTAAGGTTACAATTACCCATCATTCTTTCAAACCTCCCGTTCCCCTTTTGTCACAGGAGGAAGGCAAAAGGCGGCACAGCCTATAGCAATAAGAGCCGCTGTCTGTCAGCCGGCCTTCAAATGATCACCTGTCTCCCACTAAATTGCTTCTCTTCACTCCCTCCCCCTTGTCACCTGCGCAGACTCACAAAGAAAGCAGACATAAAAGAAAGACAATTTTCTTTGTGGAATGTGCTGCATGTCACCAGATTCACAAATGAAACATTAATCAAAATCTTGATTAAAAGAAGAATGTATTTCCACTCCCACTACCATCCCTGGAAGATGTCATATTCATGGGCTTCATCCACACAAATATCATTTTATGGCATTGTAGAATGAAGTCTGTCAAGAAAATTGTATTGTGCCACAACAAATCATAGACAACCAGACAGGAAATGCAGAAAGTTTTTTTTTTTACTTGAAGGTAGTCTGTAGTACAACTGTTACTGTGACAGCTCTATGGTATGATATTTATTACACTATTTGGAATGTTGTAGGACATAATAACAAAAAGTCAAAATACAGTAATGCGTTAACAATGTCCATGGTACAAAATTTATTGAGATGTTTGAAAGAGTACCAAGACTCTGTAACATTTACATGTCCCCTGCTGTGGAAATACATTTTTCACTCACCACAGGAGAATATGACTTAGGTGGACAACAGTAGGGATGGTGTGCATAGACTCTCTTAAGAGAGTGAGAAAGAGGTCTCTTTGCCATACACTGTTGCTGAAACAAAACAACTTTTTTTGTATACCTTTCTATGATCTATGATATTGTCACAAAGTCCACAATGTCTCAATACTGTGACACTTTTTCTACTTTGATGACACATCTTACATCTCCACATAACGCATCTTAAGTTTTGTGTTCTAAAATATAACCATTCTAACATTCAAATACTGTCGACAGATCATATAACATTCATCATTGAGTAATAGCCACTCAACAATTTGCTTTATTCTCTTTATGTCACACTTTTTTGCCTTGCGTCATAAGCCTGCAGCATGAATAGTACAGTGACTCACCGTCGCCTCTTGACTATCATGAGTCTGAAGTGTTAGATGCACTGCACTACAGTATTGACGGCAGCCGCCTCAGAGAACATGAGTCACCACTTCAACAGGTGATTTTCACTTCCAGCGTGGCTCATATCTTTATGTAAGAGGCTAATGTAAACAGTCATGCTTACTGCCGGACTAGGACTTTTAGACATCAAGTTCAAATTGCTCGATTATTGGCAGCTGGTTTAAGGAGGCAGGCAGGTATTGAAAAATACAGTGTAGGAGTAATTAAAGTAAAAAAAGCCAGCAACTAGATGTCGAATATTAGAATTATAATGACCTTTGACCTAGTGACCACCCTTGCATTTCTCCTACGCTCATCTCTGTAGCCAGCCGCCTTCCCTCTCCTGGTGCTCTCTCACTATTTGCCTGGCCATAGACCTTTGAATGCTTGAGTGGGCTGCAGCAGCACAGTAGATCATGGTAATGTATTCAGCTGCAGGGCTCCGAGTGTTACTGCCTTAAAACACCCTGGCTCCATCCAACACAAGAAAAAGAAGACAGATGAGGCCAAGATTCCAATTATTTTCTCTATCTGTTGACCTCAATTCACTTTATCAATGCTGAACAATGTGCTGCCTCTTCCTTTACATCGCCCAGAGCAGCAGCTGAAGTGTAATATACTTCGGATTGGGCAAAATACATAACTTTTGCTTTTATATTGATGTGCCACAGACACAATGAGGAAATATATAGTGTTGTTTGGTGCAAAAGGGAGGCAAGTCACTGAAAACTGTAGAAGCCAAATCCACATGTGCCACAGTTTAGCATCTTGTAGCATTACAGTCTTTACCTTAATGGTGTGATACAATATTTACAATTATATTATGTGTGTGACCAGAACACGCTTTTTTGACTGGCTAAATGTATAATAGTTTGCGTTGTGTTTTTCTGGACACTTGATGGACATTTTTACCTTATGAATAGATACTAAAGTTAGATGGTTTGTCGATCATTCAGCCATGTTTTAAACATTAGTCATCGTTTATAATCGCAGAGAAGCAGAGAGATAAAATACGCACACAAGCAGCTGACAAGACTAACAGATAATTCACAGGCTTTTACTCTGCAAATACAATTAATATGGATTCATTAAAAAACTATGACAGAATTCCAGCTGCTGAAAGCTCCACCCACATTAAAACCCAACATTCCACTGGCTTTATTAAATCCCACAATGCCCCATTTACCATTTACTCACTCACTTTACATTTACATACTCAATATCTTGCAGTGTGGAAAACGTCCTACATTATTGTGGCACATTACAACCCTGACAGATTTCAGCAGAGAAAGGGTTTATTAAAAAGAAGAGCCGAGCAGACAGTGAGGACAGTGTAGGGGAAAAAAATAAGCCCACAGTATTGGTCTTGAGCAGAGCAGATGGTAGTCAGAGTATGTAGTTGACTTGCAAATGCCTCACTTGTTCCAGTGTGACAGTCACGAGGATGCATCAAGAGCATCTGGGCCTGTCTATAGGATATGTCGCTGTGCCGAAATGTAGACAGTTTGTTTCCCAACTGATCTGATAGGCCTTATTGAAAGACATTGTTATTTTACCTTAGGGTTTTTATAGATGGAAAATATAATATGTTTGACTTTTGAAATAATACTGCTGAGCATCCAAAAGATATATATATATTTATTTATTTATTTTTCTCTAGACAAAGTCCTAATAACACAAATAATTTTCTCTTCAGTTCGATGGTACTCTGACCAAACTTTGACCAAAGTCTTGCTGTAATTCTGATCTTTTGGAAACTATTGGATACAATGCTCTAAGGCTGGCCTTGGAAAAAGGCTCCAAAAAATAGTTTATAAAAGTACTGATTGCTCTTTGGCAGTATATTGGGTAATAAACACACGGCTGAATGGTTAACATTTCCACTGGAGCGGTTTGGTCAGGGTCGCGTCGAGTCAATATGGTTAAGATTCCATTTGCAAAAGGGTTCCGAAACATCCTCAAAAAGCATACTGGAATGTTTTTATGATCATATTCCAAGAGAATACCTGCAGGGTACAAACAAACATTAATCCTTTTATAATAATTTATATTAATAATTAGCAACACATGCATGTTTTTAAAAGCTTTTGTTGCATTCCTGTGATTATGTAGCAGTCTCTCACCTGGACCCAGCACAGTGGAACGGCAATCCTCATTACCTAAACCAAACTGTGCCGCACCGTCTCGTACTGTTCTCTTTTACATTATAGTTCTCTTGACACTTCCTTCTGCCTTCTTGTATGTCAGCCATATTGGCCATCATTTTGTAGAAGTTGCAGCACATACACCAGACAAACCCACTTCCAAAACGTGTGTGTGTGTGTGTGTGTGTGTGTTTTATAATATTTTTACATGTTTATTTTATATCTATATTACTTTTTTGGATAGACATGCTAACATTTTATCTTAAAAGTGAGGTGGTTAGTACAATTTCACACAGCTTTAAATAGTGCCAGGCACCCTATGTGGTTGTGCAATCTATTTTTAAAAAGGTCTTATCATCTCACTCTTGTCATGTGCTGCCTGCCACTGTGAAATGAGGGAATTTTAAAATGTCATGAGACCAAGAAAAGCAAAGCTGTAGAATATTCATGCCCCGGAGGCTGATACAGTGAAACTGCTGCAAGACTAGATTACCCCAAAAAACACTGTGTCTCATCAGTTTCCTTCACACAGAATTTATTTTGGGATTCAGTGTCGTGTCTACAGCATGCTCCAAGTACACAGTCAATAACCCAGAGCAAAGATTAGATGATTTTTCCACCTTTGCTGTCACCTGTCCTGGAACTTTCCATGCACCACGCTGGCAAAACACAATTGGTGCAACCCACACAGAATAAGTTTGCATCGATCTGACGCTGCAGACAACAGGTAGGAGGCGTGGTAGTCCAGCGCTCAGCAGCTTTGATGATATTTACCTCTAATTAAGTTTCTTCCCCAGAGAGACACAGTGGGAAAGGGAGCGATGGCTGGCTGGGGGGGAGTGAAAGCAGATAAAAACCTCTCGGAGCAGAGTGCTGTGCAACAATCAATCGCTTCTCGCTTTGCCTCCAGAGCAGAGTGAGGATGGATGGAAGACAGGCCTCTCATCTGGGCAAACTGGAGAGAAGTAATAAAAGAGCCATAGCTCAGCCTCTACCTGAGCAGACACAAAACCAATGCCTCCTTTGTAGTTGTTGTCCTCCAGTGTTTTTCAGCAAAGAAGCTGCAGCAATTTCTTTCTGATTTTATGGAGGCTTTTTTACCAATAAAAATGGATTTAATGACGGTTAATAAATCCTTTTCTCTGAACGATATTATATGGCAATCATTGGTCTGCTTAGGTTTGCATAAACACCAGTGTGGTTTTACTTAACATGGCACTTGTGGGTGATAACAAACAGAAGGCTGCAAAATAGATTGCTTTTCTTTAACTTATTTTGGAGACACAAAAAATTAGAAGTTTATCCAAGTTCATTGTACTTGTTTCATCTGAGGATGCACAGCTAATGTTGTGTGACGTCTCTTGTTTTAGTTGTGTCCTCTAGCCTAACTCTTTCATACTCTTTTTGTCTGCTCTAGGTGTGTAAAGTACTGAACACTACAAGCATGAGCTGCTTCGCTCCATCCCTTCTGACCGAGTACCATCCAGGTCTGGACACAGTGAAGCACGCAGACGAGTTTGGCTTCATCTTTAACAATGTCCAGGCCCTGCTGGTCTACAACAACACTAACCTCCTGTACTACCCCAACCCGTACTTTGAGCCCCTTAGCACCACAGGGGTCCTGGAGCAGAAGCCAGGCTCGCCCATCATTCTTAAGGTATGGGAGACAGACCACTATATATACAGTTGACTGGATGTACATAAAATGGGTAAAATGCAGGATTATATATTAATAACAATTCAATTAATTGTACTGCTGAAATGTCCTTGAAAATATAATAGAATCTTGCAAATATTGTGTGTGTGCAAAATATAGCATATAAGCCATGCAAAAAGGGTATCCATAGTCAAGCCTCTTTATTCCTTTGTAAATATTATTCAGTCATTGTCCCAAAAATGAACTGTAAGCTTAATTCAGTAATATATTTAGTTGCTTTATCCTGTTGTCCAGCTGTTACCACTTACTGCAACCACTCTTTGAAGTCTTTGTGAACAGAGCTGGCTGCAGGCTCTAATTTACAGTCTTATAGGTGACATATTGGGTTTGTGACTGGTTCATATTGTCTCATCCTCACTGTACCACATGAGTTATTCTCCTGATTTCACCCCCCGCCGCTGTGCCTACAGGGCAGAAACCTGGTCCCCCCTGCGTCTGGAGGAGTGAAGCTTAACTACACTGTCCTGATCGGAGAGACTCCCTGCTCCGTCACTGTGTCTGAGAGCCAGCTGTTGTGTGAGCCGCCCAACCTCACCGGACAATACAAAGTCATGGTCAGTTTGGCTAATGGTCTTATCGCCAAACTCTTCTCTACTGCCTCTGTCTCTCTCTCAATTTGGATTTTTTTTCCTTTTGGCCTCTAAACTCTATTATTCCTGCTTTTCTCATTGTTCATTGAGCTGAAAGAAATGGGTCAAAGGCAGAGCAGCGTGAGTGTACGTTTGCTGTCAAAAGGTTCTGACAGAATCTCCCGCAATTATTTTTCATTGCCTGGTTGTTTATTGAGTCCAGGCTCTGACCGATTCCCTTTTAACCTCAGTGTGTAAATGATGCAAGTGGTTTCAAATTCAGCTCATATTAGTTTCTTGTTTTGGCCAGTTTTGACCTACAAAGCTATCAGTTTAAGTTACACTTTATTTTTTTCTTCTTGTATATCTTTTCTTGTGTGACTTATTCATTTTTTATCTTAATCGCTCCCAACATTATCAAATGTGATGTAATTTTCTGTCAATTCTATTTTACTTCTTTGTATTGGTAATTATTTCTATTAAACATTTGGTAATCATATATGTATATATATTTTTAAACAGCCATTGGTAGCTATATTTTGAATAATTGTGCTCCATAATCATCAAAGCCTAGTCAATCATTTGATGAATTTTGTGGCTCCACACTTGTTTTTGACTCTAAATAATCTGGAAAATGGTTTAACTGTCCCATTTCTTTCTAAATGCAGTAGTTAGCCTGGCCTGCCAGACCTTCTCTCTTTCTTAACAAAGTCAAATGGGTCTGGAATCCCACCCATTGAGCCTGTCTTCCTCCTGAGCTCAACAACATGTTTAAAAGTTATTGTGAAAAACTGTAATATGTATGTCTTCTGCCGTCAGGTACAAGTTGGAGGTCTTCACGTTTCCCCAGGTTCCGTACACATCATGTCTGACAGCCTCCTGACTCTTCCAGCCATTGTGAGCATTGCGGCCGGTGGAGGTCTCCTTCTCATCATCGTCATCCTTGTCCTCATCGCCTACAAGCGCAAGTCACGTGAGAACGACCTCACCCTCAAACGGCTGCAGATGCAGATGGACAACTTGGAGTCCCGGGTTGCCCTCGAGTGCAAAGAAGGTTTGTATTTCAAAAGAAAGACTATAGGCAATACATAAAGCAATGTCTTTGATTCTACTTCACTTTAAATGTCCAGTCAGAGAACACTCCCTTAATGTGTGTATGTATACTAAACACTGCTGCTGTTTGTGTGTTAAATAATGCAGCATAGTTTTTTAGGTCAGAGAATCATTCCGGTTTTATATCACATTTACAACATACAGTTTGTGTCAGTTAGCCCTGTATGTGGCCCTTGCCATGTACTTACAGCTTCCAGTTCCATTTGCTTTCTAGTTTTCCATGATATAATCCTATTCCCAGGGCCACAGAACTTCAATACATATTTTCAAACTAGCTCATCGTCCAACCAGTCAGAGATGCTCACTACATTGGAATGAAATGCCCCAAGCAGTTCCATCTGCATCTATTTATTTTTATGTTAGTAGTTTGTTGGAGCTTTGTTGGTGTTATATCTCAAACACACTTCCTCTCTTGTGTCCATGACCCTTGACCTTCTGGAAGACCACAGATAACCTAAATAAAGATTTTTTTACGAGATTGTAATCTTCCTGTGAAATTAAGTAATGCCTTTGGGATCTATCCATCCATCCATCTTCTACTGCTTATCCGGGGCCGGGTCGCGGGGGCAGCAGTTGAAGCAGAGACGCCCAGACTTCCCACTCCACAGACACCTCCTCCAGCTCTTCCGGGAATACCGAGGCGTTCCCAGGCCAGCCGAGATACATAGTCCCTCCTGCGTGTCCTAGGTCTTCCCCGAGGTCTCCCCCCGGTAGGACATGCCCGGAACACCTCCCTAGAGAGGCGTCCAGGAGGCATCCGAAACAGATGCCCGATTCACCTCAGCTGGCTCCTCTCGATGTGAAGGAGCAGTGGCTCTACTTTGAGCTCCTCCCGAGTGACCAAGCTCCTCACCCACTCTCTCTAAGGGAGCGCCCCGCCACCCTGTGGAGAAAGCTCATTTCAGCCGCTTGTATCCGGGAACTTGTTCTTTCGGTCATGACCCAAAGCTCATGACCATAGGTGAGAGTAGGAACGTAGATTGACCGGTAAATCGAGAGCTTTGTCTTACAGCTCAGCTCCTTCTTCACCACGACAGACCGGTACATCGACCGCATCACTGCAGAAGCTGCACCAATCCGTCTGTCAATCTCACGCTCCCTCCTTCCCTCACTCGTGAACAAGACCCCAAGATAGTTGAACTCCTCCACTTGAGGCAGAAGCCTTTGGGATCTAAGGAAGACCAAATCATCTTCTGCCCTGTGGGTTATTTAGATTCAAAGTCTAAGTAGTTCCTCTAAATCGTAATTGATCCAGTTCTAAAACATTGTGATTAAAAAAAAAAAAAAAAAAAAGATTTGTACTGGTACCATTACATCACACTGATAAATATCATATTAAAATGATTAGAAGGATATTTTTCAAATAATTATCTTTATATTTTCATTATGTGTATTTTCAGTATTGACAAAACCTTTCTATACAGTGCCACATAAAGCCCACGTTGCTTGGTCCCAGGTGTCGTCATCTGTGCCATTGTAGCCAATCGGTAAAAAGAGAAGGAGTAAAGCTTATTTTTTACTGTGTCCTGGAGATTTCATCAGCCTTAGAGGACCTTATTACTACTGCTACCCTCCAGCTGCCCTCATCAGCCCACACTGCGTTAGCATGCAGTAAAGTCACAAACAGCTGCGGCAAACCTTCTATCGCTCTAATAACACAGATAGACATGCTGTTGGAACAGGGGAAATCAGTCACACGCAGGCAGCCCTGGGAAAAGAGAAGATTAATGTTTTAACCATTAGTGGTGGCTTGGTGGGGACTGGCCTGCGGGGCGGATTTGGAGGGCTATACCCGGGTTTCTGTGTGTGAGAATATACAGTACATGTCGGTGTATGCAGCTCAGGGGTTCCACAGGGCTTGGGGCAGAGCGTAAAGGCTAGAGCCGGTCGGGGATGACAGGGTTCAGTGTTGGGAGACCACTGCTGCTCCTGTGATTGGCTGCGGACAGGGAGCCTCCCCCCTCAGGGCAAAGAAACCGAGCAGCACAGCCCTGGGCCTGAGCTGGAGTCTGCCAGGATGGAGCCAATTAACTAGTTCTCACCTGCAGCCTCACACCGACACGACACACACTCTTCGAGGACCTTACTAGAGCCAATTTACCGGCTGCTAGATAAAAACGACTTAGAAGGGCTGTGTGAGTGAACAAGCGCAGAAATATTACTTTCTCTGGCTTGAAGACTATCTTGGGCTTTAGCTGTCAGCTTCATCATGAGGGTAAATAAAGATAAGAAGGATTCACACATTTGCTCCACAGAGATTTAAGAACAGCTTCATTTTTGTACGGTATAGCTCAAGTTTTCCAGCTCGCAGCTCGGTCTTTCCTGCTTTTATGCTAAGTTAAATTTACCATTTGATATGGCTTTTAAATAGACTTCCAAAATTGATCACCTATCCCCTTGTACAACATACTAATAGTGCTTATTAAGAGTTTTTTTTTTTTTTATGCAACCAACTTTAAAATCAGTTGCTTGTCAAAATGTCCTTTGCATTCTTTAACTTATTTAATTTAATAATAACAACATTTCTATTTTGCTTCTCTGTAGCCACAGTAAGTTTGCTTTCTCTAGATAAAAAAAAGCCTTCTTTTGCCTTTTTAGCTTTTGCCGAGCTGCAGACTGACATCAATGAGCTGACCAGTGACCTGGACCGAGCTGGTATCCCGTATCTGGACTACAGGACATACGCGATGAGGGTGCTCTTTCCCGGCATTGAGGATCACCCTGTTCTGAGAGAACTGGAGGTAAATGGAATGTGTAGTGCAAATGAATTAAATAGAAAGACAGGTTAGAGTCAGAGCGAGGTAAAAAGTGAGTGACAGTGTGTGTTTGGGTGCCAGAAGAAGTGCTCGAGGGGGAGTGGACACCAGTGTGCTAGTTATCCTTTTTACAGAGACACACGTAGAAGACAAACACTCTATATAGACTTCAAATTCAAGTTCCCACATGGAAAACAGGATCCCAGTGCAGGGTTATTTCATCCACCACTGGCTTCACTATGAGGGGTAATGAACTGAGTAATCCCCAATCCTCTGACAGGACGGTAGGTTCCTGCAACTGGAATGAAAAAAAAAAGAAAATGGACTGGTTAACACATTTCACAAAGGCCTGAATGCTGCGGTGAAATGGGCAAACTCAATAGAAGCACAAGCATGGTGTCCAGGGGATAGCTGCATAATACTGTATAGAATGTACATTTTTCTTGATTCTGGATTTACTTTTAATTTCTTTATTAGACTGTCTCTGGTGGATGTTAAAGATGCTAAAATCCCTATGTTAAATCAAAGAACACCAACAAAAACAACACTTAAAAAATAGAGGTAATATGATGGCTTTCTTTGGCCCTGGTTTAGACTTTCCTGTGTGAAGCATCCAAAGTAACAGTGACCAGACAGTTTTGTTTGTGACTGAAAGCACACACACCCGAGTCCACAAAAGTCACATATACCAAGTATTGTCTTACCTTGGCAAGTGCTCCGACAGTTGAGTAGAAAGCCAAATGGCTGCTAACTCATGCTCTTTAGCAGACACAAGTCAATAATTGATTAAGATGTTCTCAGTTACTCAGAATGAATGTGGCCTCTGTCTGAAACGTGAGTGTTTTTGGAAAAATCTTTATTTGGTGTGGCACAAGGTCATGGTGAAATCTGACCAAACAAATTCTCTTAAGAAGTTAAAACCAAACTTTAGTTTTTATTCAAGAATATGTGTTAATGTTTTCCCTTCTGCTCAGGTGTCAGGAAATGGCCAGCTGCATGTGGAAAAGGCTCTAAAGCTTTTCGGCCAGCTCATCAACAACAAAGTGTTCCTGCTGACTTTCATCCGCACACTGGAAATGCAGCGCTCGTTCTCCATGAGGGACCGCGGGAATGTGGCCTCGCTCATCATGACGGCACTGCAGGGTCGGCTGGAGTACGCCACAGACGTCCTCAAACACCTGCTGTCGGACCTCATCGACCGCAACCTGGAGAGCAAGAACCATCCCAAGCTGCTTCTGCGAAGGTAACCATACATTAGCAGTGTAAATGGTCCAGCTTTATGTTAAAACCCAACATGGAATTGAAATAAACAAAAGACACATAGTTTTCCGATGTGTGCCTCTGTTCCAAAGTCAAAAAGTAAAACTCCTAAATGAGAGTTACACTGACAGAATGCTGTGCTAAACACTATAACCACAGCACATGAGGAGAACATGGAAATCCTGAATAATTTCGAAGGTCCCACTTGCACTGCGTCTTCCCTCTGCTTTCTCTCATTGCCAATGTCAGTCTCACTTATTCTCTAGGCTCCTTATAAAACATTCAGAGGCAGCTTCCTCCTCGCTCTGTCTCCAGTGTACATTGTTTTCCAGGGGAGTTGGGTCCAAGTGGTAAAAGTTTAAAAGCCCATGACAAAGTCCTTGTCCTTAACTGCTTTGTCAACTTAAGGAATGGCTTCAGTTATGCTAAATGATTTTTATGGCAAAGTTTTATTCTAATAATGTCCTTTTACAAATAGTGGGGATAAAGGTCCTTGAGACAAGACCAAGAATTTATTTAAAAGTCACAGCAGTGGGCCGTGTCACCTCTAAGTTTTCATTATCCTGTTTTATTAAAAGCACTGTGGTATGTAATCAGTCCTGCCGCTGCTGCTTGGAGGGAAAAATGTCCCATAGTTTATTATTTAAATTTTATAGAATTTTGTGATTAACCATTTGACACAGTTCTTTGCTCTTTTTTAGAGCAAAGAACACAGTCAAACCAGTAATCTCAATATTTCTCTGTGGTGAAAGTGGTTTGCAACGAGGGATTTTAGCATCCTTGCAGCGGTAGTAATAGTAATAGAAGTATAAGCAGTAGTGTGGTCACATCTCCGTTGTTCTGAATGATTTATTTGTAAGCGTGCAGTCCACATGAAAGAGATAACATAGAAGAAACCCCTGACATACAGCAGGTGTCACTTATTCATATTACAGTGGCTTGAAAGTGCATACTGTAACCCACACAAAATTACAGTTTTACAGATGAGGATATAAATATATGTGCCACTATTTTTGATTATAATAGCCTCATATTTAAAAGTAGTGAAATTATTGTGAGTCACTCTCATGACAAGTGTAGATATAGCGTTTGCCCTTGTAGCTGGATAGTATAGTAAGTTCCAGTAAGTAATTAAAGCTACACCGTGCAATGTTGTGCCAGTAAATACCAACCCTCCAAATCATAAAATCTGTGGCCTCCAAGTCCCTTTTATGGTCCCCTGATATGAACATGTACAACACAACAGTTCAGACATCTCCTTTACAGTCCTATGAGACTTTGCAGCAGTGGTGTTGCTAAATCCATTAGAGTGTAATTCCTTGAACATTGAACAGTTTTGCTTTAATACAATATAAACCAATGTTGAACCATAATCGTAATTTTCACAATTTCCTTTGGAACTCTTTTTCATGACTTTCTGAAAAGAGAATCAATTCAATTCAATTTACCTAAAAGCTATATCATGCACTACTATATTATACACTCTATTATGTAGAATAGAATATATAAAGAGCAGTGATGGACACATATGCTTAAAATATTTATGAATTACATTGTCCATAAAGTCCTTAACTTAATACAGGTAGTGTTCCTCTTCTGTACAAAACCTTCCAGCCACAGCACAAAGGAATAGTACAAACAGCAAAGAAGATGAGAGAGAGGTTTAAAATATGCAAGAGTCGAGTAGAAACGGTCTTTCAACAATGCAATTACAGTTAAACAAACATTTTAACTCATCAAATATAATTGGATCTGAACAGTCACAGAGGGACGTCTGATCTGAAGTGGGTCGCATATTAATAATTGTGTGTGAAGTCTGTGGTTAACATTTACACCGTCCATCTCTCAGATAGACGGTGCAAGCATTATTCTCACTCATTGTTCACATTTTATACCATTTATTTGCTTGTGTCTTTTTCTTTTTTTATGCTTATGACTGGTCGCAATTGTTCACCGAAGCTCATTAAAAACCATCTATGCAAGTATTTCCATTTAGAGAAATTATTGTGCCAGTCCTCAAACAGTACAAATCAGCTGAAATGAAGCATGTTAAAAGCCTTTGGGATAAAGTTTGCAGGACGGAAAACAAGCCAATGTCAATTATCTGGTAGCGATTTATAAAGTAGCGAACGGTTAATGAGAATGCAGCACAGTGAGTAATATCATTGGCTGAACGTAATGGTGTTGCGTTGGAATGCCAGAGGCCAGTTTTTATGTTATTAATCTGTGGAATGTTCCCATTAGCGTCGTTGAATTTGAGATGACATTTCCTGTTGCTTTAGTACAAATAAAAAACAAAACAGTGCATAACAGATATATTTACCTGTTGTAGTGAATAGATGATCTTAACTATAGGTATGGCCTTTGACAAGTTCACTCAGATTTCCTGGATGGAACATTGCTACTGATGTTGACAATTGATTTGAATACTACTTTTTGCTCTGTAACTAGTGACACAATAAAAGTGCCACTCAAAGCATCATATTTAAAGCAAACTTGGATATTAATTACAATAAAGTCATCTGCATATAGCAGTGCGAGAGGCTAGCTGTATACTGCTGCTGCAAAAAGAAATATGGGTTCTGTTTTATTCACAGCTTTTTAAACTTGAAATGCGGTAAGCTGCACCAATTTCCTACTTGCAAGAGACTCACAACACAGTCTGTAAAGTCTGCCTGTGTCCATACAGAGCCACGAGGAAAGATGTTACCACAATCAAAGTAAGGCTACACCTTGGTCTGACAGAGAAGGAGCTGATCTGATCTGGGTTCTTTCTTCCAGGAAATGTGACAGTTTACAAGAACAAACTCATCAGTGTCTTTGTGTTTTTCCCTTTACTTCCCAAGTAAGGATTATCTGTAATTTAAACAACAGACTTCAGGCTCAAAACTTGTAGAAAAAAAAACACTTATGCTCAGAATGAACAGAGCCATGCTGTAAAAGCTTCTAAAAAGTGTTAGATTTTGTCACTCACTGGAACTAATGTTGCACCTTATGATGTTGACTTTGTTTTGCATCATTAGTGAAAAAGCATCTTACTCTAATATAGTAACACTTTACTCAATCGTCCGTCTCTTATGTTTGTTTTCCAAGCCTCTTTGCCGTATTAAAACAACTTTTGATTCTTGATGACTGGGAACAGTACATAAGTAGACCTCTTTGTTTCACATTATGCCCCGTGTGCCAGTCCTTCCATCTTCTGGAGAGTTTCCTCTTAATAATGTCCTTTTAATGGAATCACAGAACATTACTCCTATTACCTTGAGACTTTTCAATCTTGTTTTTTTTTTTTTTCTCCTCAGCGTTTTTGTAATGAGATTTCCGCCCATGCAAAGCAATGGAGTACAGCGTTATTACGAGAGACGGCATTGTGTTTGGCATTAGTTTTAGCAGAAGACATTCCACTGGCGGCTAATGTAAGCCCCCTCTTCATACTCACATAGCCCCCACACCCCACCCAAGCTGCCATTAGGAGCCTCCGAAATGGGAGGATGCTCGGCTCGGCTTAAACACTACGTGGGATAATGAAATCCTGATGTTCATTAATGAAACTCAATTAATAGAAAGAAGGAGGCTGGAGGCCGAGGAGAGGAAGCAAAGAAGGAAAAGGAGAACAAAGTGTCCCACCCCCCTCCAACATTTTTAAAAGGAAGGATATTAAAGGGGAGTCAGTGCAGCCCCCGCACAAAAGGCTTTATTTGATTTCCTTCGTCGAGACTTTGCTGAGCTCATTAAAATGCCTAATAGCTTCCATTAACTTACAACACACTTAAGTCCCATCGAAGCTGGGAAGGGCACAGAGTAAGCTTTTGGAGGTATAGTAGGACCACTGAGAGGCCATACTTGTATTGAAAGGACGGCAATTATATAGGGATTTGAGGGATTGTCCAAAATATGTGTTTATTCAGCCTGAAAACACAGCCTTGGGAATGGATTTGGAGAAAAAAAGCACTTAAAGTTGCCGCAGTTTGTTTTTCGCCAAAGAGGACCCTGGACATTTAAGATTTCCCACTGCAGTGTTTATTCTCCCTAGATGAAGATGAGATGGGAAAAATCTTAAAAAGAAATCTCCCTGCTGGCGCATCACACTTCAAATACTCTGTCATCAAGCACTGTGGTTTCTCAAAAAGCTGCCACTTTACTGTCCAGCAGTTTGTTCATGGCATGGCAAGGCATAACACTGGGCCTGGAACACACATGATTTACATCTGAATCTGACCAGACAGTACTAATAGTGGAACAGTACTAATAGTGGTACTGCAAGGTCATTGAAGTCCTCAAAAAGGGCCTGTTAAGCCACAGAGGTTGGTAAAAAAGCTGGTAAAGCAGCTCTAATTTTGAATAAAGGATTTAACAAACACTGATGCTAAGACAGTAGCATCAAAGTGTATCAACAAAATCATTGGCTAACAATGCAGTTGACTTGTTTAATGAAGTAGTGAGCAATGAATGGCCCGGGAAAAGTGACAATATTTAATATGTATTGTAAAAAGAGCGTAAAATCATTCGGTTGATTCAGACTGTTAACAGTGCAACCACTGGACTGTAGCCTACACTTTGTGAAGGCTAATGGCTCTGCTAGAACCCAGACAGCTTAAAAATAGCTGTGGTGACTCTGCAGATGCTAGCGATGACTAATAACCACCAGAGGAGGGTAGTCATATTGCTTCTGTAATGCTTCAGCTTTAGTCTGTAAATCAACATAAGCACAATATTGCACACTTTTGTTTGTGTGGCATGCTAGGAACTGGATTCATGCTAATTAGCCATGTGCTTCAACTTAACAAAACAAGTTTTGCTTCTTTTAACAAGATTATGTGGCATAATTTGTGTGTTAATTATACAAGACATTGTTTATGGAGATAGAGAGGGCTAAATAAATAATTGTTAAAGGCATAAAATCTATTTGGTTTAATTTTCACTGTGAAAGTAATTGTAGTTGATGGTTAGTGTTGCCATTGACCATAAAAATAAAGGAACTATGTATGTAAATATAAATTTGATTTCCTTTTTAGGGCACACAACAAAACCCAGTCCTACCCTTGGTCATTTTTATTTTACTATCTCTGGATCTGGTGTAAGGAGCTCTCACTCTGTTTCATTTAAATAAGACAGAATGTCAGTCACTTGTCTCCATGACTAAAATATGATTTTATAACCTCCTCTGGCTCAAACAATTTGCCTGGGACTTCTTCCACTTATAGCCCTCAAACAGGACTTAGCACAATTATCTCCATAATAGTCATAATCTCCCTTTAGGTCTATTCTCTGCGTGAATAGGTATAATCATGCCTAGCCCTATTTAGCTCTGAGACGGGATCCTTCTAGCTTGTCTTTAACACCTGACTGCTTTGAATCCTGCTAATCCTCAGTTCAGTGCTGTGTGGTGCTATAAGGCCTCTCCATCATATCCAGCACAATAATCACAGTCATTTCCCGCTACATTAAGAAGGACATTTTATTTTTTTTCCCCCCCATTGCTGTTTACATTTGCAAGGGAGACTCCTACAAGCTGATGGAGAGGGATCATTCTCAGCTCAGCGACAATCACTCTTGCGAAACACAAAGGCATTTGGTGGCTCAGGAACAATGGGCTTGTTAACTCATGTCTGGAGCAACTTGATTGTTGAAATATCATGCCACATTGTACTTAACACAAAACGAACTGATTCAAAAGCCCTATTTTCACTATATAGTAGTTTTATAGGGAATGAGATTGTAGACAAAGTGTTGGAGCTGGATTTTTATCTTATAAGTATAAAAAAAGAAACATAGCCTACTTATGAGACATGAGGTAAAACAAAATCAAAAAATTTTGTTCGATTTTATGTCCTCAAAATTGATTGCATAGATAATTCTACAGGATTTGTAAGGTTGTTGTTAAAAAAAACATTAACAATATATCAAAATAAGAAACTGTATGATAGATAGCTTAGCAAGAAAATAAAGTGTTTCTGCCATAAATGAGGTTTTCTGTTGGTATTCACCTCAGGCCCTTGTCCATAAGAGCTCCACAGAACTCCCCTTTCATCTATCATTCATGTTCTTTATTCATTCCCACCTGACTGTTTGTTATTCTCTTTTTTATTAGAATACGTAGTCTAAGTCGTGTTGCTCTGGTGTTCTGTGCTGGTGCTAATGAGATGGGGGTGCACTGGGGTCAGAGGTCAGAGATGAGGAGGAATCATCAAAACAGGTACAAGAGGTCCACACATGTGCTCTCTGGTGGAAATGCTCGAGAGGTCACAGCACACTTGTGTATTTTCACGGCCAATCAAGCTCAGCGGCGTACTGTGGCGCCACGTGTGATTGACTGTGAGGGAGAGGAGCTAGAGGAGGAAGAGTAGGGATGAGAGGCTTTGGCTGTGATCAGGCGTTACCTGGCTGTGACAGCACTCGTCTCTCCCAACAGCTGAGGCTTGTCACAGCTGCTGATGTCCCACTGTGTTCAACCACTCGTGAATTTACACACACACATGCTGGGTCTTCTAGTCCCTTATAGTCCTTACAGTCACAAATGTTTAAACAGATGACCTCTCTGATGACCTCTGTTCAGTCGCTATGACCACAGAGTTGCTTGCGGTACATGGGCACAACCAGGATGCCCAGGAGAACTCCCTGAAGCAATACACAAAATTTCATGAATTATGAAGTTTTTAAAGATCCAAAATAGAATGGGTTTAAATTTGCTTCCTGCTTTTCATGTTCTTTCAGAACCGAGTCCGTTGCAGAGAAGATGCTCACAAACTGGTTTGCTTTCCTTCTCCACAAATTCCTTAAGGTAAGTTCAACAAAACACAACACATCCTCCTCACAACACTGTGGTAAAAGTTTGAGTCTGAATATGTATTTTATCTAACATGACATATGGGCTGGGTTGGGATTTTAATCATATCTCACAAATTTAATTAACCAATATGTTTAAAAAAATGTGTGTGGAAGAAAAAGTGGTAAACAAATGACTATAAAAAATAGTCAACAAATAATAATGTCTGTCAAAATAGTTTTTTTACTGTTTGTGAATGTGAACATCATATATCTTCTTGGACATGTAACATTAATTATGTGAATATATTTAAATGTAAACGACTAAGACAACTGTACAATTGGCTGTATTGTGTAAACCTGTTTGTTTGTGTGTGCACAGGACTGTGCCGGGGAGCCATTGTTCATGCTGTACTGCGCCATCAAGCAGCAGATGGAAAAGGGGCCCATTGACGCCATCACTGGAGAGGCCCGCTACTCCCTGAGTGAAGACAAGCTCATCCGCCAGCAGATTGAGTACAAAACCTTGGTACGTCACACACCACAGAAGAGGCTTGTGCAGTGGTCTACACAGTGGGGTCTTGTATATACACTCCCCACCAGCTCTGGGCTCAAATATATTTTTGTTTGTGCTCTTAATACTACACACAAACTAAATTACAATGTTGGTTTACTATTCTCAGAAATGTCAAAGCTGTGTGTTTAGCTTTCATCTTTTTGTGGAATACAATTAACTTAATGATCCTGCAGACTCCATTGTTGGTCCAACATCAGGGCAGGAGGCTGTAGAGACGAGAACATACATATACACACAAGTACCTACTAAAAACACTCACACAGAGACAGTGTGTGATATGACAATGCTCTGATTGCTCTGACTGGGAGTTTGGCTCATTACGTGCTAATGCCCCAACAGAGCTGGAAATTGGTGTCCTGCCGAAGGTGTGAAATTAGATTTGGGGATGCCAGAGAGAGCGGAAATGGTTTTCTCCAAGCTCCTGCCATGCTCCAAGGAGACTTTAATGAGGGCAGAGAAAACTGGACCCAAGTTGAGTTTGTAACAGAAAGAATTTAGTTTTTCCAGTGCATTTCACATTTACAATTAAAGGACAACATGGAATAAGCCAGAACAAAGATTTGAGTTATGCTGTAGAAAAATAGGCAGGTCCTTTGTTCTGGTTTCTTCAGACATTAAGGCAGAATTTATAAATCTGTCCGGTCAAGTACCCAGTCAGTTTTTGAGATCAGATCAAATCTTAATAAGCAATGCTTTTATTTGATAAAAAATTTAGGTAAGTGGCTCCATTTGATATTTTGAGTTGTGTCAAATTGAGATCTTTAGTTGGAACTTCACTTGACTTACTCTTTTGATTCAACGTGATGCTTTTGTTTAACGCAAACTACTATGTGAACATGATACTAAACGTATGTTGTTCAAACTCAGATTACTTGCAAATCTAGCAAGGAAACATATCTATAATAAATGTGTATAATAAACACAATATTTTTTTACACTCTTCTGTTCATTACATTTTCATTACAGCCTAAAAAAAATCTATATTCAAATATCCATAGTTTTTTTCCCCCCTTGGCCTTGTCACATTTACTAGTTCCTGTTGACAGACAGAGTCTTTTCTCAAAACAGCACAATAATCTGCCCAGTCTAACCATCTGTCTCTGCTTTTCTCTGAATGTTGCAGATCCTGAACTGTGTGAACCCGGATAATGAAAACAGTCCCGAGATCCCAGTCAAAGTGTTGAACTGCGACACCATCATGCAGGTGAAGGAGAAGATTCTGGATGCGGTGTACAAGAACATGCCCTATTCTCAGCGGCCGCGTGCTGTGGACATGGACCTCGGTATGGAAACACACAAAACAAAAACACTAAGAACAGTGCAGGTGGACAGTGTAGTTAGCAGGTGTAAACCCCTCAAAAATTAAGATAAATGCATCAGTGAGAAAAAACATCAGCATGCGTACAGATTATCAGTGCATGTGTGTGATAAAAGCCAAAGCAGAAACAACGCACTGCTGCCAGTCTTTCTATCAAACTGACTGACAGTGTGTGGCACATCTCTCCATCTGGCTGTGTTTTCTGCTCGCTGGTGCCAATAAGACACAGTAGAAAGAGACGAGAAGGGTGCTTGTGTGCGTCATTGGCGTGGTTTTAGTGGCAGACCCAGGTATAAGAGCTGACAGACGGCCTTTGCAGTCTCACGCAGGGCATCACTCCTACACAATCTGCTGTCGCCATTCTCATCTGCTACGGCTGGGTGTTATGGCAAAAGTGCCTGTGATGATATTGTTTTACATTTCAAATGATGATTAAATCATTTGGAGGACATTGTTTTAGTTTAGGTTTGTATAGGATAGGATAATGTCCTGACAATGCCTGAAGACTAAAGAAACTTAAGGCTTTCAAATTAAGTTTATTATTATAGTGATTGAATGGTTTTGGAGACAGCCATTGTGATCTAAAGAAATCTTTTTCTTGTAGTGTGAACGTAGCCATTGACAGCCCTCCCTCAGTCTTGCCACTGTCCTCACTTCTTGATTCTTTACCCTGCTTCTGATACCTTAAAAGTAATTGAGTGTTTGCCTGTCTCTGCGTGTACGGCTACTTTGGTGTTACTATTTCTTCGGTGTGGTGCCAGACAGAGATACCATGTGGTCACCTGGCAGAGGCCCGGCGTAATAAAACCCAGTCAACAGTACAAAAATCAATGATCACTCCCAGCTTGAGCGCCACAATGGCTGCCCACATCACCGTCAACTCCCTTATTATCATTTCATTACCCACCGAAGAGCCAGCCGTCAGCCAGTGCTCTCTACCACAACTCTGCATGGAGCCTCCACCTGTTTCCTCCTACTTTTTTTTTTCTGGTGAAAGGATGTGATTTTCTCATAGTTGGTTTTTATCCTGTCTCCTCCGCTCTACTCTTCTATCTGACCCTGCTGCGTATGCTAATGGTACGCAATTTTCACAGCACAAGTACCAATTAAAGTGCACAGCCCGTCCGTATATACATCTTGAAATTGTTTGTGTGTAATATTTAATTAAGATGCGTGTCAATCCAAGTCAGTGTGATGAGTGCACACGCCGAGAGCTGTACAAGAATGCAGGCCGCTGATATGCACTTGTCTGGGTAATGGAAGCTGAATGCGCTCTTTTGGGGTTGTATAAGATGCCATTTCACCGGCTGAAAGGCAAATCAAGTTTGAAAGACGTGTACCAGAAAGTAAGGAAGTGGAGGATATTTTGAGTCACAATTGCCCTGTGAGGTAACCCATTTTGAAGGCATTACATGAAGAACACATGAAGTACTGCACTTGCTGATGCTAAGCACATGAATTGAAATTTCTATATAATCTCTCCGTTGATGTGATAAATGGGGAAAATGTGGCTGAGTTCAAAGTATGAGAAATGCAGTTATGTCAGTAACCACTCAGCAAAAGTCATTTGAATTCAACAATAGTGAAGTGTAAAATATTCACCTTTGATTGGTCAACTTCTAGTCAGTCTATGGTCACTCAAATTTTGACTGCTGATTCATCTTCTGTATGGGACATGTTCAAGCCAAATGTGTAACCTAGTTGTAAGGGCATTAATCTTTTGTCATTATCATCATTATTATTATTTACAATTATGAAGATACAGTTTCACCAGTTTGCAGCAGCTCTGTCTTTTGTTGCCTCGTGTATTCAATGACTGTTTTCAGCTTTACACTATCTTTACATATAATGGATGTGTTTGTCCTTTTAGAGTGGCGCCAAGGGAGAATGGCTCGTGTGGTGCTGCAGGATGAAGACATAACCACCAAGATCGAAAACGACTGGAAACGACTCAACACCCTCATGCACTACCAGGTAAATACATCAACTTAACAGACTAATTTTAAACTTGGGAATGAAGTCTGTTTGACTATTATTATGGAAATCGCACCACACACCTTGTCAAACTTTGATATTTCCTGCTCTTGACTTTTAGGCAGCCAATTTTCATTCCCTCATTTGCATGCACAAGCTTGTTGTAATCCGCGTGACTCACAGAATAGAGGACAATTACTGTACAGGTGGCAGGAGAGATGAACTCCCAGCATCTCCGTCGACATTTTCTTCTGCTCCCTGGAGAGATGAGGAGGCTGCTCTATTCAGAAGGACAGCATTTTGTGTTTTATTCCCCCCACTCTCTCAGCCCCGTTGACTTCTAAGCTGGCAACAATTAGTCCCGCTGTGTCTGCCTACCTCCATCTTGTCACGTGCAGATCCTCTCTTCACACCCTGCAATTTAAGGGCCCATGGGCTCACTTTGTGCCCTCTGCATTTATAAGACAGACAGGAAAAGGAGTAAAAATGCATTTGGAGTAGTTTGACTCACAAATCAAAAAGAAAAATGAAGAAAAGGGAATGAGAAAATTATTTTAAAGGGAATAAAAAAGCATATTGAGTAGACAGCCATGTCTGCAGGTCATAAATCTGCAGAATAGCGAGCCAGCTCTCATTAGCCAGCCAAAAGGAGAGGCTACAGTCAGAAGTACCTGAACAGAAAATAGGGAGGAAACCAAATAGGTTTGAGTCGTAATACACCATATTGTATATTAGAGCAAAACAAACTCAGGAATCATTAAATTAAATCATGTTATGTTTATGAACATGTTCTTTTACATATGGCTGAGAACTTTACTTAGAAAACATTACAGTATTTTATATACAACACTCTGACAGATGTTGCATCAACATCAAACACAGACTTGTCTTTTGTGAAGCCAAACTTTTGTTGCTGAACTGATGCTAAAACGTGATGCTAACTTTAGCTTCATGCTACTGAAACTTGTTAACTTTACTTTTGACAAATAGTAATGGCCAGATAATTGCTAGTAAGTCTCATGCTAACCATGGCATGTTAACTTAATTTATTACAAAAATTGTTTCTGTAAGAATAAATAAAATTGTGCATTGAGAAAAATGTTAGCCACCAGCCACTGACACAAGCCGTTCTTTGTTTAAGCCTTGAAAAGTAATAGTGTCACGGTCAACCCAGATTAGGGTTGTGCCGATGGACGATGATATCGTCCATCGGCACAACCCTGACGGCACAACCGTGATGGCTGACCAACATCACGATGGAGAAACACCATCGTGATGCCCCGCCCCCGCCCCGCTGCGAGTCTTGCGAGTCGAGTATGTGAGCGGAGTGGAGCGGCGGCAATTTCCCCTCCACGCTCTATGCATTCAAGAATCACTCCGCTCCAGCTCCAGCTCCGGGTTTTCCATCTCCCGCTCCCCGCTCACTGATATCAGAAACACTGCTCCATCTTCGCTCCGAGGAAATTTGCGGCTAACTGCTAAAGTAGTGATCCATCTGTATCAAGCTGGTTGTTAACCGTGTGAGTTCTGAACACTGCACTATGCTTATTTAAATCTTTTTGTCTCTACATATTTCTCATGTCTGTAAGGCAAACCTGCTGAGTTTCAGTTTATTTGAGACGTGCTCCAGTTCATGAGCAATGAAAGCGATCGCTTCCGCGGCCTCATAGTGTACTTATTTGCTTCTTATTTATGAAATACATGCAATTGGCCGAAGAAACCTTTATTAAAATTAAGAGACAATTTGTACAAAACGAAAGAAAAACTTTTTACAAAACTTAATATTAAACTAAATATAACCACCAAAATCATTTCTGACCCACTTGTATCTTTGCACTTATAATCTATCATAATCAGATGAAATTGAAAAATAATAATATAATATTTAAACATAAATATGAAAGAAAAAAAAACATTGTTTAATGGCTACAACAAGTATAGTAAGCTACAGATTTATGTCATGTCTGAGCTGGATTTGAACGAACATCATTTTACAGGTGGGTTCATGGAGCGCCTCTGGATTATTGAGCTGAGTCACACCGGCTTCGCTCTGCTCATTAGTCATTACAGGCTCGTTCTCCTCAGAACGCCCACGTATTAAAAATGGTCGGGTTTAAATCGGGCTCGGGCTCATAATTAACGTTAATGTGTCGGGCAGGGCCGGTCTCTCGGGTGCACGGGCTCGGGTAGGGTCGGGCTTGATTTTTTTTTAGCTAGTTCTGGCTAAAATGTAGTTATTATGTGCCGCCCGTTGGCATGAATTGTACTCGTGATGGAGCGGCAGTGGAGCGCTCTCAGAGCGAGTGAAAACCACAACGCTCCGACTTTTAAAAAAGTTGAGTTAGTAAAATAACAAAATTATTGCTTTTAAATAGAAAAATGTATGGATGAGTAATTAGTTGGGAAATAAAGTAATAAAGTAATAACGAATAATAATTATATAATAAATACCCCCCCGACGATATCATCGTCCATCACGATGTTTTACTGTACACATCGTCAGCTGCCAATTTAGATGACATCGCCCAACCCTAACCCAGATACAACTTTTTGGTACAATAGCAAGTTTTTGTTAAAAATTAGGCCTGGTCTCTAACCCTGCTCCAGTCGAAAGGGGTTTCTACGTACCGGCAGAGCAAGCCCAGTAACAAATCAAGAAGTAATAGTCCTATGTCACAGTGTCCTTCGCCATCTTTGCAAGTTTCCTTCCCCTTTTTCTCATGCTCTGTATTCAACTGTACTAGCACCATTTCTCTTCCTACTTTTTCTCACTCTATCCTGATTTCTCTTTATTTACGTCCAACGGGTATTGTTTCCCGCCTTATCCCTCTCGTACCTCTGTTCCACTGGTCTCTGCAGGGCTGTAATCCTTGATGAAACACTGCACTATGTTTACTTCCTCACCGTAATAGGCTCCACCGATGTTGTTTTTTTTTTAACCAATTCTTTGCTATCATTAGCCAAGGGAGGCACTAGGGGCCACACAGCAACAGACCATGTGGCCGCTTCACTTTATTTGCTCGCTCAATAGCAGATCTGAGAGCCACCATTGATCAGGAATCTGAGAGTGCCTGCGCTAAACCTACACAGCACAACTTCAGAGGAGATAGGTGCTGCAGGGCATCATGGGAAAGAGGGAGAAAGTAAAGACAAAGGACATTAGGCGAGGAGATAGATGCTAGTGGGATGGAACAACACTCTCACTGGTGCATCATTACTGTTTTGATGAGCTGGCAGTGGCCCCTGTTTGCGAACTCGGGTGCATATGCGACGCACACAATGGCAGCTGCAGCCCTACATCTGGCAGCCTCTCACAACAGCTCATTAGGCCCCAGAGTGAGAGAAAAGCTTCAGAAGAAACGGCGCTGGGGCTGTGAAATATGCAGAGTGAATGTGAGCAGCACCTTGAGTCTTTGCTAATTCTCCCATTGCGCAGACACAGGGACCAGACAGAGGCATTAAAATTTATAGCATCCCCAGAAAACCCAGCGGCTATTTACCCTGCCACATGGGAAATAATGGTTTACATAACCTGGATATGGAAATGCACACCTTCCCAGCTCACTGCTACAACCAAATTAAAAACATAAATGCAGACGTTTAGAATAAGCTAGAATCTTTATTCAGCAAAGTGGCATTAGCAGTCAGAGGACAGAACTCCCTACTGCTCTCTGTTTGTGTATTTTTACACTCTCTATTGCATAGTTAAACTGTGAGAGGAGGAGAATGAGGCCAATAAAGTATTTATACATGCATACAATAAACTTAATACCATATTAATCTGTTCTATGTTCTGTGCTAGAGCAAATCCTTGGTTCAACTTATGTACCTTTTACAAACCAGTTTGCTTTGCTTTGCACAAACAACACAACACTGTAAAATCAAAGCATTTTCTGAAACAAAACACAAAGTAGTTACACATAAATAGTACACATTGCCATTAACTACAATAAAGAAGAAAGTGGCATTGCTGTGCTGTGTGAGGCTGGAGGTGAGGCATTATACGGCTGCAATAAACAGTGAGAATTTTAGTTTATTCTCACATCACACACAGGCTTTTAATTTATAGACCTGCAGCATTTTCCCACATTTTATGGACTCACTATTTAACGTCCTAAGTTATGCTTGTGTTTAGTGCAACATAATGCAATGTTTTGATTCACAAAGTGCCCCAAGACTCCAAATCTGTCCAGCACTGAAAGATATAATAATAATTGATAGATTTGTTTTAACAAAGACACAACACGGAGCATTATTTCTTCTTTAAATATAACATATTTTTCAAAAGAACAAGGCAAGCTTCATTGCTGTTTTGTGTTTTTCCCTTTTGATTCTCAGACAGAATTTTCTGATCAACGTGCAGCAACATTTAGCTGTACCTTTTAGTGACTGTCATACAACCTTCTTAATCCCCCTTTTTGTCAATGGATACACCTCTTGCTGTACTGACCCAGCACGGTCCTCTACTGACTCACAATACATAGACGTCAAGATTTAAAGGCCATGGTGGAGGGGACGTAGGACACTGAAGGGGGACAGGCTGAGATCCTGGGCCTCACTCTGTGTGTGGAGGTTTGGTGAAAGTGCATATACAGCCTGACCACACTTTGCTGTCTGCTATGTCTAATGAAAGGTGTTATCATTGCAGCAGCCCACCAGTCTTATCACACCTGCCCACTATCAGCCCCTCACTGGATTATCCCTGAAGGGCGAATCTGCACGCCTTCAATCATTTACTCTATCACAAGGCCCTATCACCGCTGTAGCCTCTCTATCAGCTCTAAAAAATAAAAAAAAATAAAAGCACAGACAGAGAGAGACGAGAGGAAAGTGTCAAGGAAAGATGAGGACAGAGAAGCTATTTCATGCTTCCTACAGAAAACGTATCAGAAGAATAGCAGTGAAATCATCCCTGGAGTCTGGTACGGTGGGTTTATTAGAGGTAGTCCATGGATTGTTAGGCAAGGGAGGAATGGGATGAAAAGGAATTAGGTTTAGGAAATGAAGGAAGTCAAAGGTCGAGGAGATAGGGCTTAGGAAGAATAAGATGAGTGAAACTTGAAATGTTTCAGGATTCCTCTGAACTGTCAAGTTGGACCATATGACAACTTGTCACAGCACAGAGCACTTCGGGATGAAAGGGGGAAATAGAGTGAGGATGAAAGAGGTTGAGAAGCTCAAGGAGTAAATCTGTAGCAGCTCATCCAGGCTCCCAGATGCTTATTCTCCTGAAAGGAATGGAAAACAGCCCATTGCTTCAAAACCAAATGAGAAGATGAATTTTGGTCTTTCTGTCGGTGCATTCTTTCAGGAATTCCTCTTGGAGCCTGGCATTTGTCTTTTGTTTATTCTTCAGTTTTTTGCTGTGTCGGGTCTAAAGTAGAAATCCCTCCTCGGGCTCAGCTGTAAATGCCAGCCAACAAGCCATTTGTGTCTTGGCTTTTGGGAAAGAGCGACACGTTTTGTTTGCTGTTTCATTTGTATGTACTTTTCCTAGCAGGAAATGTTGGTGTTGTCCTGCTGGTAACATCATAATGAATAATTCTAAATTATTAATAAGCATGATTAAAAATGTATAAAGCAATAGTGAAGAAAAACTTGTGACATTAGTTTCTGAAGTTTGTCTTCTCTTCTGCATATTAAATAACACTCTTTCCATTTGCCTGTGTTGTAAAAAAGACAATGGTCCATAGAACCCAGCGGAAGTTCCATTACATCTTGTATCTACAGGTGCCCAGGGCGGACAAAACTGGTGGAGGAGAAGCACACTTATGTTTCTATTTGAGCACGCATTCTCTTTCTTTTAAGAGAAGGTTAGGATATTTAAGGACGGATTTAGTTTTGTTTCATTTTCTTAAGTGAAATCTGACCTGTTTCAAACAAAAGCATGTCCCAGCAGGGTGTCATAGCTGTTCACATGCTCTCAAAAATGGAGTGTGAGGTGTGGAGTTGCAATCCGCCACTTTTGCCACCAGACTTTCAACAAAAAAGGGCCCGAAACTATACACCCCACCCTTAAACACACAGGCTGACTGGTGGCATGGTTGGTTCTGTCACATGACTCGGGTTTACCAATCACGGGACAGAGAATAGGCTTACGATCGTTCTTCTAAATAGTTAAATGTTTAAGTACGTAGTTTATGGTGGTTTTATTTGTGCACTATAATTACAATTTCAGTAGACTTTTTCCCCTAAAGACTTATTTTAGAAAAGAATTTACTTTTACTTATCATTGAGCCATTTTTATCTCAAACTACCTTCTACTTGAGTACACAAATTTGTACTCCTATTTGCGGCACACATCTTTTACGCAGCTTCATGTCTTTTTTTTTTTCGATTCTTTTGACTCCAACTCTGCTCTAATGCTATTATTATACCTGTGTTCCCCTGTTCTCTCTCTGTCACAAAGTAAAGTGAACTTGAGACAGGTTCACTCAGTATTCTAGACTTTTTCTTTGTAAGAGTCACTTTTTACTTCTTCTTTAACTTTGGCATATGAATGGCTCCTTTTCCTTTCTGCCAGATGACTTGAACAATGTTGAAAGTGATTTCTAAAAAATGAGATTAAACTGTTTGTAGGCTGACATTATTAAAACCCATTTATTATATGAGCCCAGCACACTGCAGAACCAAATTATAACTGTTAGTCGTATTAATGTATGGTATTAATGTTGTGACGTTGTGCAACAATGATCTCCAGCCCTGTGCATTTACGTCACTGACATGCATAGTCATGTGACACTGCAAGAGATTTACAAAGTTTAGCTTTGGCTCATTGAAGGAGAGGAAACAGAATTGAGCAGAATCCTAATAATTGCTGAGAAATGTGGCTTTAACATCAGTTACCGTTTAGCTCCAAATTGTGAGTTGTTTGTTTAATTAAGGTATTAGAGATTAAAATGTGTGTTTGCGTTTTGTTTTTGAATTGTTGATTCATATCCACATGCACATATGTAAATTTAGATAAAACCTTTCGGTGTATTAACTTAAAGCTAGTCTTGCTAAAGCTTATACATTTATGGTCTTAGAGCTTTGGTAACACGTTAGATTAGAGGGCATATATGATTATGAATTCAGGCATGAATTCATGCATTTCCATCCTAAACATAACCCCCTAACACTAACCTTAACCCCATACTAATGCATGAATTTATGATAAAAGCTGAACTTTTAATGGTAATGACTATAAAAAACAAACACTTGGGTTTTGATTGAGTAAAATGCAGAGCTTTATTTTATTCAGAATGAGTATGAGCGCAGTCCACAGTCAGGTGGACTTGCACTGTGGTGACTCAAGCTGCGCACTTAAGTAGCTCACAATCCCATCTAGTGGTGCAAAGTGATATAACAGAGTTCCTGCACTGCACTTCTGAGCCTCAGGTCGATTAGGTCTTTATTAGAAAACACACATTAACAATCACAATATTTTTGGGATGTCACAGAATTGTGTGTTTTTGCCTTTAGGTGTCGGACCGCTGTGTGGTGGCTTTAGTGCCCAAACAGACTTCTTCATACAACATTCCCTCTTCAGCCAGTATATCACGATCCTCCATCAGCAGATACGGTGAGTCAAATGATTTCATATTTTTCCACGCACTCTCCGTGGCCATCCATTTTTAAACCAGAGAGTGATTATATTTTGCAGGATATTATTTTGCTCTCCTGTTTTAACAATTGAAGATCACTGTAGAGATAAATGTATTATCATAATTCCAATGACATTTTCATAATAAAATGCACAACACTGTACATATACACACATGTCGCACTCCAACTTGAGAGTTTGCGTAGCCTGGTGCCAAATTAGTCTCTTATGCCAGACACGCAGCAGCACCAGCGTCTTGTGATTGCTAATTATTTCGTATGAATGATACTTGACATAAACAGAAAAAGATGAGTGAGCATGGCCAATTATCATCGGAGAGAACAGAACAAGAATAAGTGAGCACTGCCTTAAAACTAGAGGAGCAAACAGTGTTGCTTTTTCCCTACCAGGCAATTAGACCTCTTATTTACACACATCAGAAACAGTGGAGTGCTTCTCAAAAAAATGTTAAGTAACGAGAAGCTGAGAAATTTATCTAAGATGACCTTAAAGAAAATTGGACAGTCCTCAGCAAATGAAGAAACTAAAAGATTCTTAGAAGAAGTTGGTGAGAGAATAATTGGTGCCTAAAATAAATGTTAAAATGATGAACTCTTCATAAGTAGAGGAGTTAAATGATGTGCTGTATTCCACAGGGTCCTTCCAAATGTTAATTCTGTTTAATAATAATGTTTTTAAAGTTTGAAAAGTTTCAGCATTTCAGCAAGTACTTAAAAATGTATTTATAATCCTAAGAATTATGATCTTTTAGATAAGTTTGCATTTTAGATTTTTTAAATATAATAATATACATTTTTTTTTTCATTAGAGATCTTTCAAGATGACTTTAAATTAGGTACCCAAACAGATATGATAAATATCTATATAAATAGCTTATATGTATGAACCATATGCAGATTTAGTGATTTTAGACACACATAGTGACTGCTTTTCTTTTTATTGCTTAGTCCCATTAGGGGTCGCAGGTGACTGGAGCCTATCCCATTAAAACAAATAAAAATGACACTGTGTAAACCGTTTCACTTTACTTGATTCTGATTGTTTACAATTTGATTTACTTTGATCAACTTAATTTACAGTAATATAAGTAAAGTATATACACAAAAAGAGAAAATGTAATTCACTAAGCTCTGAGTTACCAGAACAGGTGAATTAAAAATGCTTGTTCCAGCATATTTGCATTGTTGCTAAATACCAGACACTTTCTTCTGTTTTGCCGACTTGGAAAGAGTTGTATAAACCTTGATTTAAATTTGAACACACTTTTTATTGTAGGTGGTTACAGTTTGCCAGGGTTTTTCTCTCCTCCTCTTTACTTCCCCATGTTTAGGAAGAGTTGTACAAGTGGGGCTTGTATTGAGTGTGCACGGCGTCTCTGCTGGCATGAACCCATCTCTCATCAATCATAGGTTGGCACAGCAGGCACAGCTGCACCTTGACACCTGCTGATGGATTCATACCAATTTACCGTTCAGCACTTAGCATCTTGACTCAATTTACAGCAGCAGCACCCCTCTTCTGCTCCGAAAATTGCCCCCACACTGCTGGGCTGCAGAAGAAGGGACGACGTTCGGCAGTACTCTTGGGAGGATGGGGTGAGACTATGAGAGGATAACCGAGCAATAAAAGGCACTGGCTGGATTAAGTTGGGATTTTGAAGCTCGATCCACCCAGCTCAAAGGCATATATAGTCAAACTACTGTCCTTTGGCCACGCTGGTCCCGAGTGGCCACTGCCAAGGCACAGGTCGGACTTTTTTGAAAGGTGTAAGTGGCTCCATTGCCATCGAAAGCTCTGTTGTTTACTTTGGCCTTTGAAGCCAGCTGAGATAGATCTTTATTGAGATCCTCAGATCCTTAATCTCCAGAGAGATTTTTGCCAAGAGTAGATGCCGACTAATTAGAGGAAGTGAAAGCAGCATGAGTCCGACTGACTGACTGGCTGTGAATGCGAGGAGGAGGCAGCAGAAGAGAAGGATGTATGGATGAAGACGGGTGATTTCAGTGCTTAACGAATTAGAGGTCTTTTGATGCATTGATTAGAGGGTGACAGACTTGTTTGCAGCAGGGAGTTTGGCACAATGTGGCAGGACGGAGCCAACTATGAGTTCTTTTAAGAGGAGCCAGACGCACCATTAACAATTACAGAGTTACAGAAAAAACAAGATGATCATGTATATGGATATTTGCAATTTTAACAGTTATGGATTTAACTTGTCCATGGCTAAGAGCTGAAGGCAGCAGAAGTGAAAAAAAAAACACATAGGTGACTGACTTGAGAAGATAATACAGCATGAAAACAACAACTTCTTTTGCTATTAATTTCAGATGTTCTGCATATTGGTGTTGAGCCAGATACCACAACATCCTGTTCCTTTCATAACTGTTGAATGAAATTACCCCCAACTGTAATTTCCTGCACCGTGCCTTAGAGGATTCACCTTTATAATGAGTTACAAAGCGTGAAAACCAGACCTCTTCACCTCAGGGCAGTGTTGGAAGCATTGTAATTTACCCTTACAGCTAAATGAGTGGATGTGTTTGTTTTTACTTTGGTGCAGACTCTTCATTCCGCTACACGGGCAGTCCAGACAGCCTGCGCTCACGAGCCCCGATGATCACCCCTGATTTGGAAAGTGGAGTGAAGGTGTGGCACCTGGTGAAGAACCACGAACATGGAGACCAGAAAGAGGGCGACCGCGGAAGTAAAATGGTCTCTGAGATTTATCTAACTAGACTGTTAGCTACAAAGGTACAGAAACAGAAGAATTTGAAACCATTTTTCTCTCTTTCACATGTTGTTAACCATATTGTCATTAAAATCTTTGTTCAGGGTACACTGCAAAAATTTGTGGACGATCTATTTGAGACGTTGTTCAGTACAGTTCACAGAGGCAGCACCCTTCCGTTGGCCATCAAATACATGTTTGACTTCCTGGATGAGCAGGCCGACAGGCATGGCATTCATGACACTGATGTGCGTCACACATGGAAAAGCAACTGGTGAGAACTTTTTCTTTTTAAGTAAAATATCCTCGAACACAACATTTACTAGTTTGCTTTAATATACATTTCCGTCTTTTACATGTTTACTAAAACTTGGATTTTAAAAGATAACAGAAAAATGCAGTTCAGTTTAACTCACATGTATATGCACATTGAAATATACTGCATATTTTGACTTTCAAAGACTGAGAAAAAAATGACCTCTTTCATGTACAAACACACAAAAAACAACCTTAGTAAAGAACTGTACTAACTTTTGTCTCCTTGTTCCAGCCTTCCATTGCGTTTCTGGGTAAATGTGATCAAGAATCCCCAGTTTGTATTTGACATTCATAAGAGCAGCATCACAGACGCTTGTCTCTCTGTGGTCGCTCAAACCTTCATGGATTCTTGCTCCACTTCTGAGCATCGCTTGGGCAAAGACTCTCCGTCCAATAAGCTGCTTTATGCTAAAGATATCCCCAATTACAAGAGCTGGGTAGAGAGGTAAGTCCTGATGCACCGCTCAGATCCTCTCTGCTACATCCTCTTACAAAAGAAAATGAGATGATTTATAATTCCCTTTTCTTTTTGACTGTACTCCCCAACCCAATTCTGTTAAATCCCTTTGTGAGTGCGTTTTTACTCAAAGTGATAGCATGCTAGGAGATTTAACTTTTCAAATCATTTATGTCTCAGCTGAGCTATTACATGGGCTCAGTGAGTCTTTTTTGAGTGACGCCAAGTGTTGCCCCTTGTCCGCATCCCCAGGTACTACGCCGACATCAACCGGCTGCCAGCCATTAGTGACCAGGACATGAATGCCTATTTGGCAGAACAGGCCAGACTTCACTCCACAGAGTTTAACATGCTCAGCGCTCTCAATGAGATCTACTCCTACATCAGCAAGTACAGTGAAGAGGTAAGTAATGCATACACATGTTAAAAACATAGGTAGAGGACATTCAGTTTGGCAAGGAAACATCAATACCATAATTTCATGTCTGCAAAGGTCATGGGGTGAGAGCATGTGTTAAAAGGATTCTGTTTCCCTCCCTTCACTCAAGTTCTTTGGGTTATTGTACTAAATGTATTTTCTAAGCATTCCTAAAATGACTAAGTAGTATTTAGATAATAAATAAACACATGTAGAAATGTCCTGAATCAGTTTTTTTGTAAAGATTAGATTTAGTGTGACTGATCAGATTCTCATGAACAAAGCACATGAGAGTCTTAATTGACTGAGAAAGTCATTGGAAATAAAGCCCATAATCTTCGTCAGGCAAAACAAAAACTGTAATGTGTTCTTGAGATGATTAAGCTTGTTGAAAGCATTAGCCTGTAGTATTGTTAAGCAACAGCATCTCCATCTAAAACCTGCTCTGAACTGCCACCTGCTGCTCGTTCGACTTGTTTTCCCCTTTGTTCTCCTCCTCAATGTAAGGCCTCCTGCTGTTTTAATTTCATCTCACACGCATCATGTACATTAAGACATACTATAATTATTGTTGCATACTTCCATAATGAGTGTTTCCGTGCACCATGTCAGCTATAGTATAATTTCCTTTGGACTCCCTCCACTGAAGCAAACACAGAGCCCCGTCACATCCAGATTTCACCTGGAGGGCAGTCCCTGGCACTCGTTGCATAATGAGCTGCCGCCTTAGTAAATCAGACGCTAATTACACACAGATTGCGAGCACAAATTGAATGAAAGCCCTGTGCCTTAACGCGCATATATGCTCCCCTCCAGGCTCTTCATAAGTGGCAAAGGTTAGTGAAGGGTCAGCAGCGAGTCTTCAGCAGACTCCACCAAAGCCCAGAGGTCTAGTGAGACCTGAGCTTAACAACGCAACGTGTCTGATCTGTGGACTACAAAGTGAATATGAACAAGATCTCAGCGTGGTCCTCTCGTCCAGGCGGAATATCCGTCTATTATAAAGGGTCCACTTGAGCAACACGCACACGTTAGAGCACGGAAAGAGCATTTATGGAGACATTGTGCGTCTAATGTCAGCTGCTCCTCTGGGAAGCATTAGCCTGACCTTTATGTGGGATGATCTTTTTCTCTCTATCTCGTATACGTACATCCATTCTTTTTCACCCATTATCTAGTCAGCTCTCCTTTGCTCTCCATGAATCTCATATGTTCACTTCTGCTGCCTCTGCAGTTCACATACACTCAGACATATGCAAACACACTCTTTCTCTCTCTCACACACACACACACACACACACACACACACACACACACATAGCCGAGAGTGCAGTGCGTAAAACCTCATCTAACACCATTAAGCAGTGCTCATTCTTCGCCAGCCTCTCATAAAAGGCGGTGTGTCAGGCTAACCAGAGCTACTGCGGCAGTCCTCTTAAATGGATTTGGGAGATGGCAGAGGGAGCTGCACCTGCATACAGTGCTGAGATTAATAATAGATTGCTATCGGGCCGAAGAGGAGGAGGAGGAGGAAGAGGCGGAAGCGCTCAGACTGTAGCTTTTAGGCTTTAAGAGCACTTACGCTGATGAGTAGAAGATGGGAGGAGGCCAGACACTATCGTGAACTGTGACGGGACAGAAAACAGGTTTACCAAAAAAAGGATGTCACTAAAGGGTTTTGGTTTTAAATGGAAAAGCACGAGATTTGTAAAACAGAAACTTACTACTTACTCAAATATTCATTTCAACATTTTGTTAAATGGTAATGTTGCTAAATTCTAAAACCTTTTGCCTAAGAATTTGGTTTGTCAATTATTCAATTACACTTTTAAGTTTTAACAAGTTGATATGCAGCCAATTTATCAAGTAGAACATTTCTTTTCTTTTCGACCACCCAACTATACAGTTATAAATGCAGAACAATGTCAACTGTGATAAAGCAGGGCCCCAGATTGCTATTATTTTTGCTCTTTTATATTGGTTTTAAAGGCCGCCGTCTTGTGTGTGACAGCGATTTGACCTGACAAGGCAGACACTAAATGAGAGAACGCAGAGCACAGCCTGTCTCATTCCCTTTTGAACCCGCCTTGACAAATGTCAAATTTACAAGCCACTCACTCCAAAGATGAAAAAACGAACGCCTAATGCACAAATATTTCTCAATGTTGTAGTCAGCGACAAAGGATATGATGTAACATTTTACGTTTTTATGTATATTGTATTACAAATACAGTAATCCATATGGTGATTAATAAAAGTTACTGGTGCTTTTACAGATCACTGCTGCCCTGGAACAGGACGAACAGGCGAGGAAGCAGAAGCTGGCCTACAAAGTGGAGCAGCTCATTTCTGCCATGTCCCTGGAGAGCTGAGAATGACTCCCTGCTTTGTACAGGACATCCTTAGGGTCCCACGTTACCTCTCATCGTGGTGCAGTACGACAACAAACTGGGAACTCTGTGAGCAGAAAGACTTAAACAGTGACTGCTTTAGTTCTTCCTTCTATGACGGCACCAGCTCATCGAGCCTAGAGAGTGGACTAGAGGCTCTTCTGCTGGGGCTCATGATCACATAAGGAAAGAACTTCACAACGCAAGGCACCAACATGGCTTCTATTTATTTATTTGTTCAGATATTTTCTCTGAGTTTGACAGAAGGTTGTTTGTGTGTGTGTGTGTGTGTGTGTGTGTGTGTGTGTGTGTGTGTGTGTGTGTGTGTGTGTGTGTGTGTGTGTGTGTGTGCGTGCGTGTGTGTGCATGAAGGAATCTCCTGTGAGAGAACTGAGAAATATATTTATTCTCTACTCAGTCTGCATTTAAGTGCAAGGTAAAGAGACATGCAGTGGAGGTACACATCTCACAATGGAGTCAAGATTTCAAAGATTTTATTTTTGTACATGGACATTCATTAGTTGCTGTTCTCATAAATGTTGCTGTATAAAGAGTGATACAGGCTGTGATCCGTTGTCTTACGCTTTGTTGTTCCTCCACCATGGATAAGGTCCATACTGTTTGGAATAAATGGGCATAAACCTCTGTATAGTACTGTAAGTGTACAGGAAGCTGGCCACATTTGAGGCAGCATGCTTGCACCTTAACAAGTATGTAGACGAGGAGATATCAGCTTCCCTGGTGTCATTGGGTTTCTTCAGCTGTAGGGTCATCTGTGTATGTACCCTCGCCAATCAGTATATGTGAATGTACACAGGTTTTTACTTGTTCTCCATTTGTCTGTATGAGTTTTATCAGCTTATCTCAAATTAATTATATAGATATTACTGCATTTGTCCAATCCGGCCATAGACAAGCTACAACCTAGTAATAACCTTAATAACTATACACATAATAGTTAAAGGGTTTGGCTTCCACAGAGTAGTAGCGCTAGTTTAAGCTAGCAAGCTGTCAATCAATTCTCCCTAACATGACATCACATAGATTGGCCTTATATGTCTCAAAATCTACAACGTGGTTATAACAATGTGATCAATTCAAATGAAAACAAAACACAACTTTACATTTAGATACTTTATGAATGGTGTGTAAATGGCCCCATGGAGCCGAACTTCACTTTCACGAGAGCTTCCTCATCAGCAGCTGTGCCCATGGTTCACTGCTTACACTGTCACTGATCCTGGCCCAACTGTCCAACTGCTTCCCAAACTCCCTTCTGTTATTTTTTTTCATTGTTTATGTCCTTACTTGCACTTGCTGTTCCACATTGAATAAGGGTCCATTTCTGATTAGCCACTAGCCAGTCAAGATTTTAGCTGATGGAAAATGCTGCCCGACTGCCACACATGTCTTCACAATGCCAAGCCTGCGTGGGTCACGTTTGACCTAAGTGCCAAACCATTTCTGTAATTTCCAGTTGTTCACTAATGTGTCATTAGTCGGTTTATGCTTTACAGAGGGATACAGCTCTTACATTTAGCCAGTTTGAAAAAAAGGTATATAGGTACGAAACATAAGCAGATATCAATTTAAAGGGATTATATGTACTTTGACAGACCAATGTAAAGTCATTCTTAATGGCCCTGAGGCAAAGAAGCCCCTACATGAGTTTAAGAGAGGACAACTAGAGTGTTACATGCAGTCCCTTTAAAACTGGACTTAAAAAGGCTACCCTTCAACCATCCACCTGACGACAAACTGTAGATTCAATCCACTGGATGGATGTTTTATTTTTTTCCCAGATATTTTTGCTTGTTGTTTACATTGAGTACTTGAACATAGTATTATTGGTTGTAGAGTGTAGTGCAGTTGTGTGTGAGGGCATGACAAACAGCAATAGTGGGTCAGAGGTGCTTCTTGTCTTTGTGGCCTTAGATACTTAGCGTTCCTGATCCGATTATTCCCTGTCTAGCCACCATTTTTTCAGCGCTCCAGAGCATGAAACCTAGGCACTGCATCAGCCAGATAAAATAAAAAGATTAGGAGTGTACGGTCCGACTCAGTAGAGAACTGTCGAGAAGCCTCTTAGCTGAAGTTTCCTTCTCTTTGAAGCTGCTCTTTGATCTGAGTTAGTTTTGTGCACAGTGTGATCAGGAGGTAGAAAAACAGGCTGGAGAAATGCAGTGAGGTGGCGTGCTGTTACCGAGTCCGAACTGTAGGGACAAAGGTGGTGTTTGTTGTCATTTGTGCTCTTGTATCTGGAAAAGCACCTTCTAACACACTACATAATGGTGCGCACATACAGTACACGCTTCTTCCTTTTAAGGTGTCTTCCCAATTTCAGCAAATAGAATTGTATCCTCCTCATACCTCACATTGCTTTTATGGAGTAATGCTTTTTCTTGTTTGAACAGGACCTAAATGCCTTTTCCTCTTCCAAAGGGATCAAATGTATGTTTATTAGTGTCCTTCTGGCTCTTAACTATTGTCATGGATTGATTGAGGGTGGCTTTGATATTTTTTAGTTTAGTTAATTTATATCATTTTTTTCATGTGTGAAATTTTTGCATGCATTTGAATCCATGCATAGAATCCATCCTATGCCTGTATGGATTCTTGCTGTCTGTCCGTCCCTCCTCTGAAGATCTTAAATCACAGCTGAATGCACCTTTTTTGTGAAAGAGATTTTTGTTACTTAAAACTAGCTTGTTTTCACGCTGTGCACCTAATTTGGGGCTGCTTTTATTCAGTTAAAGAGAAGTTTACTCTTTCTGCAGCGCAGAATCCCGTTTGGCTGCCAGTCGCGTGATGAATATGAATTTTCGTCACCAACTGGGGAGGCTTTGTGCACTTTCTTTGCTGCCAAATAGATGTGGTGATTTTGACTGGCACGTGTCATTCCTTATACAAAACAAGACACTCCCTGAACTTTTCTTTTTAGAATATCACCAAGTATCCTTCCGTCTTAAAAACCTGTAAACAATCCTCTGTAGACACTGGACTTGTGTAAAATAGTAATTACTGACAATGATGATCATGATGATAATAATAATAATAATAATAATAATGGCTGTTTGTTCTTCTTGTTTTATAAAAGTGTTGTGAAAATTGTAAGAAAGTATTTAAAAAAAAAGGTTTGTTCTTGTTTTTTATTTGCTTTGGTTTTGTTATGATAATATATTATTGTGTATCTATTGTAAATATGAAGCACACCTATTTTGCAAGCCAAGGATTCACTTTGTACTGTTGTTATATATAAATAAACTTTGCCGGTTACAAACTGCATAGAAGCTGAAATCAGTATTTGTGTGGTTTTGTTGAATGATGGTATATTATTTCAGAATCAAAACAAAAAGGACCTATTATTTCTTTCATCTATGGCATGTTATAATCATCTAGTCATGTCAATGGTGCTACCAGCTTACAACCTGGACAACTGACACTGGACCACCTTGGTCACATGGCATTTATTATCATATGTACAGCAATTTATACAGGTCAAATGTATTTCTACCAATGCCTATACTGTTGAGATCATTCCTTTACTCTCCCTTGTTTATACCACGTGTTCTATTGTTTCTGCAGCCCACTGCTTCCAAGTGTCGACTGTCTTCTTCACACCACCACAGGGGCGGCAAAAAACGTAGCAGCTTCCTAATGGAAGTGTGGATCAGTGTAATATGGGGCTAACATGATTTTAGAGAGGAAGTTATAAGCTCTTTTTATTACATATATTTCTTTATTAGATAGTACAGACAATGTGATTAGTTAGGAAGCAAACAGAAAGAAGTTTGTCTTAGCCAAAAACCTACAACCCCTGCTTTCTTCTTTAACACTGCAATTATGTCATGGCTTTATTGACGAGGTGCATTGCAAAACAAGAACGGGAGAAAAGTAAATGATATTACTTTTGTAAATCCAAAGATATCCTGGAACAAATATCTGACTTCATATATACAGATATGATTTCAAATCCTTTTTAGTATCTGCAGTTACTGTATATAATTTGAAATAAAGGTTAGTTAGATAGCTGTATATCACACAAACAAATGGTAACAAATGATATAGGATCTAAAATCCTGGCCCCAAGTTGTGCTCCACACTTTTCTGAGCCTTTTGACTCAAGTTGATTCATAAACATTATGTTCCACAGCTATATGACACAGTGGTACTTTCTATGGTTATTTACCCTGGCAGGTCTTTATTTGCTAAATTGGAAATATACTCTTTTTCCAAATGGTCTAATGTTAAACTATGCTTAAATTATGTCACATGAACCCAGTTTTTGCTATTAACACACATCTGTCAGTTATGTATATAAAGTCAAATAGTGAAAAAGTAACCCCATACATGAACTGACCCCGTGACATCATCACAGACATTTGAAAACAAGAAGTGATCACCTTATCCATTTTTTCCTAAACAGCTGTAGGTTGCATTGATCTGTTGAGTTAAAACATAATGCTACAATGTATTAATGTTTGAAATAATGACCCACTGATTTTATTTCAGCAATGATTTAGAAAGTAAATATGAATGTGTGATAACTACAAGTATCCTTTAACTACTGTAGGCTGCAGTAAATACAAACAAACCCCCTATTAGCCCTAGTTAAGGCTAAAACAGGAATCTATGATGGCCATATTCTTTGCGATATATGATCTATATTTCTGGTCCCAAAGCTGCCCCGTGCCTTTATTCCCTCTAGGGAAGGTTTAATCCCTGCTGCTGCTAATCCTGTACCGCTGAGACCAATTCACATCCACGCGGGATTTAACGCTCTGTAATGCCTTTACAAGTAGTTGCGTAAAGATGACATCCCATTCGTTCTGGGGAGGATTCTAGGCTTGGATTACAAGGGAAATTCTAAAATAATTAATATATGATAGCAAAATGAGTGCCAGAGGTGCTTTTAGCCACACTTCCCAGAGCTGTGAGCAGTATTAATTTCATTATGGACTTGTTAAACTTGCATTTTGAGCACTAATGACCAGTCTCGCCACCAATAACAAACCCATGGTGCTGGAGCTTGACGAAGAACTGAAAGCATTTCTGTCTTGGCTAGTATTGATTTCAAATATATAGACTTCAGTGAAGGGCTGAAGGCTGAGTGAGAGTAGAAGAGCACTTAAAAGTATGAAAGGTATACCAAAACTGTACAAATCAAAGCAAAGAGACTAGAGAAAACAAGAAAGTGATGCTGTTGGCGGTAGAAGTTGGATGGAGCAAAACCGCAAGCCGATGTGAATCCAGGTGTCATCGGCGTTCAGTGCAGACTATTTATAGAGTGGCGTCCTGCTGTTGGAGCTGTCACTGGCACTGTGCATCGCCCGCCAGCGTCTCTCTCATTAGAAGTACACTGTTCAGGCCACGTCTGGGGGGCACTCTGCATAATTCACAGGTCATAGCCTCGGTTGGTCGGCAGCATATGTTCGCCTGCAGTGAGCGGTGTGATGTTTGCAAACAGCACACACATGAAACAAAAAGCAGATTAGTGTTGGAAAACTGACATGTTCATATGAGAAGGAAAGTGTGCTGCTGGTTAACCTAGTGCTGAAACTTTAGTGGAATCATTTGCTGACAGGAAATGTGCACTTTTTCGGAGTGTCCCTATCAGCAGGCAGAGCTGACGGCCGTGTCTTTCTCTGAGCGGGACTGCTCCTGAGATGGTAATGAGGCTCTCACAGTGGGCCGGCTGACAGCCTCCTGTTGTGTGGCTCCGTCTCTTTTAGCACTGTACAGCAAAAACAAAGAGGTGGGTGTGTGGTGTCCATCCCAGCCAGTGGCCCCTCGTCCCCTTTGCCAACTGTGCTTTCAAAAACCACAGGACTCAGTATTTTCTATGCAAATGCGTGGGGAAATAAAAACCCCAAAGTGCGCCCAGGAGGAATACTAGTGTGTTGTTTGAGGCGAGGGGTGCAGGTGAGAAACGCCTGCCAAATTTCCCAAGCTGAAGCACTTATTTGCATATGCAGATGTTAATTACCACTGGAGCCTGTATGGGCCAATCAGTAGGCTGCTGGAACAGTTTGTGCATCCCTCTCCCCGTCTACCCTCACAGGTCGCGTTTCCACGGTAACTCCCTCGTCTAATAATAAAGATAATCACCTCCGATTTCCTTCATGGCCCATTTTCTCCTACTGGCACTCTGAAAGGCCAGAGCAGAGCTGTCCGATTCTCCACACTCGGCTCTTATCAGTGCACCAGGACCGAGGCGTGGAGGAGGAGGAGGGGGCAACACACCACCTGCCACACACTCACAAGAGGGGACACGCTCACTCCGATACGCTGAGGTAATGAGTGCCAGATCAGCCATCCGCTCTGATGTAATTGTAGGTGGAATAGACGCGGGACGAGTGGAGTCAGATCGAGATGAGATCAGGTGATGCTTGTTATTGCACAGAATTACAGGGTTGAGACTGGCCAGCTCACGACCCTATCAGGGGAATGGGGTCATTAGCAACCGTGAAATAAGTCCACAAAAGCAATGTTATCTTTTTGGATTTCATATAAATGTTTTCATGCACTTTCCCTTTTGACAATACAATTCCGATTCTAATGTCGGTGTTACTTTTTACCACAAAATATTGTGCCTGAAAATCATTGAAATAATCTCTTCAAATCTGTTTTGATTGTTTCTTAACATAAAACAGGGAGAATTAATCACAAAGTGTGGCTGGTTTTACTAATATTTCTAAATGTGACTATGATAGAATGGAATAATATATTTTGTCAGAATCTGTCACATCAACAAAAATGTACATTTTAAATATAAGATATAAAAGAGAGAGGCTATTGTACAAGCTGCACATGTGTCAAATAGAAAACAATAGATTTAGAGTGCAAGGATGTGTAAATAGTAAAAGAAATATCAATATTTAGTTGACTATAGACCCAACAGGTTTATCTCATAAACCATAATTTCTCTGAAGCATGTGCTACCTTTAAACCATAGCCTCTCCTGTGTGGTGCCTCATCGTCATTATCATCATCTTCCCTTTTACTTTGCCCTCCCTGAATCTATTGTCCAGATAGGAACGTGCCTGGGATAGCAAAGCCTTGTTTTCGGCACACTTCTTTGAGAATTATTTAAGGCTCAGGAGTTTTGTGTGGAATGAATATTTGATGGGCAGGACCCATGAGGATCTTCAGACGAGCCCCTGAGCAACACTTCAGAGAACCGCTAGGGCAAGGTGTAGGGCTCCCCTCTGCTCCACAACACACAAACGCACACAACCATAAACTCTATTGTATTAATTATGGAATGGAGAGGAACTGTATGCTTCTATTTTCATTCACCATGTTTAATTTTATTTCAGCTCAATCACAACCTTTGAGTGGTTACTGTATCATTCTTTCCTAATTTAAAACAAGTTTGTATGACATTATGAGCTAGAGAATAGTGTAAACGCTAATGACAGAGGGTGTTGTATCTCTTAAGGCCACAAGAGAACAGTGTAGAGTCATTCACATTTCTCTTTTTACCTTTTGAGCATGAGATTGAGCATGAGACGGTTGTAAAGCCTGGTCTTATAGTGCCCTCTCATGGTCTTCTGTGGGCACCCTGGTTTCATTGTAATCACCTAAAGTCACTTGTGTTCAAAGTCAAGCCGAATATATTCGGATAATAAATCTGTTTAACATCTGTTACAGTGAAGTACTATTTGAACTTTATGTAGATTTTAACAGGAGAATAATGTCTCTAACTCAGGCAAAAGGGGTTCACATTGTCAGCTTGAAAGGCCATAATTCCGGCTGATAGTATGAATTATAATGTGTAAAAATCCCTGAAAAAAACAAAGATATGTGATAATTAAAGCCATGTGGGTGGCTATTTGTTTGAATGTCCAAATGCTGCCAAAACTCACATATAGTTCATTGTGCACTTATGAGATGCCAGTACCATCAGGAGGATTGCCAAAAGCAATGTTTAATTTTCTGCCATTTAAGGTCTCAATGGAGAAAGATAAAAGATAGTGTTAAGACGTCGCACTATGTCTTAAAAGGGACTTCTGGGAACACACGCTAACATTCCTCATTCATGTTTTATGTTCCTCTTTGCAACTCGGACAATTAAACATCCAAACTGACTGAAGTAACAAATAGTTACTCAATGCGTTCTAGGGATACGTAAAGCTCTGACAGGCTTGGGATTGGGATTGTCTGAAAGCCAAACTTTGCAACTCTCTCAAACTTGAGCATAAATTATTTCAAGATGTCTTCTGAGTTAACCAATCAGAGCCATTACAGCCAAGTTGAGGACCTGAAGAATTGACAAGAAAAAACCAGGGATGCATAGTAGATCAAAAAAAAAGTTTGAGGAAAGACAGATGGAGAAGCTGAGAACGTGTGCAGGTGTTTATGTCTCTGTCTCTTTCCGATACAAAATCTTACTGGCTGCAGATGTGTGTTTAGTTGGGGTGGGACCATGATTTTATTTAATAGGAGTAGGTTCTCTCTAGGGGCAAGTGCTAAAGGAGAACATCTGTATGGTATAGAAGCAATGGCCAGTATGCAGTATATTGGGAGGAGAATCCAATGGAATGGGGGAAGTTATGGAATATGTTTTTTGGAAGAGTAATGGCCTGTAACTGAATAGAATCAGAAAGAAAAGAAAAACCAACATTTTCTATTGTATAAGCATAATTATTTATCAACCATAAGAGAAATATTGTATTTTATTGAAGAATGGCCCTATAAAGAATAAAACTTAACATAATGCACTATGAGTCCCCTCCCCTTAACTTAACCATTAAGTATTCAATGTTTTTTCCAAACCAAATGATGTCTGTGGCACCCAAGCCCCATGTGCTCACTTATAAATGCCTTCCATTCAGCACAGTAATTAAAAGATGCATCCACAAAAGGCATGCTCTAAGATATTAAATATCTCAAAATGTAAAAAGGCACTGGACAACTCCGGACTTTTTGCAGGATTTTTGCAGAAATGTTGTTTGCGTGCCAAATTGATAAAGGAATTGCCTAGACTAGTATTGTGCCCATGTTGACACTGAAGGACGTCTGCATATCAGCTACAGTGGGGTTAGTCCTCTTGTTCCACTTTCATGCTTTCCTGCATCATCTTCCATGACAATGTGTTTGGGTGCAATCAAAATGAATATTAAATGGGACTATTCTTCTGTGGTGTGATGCAATAGTCACATATTGCATATTGTTTACACAATAATGGCAGCAGTGTCTTTCAAATAAGCAAACATTCAAAAACCTTCAAAAATGTCCATTTGTCATGTTGACAAGGCCTACTTCTGTGCTTGAAGTTGAATCGCACATTTACATGTGAGTAACCTAAATGCCTCGCAATGTTCTGCTCAAGTCCCATGAGTAATGTTGTGTCACTCTACAGGCTTCCATGGGTTTTCCTGTGTTGCTCTTTCCAAGCTCCTCGGTGAGAAACTGGACTGTGGAGTTGCCCTGTCATTATCCTGCAGAGGAAACACTTGGCCAGGGCTCTCACTTTCACACAGTATTTTGTAAACCACATGAAGGACAGGACAACTGAACATACAGATAATACAAGCCCAGATGTTTCCATGTTTGTATTATTTATGTCTGAAGGGTCACAGTGGGGTCATTGTTGGGTGGATGGACGTGGCAGTAAAACGAAGAGGAAGTGGAAACTGGAGTAACCAGAGATGGTTTGGTCAAGACCAACAGTGTATTTTTCAATTGTCACTTTTTAGCCCCTTCTCTAAGCCACTCTCAAATTCAAAGAAAACTGTTTTGTAGCACTATAGTAATCAAAACCTCATTTTTAAAAGCGTATAACTTTATTTTTGCAAAAGGAAATGAAAGGGGCAATTGCATTGCTCAAAATCCCTTGGCACCAACAGAATAGTTACATACAGTTTAGTAACATGAATGACAGTGCAGTGCTCTTTTGTGCAGAGTAATAGATACTCCATGGCATGATACTCTATGGAGATACTCCATAGAAAACAATACTCCATGGCTTTTAGTTCTGCTTTCAGAACAGCATAAACCCAAATCAAACCCCATCAAGTCCCCAAGGCTCAGATTCTCTGTCACCATGTGCAGCTTCTCGTGATGTCCTGACATTACCTTCTCATCAATGAACAGAGAGTCTTTGTGTTTTTTAACCCAAAAAAGATGCAGAGTTTAATACTGAGCCTTTTGTAAGCTGGGTCTTTTAGTTTATTTTTCAGTAAATGGAACTCATTAGAAGTATTGTTTTTTTCTGTATAATTGCAGAGATAATCCCAAAACTGTTCAAACAACAAACACTGTCTCTTAGAGCTAAAAAATTAAACATTAGTAATGCCAAAAAGTTGTACATATATTTATACTAAATGACATAGTCACACATCACTCTCTATATTTTATTTTAATCTGCTTCAACATAAACATTCAGAGCCTGCCTCCTTGTGTTACATGTGATATTTACATACACTTATTACAGTCAGAATCCCTGAATCTAATTCTCTGAAATAAATAAGTAGAAAGCTTGAATTAATGAAAGCTCTTTCAAAAGTGTGTCTGAAATAAATAAATAATAAATTTAAAAAAGAACGTTATTTTATACATTTTAAGTCGCTCTTCATAAAGACCATTTTAGGATAGCTTAAAAGAGTTAAGCTATCCTAAAATGGTCTATATGAATGGCAACCAGTTGGAACCCCCCGTTCCCAGACAGACGACCGTCTTGGCAGTCTTTGCCTTCATATGGTTGCATTGTTTGACTGGCGAGTCTCCAGGCACTCCTCAAAAAGCCAGTCATGAGGCTGCAGTGGTTCCAGATGTGGTCTCCTCTCGAACAGCACATCTCAGTGTGAACATGAACAATGAATAGGCCTTTGGACTACAAATCAATATGACAAGAGTGTCCAGTCTACTGAAAGGGTCACCAAACAGCATGTGTGTGTTTTAGTGCATGTGTTACAGCCTGTGATTGTGATTATCCTTCTGTGGTTCAATGGATTACTCACTATAGAGTGTTAGTCATCTGTCCAGGGTGACAGAAAATCTGAGGCCAAGCAAGTGTGACGCCATGTGCTTTAACAGGCCCTCAGCAACACACACAAACACAGAGTGCAGGTGGGGAGTGTTTCCTGTTTACTGAGTGGACAAATAGAATACAGCACTGTATTGGGTATTGCAATATTTTTACCGGTAAATTATCAAAATATCATATCTCTACAGTGTATAAATTTCATCAGTTTGCCTGTGAAATCAATGTGGAATATGACAGAACAACAAAAAGTGACCTTAGTATCCAACATAAACTTTTTTATTTTCACTTTAGTGCAAAAAAGCCCTATATAAATGTCATTTTGCACCCTTTTCAGGCACGCAAAAGCACTTTACATCGTGCTTTCATTCACACACATTCACTCTTGGGGCAGACAGAGAGGGGTCATGCACTAGGCACTCACAGCCTTCTCCGACCACCACCAAACTCACCTCTACCCTCACACACATTCATACACCAGTGTCAGCAGCTTTGTTAGGGAATTAGGTTTGAAACTGGAATTGAGGAATTTTTACCAAGAAAGTTCTAGAATCAATTCCTGCACCAACTCTAGAAAGACATATGCATGTTTAGGCAGCTTGGTGAATCAGAATTGCACATAGGAATAAATGTGAGAGTAAATTGTTGTCTGTGTTTCTAAGTGTTTGCCCTGAAGATTTTCCTGGTGGTAGCCCTGTCTCACACTCAAAACAGCTGGGACAGGCGCCAGTCCCCTATAACCCATCAAGTGATAGGAAATGAATCAATGACTGTTTTAGCCTGTGTAGACTAACGGATAACATATTCCCAGCCAACAGTTGCTTAGCAGAAACACAAAAACCAAGGCTCACTGGATATGGGATAAAAAAACATGGTAGTAAGATCTAACAAATATTGTGAAATATTTGTGCTAATAAGAAAAATCTTCACATTTTATACATTGAGTGATGCACTCTGCTTTTACTGATCTTATGTATGACAACAACTGCACCAAACCACCACCAAGGACAATGCTGAACTAGATACAAAGTTAAACAGTCACACTCAATCACTAGGACAAGGGAGGAAGCACTGGGGGAAACGGTTTAAGGCAGCAGTTAGAAAAGGGGTGTGGAAACGGCACAGAGAGGGAAGCCAAAGGAGTGGGGCCGTATAAAGAGCCACAGAACACAAGCCAGACTTTATCCTGCTTGTCTGTCCCGTTCACCGAGACCCCACAGGAAACTACGGCCAGCTCACACACTTAAGCTACCTTTACTCCATTCACAGGAAAACAACTTTGGTCTGACTGGGGAGGATGGCTGCATCCATGTGGAGAATGAATGGGCTTTGTGTGGCTGGTGTTCTGGCTCTCTGTGCTTTACTACTTACAAGTGAGTATAAACACAACTGGACAACTTTTACTCAGTTCAGGTCCACAGATATTGCATGTTTTAGTTGTTTAACCTTACATTTTAGCTCGTGTGCACATCAGGAGTAAATTACTATGTGGTACTTTTAGGCTTGTCTTTCATGTGCTCGAACATGAGGTTACACAGATGGAGAGCAGCATGGCTGGCAGGGGAGGTGGCTGCAGACACAAAGGGTGAACTCAGGAGTTGAAGGTTGCCGTTACAGAATAATTACCTGCGTCCTGCCTGTGGGTGGAGATTAAATGGTTTTGAATTCAAATAGAAGTTTTTGTCTGTACTGGCCACATAGCACGTGAAGATCAAAAATAGTTCCCGTAACTTGTTTTATCTGGCGTTCTGAAAACACTGCGGTATAGTCAAGGTCCATGCGTGTGTGTGATCACATTGACTTCTGACTTGCTGGGCAGTCTGCTCCGAATCACTGTGAGGCCTCTTGCTAATTACAGGGTGATGTATGACTTGGATGGTGCTGCTGCCAGGTTCTAGTAAAGTCCAGTCAACAGCTTCTGCAGGCTCTGTCTAGATCCAAAGGGGCAGTAACTATTAAGAGTGACCATGGGAATATTTAAAGAAGTGTTCCAGACTGGTGAACATTTCCATTTAGTGGAACATGTTGGTAGTTTGGACAATAAAGAGGACCACATACCATCCACAGCAGCAGCTTAACAGATGGTAATTAGATTTACCAGACAATCTAATTATTCTGGGTACTCCCTACCTAGATATTGCACACACCATACAACTCATAATCTTATTTTCACTTGATAAAGGTCTTACCATTTGTGGTATGTGCATATTGTCCTGAGGACATTCTCCTAAAGGTCTCACCACAGTGCTGTCTCAAGTCTGCTGACCCAACCCCAGTGCTTGACCACATCCAACAGTGGTCCTCACATGGACCTGCAACATTGTGCACACTTGTGATCAACTAATGCAGCAGTGTGAATTTGCAGAGGCTCTAAAAGCGGTGTGTTTTACCAAAATGCAAAACTCTGAATTGCTAGTTTTGTCTTCTCTCGGTGTATTCTCTGAATAAATCATTGAATCCTTTCATAAAAGAGGCCTTCCAGTATGTGAGAGCAAGGGGTCAGGGGTACAACCCATTTGACGTCAATATGCACTCATTCACAGACAATTTTCATGCTTCATGATTCATTATGGATGTCTCAGCCTACACAAAGAAGACCCTTTGCCATTAAACTGCATTAGAGTCTTTAGCTGTTTGTTGATGGGAGTTTGTGGCAGATCACATTTGATAGTAGTGATGTTATTTAAAGAGCAGGGTGGGGCAGCAGATGTCTGTTCTAAATCAATGATATCCAACCCTTTTTACATATGACTAGAATTATTTAGGTCAACATAAGTTACAAATGCACCATTAGGATGGTCACACATCCTAATGGTGCAACTATAATATAAATCACACTTTTTTTCAAATTGACCATGTCACCAAACATCATATAATTCAATATAAGCCTGCATCTACAAATAATAATGTGTTGATCAGACTCTGTCAAATTAAAACAAATGAGGCTTCAGCACCAAAAACTGGGAAGCAATGGGCCGAGTCAAATACCATGCTGCATACCAACGTTAAGAAGTCGGAGCTTGTGTGTAAAGGCACAAGCCACTACAAACAGTATGCAGCAGCTCGGCTAATAACGTTTGCAGCTGGCTTGACTCTATTTAATGGCTTGATTTACTAAGTAACAGATTAAATGATGCTTTTTTAAAGGGGAGCTCATTTGAGTAACCGGTCTGGCCAGATGGTCTTTCACACAGCCAGCTGAAAGGTCGGTGATTGGGTGAACCACCTGGGAGTAACCGCCAGGTCATTTTATCCAATCCAACAACAATATGTTGTTTACAAAGTAACACTGTAATAGTCATTTTGTCGTCAAACCGAAAACACCTCCATAAATGTCAGCACTGCCTCTCCAGACTCCACTGGACCAAACAAGCTGTAGTTCTGTCAAAATCACATCATTTTGATCATTAATTTGATTAACCTAAAAAAAGATTTAAATAAGGGGAACTGTATACCTTCATAATAATATAAATATGTTATTTAATTGTGCCTTTGAAGTTTCTCTACAGTTTGGTAAACTACTAAGTGCATTAAGTTGCATTAAAAGTATCAATGATATAAATTGACTGTAAGGTAAATACCAGTCTTTAAGTAAGCAGCTGCAACTCTTCTCAACATAAGTTAGAAGTTAAGAGGCTCATTCACAATTCCTCCCACACTGGCTGGCTGTCAGTTATACAGTTATAAACAAATATGTAACACTGCACTGGGCTTGGCCTGCAGTGTGTAATGATGTCATTCTGTGGAATTATGACATCAATTGTTTCTCTTCCAAACCTTTTATGGGAAAACCCATGCTTTAAACCTGCTTTTCTAAAAAAGAGAGAAAAACATCTTGTGTTGCTCATTGCAGCTTGTCACCTACAATAAATGTTTCTAACGTCAGGGCCTGAGGCACAGCACAACAAGCTGTGACAATCGCTGCCGGAGTAAACCACATCAAAACAAGATATTTGCTTGTGGTTTGAAGAACAGTATGCTCCTTACGTAACACACATGTGATCTTGGTTGATTTTTGTAATTATGTTATTTTATGACCCCAGGGCTCTGAATTTAGTCATAAGGGTAAATATGAGAAAATGTCACGTTTAACACTTTTCTGAGAAACTTTGTTGCAGCTTGTAAGACAGGGGCTTTAGTTTGCCAACCTAAACAAGGACATCATATTTCTGGTCTCTTTCTCATGGCTCTGGGCGATTTACCAGCATTCCTTTAGTCCCAGGTCGTGATGGCCATAATTCACGTCATCTGTTAGAGGGTTTTATATAAGCTTTGGCAGATAGGGCTCTTATGTCAGGCTATGGGTGTGTGTCTACTGGCCCAGAGCTACGAGGAGCCATGTGACGTTATAAAGCAATTATTCCTGGAGTCACACTGCCAATTAGCCTCAGATATTCCTAGAAGTCACAGAGCCAGGGCAGACGAAAGCTGAAATCTGATATGTATTCTTACAAATACTGTCTTATTAAAATCACCATATCTCACAGCTCACTTATACGAGAGGTAGAGAAATGACTAAAAGAATGATGATCTGGAAAACTGGGCTGACATCTAGGAATAGATAGTCTAGCAGCAATATTTACCCTGTCAAACAAACTTAATGAAGTGCAGACGCTTTGCAAGCATTTAGATCTTCCTCTGAATCACTGCTGTTCTGGTGAGCCTATTGTTACCCATTTTCCAGGCACCCTGCTGTAATTTTACAGCGTCTAGGTTTTACCAGCACACTTGCCTTCCTTTTTTCCTGTACAGTTTAATAGGATATGCAGAAGAGAGTCCATGTTATTATGCCATAAACTATATATGGTGTTACTTTTCAAACCAAATAGTAAGCAACAGTATGAGCAGCATGTATTTTCCTTTCTTTTCAAAATGTTTCAACTTAGCATCAGTGATGTTATGCAGGGTCTCACCTATACACCAGCAGAATACAAAAGGGGGATGTAGGGCTTAGTTGGATCCCAGACCAGGGTGGACTTTATGGTGTTTGTAGGGCTGTACAGTTTGCCCTGGGGAATAAAAGCATTAATGGGCCTCAGCCAAGCCCTGTCCTCCGCTGGAATAATTGCTGCTTGTTATTAATGTTCATGTAGAAGGCATGTTGTTGGTTTTATTCCCCCTAATTGAAAACACAAGCCTTGTATTTTGGCACTGCCTTAACATTTACCGTTAAGGCAGTAAATGTTTCTGCATCATTTCTTACGTGACATGATTTTCTACTTGAACATCTATTATTCCATTTATTATATTGATTTGCAGTCATTTTCCAATTCAAGAGTTCTTCGAAGGAACCATATGTACAGTATATGCTCCAATGTTCCCCATAGTTTCAGAAGCTACAATCAATGGACATCTGTTGCTCATCATTTCCACATTGTTCAAGTTGACAAAGATTGTTTTTCCCATTATTTTAAAGTGAATTTGAATTTGCCTAATTACGGATCTCTTATTTGTGGAGTGAGACTCTGTAATGGAAAGCTGTTCACCTCTTGTGTCTAAAGAGGTCAGCTCCTGCCGTGTGCATCCTTTTCGAGGATGTGCAGATAACATTCCAGAGCTGTTGTTAATTCCTTAAACCTTTTCCCCCTCAAACCTTTGTTTTTTGTTATGTTTTAAAACACCAGGATGTGGGCGACCTAAAAGTCAACGTTTGCCACCCCTCGACTAAAATAGATCTCATGTTTTGGGATCTGGGTGGTGTGGCCTTGTCCTTTCAGCAGGTTTAATCAGATTTGTTAGAAACAGGTTTGAACTGAGAGGATTTAAAGGATATAAACTTTGTGAACATGAATCCTTTCTTTCACTGCTCTATGTACTGCCTTTAGAATGTTAGCTGTGTTAGTTATAGAAAGCATTTTAATCTGTAACACCTTGGTTGCATTATAGTGTGGACAGACGAAAAAAAAGAATCAATTCCAATCAGTCAGTATAACATTCTGCCTTAATGTATGAGGTTCATTTCTAATGGTGATCATTTTTATTATCTTTTTTGAATGTGAGTCTGAGCAGGAGGTGGTATAGAGTTAATGGACATCTGGAAGCAGAGGACACAGATAATAACAGTGAGCAGGAGGGGCAGATGACAGCCAAGGTGTTGTCTCTATAGCTTGGGTGGAGGTTAAACTTCAGTCCAAAGATTGAAAGATGGGTTTTTCCCCTTTACTACAGTATGATGTCACACCCTGCATAGCTGGCTGACACTTACAGTACATATGCAGTCAGGGATAGGGCTCCCTGGAGAGACTTACTCCAGCTGCAGTCCTGCTTCCCTTGTCCCGGCCTCCTCCCAATATTCCTCCAAGATGAAACTGGCCTCTTCCTCAAACACTGCCTTGTGTAAAAGAGACCTGTCCCCTGCTCGTTTTCTCAGACTCTGCGCTGGACTAATCAAGCATGACCATGTTTTTATTTCCTGAGATTTCTCCAGTGCACCCCACCCTGAACCTGATCGCTCCAACAGAAAGGAATTCCACTGACAATAACAGGTGAATACGAGTGTAAAATAGCTTGAGCTAAATGACACCAGATACAGCGCTATCTTTGGGGCTGAGTAATGTGCACATAAACACATGTACCCAGTGCATCATCTTCTTGGCTGCAGCTGCTTGTAATAGAAGATACTAACAAGCATTGTCCTGTGTTGCTCACCTTTGCAGGGCCTTAAAAGACCCCGTTCTTGCTGCCCCAAATGTGTGTCTATTAGTTTATTGTTTTTGTGTTATTAAAGCTCCTTTATGCCAACTACTCTGTCACATTCTTTTAAATTCCCAATTTTCCCATGAATAGTTTAGCATCTGTGGTGAGAGTAATAATAATATACTAAGCAGCTTTGCTAAAAACACATGACCTTTTTTGTATGCATTTCACTCACTAAATATTTCACTACAGTCAGTTGTGCAGATTTTTGTGCAGTTTCCAGTGCTTACAACTGCTTTAGTGATGGATGTGCTATATTTACAGCGCACTAGAAGTTGCTTGAATACCTTTGGTGTATTGAGGTCAGTTTAAATACAGTAGTCTCATAAAGGTACAGCTGGCTCAGGCAACCACAGACACCCAAGTAAGTCTCCCCAGTGGCTTGGCTGTATTGATAGAGTAAAGTGTAATGTTTTTGCCTTAGAAATGTCTTTCTAAGGCAAAAACAGCATCTACTAAGTAAAATTTGTTATCTGCCACTGAAACGTTTTCTTTTTCATTCATGCTTATTAGTACGACGACAGAAGAGGAAACATCGGACTCGTTGTTGTAGAACTAAATAAAATCCTCTATTTAATCTATGATTTTGTTCTGGCATGGCTTCACACCGCACACCACGTCAAAGCCCAGAACACCCAGCGCGAGAGCGGGAAATCCACTTGATAGTAATGCAAGCTGTTAAGTCAAGGGTTTACTTGAACTTTGGGATCACACATTGGCCTCTCAAAGCTGCTCAAAACCACTTTGGAGAGAGGCCAGAGCAATGTTTATAATAAGGTGGGGGGTTATGTATGTTTCCCCGTGGCTCTGTTGAGACTGGGCTTGCTAAGGTTTGGCTGGAAATACAGTGAGTTTATCTGCAGTGACATGTTAACATCTGACATAATGTAGTTCTGAGTATGTTGTGGTCTAAAGGGCCTACTGTTTGATACAAGCTTGTGGTATTTTTGCATAAATATAAAGCAAGGGGCTAAGATTTCAGACTACGTTTCAGAAGACCATGTTTATTTCCTTTCAAACTGTCCGTCTTGGATAGTCTCTACTTTCAAAACAACGCTCTTAAATATGGCACCGCTGTCGTAACAACACTGAGCCCTCTAGCGGCTAAAAGTTACTCAGTCCCAGGCTGTCTTCTGTGGCAGTGGCACATGCTTCTCTGAGCATTTTTCTCCCACATTACTTCACCATTAAACACAACCACTCAAGTCAAATGCAATTAGGTAAAGTCTGTGACGATGCTGTACAACATTAGTGGACAACGTTCAGAAAGCGGACGCTAATGTTGAGATACAGATTACACATTGTGGTCTAGTTACTTGACATAATGCTTGCTGTGGACAGGTGCCAGCTGTTATTCAGAGGAAGCATGATTTAACAGTGTCTTTGTTTGAGGAGGTAAATCACTACAAGAAGCTCAGAACACATTCCAGAGTTTGCTAAAGTATTGTAGGTTTTTCTGTTTCTGTGAAATTCAAAGTCAACCAGTTTCGATCCTGTTTAAAGAGCTGGCTTTGATGGTGAATGAATTGCAATTACAATTTATATTTTTTTGTTACTTTGCAGATAAACCTTTAAAATCTCAAAAGGTTCAAAAGGTAATTGATCCAAAAGGAAAAAGCACAGAGGAAATTTGAAACGGGATCTTCCCCAGAGAATCAATGTGTAGTCAAGAGGTCATGACCTTGTGTCTGCGGTTTATTTTGCTGCAAAACAGGGATAATTAGCACACATGTAGCTGCTTAGCTCTGGGCCTGAGAACACATGTCACACCAGTTTGGCATTTAGTTTTTTTTCTTTTGGCATATCACGTTTAGTTCTGCTGGCCAAGCTGTTCAAAGTAACCCTCTCTACCATGACCTCAGTCACAGACAACGATGTGCAGAACTCATGCACACATATGTGTAAAGCCTCTGCCGCATAAAAGAGCATGAAGGAGTTTGGAAATTGCTGACTTTTTCTCCTGTTTCTTTTACAGATGAAGTAATGTGCCAAGATAATACAACTGATGTTCCTGCTCCTTCAGATGGTAATAACCCATGCTAATTTAATTTACGCTTTAAGGTATTACATTAGGCCTATACATTTATCAATACCAGAAGACATTATTGTGCCATCATTTTTTAAACTACACACTATATTTCAGAGTGGAATAAAATAAAATATTATATAAAAGCTTCAAAGGGATAGTCCAGTATTTGTATAAGGATTTCTAAGATATGGTAATTGTCAGCACAATCCCAGTTTGGTGAAGCAGACAGGAGCAATGCAACAAGCTTTGTGTTCTGTCTGGTTGCTTATGTGGCCAGTAAAAACACACAAGACTTGAAACAATACTATTAGAGCAAGTTTGTATTTATTTTATTTTATTTTATGATATGCTTTTTGATTTAGTTCCTTATTAATAAACCCCAGAAATTGACTGTTTATATGTGCCTCAATGTGAATGTCTGAACCAAAATTCTTATATTGTGAACTCTCCTCTACAGACCACAAATTTAAATGGACATTTTTAATCTTTAATTGTTTAACATCAAATGCAGTAACCCTATTTTGAGTAGTACGGGTTTAGTTTCTGTGACTTTGTGCTCTGTCTGTCTGCCATCTATATTTCTCTAAATCTGCATGCAGACATCGTTGATATGATTGACTCCACAGTATGTCTGAGTTGAGTGTTTGTTCTCCAGCTGTAGAGACATCAGAAGCATCGACTGCTGCACCCTCCAGTACAGTGTTCAGCGCTAACTCTGCTGCCCCTGGACTCAACATCACCGACACAGCCCCAGGAAAGGTCATTTCTTTAGTTAAGGTGATTATTACGTGCCAGACATTCACTTGTTAACATAAAAGCTCACTGATGTTGAACTCAAGTTGTAATAATGATCATTTGTACATTTCGTTACTTCTGTCTCCACAGCTTGTTGTGGAGTGTGTAAATAAAGAAAACATCCCAGAAAGTAACGCTGAGAAGCTTTTGGTGAAAACAAAGGACTGTGTAAGTTTTTTTTATGTTTTAGAGTGAAAAATGGCATACACAACACTGCTTTTTCGATAAGCTCTTACAATTAGTCTGACAGGATTTCTGACAAGTGGATATTGCACTGAACACAAACAATGCCAGAGCCATTTTTGTTTTGCAAAGTGGGACTGGTCTGGCTGGCCAAGCAAAGTGTTGATAATAGTTAAATAGATGAAGCAAAGGTCATGTGTTTTAAAATGAAAACACATTAGTATGCACTAAGTATTAGTTTATACTTTTACATACATTTTATGTGTGAAAACCAAACATTTGAGGTACTTTTTTCTGTAACAGAAAAGAAAGCCTGTGGTGATAAAAAGACCTATCACTAATAACTAATTAGCAGGTACACAAAAATGTTTTTATTGTTTTTGGCTAAAAACTAGTTTAATATAAGGTTAGTCTAACAATAAAGACATCTTTGTGAAGGAGCTTCTGAAGCTGAGATTGTGTGTGGCATGTAACTGCAAAGACCACCCTAAAAGTAGAAACTTGGATACTTTCAAATAATTGTGACCTTTTTCTGGCAAGAAAGTGGTTTATTCCTCCTAGAAGCATCAAATAAAGAGGACTTATGGCCCTCATGAAGACGGACCATTTCTCAGACATTCCATTATTGTAATAAATCCTGAGATTGGGTTTCTGCCTGAAGACAGATTAAAAAGAGGGCTCATTTTTCCTCACTAAAGACAAAACAATAGATAGTCTGCATTACCACTGTATTGGCCACATGTCTTTTACATAAGATCCCAAACTGTTTAACGTTAACACAGAACACTAACACAGAACGCAACATAGACAACAGAAAGGCTGATACAACAAAGCAGTACGGTCGGATTCCTGTCCTTGAACTTTCTTTCTTGGTTTTTGGCCATTATTGTTAGATTTATAAAGCTAGGGCCATCTGCAGAAGTCATCTTCCCAAGTTTGACTTCAACTAAACATGTGACAGAGCAGCCAAGTTCAGGACATGATCTGTTCAAAAGAAGACTATAATCAAATCCATACTTCGGGTCCTGCACAACATACAAGACAAAGTCCAGCAAGGTTAGGACAATTAGTCCTGGGACCATCACAGACGGACATGACACGGAGTGGACTCCATGGGATTTATTTGTGCCATATAGTATGTATAGTTGAAACTTCTCTGCCTTAAACAAATAGGTGTTATAGCTTAGTCCAGATGTGGGCCCACTCCCAACAGTCGTCCTCTGGGAACAGAGAGAGCTGTTTGGATCACATTACTGAAAATCAACTGCAATTTCTGAGTCTAACAGCAACATGTTGTCCAATGAAATGATATCATAGTTCAGGGTTAAGGTGGGAAGAGGAAGGTGTGGTCAGCCAAATATTTTCCATCCAGCTGCATTATGTTAAGGCAAAAAGTACATCAGTTGTCATCAAAATGAATCAAAACACATTTAATTAGGTTATATTCTTAAATCTTTGTCTCTGCCCTTAATCTTTTGCAGGTGGAAACTAAGAACATTCTTGAAGCACTTCCTCCAGAATGGTGCAAAAAAACAGTCTGCAAAATTAACATCTTCCAAGACAACAATACGTTGCTTATACACAGCAATGACAGTAATTATGAACTTTCAGCTTCACAAACGTTATCTTTTCTTTGGACCAGTCATGTTAAAGCTCTCTAGTGCATGTCAAGTAAAAGTAAAACCTTTTATGTTTTATAGTATTTGTGTTGGATCGTTTTACCAAAATACTGTACTAACATTTTTTTTTTACCCCATCCAGCAAGTTCGATCACTTTGGTTGACTATTATAAAGACAAGGTATTTAACGTCTTATTGACTCCATAAATAATGAAATAGCCTCGTAATCCAACATTTTTTCTGTTTTTTATTTTATAGCTGAACGTGGCAGGAAAGTCCTCAGGTTCTTCAGTGTTTGTGGGATTACTGGTGACAGGTCTGCTTGCTGCTCTCGCTCTCACTGTGGGTTACTTCCAATGTCAGCACAGGCCTAGCCCCAAAGCAGTGAAGCTGGTACGTCTGTTCACACATTTACAGTCCTCCATAATATATTACACATGCCATTTCTACATTATTTAGCACCACTGTTGTGTCACTTTATACATGCTGCATGACCTCAACACTTTCAATTTGTTCATCGCGTGCCCCACACCACTCACTACAGATCCACTTTATGTAAACGCAAAAAGAGAAATACGCTTGTTTTCCTTCTTAAGCAATTCATTCAAGCCAAAGTTTCTATCAGGGAATGTTGTTGGCTGGCAATCAGAGGAAATACACAAGCAAAGCAATCCTTTGTGTGCGTTATCCGAAGAGTTACACCCTGCTTGCAGCCTCATGCGTTTACACAAGTCACTGTTTTATCTACTTGCCAGACACGGTTTCTCTGTAGCATTTGTAGTATCATGTGAGGAAACCACATAAGAGCATGTGGGGTTCAGACATGTGGATACAGCGGCATGCATAGGCAACATAATGAACTTGTAATGTATTTTTGGTCAATCTATTTCCACATATTGTGTCATATTAGAATGAATATTATATTATCGCTAATATCAATCTAGTTATATTTTCTTGACCTTTAGGCAGGGGATTCTTATAACAGCTGTAGCATTTCTAGATATATGCTGATTTTTACATCAATGTCCAAAGTAACTGTTTTCAGCTCAGGTTCAATCTTTGACTTTTATGCATTCCTATACATCACCTGAAACGTTTCTGTTTTCTTATGAGAACAATTTTTCCACCTTTTGTTGACTTGTATGCACGTCATCTGTACTGACAGGCAGAGGAGGGGATCCTCGTGGATCAACAGAACCAGGGAAACACTCTTGCCTCTGATACCCCCCTCAACCCTCCACCTGAAAACCAGGAGAAACCAAGTGTGAACGGAGAGTCTCCTGAAGCCGACAAAACCCAGCCCCCCCCCACCAACGGTCACTCTACTGCTAATACGGCTGATACGGAGCTGTGAAATACTCTACACCCTCTACACATACAAACACAAATATTTACCTATGCACCTCAAAGCTCAAGATTTCCCTACTTCAACCCACTCATAAGTTACACACTCTGCTTGTATCTACCTTTGGACTTCTGCCTTAAAAAAATATCAGGAAAAACTAGTCTGGGGAAGATAGTTGGGGCCCTGATGAATGATGGCCCTGATGACGGATGCTTGTCCCTTGGGTCGCTGACGACAGTTGGGCTGGAGAGGCAGGCGGATCTGGGTGGGATTAGAGTGTATATTATGATTAATAAGCTCTGGCTCCCATGACAACTGCAGCCTCTGGAGTTAAAGTCTCCATGTGTTGTCAACACCCAAAAGGGCCTCTGCAAGCCTTCAAAAAAGTAATATAGCATGACAATATAATTGACCACAATATCTCAATAAAAATGACTGACAATAGGAAATACATCACACTGCCTTGAAACCTGTTTACAAACATATGGCTTGATCCTGTATGCGTGCGAATTGGTGTGATTGATATGTATGCTTTTGGATCCTGCATGAGCGTGTTAATATACATGTTAGTATACTTGTATATGTAGTGCATGGACTGTATATAGCCATACATGTGTCTAAGCTTACTTGTATGAATGAACTAATGAGGAGTGGGATGTTTGCGAGTGACTTTAAATGTTCACGTGTTAGCCTTGAAAACTGTAGGATTATTATTTTTTTAAACAAAAGAAAAAAGACTAACAGATGGTGCAGAGGAGTCCATGACGAGGAGAAAGGAGGATTAAAAATTCTCCAATAACTAAGATCAGTCACTTAGACAGCATGCTTCTTGCGGCTTTGTAGCCATTGCAGAAAACAATGAGACTGTAGCCAACACATTCAAAAAGGCCTCAGATGCAGAGCTTTTCAGTGTCAGCTCTGCCCACCCATTTGTCAGTGTTAATGTCTCCTTAATATATTGTATATGCTTTTTTTTTATATTTGTTTGCAGTGGTGGACTTTTTTTGTAATTTCTTTTAACTCTATACCACTTATGTTTCAAAGAATTTCTTTTTTTTTTTTGCATTAAAACAAATACATTTTACCTTACAGTGTCATTTGTAAAATAACAATTGAGAATCCTGGCAAATCTAGATGAAGACATGTGTTTTTACATTTGTATTGTCAACATTCCAATGTGACATTTTGAGTTTACTAGCGCTGAAGTCAAATTGGATGTAACATAAGAATGAACTGACAAAATAAATAACTTTTTACAAAACGCTAATGTTGGAAACCTCCTTTTATTCCAAATTCATATTAGGATTGAGTGGAAATAATACAGACTGCCTTGACCACATACATAAGGCTGTGCATATATGCCACACATTTGGAATGTAAATCCCATACAAGCCATAAGGTTTCCCAGCTGGTTTCCAGAAACAGTAGTAATGACATTCACTTCACACACTCTTGTCTGTCACTGTTCAGGTAGGGCTGCAGACACTAGGTCCAGCTGTCTTTTTAACACGGCACAACGAGCATGTTTACCAAGGTAGCATCATAGTTTACTACACATCTGTCATCTTATGCACACTGCCGCCATGCATTTTCCTCTATTGTTTTCACTCCTTCATATATACATATGTGACAGTGTGAATAGTCCACTTCCCATCTATTCACGCCCTTTTTTTCATCACAAGATCAAACCCCCGTGTGGATTCCTCCCAGGCCCCGTCTCCCTCCACACCCTACAAGGAAAATATTTTCTCAAGGCCATTTAGCGGTGGTGTAAAACACTCTTGTTGTCACTATATACCACACCAGCACAACAAGCACATAGCGAAGACAGAAATATATTCAGTTAAATGTAGACTGGCCAACTGTTGCACAAATTTAAATAGTGTAAATCCCTGAGGATGTGGACATTACTATATGCATACAGGCACACTGGAGCTTCCTGGTTATTTGTGACCTCTTTGACCTTGGATGAGGGTCTGGTGCTGAGATCATTTACACTCCAACAGATGTTGTTTTGACTTTTTGAAAATCAATGCTGTACGTCTTTGCCATTTCCACTGATTAACTGTATTGCACCCCTCGACCTCTAATAGAAGGCCAAATATCTCCATTGACAATTCCCCAGTCCCAACTCTCCAACCATACTTTATCCTCCCTACCTTCTTCTTCTCCTTCTGCATCGAGCCAAAGCAAAAAAACAAAGTGGAATCCGGGATTATGAACCAAACTCAGCTGGTTCTTTTTATTGTGGGGTGGTTCCCCACTCAGCATGGATACAGCTGCCAAATACGTCATGTTTTCCCTCACAGCGCCAAAGCACACCCCTACAGAACTTATTGATGGTAAAATAATCTGGGGACCGATGGAGGGGTGGGAGGTAAGAGAGAACGTTTCAGAGATTTAGAGGGGCCTTGAAGTCAAGAGTGTGTGGTGTGCAGTAAGAGTCTGAGGTGAAGATTCAAAGCTAATGAAGCAAAGGTGATATATAATGAGGTTTAAAAGGCTTTTGCTTATTATTAAAACAATTGTTGTAAATCTCTCTCTTACATAATTTTACTGCAGTTTAAATAAAATAGGGTAAAGACTGTTAACTAGCTTCTCCTCCTAATTGTTTTCAATGGAAAACAATGGAAACAGTCAATCAACTGGTTGAGTTGATTTGATCTGCAATTACTATATATAAAATATTTCAATCAATTGTATTGACAAAGATCGAGACCAGATTATACATAGACCAGGACAAAATCCAAGACCCTTAGGGTTTGAGACCAACTCAAGACCAAGATCAGTGTGTGATAAATGGGAAGAGATGGACAGAAACAAGGGATGGTTTGCACACTTTGAAGAAGAATGGCACTGAGGTCATGAAGATAGTGAAAAATAAAAATACATGTTTTCAATGTGTTCAATCACAACACGTCAACAACATGTCGGATTTATTTATTGACCCTTATCTTAAATCAAAACCATTTTTAAAGTGGTTTAACAAAGACTTACTCTTGTGTTTAACAGAACTTCTGTAACCTGCTCAATCCTACTCAAGCCTTTCTATCACACACAGTTATAGTATGCATCCGCGCACATGTGTGTTGAAAAGCCAGTGGACATGAAGACTAGACAATAAAAAACATTTCACATTTTAGAAAAAAAAACTAAAAAATAAACATGCATCATTGGAAATGTGCTATGCCGTTTCAAAGCTAGGATCCACATGAAGGGAGTTGCCTTTTGCAGTGATGTCAGTGAGGGAGTGAACAGACGGCCTACATGTTACTGTCCCATCAGCTGTGTCAAAGCCAGTCACGTCTGAAGTGAGGTCAGAGCACTGGATCATGAAGAAACAACTTGATTTCACACGTTCTAACTAATGAATAAATGCAAAGGAAACGTAATTCGACTGTGTCTGTGTTTCCAGGACACTGCTCAATGCTTTTACTGTTTATTCTGAACATCTGCCGAGAGAAACAATCTGGAAAGCATTGTCTTTTTTTTTTTTCCAGTGATGAAACTCAGCATCTTGTCTTTGTACAACAGACAAATTGTAGCACTAACATGGCCTCTATATTATAAATCTTCTATTAGACAGTTTTCTTCTTCAAATTAAAAAGTCTAGTCCTAATCAATATTACACATTAACTCACTTTCTCTTCTACAGCACAGTAATTCCTAAACTTTTTCCTGGAAATGTATTTTACAACACGAGTCTTAGTCCTGTATAAGCTCTATATAAGTAACAGAATGACAATTTCACATAAGCTACGTGGTGGTAGACAAAATAAGTTCCATCCCTATAAAGGTTAGAGAGTGACCTAAAAGATATATATATAGATAACTGTTTTGTTGATTTACAAACCAACAGAGCCATAATCAAGAAGTGTATAAAAAAAAAAAAAAAAAAAGAAAAAGATGCTTGTGTTAGGGCGCCCCCTGCTGTGACCTTCGGGGTAAGTGGAGGGGAAAGCATGAAGTGCATATGAACAAAGTAGTACAAAAAAAGTACAAAAATGCATGTTCAGGAACACTTGTAGATAAGACTTTGCTTTTTTGTGAGTAAAAAGGATTACAGTAGGCTACTCACTGAAGCAATGGAACAATCACAATCAAATAAGAATCCTCCCCAAGCTATTTTATGTAGGCTATCAGCAACAGCAAAAAAAAATTAAATACATAGAGGTTGGTAAACACACCAAAAGTGTCTAGTGAGTCACATCATAACCGGAAGTTACCAGAAATGTAGTCCATGGACGCGGTGTTCTCTCCTTCCAGGGCCGTTCTGTAAACATGCGTCAAAAGCATGTGACCTCGTCGACGCACTTGTCAGTGGCGTCCAATCAGGCGGCGGGGGTGTGTGCGGCTGTGGGCGGGGTTTTGTTGTGTTGCTGTGAAAACGTCGATGGATCAAGGTTTTTTTATTTTATATTATTTCTTTTTTTATTATTGTTATGGCCAGAGGACCACTGTGAATGAAATCAGCTGCGGGCTAATGATGGGACCTCACTGACAGAGCAGCAAACAGGAACAAACGTGCTGCAAAATAAGGTGAGTGAGCTCTACTTTGAAAAGAGACTGATTATTTACATCCAGGTACTTTCCTCAATGGTTGTAAGCTGCCCTTATGTATGGTCTGTATACGTTGCTTAGCAGGTTGTGTTTCTCTTACTCTTATTGTATTGTGTCGTTTACTTCTTTACTATTTAGCCTACTTGAACAATTAAATTGATCACTCTCAAAGATGATGCTTTAAGACTTTTCAGCCTCAGCAGTTCCCTGATAAACGAGTCTGTTTGTTTTCTTCTTGTTCTTCTTCTTCTTGGAGCCCGTGAGAACATACGCAGAGATAGACAGAGAAGTGTGTTGGGTGCGTGCCGCAGGAGGATGTTGCGCACTTGTATTTACCTCCTGAGTGGCTGGGTTAGTGAGGACTCTGTGTGCGCATCCACGCCTTTAGCCGAGCCCACCGCCCATTGACACGCGCAGGATGCTACAAGCGCCTTCACCTGTGCTTTGTTTCGTTAAAGTAGTGCGTTCTTATTGCTGGAAGTTCATATCCCCTTTTACGACGCAAGTGGAGGCTGAATAGATAAAGTTATAACAGGAACAGGAACGGTTGAGCGTCGTTGTACAGTAAGTATTTTCTTGTTATTGTTGTGGAGCCTACCTTCAGTAGATGCTGATTTAAATAAGTCAATAGGTGATACATTGGTTTATTTTATTTGAATATGTTAATTATTTCTCACTTAGTTAAAAGTTCTCCTTGTGTAACGTTGTCTTTGTGCTTTCTGGACTAGAATGTGTGTAAGTTAACCTTAAATGAATGATAATGATTTCTGTTTGTTTTCTGACTTGTACAGTGGCAGCGCCTTGACTCAGCTCCATCCATCCAGAGGTTTCTATGTAATACGCACTTTTTATTTCTGATGTAAACAAACCCCTTCAAAGCAGGACCCTCCTCAGACACAAGATGGCGCACTTAGGTGGGATTTTTACTAGGTCATGATGATATCCTGCTCTATTAAACAAGACGCTAAGTGAAAGGTACGCACGTGAAAGTCTGTAGTTTTATCAAACGCTGCCAGTATTTCCTAACTTTTGAAACAATTACCTCAGGGTCGTTTGACGTCATTCTCCCAAACGGTCTACAGCTGTTTGAACAAGTCAAATATCCTTTTATTTGATCCAAAAGCAGAGTTCGACATTCTCATGATAGAACTAGTTCTCAGATCCAACACCTCCTTTTCAACTTTGAAGAGAACAAACTTAAAGTGAAAGCAGGAGTCCCTTTTTTGGTCATAATGCAGCTGGGGCTGGATGCCATCTGAGACGTGACTACCAACACAAATCAGGTACAAACACAACTCTTCTGTAATATCTGACATGCATCTGTGTATATCCATATTACTAACAACACAGCTTTAAACAATTTAAGTGGAGCTGCCTTGGCTTGTTTCCAGGCAGAGATTAAGGTTGAGGAAGTGGCACAGGCTGGGCTGATAGATGACATGGCTAAAATTAACACAATGCCCATTGAATGAGGAGCATAAATAGCAGACAGGCAGGGCTTGCTGTTGAATGTGTCTAAAAACTGGAGTGTGAATACATCAGCACAAACCTCTGTTACAGTTGTGGTTAAATGCAGCATGTCAAACACATCCTCCAATTAGCAGAACAAGTCTCGACATATACAGTGTCCATGCCGACTCATGATGTCTTCGAGTAAAGCTCAGGCCTCAGATCAATACCTCCTGCATCCCTCAGAGTCTCTTCTGTGATCCCTTACATTCCCATGTAGCTGCAGGGGAAAGCTGATTCCTTTACCAATGCTCTTTCTTTCTCTGGCCCTGCAAGGTTAGGCTTTGGGCTCTGTATCCTTTGGTGACAGTGGAAAATGGTGAATTCGCAAAGTATAAATGGTTGAGGGGAGAAAATTTATAACAACAAAAAGAAAATACAGATTAGAAACCTAAAAGGGATTGATCGGAAAAGCATTTCATCAGCTTCCAAAGTATTCCTGCAGTTCAGCACTTGGGATTTGGCCAACACTTGTGATTGGAGGAAGAAACATTTTCCCCGGGGAGTGTTTTGAAAATATAATTGTTTTAAGAATGCACTTGTTGAGTGTGTTGTTTTATGCTGTATCTCTAGAAAAAATGAGTGCATGATTAAGCTGACACACACACAAACTGTTTACCTTATAAAGCTTTCATTTCAGCCAAGCATAAAGCGCCACTCCTGTGCCTGGATGCAGCGGACCAAGGCAAGTTTATATCTATAGCACAATTCATACAGCATTTCTTACAAAAAAAAAAAGAGAGCTAGGTTAAAAGCACAAACATGACAATTATCAATAATATTTATCAATAAATCATACATAAAATGAATTGCTTAAAACTAAATTAAAAGAGAAGTGTGCACGTAACAGAAGAACAGAAGATAGATTGTTCCTCTTATTGCTCCTCTTATCGCTGCCATGTTTTCAAAAGGTATTACTTTTTATCTTGTGTTTATTTTCTCCTTGTCTCCCCACAGACTTGTTGTTGAATTTACTCTCAAACTACAAGAGTCATCTAAGGAAGGTATGTGAGCAGCAGTCAGATAGAACGGCGATATTCAGATCAAACTCTACTAATGTTTGACCGAAACCAAAACAGACTATTTATATGACAGGAGTCCATTTAAAGACACAGACACATTTATCTCTGCTGTAACAATTAAAGATTAAACCCCTGTCCGCCACCAAGGGGAGTATAGATATTGTTGTCCTAAAGCATCAACAGAAGGACTCATGACTCATAAATACGACGAATGTTAGTCTCAGTTCTTTTGTTTGTTTTAGGAGGAGATTGTCTGCTGCAGTTGTTGACAGCTCCATCTAGTGGTACAAAATGATATTGCAGGTTTTACAACCTTGTATTTTTTTTTTTGTAGTGTAGAACATTCCATCACAACCTTATGCTATGGTGCGTATGATCCCTTGGATGCAAGTTCAATATCATTTTTTTAAGAAATTGCTAAACATTTCCTCAAGGAACGCTGTGGTAGGACAAAAAAGTGAAAAAGGAAGTGCATGTAGGAGGTTCACTAATCATAAAGTAATATTACCAGGAAGTTACACATAGTGCAGGTGCTCATGTACGATATTCAGTAAAAGCTGTTCTTGTGTTCAATAATCATCAGAACACACACAGACCATGTGACTAGTGCTACACAAGCTGTGGTGATGTGCCTTTAAAAGCAGTGGGTTGTCAGGTGATCGAGGAGGCTCAGTGAGCTTCATCTCACAGACAGAGAGCACAGCGCCACAGAGGGGAGGCAGCCGACAGTGTGAGAGAGAGACCCAATTTATGCAGGGACACGGGGAATGGGGACACAGCTGCATCATACAGTGGGCACAGGCTTGCAGGGGTTAGGGTCCCTTTAACAGCAGCCTGCATGTGCTCACTTTCCTTGTGTTGCAGCTTGATCCAGAAGCTGCATTATGTGGCCACAACAGTGGTGTAAAAAGCAGAGAGAATTAAGTGCTGCGTCACATTCAGGAAGAGGAATAGCGTGATCATGCGCGCGCGTGCACATCAGTGTGTGTGAACGAGCCTTTTTGTTGGGTCTCTTCTCTTTCTGTATTAGTTCAGAGACTAATAGCTGTTCTAGCTTTGGTTACAAGATGAAAATAAAGAGTGTATGTGTTTTGGAGGCAGAGAGAGGGACAGTCAGGCAGACAGAGAGAAAAAGAGGTTGTGGATTAGTTACTACGTCACTTTTGCATGTCGGGAGAAACAGAAGCTGGGATGACAGAAGCCCAAAGTCATCGAGTTTTCCACCTGAAGTGGACACAGTGATTACGGACGGCTTCACCTCCTCTTCCTCCTTGGTAGTTTTGATCTGCTCTGCCTGTCGCTACCATGTGTGTGTGTATGAGTGTGTCCTGTGTACTTCCTGTGGGCTGCTATCTATCTTTCAACATGGATGCTGAAGATGTGACGGCTCCTCTACATGTTGTTGAGGTAGCTCAGGAAAGTGTGGTCGCTGGGTGGACAGAGACAGGATAAAGTGGTACCCGGCAGAATGTTCTGGAGGTTTTGAAATATCATAATGAAGCCCAGCCGAGAAAGTCTTGCACAGATTTTCAAGATTAAATTAAATTGCTGGTTATCACCTTGCTTTAAGGAAAAGGTGAATAGAATCCTGCATGGTGCCTTCTGGCTCATTATGAAACATTACCTGTTCAATACGCATCATATAGCAGTCGGAGATATTACATCCGACAAAAAATACAACAGTGTAAAGTTAATTGTATATACACATAGAAACTTGTACTTGTGATCTTCATGCGGTGGTTATTTCTCGATAGAGCAGGGAGCAAGGAGTGGTACTAATCCTGTTTTATGTTGCTTTTTTTACAACAGATCAGCTTAGAATAAGTGGCACTTTAGTTTGCAGCGCCACATTCACTGGGACTTGACAAAAACCTTCCCAAGACATTTGTGTCTGCGTAGTTAGGGGAGACAGGGGTGATGACGCAGTCTTTTTGTTACTGAACTTTGCTTTTACTAGAGCACAGCTTGTATCTTTCTCCTGTTCTTTCTTTGGAAGAGAAGCCGAAGAAGTGGCTAAATGTCATGGCATGGGATCAGAGCGAGGGAATTATGGGAAAGATGGAAAAAGAAACAGATCGAAAGCGGAAGGCAGAGTGTGTGAGGCGGACAGAACTTGTTTACCTTGCTCTATTGGTAACAGTGCTTTGGCTTGTCTCCAATTCACATGCACTGGACTTCCTAAGGCTGCTGCATCACAGGCCATCGAGCCAGTGCAGGGCTCTGATTGGACGGGAGGTGGTCCCTTGGCTCAGCCAGCAGCACAGCAGCGTTTTATTGGCTCAAAGTGAGCACGCAGCTGGATATCAATGTGATTGGTTAAAAACATGTACTTGCAAAAATATTTACCACATCAAATTTTTCGAAGGTCAGAGAAGGCTGTTTGTGTGCAATCTGGATCTAATAATTCCCTTCATTAGAGTTTAAATTCTCCCAGTAGTGTTAGAAAATGATCTTTAAACAAAGCAAAAGGCCACATTGTCTGGAAAACTAGAAAGAGCTTTTAAATCAGTTTTCAGAAGCACAGTATTTATAGATTTAATATTTATTTAGGATGTGCAATTAATAATACATATAGTGAAAGATAAAATAAAACCCCATGCTTTCTATGATTTATGTTAATTCATGGTCCAATTGGTCTCTATTGTTTGTGTTTCACAGAATGGGTTTACAGCAACAGAACAACTTCAGAAGTCTTTGTGTAGTTCTGCATAGAAGTACAACCTGGAAAAAGTTTTCATTTTCTGAGATGATGCAAGAGCCTGTGCTGTGGTCTGCATTGCAGCTCCCGCTTCTCCAGTCAGCACCCTTTTTTTTTTTTTGCCGCTAAAGTACATATGCTGATGGTATAACAAATGCTGCTTCTATTGCCTGTAGTAAAGACGGCTATAAAACGCTGGACCACTCTGAGCAGAACAGAAAGAAGCTGGGCTATTGCTTATCAATGAGACAGCACAAGTAAGTTTATCACTGTATGGAGAGAAAATTAACTTTACCTTGAGTGATTTAAAGAAATTCACCAGTTAAAGTATCTAGAATTTGCGTTTATTCCATCCCAATTCTGTCATTGACCACTCTTGATGCCTCCTGTCCCTTTAAATCTTTTATAAGCGTTACACAACAGGTCCAGGGCACATGATCAACAAACAACCTGAAAAAAGAAAACTGGGTTGGGTTGAGGCAGCCAGGCAAAGGAACTAGACACAGACAGACAGACAGACAGGCACGCTGATCAGAGCTACACTACAAAAACATGCCCCGCAAACAAACTGGACATGAAAATAGTATGGTCCGGTCCATCTGAATTCCAATAAGCACTTCTAAAGGTTTGAGACATTTTCTCTAGTTATAAATAAATCTCATGTGAGGTTTTGAAGCCTAGGCTTGGCGACCCTTATTTGGCTTTAATCATTTTCAATAGAGCGTTCACTTGATTGTGAACATGACAGATGATGTGTGTGGGTGAGAGTTCTGGACAGACAAGGATACTTTGGAGAATGAACTGTTTCTACAGTAACGCTAAACAAAGATGCTTGAGTAGTTTTTTAAAAGACTTAACAAGTCAGTGAACTGGCCACTACCTGTCTCTGCCCCACCCTTGCCTTGTCCTTTTTATTATTTTTTTTGCAGACTGCGTCACAAGTCTCACTGCCAACTATTGACAGCAGCTTCCTCACCTGTGTCTTGTAGCCGGCAGAGACAAATCATCATTACTATTCTACCAAGCAACACAGAGGCACGGCGAGAGGTCAGCAGGTCTGTGCAGGTGAGGTCGTGTGTTCACACAGCGCTGTTTAATGTGTCTCTTCTTGTTTAGCCTTTGACACATCCAAGCAGCATGGATAATATATCAGGTCAGTCATGTGGGTGTGTTGAAGGGATGGAAAGAGCGAGAAGTGCTTTCTTGGTGGTTTCTGATTTCTTTTTTTTCCATGATCAGCTTTCCTGTTGTATGCCTTGTGGCGCAAAACAAAGCACTCAATCAGAATCCTGTATTTTTTAGCTGGATGGCAGTAACTACTTCAGAAGGCATTAACAGTGAGTTCCTTTGGACAGAAAAAGTGGAGTACCAAGAGGAACTAGAGGTTACATTGTAACCAGGAATTGACATTAACATCCTCCAAACAGCCAAATATGGGTGGATTTCAGCTTTGGTGGGTAACACAGTCACTTTGGCTGGTGGGATTTATTGCAGTTACCTATACTTGTGTCGTCTCCGCTCCATTTGGTGGGACCGGCTTTGCCTTCTCTTATTACACTACATTTAAACAGTCTGTCACTGAGTTAAAAAGAACTCCACTCCTCTTCGCTTTGACTGACACACTCACCCACACAAGAAGCTGCATGCTCACGTCAGGGCAGAGGGGTCACAGTGAAGTGGAGATATAGGAGACAAAGTAACACCGTTTATTCATCTTTTTTTTTTTTGGCGGTTTCAGAACTCCTTTACTCTGTTTCCAGTGTGACACAAACTCCTGTCCATCAATAAAGTTTAATCAGCAGAGTCTCACAGACTGCTGCTGTAAACCTTGTTGCTCCTTAAACAACATTAAAGCTACAGAGCCTATAGTATTTAAAATATAATAATTGCATAATCATTTCAAACCTATAGTAAATTACATTACATTTAATTTATATCTGGTTTGCTTTTTCCACCTTGTGGAGCACAGTGAGAGAAAATTAGCAAGAAAAGATTTAAAAAAATAAAATAAAGTAATGTTTTGTATGTTCAGAGGCCAGCACATACATTAACCTATGCTAGGCTACACCACATGCAAGAATGTCCTTTAAAAAACTTAAGTGCTCAAAACTATCAGATGATAGTGGTGTGCATGTAATATCACGTAAATGTATATTGTATTGTATTATATGTACATTTTGTATGTACACTTTATTAGCATAGGACATGTTTTAATCATATACAACAACTAACGGCTATTCACTATCAAAGACCACGTCACAACTACACAGAGTTGACATGTTTATGAATTAGGGGGTTGGGTGAGTGAGGGGGTTCCGTCTCTGATAGTTCACCCAGCTGAGTAGGGAGCCCCCTCCTTGGGTCTAGTTTTGGGATAGAGGATGCTGAAAGTTTGCTCCCGAACTTATATTAACACATTAACTTCACTTGTGGCCAGTAAAAAACACTTGGTGGCAAGTAACATTTGACACACTAGCCACAGTGACCGGTGGATCAAAAAAGTTAATGTCAAGCCCTGATTGTAACTGTTCTTTGAGTGAAAAGGTTATAGCTCCACCTATTGATCCAACCTGGCAGGTGACATAAATGTCCCAGTACATACAACACACATATTATACAGTATATTACTTGTTTATTAATTTTTTTCCACTTTGTCCCCTGTTAGGGGTCATGGGGCCGTAGGCGGGGTACACCCTGGAAAATGCCCAGTAGGCTGGGGTTTGAACTCATGACTTTCTTGCTGTGAGGCAAGAGCACTAACCACTCATGCAACCACCTATCTATATATCTATGTCTATATATAGATATATAGAATCTCAATGTAAAGAACACAGGCATTGTAGACATTGAGATTATCATTGGTCAGGTAATCTGTTGTGTAAAGCACATACAGTGCCTTGCGAAAACATTCGGCCCTTGAACTTTGCGACCTTTTGCCACATTTCAGGCTTCAAACATAAAGATATGAAACTGTAATTTTTTGTGACAAATTAACAAGTGAGACACAATCATGAAGTGGAACGAAATTTATTGGATATTTCAAACTTTAACAAATAAAAAACTGAAAAATTGGCGTGCAAAATTATTCAGCCCCTTTACTTTCAGTGCAGCAAACTCTCTCCAGAAGTTCAGTGAGGATCTCTGAATGATCCAATGTTGACCTAAATGACTAATGATGATAAATGGAATCCACCTGTGTGTAATCAAGTCTCTGTATAAATGCACCTGCACTGTGATAGTCTCAGAGGTCAGTTTAAAGTGCAGAGAGCATCATGAAGAACAAGGAACACACCAGGGAGGGCCGAGATACTGTTGTGGAGAAGTTTAAAGCCAAAAAGATTTCCCAAGCTTTAAACATCCCAAGGAGCACTGTGCAAGCGATAATATTGAAATGGAAGGAGTATCAGACCACTGCAAATCTACCAAGACCTGGCCGTCCCTCTAAACTTTCAGCTCATACAAGGAGAAGACTGATCAGAGATGCAGCCAAGAGGCCCATGATCACTCTGGATGAACTGCAGAGATCTACAGCTGAGGTGGGAGACTCTGTCCATAGGACAACAATCAGTCGTATACTTCACAAATCTGGCCTTTATGGAAGAGTGACAAGAAGAAGGCCATTTCTTAAAGATATCCATAAAAAGTGTTGTTTAAAGTTTGCCACAAGCCACCTGGGAGACACACCAAACATGTGGAAGAAGGTGCTCTGGTCAGATGAAACCAAAATCAAATGTTTTTGCAACAATGCAAAATGTTGTTTGGCGTAAAAGCAACACAGCTCATCACCCTGAACACAGCATCCCCACTGTCAAACATGGTGGTGGCAGCATCATGGTTTGGGCCTGCTTTTCTTCGGCAGGGACAGGGAAGATGGTTAAAATTGATGGGAAGATGGAAGGAGCCAAATACAGGACCATTCTGGAAGAAAACCTGATGGAGTCTGCAAAAGACCTGAGACTGGGACAGGAGATCTGTCTTCCAACAAGACAATGATCCAAAACATAAAGCAAAATCTACAATGAATGGTTCACAAATAAACATATCCAGGTGTTAGAATGGCAAAGTCAAAGTCCAGACCTGAATCCAATCGAGAATCTGTGGAAAGAACTGAAAACTGCTGTTCACAAATGCTCTCCATCCAACCTCACTGAGCTCGAGCTGTTTTGCAGGAGGAATTGGCAAAAATTTCAGTCTCTCGATGTGCAAAACTGATAGAGACATACCCAAAGCGACTTAAAGCTGTAATCGCAGCAAAAGGTGGCGCTACAAAGTATTAAGTTAAGGGGGCTGAATAATTTTGCACGCCCAATTTTTCAGTTTATTTGTTAAAAAAGTTTGAAATATCCAAAAAATGTGGTTCCACTTCATGATTGTGTCCAACTTGTTGATTCTTCACAATAAATTACAGTTTCATATCTTTATGTTTGAAGCCTGAAACGTGGCAAAATGTCGCAAAGTTCAAGGGGGCCGAATACTTTCGCAAGGCACTGTACACCTGAAATACAAATACAAAAGAATGCAGAGGAAGTAATAACAAAATACTCTCATCTCTAAAGGAGAGTAGAGGCCAGATAGTTCGAGGAGTTTGTGTTCCGTAATGCTTGTTAGGAATGTTAAATTTATTTCTCTCCACTGTGATTGGGTTTTATAGCTCCTCAGTCTAAGCACTTGGCTTGATGACCTCATGCATTGTCAATATATCTGATGTGTTTCTTGTATCAAGATTTTTACGGATACCTTCATCAGACCTGCCTCCCCTGGAAGCTGGTTTCAGATGGTGGCTTAGAGTAATGTCATCTATCTAGCACCATTTGAAATCAGTGTTCTTGGGGTGAGAACTTTAGTTCACGGCTACAACAGATCTCCAGATGTTTTTGACAGCTCAAACCCTTTGTCCGCTCTCCAAGGTTGACTGATTTCCTTTGGTGCTCGGAGTCAGATATATTTTCTAGCACCATTTGAAATCGGTTACAGTGAAGGACATATTTCATCACACCTTGAGGAGGATTTTCCAACTAAGCCATGCTGGTAGTATCAAATTCACTGGATTTTTTTAATGAAGCGTATAAAATGTACAGTAGTAGACAAGAGAAGTATAAGTATTAGTGTTCCGTGAGAATCTGGGATTCATACCCAATTTATTTGGATTTAATGCAAAAAAATATAAAAGTCAAAGCCATATTTTAAGATGTTCCATTAACTTCCACAAGATGGCATTGTCTGTTCTACTCTGTTCCATTACAGAAGTCATTGTTGCTGCATTTGTTTTAATTGCTAAAAAGTCAAGTACACATTAAATATTGTGATACAGTATAGTGTATATATATAGTAAAGCAGACTTTTCATTTTTCTGCAACATACAGTTGAAACTATTAAAGTAGCAGTGCATATTAAAGCTCAATGTAAAACTTAAAGTAATTTCAGATAAACTTTGTTTCATGTTTATTTCATGTTGGAAAAAAATGATTACAACACAAATAAAAATGTATTAGTAACCGCCTGCTTAGCATTCAGCATTATTGTATAAAAAAAAAAAAATCTTTTAATTAATAAATAAAAAACTATGTTCAAATATTTCAAAATCAGACTAGTAAAAATATATTCTAGATAACCAGAAACATCCATCATGTGTTCTGATATTTGAATTGGATTTGAAAGAGTGCCAAATTTATAAATGTAATAAAGACATTTCTAAAAAAACAAACAAAAAAACTGAACTCTCTCTATACCTCACTACAGTTGAAATTAAATATAAACTGTTTTTTTTTTAACAACAAGCAGTATGTTAGCTTTTGTCACAGGAGAGCCAGACTTACATCAACAGTTTCTATCAGTGTCACACATATGGAAAAACTGATTTTGATTTTTTTTTTTAATTTTGCCATAAAATATTCTACACTGATCCCAGATCGGACTTGTGGTGCACAAATCAAATACGTTACTTAATATACACAGGATCGCAACCTTCTAGTGGTAACATCATAGTGCCTAGTATTATAAATCACTTAAAGCGTAAAGCAGTGCATAAATCCAACCTCGTTAGATTAGGGTTCAAAAGCCACTTGTGCAAAGTTGAGAGAACAAACTGCCATCCACAAGCAGATCGAAGATATGCGTACATTCAAGGTGGAGGGCTCCTTTTGCTCAGCTTTCAGTCTATGACAAGTTATGATGGAAGCATAGGACGGCCAAGCTTACTACAAAAGAGACACAAAAATAGAAAATAGCAATTATACATTTTTAGTGATCACCATAAAACAACTTTAAGGTGGACTCAAAACCTAATAATTAAAAACCTGCAAAAAAGGAACAGGGTAGTAAAGAATAAAATAATTATATGTTAAATTAAAACAAAAAGTAAGAAGAAAAGCAACTGAGGTTGAGCAGTATAGAGTTGTTTTGGTGACGTTCAAAGGAACATTTTAAATACTGAACATGTGAACTCATATTAGCCCGGCTTCTTGGGTTTATTAGAAATACAATATTATATAATGATCAAAGAGCGACTGGGGCCTTTCCTCATCTTAACTGCAGTAGAAAGCGGTTCTTTGTTAATCATTTGTAGATCTAAAATTCTTTATTTAGGGTCATGTCATATATTAGGTCAGTATTTTATTTGAGGAATTACAGTAGGTGTGCATGGTTGCCAATCCTCTTACCGAGAGTGCTACCATTTCTGGATGTTGAGCAGCTTCTGTAGACAATTTCTTAGTGCTGTAATCCAACAATGGCTTGTCAAAATAATGTTTACATTAAAAAAATAAAAGCTTTAAAAGGAAGTCAGGTACACACACAGATCCCTCATAAAACTACAGGCCAGCCAACTACCCCACAAGAAATTATCCTTCACCAACCACACTTATTTTTTTAAAGCCACATCTAAGTTGAGGAGAGTGTTGCCTTTAAATCACTGGTGTCCAATCTGTTCATTTCTCAGTAAAATGGCTGCAACACCTCACCACAATTAAGACACTCAAGTTAAGAATAGATGTCTGAAGAAATCTGAAGACCATGCCTTTATAAAGACCTCAATTGCTTCGTGTTAAATGACAGCATTACTTCCCACATGTCTCTTCTGTACTACAGATTTTACAAAAATAATTGAGTTAATTACAACCAATAACAAGTATCATAGAGACTCATTTTTAGGAAAGTAATTAGTAATAATTTTAGAAGCAATCTGGGTTAGTGGACTTGGGTGGTAAACCATCAATGGCAACATTTGTCACTATTCATCTGTGTTAAAATTTTAATTGAATCTATCCATATGCATTATTTTAACCATCTTATTTAGACCAATAGCTATACATTTTTATATATATAATTTTGGTATTCAATTACAGCTATCCCAGATTTATGGTTCACTATTCATATTGCCATTATTTTACCACCCAGGCATATAAATGAGCATTCTGAAAACAGGAGCAAGGCATTACACAAATATCTGTGCCCAAATAGGAAACCAATAGCTAATGCAACATCTGCTTTGGAAATTTCCTATTATGTTGGGGCAAAGATTTGTGTATGTGCATGTAAGCTCTGTGTAGAAGATTGCCTTAACAGAGAACCCCTGAGAATGGGACAGTAAAAAAGTCAAAAACTGCATAAACATTGCATATAACACATGCAATACATGACATTGAGCAGGAAGTAAACATAAAATATAAAAATAAACAAGCTTGTGCAGGTAGTAGTGACATGGGTTAGGTTGTGACAGAGTTTAGTGCAAAGTGCAAATAAAACTACTGCATGTTAATTAGCAAAGCCTTAAAAATATGGACATATTTTACCGCTTTTTTTTCTTTTGGATCCATAAAAATACCAATGACAATGACAGCAAGGACTACAAGACATTTGAAGATGTGCAAAAGCAAATAAAACAATGACAAAATAGAGTGGTATTCAAATGTCTTTGCTTTGATAACATAAATAAATAAGATATACTTGTCAAAAATAAATGATTAGTATTATTACTAGTTACAATAACATCTTTCATTTATGCAAAATGTTATTGGGTGGTCAAATAAAATTCTGCATGAAATAAAAATCATATCTTTTAACTTCACCAATATTATTTTAAATAGGTGACATTGTCTCTTTAATCTAATCTTTAATCTAAGTTTAAACTTACCGCCAAAAACACCGAGCACAATCGATGTTGTATGATGTCCGCCACTCTCTGTAGACACTAGTAAGAAAAGATTTTGGTTATTAAGTTATTTGTCACTATTTATTGCAGTATTAAACGTACAGCTATTGCCATGACTTACTACATGCACAGGTATATGGAAAAAAACAAGACTTTTTTTTTTTTTGATGATGATGAATTTGTAATTGAATAATAAATTTTGAAATTTGCTATTCTGCTGGTGAACAGGAAAAGAGAGGACAGGCTCTGTGGTTAAGTGAGGTTTTTTAGTGGGCTTACCCCATGACATGGTGCAAAAACAGAGCAATGTCTAACAATGTTCAGCAGAGGCTGGGAAGTATTTGATTGTTGTTGTTTGTTGAAAGCTATATGAAAATGCTACCAGTCAGAATATACAGTTTGTTTCTTTCTTAATAAAAATGTATGTGAAAGTGAAAATCCTAGAGTTTTATTTTCTTCAAATATAAATTAGGAGATAATAATCAGACCATCAGAGTGTGACAGTTATCATGATTGTTTTACTACAGAATTGTACACTTACGTGTACATTCTGGAGGTGCAGATGACCACTGACTATTATGTCCGCATTTCAGGGTCTTTTCTCCGTTCATTTTGTATCCAGTTTGCACTCGAATGTCACAGACTCCAAGTGTTTATAAGAGGATTGAGACAAACCCACCACATTGCCATGTTTTACTTCAGGAGCCTTGCATTCAATTTCTATGGGCAGAAAAATTAAAAATAGATAGGAAAGACTATACTTTTGTTTGCAATTTAAAATACAATACAGGCTGCAGTCAAACAAAAGAAATCTTAGTCGACTAAAATCTCCATACAATTCAATGTCACATAATATCTCAGTAACTGTCCTGCGAAATGCTCTTTGTCTTAAGTTTGTCTAATAGTTTAGTGTCTATCTATGTTGTAAAAGATGTAGTGTGTACACTGACAGTAAACTATCTACATCTCTGGACCAATGAGATTTAGTTGGAAAATGTTAATAGTTGAACATACAATTCTCGCATATCTCACATACATCTCGTGTGGCTTTTGGAACACAATCTTTGACCAACCTGACTGACTGTGTTTAGCGAAATAATCTACAGTTGAATTAAATAAATCCCAAAACCACAAAAACTAAGTCTGTGGAAAACATGAAAAGCCCCGATGTTGACATTTGGTATTTTATCGGCACAGTTCTACTAAATAAAATTGAGATTATTTGTGAAGAAAGCAGTGCTAGTGCAATCTTCAATGTGCCTTACTTACGTGCACATTCTGGAGGTGAAGGGAACCACTGACTATTATCTCTGCATGTCAGGCTGCCTTGTCCCTTCATTTCAAATCCAACTTTGCACTCAATTGTCACAGACTCCGAATATTTATAAGAGGGTTGAGACACACCCACCACCACGCCATGTTTTACTTCAGGAGCCTTGCATACAATTTCTATGGGCAGAAAATATGGAAATAGAAAATAAATTTGCAATTTAACACACAATTAGGGCTGAAGTCAAACAAAAAAATATCTTCAAGTCCCCATCAACGACTAGTCAATAATGTCACATAATATCACAATATTACAGCAACTGTCCAGTAAAATATCTTAGTGTCCATCTATCCATTTATGTTTCAAGCTACTTTTGATGCACGCAACTCATATCTAATCACAGCTTGTTGATCATTAGAGCCGTTACACAGTTGTTTTACCTCAAAGAGAACAGTAAACGGTAAAGCAGTTCAGTAAAGGCAGTCTGGGACACAAAGCCTGTTCAGATCTGTGGTAAGTCTGAACCAATGAGATTTCAGTCGACCATGACCTCAGTGACTGACACAAGCCCTAATCACAACTAACACTGCCCTGGTTGGTGGAATGTAAATAATTGGACTCACATACATGCAGTCTGGATTTTGGAACAGAATGTTTGAGCAACCTGACTAACTGTGCAATAGTTTAGCTACAAAATCTACAGTTTATTTAAAAAAACGCAGCAGCAGCGGAAGCTGTGGAGGAAATATACAATGAAAAGCCCCAATGTTGAGGAAATGACTATGATGCTAATTTTGTATTGCTCATAGTTCTATATTATCTGTACAGCAGACTAAATTAGAATATGTGATCATTTGTTAAGAAAGCAGTGCTGGTGCAATCTTCAATAAGGCTTACTTACGTGTACATTCTGGAGGTGCATGTGACCATTGATTATTTTCTCTGCATGTCAGGGTGCTTTGTCCCTGGATTTCAAATCCAGTTTGCACTTGAACATCACAGACTCTGAGATCTTATAAGAGGGTTTTGACCCACCCTCCACCTCACCATGTTTTCTACTTCAGGGACCTTGCATTCAGTTGCTATGAAAAGAGGAAAAAAGATGTTTGCAGCTATAATTAAACAGTGATACTATAATTAAATCCATGTCTGCTTAAAAATTACAAGACTTATTTATTTAATAGTATTTTTCTAAAAACTATTTTGTTGGTTGTTTAACATATTTTTTCTGGCCCTAGATTTTCTGCACAGAAGGGGCAGGATTTCCTCTGTGAGGCCTTTTGACAAATCCCTATCAAAACCATTAGCTTACCTAAAATAAAACTAACAAGTCTGTTTAAATATAAATATAGTTCATTTTAATGAACAAGATGTCAAGAAATATTAGTTTGGCTTCCTGACAGAAATCTCTATTAATACTTCACATCTGTGGAATGAGATCAGTTGCAAAAACACCCTGCATCCACACCTTTCCTGGGCTGGCCACAAACGGAAACTTGCGTCACTAAGATGAATACTAACAGAGCCTCAGAGCCTCATTGTTTCTCAGATCAAACCCCTTTCTGGCACTGTGAACACTAGAGCCACATTTTAGAGTTTTAATGTAAATACTCTGGAATGTATGTACTGTATGTTATAATGTGTTGTGAGATTGTTTCACTGGTTGTCACTGTCTGTTGTGTGTTAGGGACCAGGTCTGCAAATTAGCTCTCAGCTGGACGGCCTAATGGACATGGCATTGGTCACACTTGAAGCTGTAACAATGTTTTTTTTTTTTGTTCTATCCCTACTAAATAAATTTAAATACTAAATAAACTACTAAATAAAGTTATAAATAAAAATGTGCGATTTTCATACTGTAATCTTACAAAATAAAGCAGCAACACCTTAAATACATGTTAATATATTAGCCCTAAATAAGTGCATTAAGGAGGCATCTCAGAGGGACCTGGAGCGCCCCTCTCTGCCACTACAGACCGACCCTATAATAGCCTTGTGAACATAAATAAAATTATTAATCCATCCATCTGCTTCTCAAAACTGGCATACACTGCCAATTATCTACAGCAGGTGATACATTATTGGTGTCAGAGTTAGAGAGGAAGATGAAATAAAATTGCCAGTTGTGCCAGACTAATACATTACACTTATATAATCATGAATACAAGATCTACCTCTAGAGATATTGAGACATTGCATGTGCTCATTGCAACAATGCCTAACTCTATAATCCTGTAGGATGTCTACCACAATTATACTTACATTTACATTCTGGAAGTGCCGGTTCCCACTGACTGTTTATGCCACAGGTTAGTGTGCCTGATCCAATCATATTGTATCCTTGTGAACACCTCCAAGTCATAGAAGACTTGTACTTGTGAGGAGGCCGGGATCCGGACGCCCACCGCCCATTATTTATAACTGGATCAATGCATTGTACATCTTTAAACAAAACAAGAAACAGAGCTTTAGTGTTTTGTCCGTTGAGATTTACGGCAATGGTTGAATATACGTACAGACACATGTAGGAGGTCTAGGTTCGAACAATTTGTTCTCTTTGCATGTTAATTCTCTTGATCCATTCAAAACATAATCTCCATTACACCTGTACTGTACAACCTCTGAATATTCATAATGTTCCTTCCATGGATCAAAACCTCCATTCTCTATCGGGGTTGGTGCAGGACACACTACAACTACAAAAGCCAAGACATGTTTTAAGAGAGCAATAAATGTATTTTTTGTAATAACAATAAAAGTTAAAAGTAATAATAGGTTACTAACCTTCACATGTAGGTAACCTGTCGAGCCATCCTTGGTCTCCACAAGTGATTTCATTTCTCCCAACCAATCTATAGCTAATAAGAGCAGATACAAAATACTAGGTTATTGCGATATCTGTAAGTTATATTCAGTTTAACACAACAAGAAATATTGGTGCGTTTCTATTTTTTTTTTCCCCCATGTTATTACTAACCCAGTGTTGCAAGTGATGGTAATTCTTGTCACCAAACTCTGTGCCTCCATCATAATTAATCACTCCATTTGTCACATCTCCAGCAGAGCCACAGTTTTTTCCTGCAAAAAAAAAACATCATATGGACATGTCTAGTAATAGGCTACTAAACAAAGTCAAACCCAACTTCAACTCCAATCAACTATATACCTTTATTGAGCCTGTTCGTGTCGAGTGAGCTCAAAGGTTTTAACATGTGACAAAAGACATGGATGTATTGTTTTAAATATAAAAATAAATATATAAAATAAAAGACTAAGAGTAAGACTTACTTATGCATCTCATCCTAAGAGGAGTCCAGGTTCCTTTGTCACAAATAACATCTCCAGATGCTCGTTCTGCACTATATCCAACATTACATTTGAAAGTAACTTTAGTCCCATGTTCGACTGGAAAGGTATCGCTACCAATCAAAAACATATTGGGTCCTCCCTCAGGCCTGGAACAGCTTTGAGCTGTAATCAGCAAATTCAAGGGGGGAAAACTGATCAGGGCTAATGTTAGGCAAAGCTCTAATTCCAAGTTTAATCCACCACTCAACACCACTTACAGTTCATGAACTAGTACCCACCGTGAACATATGTGACCAGGCCAAAGCCGACGAGGAGCAGAGCAACACCCATTGCTCTGGTTCTCCTGAAGAAAGTCACCGTTTTCCTGTCAAGATAACATCAAGAGTCATGATCCACGCCTTAATCCCAATGAGCGGATAGTAATGTGATAATTTTATTTCATACACCGGGACATAAAAAACTAAACAAGGCTTCAAAAGGCACGAAGTAATCCCAGAACTGCGATTACTGACGTTTCATTTAGGGACAAAAGATTTTTTTTTTAAATGAAAAAAATACACACAACTAGTTTTCGTACGTATCTAGTAAAACCTGGGTTACTAAATAGAGCCGATAATTAAAAAATGGCCACACTTCCTCTTCCACACACGATTTGAGATTGCTAATGTAGCTAATCTTCAAGTGACATCTTGATAGGTTAATACACCCTAATGCTAAATATATCAATAAGCTCAACTGTATTGTTCAAGGCTGGGCCGGTTGCTCCCAGGTCGCTAGCAGCCATCCATAGCTCCATCTTATAGAAACTAAGCCATAACCAAGCTAGCCGATACATATGTGTGCTGTGTGCTAACCTAACAATAACAAGTCCAAAAACAGGGGCTGCAAGCTAGCTAATACATAACCAACAAACGAGTACACAATATACTATATGGTATATCTATGTCGAGGCGTTACCAACTACTTAACGATCCGTTAAATTGGGTAACACTGTTTACTCACCAAAGTAGAGGGCTCTCTGAAATGTCCGACCTGTACGTTTGTTTCTTCGAAGTCACTCAAACTGCGCCTACTTCATGTCGGAAAGAGGCGTGGCCAGGGACGTCATGATGTGCGCTGTGTCACGAGCTTTCGACCTTTTCCCTTGATAGTCAAATGAAAAGTTACACGCTACACGACAGAAAAGTAGCCTAAAACCAGATAGACCCAATATTCTATAGCTATATGGTTCTTAAAACAGTTGGGAAAACTGTAGGCCTATGTCACAACAGCCCAGACATGAATTTAAGGGGAAAATGTGCTAGTCATGTAGCCTATAAATGCACCAGTGTATTTTTTTTTTTTTTTGGGGGGCAACTCATGCATTCATAGTTATGTAATGGAAAACAGACTTTGTGAATAGGTGGAAGTGTCCCTCCTTGCTGGTAAAAAAAAAAAGAAAAAAGGCTAATAGGAAATATTTAACAAATAACTTCATAATGATAAAATTCCAGACTTGAAATCAGATAAAGAAAATGTGTTTGACTTCTATAGTCTCAGAATACAATAACAATACATATATAACAATACAATAACAATACATATAAACAATAACATAACAAAAAACAATCTTTTAATCTTTTATTGGTGAGTGAATAAATCTGATGCAGTTGCAAGAAAGGAATTAAGCAAGTGTTGACATAGATAGACTACAGCTAATCTGGTAGAATAATCTTGAATCACAGCACTGGCTTGCTTTGTCATCACATTTTTGACTAAGTAATAAAACATATCACTATTGATTCATAATTTGACCTGGGATTGGTTACTTTTATTGTGGTCATTTATAAGGCCTACTAATCCAATACATTTTCACATTGACCATTTATTTCAGCTTAATTTACCTTAACAAACTCTGTAAAATTACTTACGTATTTGTAAATTTTGAAATTTTGGGCTGTAAACATAGGTCTACATCCGGCATCAACCAATCCCTGTAAACAGCCCAAAATAGGTTGCTCTTCTTTTTTTCTCTAAATTGAGTATAACATTTAGCAATGTTTAGGTTTGTTGCTATAATCATGTATCCAGGCAACTTATTAAGGGGTTGTGCTCTTTTACATTTAAAAGACACAAGCAAATGAATACATGAAGTGTAGTGGACAAAACATGTAAATGACATGGTACATATTTGGGTAAATTATAACACAGTCACATGCTCACTGGATTCTTCTTTGACCAAAAATGACATGGGCTTAAGGTAAAACATTTTTTTTTTGCCAACCCCTCAACATTTAGTCAAAACATGACAGAAAATACATAAAACCACGAGGTACACACAAGTCACATGCACAAAAGTAGAAAATTTTATATATTTTGCTATTTCTGCTATATACTTTTTGCTATATTCTGCTATTTTCAAATCAATTCACCCATCATTTCATAGCCACCACCATTACTGCTACCAAACACCATAGAACCCTCTCTGTCACCTTCACACACACCAATCTAACTGTCCCCTCATACATGTGCTAATGTCTTAATTGTTTTTGACTCCTTGATTGTTTTGTCTAGTCCATTCCTCAGGCTGATCCTTCTTCTTGATGTACTCCATTCCCATTTACATTTCAGCACTAAGAACAAAAAGGTCAGAAGGAAACCCCAACGCAGGATTAGATACCACTGTGGGAACTTCAACCATACTCTGAAAAAACAACAAGAACTGAATATCTTTACCAAGAAACGGTTAATGGTTGTGACAAATGTTGTGGTTTCAAACCTCATGTGAAACCAGTCTGGATGGGTTTGATTGTGATGTGCTTATTGTACATTCTGGAGGTGCAATTTCTGCATGTCAGGGTATTTTTTTACAGTTTTGCACTTGAATGTCACAGACTCCAAGTATTTATAAGAGGGTGTAGATCCACCCACCACCTCGCCATCTTTTACTTCAGAAAAGATGGAAATAGATAGGAAAGACTATACTTTTGTTTGCCATTTAATGTAATGTCTAAAGTTGGTCTCACATACATGCGGTCACTCATGAATTTAACAGGAAATGTGCTAGTCATTTGAAGACTATAAATGTACCAGTGTGATATTTATTTGTAGGGCAACTCATGCATTCATTGTTATGTAATGGAAAAAAAAACACAGACTTTGTGAATAGGTGGAAGGGCCCCTCCTTGCTGGTAAAAAAAAAAAAAAAGGCTAATAGGAAATATTTAACAAACTTCATAATGATAAAATTCCACACTTGAAATTAGATAAAGGAAATGTGTTTGACTTCTGAGACTTTTTTTCACAACATAACAAAAAAGAATCTTTTAATCTTTTATTGGTGAGTGAATAAATCTGATGCAGTTGCAAGAAAGGAATTAAGCAAGTGTTAACATAGATAGGCTACAGTTAATCTGGTAGAAGGATCTTGAATACCAGCACTGGTATTTTTATTGCTTTGTATCACATTTTTGACTAAGTAATAAAACATATCACTATTGATTCATAGTTTGACCTGGGATTGGTTACTTTTACTGTGGTAATTTATAAGGCCTACTCATCAAATACATTTTCACACTGACCATTTATTTCAGTTTAATTTACAAAAGCCTTCTCAAACTAACTAACTAAATAACAAGAACTGAATATCTTTACCAAGAAAATGTTAATGGTTGTGACAAATGTTGTGGTTTCAAATGGGTTGGATTGTGGTGTGCTTATTGTACATTCTGGAGGTGTCTGCATGTCAGGGTATTTTTGTATTTGTTTTTTTTTTTACAGTTTTGCACTTGAATGTCACAGACTCCAAGTATTTATAAGAGGGTTGAGATCCACCACCACGCCATCTTTTACTTCAGGGGCCATTCACACAATTGCTATGGAAAGAGAAAATAATATGTTACTAAACAGTGATACAATGATTATAGCTATAGCATGTCTGCTTAAACATTACAAGACTTATTTATTTAAGAGTAATTTTCTAAAAACTATTTTGTTGGTTGTTACATATTTTTATTAGCCCTAGAGTCTCCTCACAGAGGGGTGGAGCATCCTCAGTGTGCCCTTTTGACAAATCTATACAAAAACCTAACATAAAACTGATCTTTTTTTGTACTGACAGATCTTTTTAAATATCAATATATTTAATTTCAATGTACAAGCCTGTACAATGCCTGATTTATTCATACGGTTTCCTAGATCTACGTTTTACATTTATTCATTTAGCTGACGCTTTTATCCAAAGTGACTTACAATTAGCCTGTAATTACCAGTGTTACAGCTGGAACACCACTGGGGGCAAGGTGGGTTAAGTGTCTTGCCCAAGGACACAACAACAGTATGAACTGTGGGGAGAGCGGGAATCGAACCGCCTACTTTTCAGTTGAAGGACAACCGCTCTACCACTGATCCTTCATTAGAGTAAAAAATCCATTATCTAATGAGGTTGGTGCTGCACACTTTAATAATAATAATAATAATAATAATAATAATAATAATAATAGGTTACCAACCTTCACATGTAGGTAACCTGTCGAGCCATCCTTTGTCTCCACAAGTGATTTCATTTCTCCCAACCAATCTATAGCTAATAAGAACAGATACAAATGACCTGGTTATTCATAAAATCTGTAAGTTATATTCAGTTTAACACAACATTAAGAGAAATATTTGTATGTTTCTTGTTTTTTTTTGTCAGGATTCATGTTTGTTTAAGTAGTCTGTCTGTTTTTGTTTGATGTTATGGTTCTTTTAAGGATCTTAGTGGGTTTCATTATTTATTCTGATTTCTAGTTTGGGTTATGTTTCTGATTGTTGTTTTAGCTTGTATTAGAGTTTTGGTTTTATTTGTGAAATGTCTTGACCCTGTCTGTGTATGTTTATTGACTTCCTGCCTTGTGTCTTTCCCTCCTGTGTGATTGCATGCTCCGCCCTGATGTGTTTCACCTGTCCCTTGTTGTCTGTGTCTATTTATACCTGTGTGTTCCTCTGCTCTGTGCCAGGTCGTCTTCTCCCTTACCGTGAGTTGTTTTGTGTTTCCCAGTGTCTTGTCTTTTGTCAATTTCAGAATTGGTGATGACGGTTATGACGTGAGTCAAATGTGACGGTTGATAACATAACCGTCGAGAGGGGTATTACTTTGAATAGACGAGCAGACACTGATTAGCTACTTGCGCTACGTTTATTTAAAATTAACAGCAAGACAACTAGCAGTGAATGTGCTTATTAAATGAATCACACACAGTGAACAAATCCTTAACAAAGAAAAAAAAAAAAGTTCGCAATGAACGTGCTTTGTTTTAAATAGATCACACACAGTAAACAAAACCAAGTTCCGTGACAGGAACACCAACATGTTCCCTGCAGTGCTAAAAACTCGCTCTGATGCTGTGCTTGTAGCAGAAATACACATGTATTTACGTGCCAATTTTGCTAAGAGCGGAAAGCGTGTTTCATTGTCTCGCCACCATGCTAGTGGATCTGCCGTAGAGTCAATTGGTTGACTCAGGCCTACGCTGAGTTTCATTTACGATGAGATGCGCTCTAGTTCACAGTGCAGTGCAAGTGAACGCGGCGCGCTGGCGCTTCCATGTCACGGTTATCATTGTCTGCTATATTTGCTTTTTATTTTTTAAAATACATGCAATTGGTTAATGAAACATTTATTAAAATTAAAATAACATTTGTACAAAACAGAATTCGTTTTTAAGAAAGGTTTTCTACAAAGCAAAATTTAATGAAGTGAATGACACGGTTTTGGCGGTTATAGAGTTCTAATGACGGTGTTCAACTATAACCGCCAATCACACGGTTATATAATAACCGTCACACCCCTACCGGACGGGGCTGAACACGGGAAAAGGGAACCGGACGGGGCTGAACACGGGAAAGGGAACCGGACGGGGCTGACACGGGAAAGGGAACCGGACGGGGCTGAACACGGGAAAGGGAACCGGACAGGGCTGACACGGGAAAGGGAACCGGACGGGGCTGAACACGGGAAAGGGAACCGGACGGGGCTGACACGGGAAAGGGAACCGGACGGGGCTGACACGGGAAAGGGAACCGGACGGGCTGACACGGAAGAGGGAACCGGGAAATGAAGACCCTGAGCCGGGGAAGGACCAGACGGATGAGCTCGGGCTGACCAGAACAGGAAAGCTGGGGATTGCCACACGGAAAACAGTCAAATATGCTGGGGATGGCCACATGGAAAACAGTCAAATATGCTGGGGATGGCCACGCGGAAAACAGTCAAATATGCTGGGGATGGCCACGCGGGAACAGTCAAATATGCTGGGAATGGCCACACGGGAACAGTCAAATATGCTGGGGATGGCCACGCAGAAAACAGTCAAATATGCTGGGGATGGCCACACGGGAACAGTCAAGTATGCTGGGGATGGCCACACGGAAATGCTGGGGCTGGCCACACGGAGATGCTGGGGCTGGCCACACGGAGATGCTGGGGCTGGCCACACGGAGATGCTGGGGCTGGCCACACGGAGATGCTGGGGCTGGTGAGGGTCCGGCGGAGGCACACGAGGGTCCGGCGGAGGCACACGAGGGAACCAGGCGTAGAGGGAACCAGGCGTAGAGGGAACCAGGCGTAGAGGGAACCAGGCGTAGAGGGAACCAGGCGTAGAGGGAACCAGGCATAGAATGCAGAGTCTCCTTGAAGTCTAGGTAGCCCAGGTAGGCGCTGAGAAGTCTCTTAGGTGGCCCAGGTAGGCGCTGAGAAGTCTCTTAGGTGGCCCAGGTAGGCGCTGAGAAGTCTCTTAGGTGGCCCAGGTAGGCGCTGAGAAGTCTCTTAGGTGGCCCAGGTAGGCGCTGAGACTCAGGAGGCACGCAGACTCAGGAGGCACGAAGGCTCAGGAGGCACGAAGGCTCAGGAGGCACAAAGGCTCAGGAGGCACAAAGGCTCAGGGGAAACGAAGGCTCAGGGGAAACGAAGGCTCAGGGGAAACGAAGGCTCAGGGGAAACGAAGGCTCAGGAACTAGAGTGACTCAAATCATAAGCAGACTTGGAGGTTCAGCAGATTGCCATGGTTTTGCGGAGTCTCAGTTGTGGCCAGGTCGTACTGTCATGGCCAATGGCCCAGGAACCGGAAGACTCCAATGCAAAACCCTCAGACACAGGCAAAGAGTTAAAATAAAGTTTTAATGGTCCAACAGGTTCAAAACAAAGTCCAAGGAACAGGAAAAAACCAAAGCTAGGGTCCGAGCAGAAATAATCCAGGAATATAACACAAGCAAAAATCAGACCGAGGAAAACAACAGAACCTCCACAGAAAACACAGACTACGAAAGACAAGACACTGGGAAACACAAAACAACTTACGGTAAGGGAGAAGACGACCTGGCACAGAGCAGAGGAACACACAGGTATAAATAGACACAGACAACAAGGGACAGGTGAAACACATCAGGGCGGAGCATGCAATCACACAGGAGGGAAAGACACAAGGCAGGAAGTCAATAAACATACACAGACAGGGTCAAGACATTTCACAAATAAAACCAAAACTCTAATACAAGCTAAAACAACAATCAGAAACATAACCCAAACTAGAAATCAGAATAAATAATGAAACCCACTAAGATCCTTAAAAGAACCATAACATCAAACAAAAACAGACAGACTACTTAAACAAACATGAATCCTGACATTTTTTCAACACCATGTTATTACTAACCCAGTGTTGCAGGTGATGGTAATTCTATCACCAAACTCTGTGCCTTCATTGTAATTAATTACTCCATTTGCCACCTCTCCAGCATAGCCACAGTTTTTTTCTGCAAAAGAAAAACATCATATGGACATGTCTAGTAATAGACTACTAAATAAAGTCAAACCCAACTTCAACTCTAATCAACTATATACCTTAATTTGAGTCTGTTCATGTCAAGTGAGCTCAAAGATTTAGCATGAATTGTTTTAGAATACAGATAATACATTTGTTAAATTACCAGGATTGTTTACTATTAGCTCCATGTTGCATTCTTTCTTTTAGTGCACACATTCACCTCTACATTGTTGTAGATTCTGCATTTTATATCATTATTTGTAAAATGTTAATATACAGTACATTATTTTGGTGAAGTAATTTGAAAAAAGAGTAATACTTACTTGTGCATCTCAGACTTTGGGAAAACCAGGTTCCTTTGAGACAAAAAACATCTCCATATCCTCTTTCTCGCCTATATCCAATATTACATTTGAAAGTAACTTTAGTCCCTTGATCGACTGGAAAGGTATTGCTACCAGTCAAATACATATTGGGTCCTCCCTCAGGCCTGGGACAGCCTTGAGCTGTAATCAGCAAATTCAAGGGACAAAAACAGATCAGGGCTAATGTAAGGCAAAGCTCCAATGCCAAGTTTAATCCATACATCAACACCACTTACAGTTCATGAACTAGTACCCACCGTGAACATATGTGACCAGTCCATAGCCGACGAGGAACAGAGCAACACTCATTGCTCTGGTTCTCCTGAAGAAAGTCACCGTTTTCCTGTCAAGACAACATCAAGAGTCATGATCCACTACTTAACAGCACTAAATCGGGTTAAACTAATTACTTACCAAAGTAGTGGGCTCTCTGAAATGTCCGAAAGTATGCTTGCTTGCTTGCTTCTCCCAAGTCAGTCAAACTGCGCCACTGCGGTCAAGCCAGCCCCGTCCTGATTCCGGAGTGCTTGCGTATTAGATGTTTTACGTTAAATGGATGGAAACAGCGCGTAGATGTCCTCGTGAACTGATAAAATGTCCGTTTTTAATCTTTTTTTTCTCTCAGTAACTGCGTCTGTTAATGCCGTTTTATTAGTGGCGCTGCACGATGGCAGAGCGCTCCTTCCTCACAACATGGTTTGACCGCAGGCGTGAGCGTCATGGTCATGAACGAAAAGTCACACGCGACACGACAACAAAGTAGAATAAAACCAGATACTTTTTATTGGGTTAATAATACAAACAAATGTTTCAAAAAACAGTGTAATATTTTAAAGGGTTTTTAAGGTAAAGACGTTTCATCCCTTGTCCAAGGGACTTTGTCAATTTTGAGTTTAAGGTCCAAGAGCTTTATCTCTAGAGGGAGGGGTTTGACCTGAAACTGACTCTGATTGGACCAGGCTGTTCTGGTCTCATAGTCGTTACCTTGAAAGGCCAGTGTGACTCCTGATGTGAGAGTTGTTGAGGCTCATGTGAGTTGTTAGTGACACTGTTCCATTTAGGTACATCCTGTTGTTTTGTTTTACTAACATTACATCACTCTTCACTTCACTGAACTGCATAAACCACATTTTACTCTGTTTGTGAGAGTCTTGTCTTTAGGGTGGACCAGTTTTTGACACAGAATGTTCCCAGGTTTAAAGTGGACAGGAATGTTGCGTTTGTAGAAAATCCTTCTAAGTTTTTTGGATAAACCAGACACATAAGGGATAACTACACCTTCCCTTTTGTCTCTGATTCCTGTCTGTTTGGTTTCTGTGTCCTCTTGGTTTTGTTGAATGTCCATCTGAGGTATCCATGTTCTCTCAGGGCTTCACAAATGTGTTGTTCTTCTTTCCGTTTGCCTTCTGAGGTTGTGGGCACCTCTTGACCCAAGGGTCATCCAGATATCTGAACCAGTGGTGGTCCGGGGTGAGGCTGGTCCTGTCCTGTAAAGACGTGTCCAGTACTAGTCTCTTCATTGGTGTGTATGCAGGTAAAGAGGGATGTGATCAAAGGAGTTGTACATGTTTGAGTCTGTGCTGCATACGATGGGCCATAGTGGTGTTCCTTAACTGTGTAAGCCGTAAATACATGGGGTGGTGTTTCCTAGATGACTGAGACCCTTCACAGACATAGAAAAGAATTAGGCAAGTGTTTACATAAACAGGGTACACCTAATCTGGTAGAATAATCTTGAATAACAGCACTGGTATTTTCAAGGCTTGCTTTGTTTAACACTATCATATTTCTGTAATAACAAGTAATAAAACATATCACTGTTGATTCATAGTTTGACCTGGGATTGGTTACTTTTACTGTGGTAATTTATAAGGCCTACTCATCAAATACATTTTCACATTGACCATTTCAGTTTAATTTACAATAGCCTTCACAAACTCTGTCAAATTATTTACATATTTGTAAATTTCTAAGGCCTTCATCAACCAATCCCAGTAAACAGCATAAAATGGATTCCTCACCTTTTTTTCTCTAAATTGAGTATAACATTCAGCAATGTTTAGGTTTGTTGCTATAATCATGTATCCAGGAAACTTTTTAAGGGGTTGTGCTCTTACACATTTAAAAGATATTTGACACAAGCAAATGAATACATGAAGTGTAGTGGACAAAACATGTAAATGACATGGTACATATTTGGGTGAATTATAATACAGACTTGTCACATGCTCACTGGATTCAACAACAAAAAAGTCAGCTGATGACTTCCATGGAGCTGCCATCAACAGACATGCGTCACCGAGCTAATGGTGCAGTTAACCTTGTTTACATTTAAAATTAAATTTTGAAGTTAAATTGTTTGCAATTTAACAGAATGTTAACAGCAGTGGAAGCTGTGGAAGAAATGTACAATAAAAAGCCACAATGTTGAATATAATGCTAATTTTGCATGACTAATAGTTTTATATTATTTGCACAGTAGACTAAGTTATGAGATAAATTGTGAAAAAGCTAATTCTGTGTAATCTTATGTACGTGCACATACTGGAGTTGCATGTGATCATTCATTATTATCTCTGCATGTCAGGGTGCTTTGTCCCTGGATTTGTAGTGTCAAAATTGATCCCTCAGTCTTTGCCACTATTGTATGGAATAAGTTATGAACGCAACACCAGATCCAATGCCATAGAGTCTTTATTGTTCACAACCAACACAATAAACAACCCGAGTAGACTTCACAGCTCTACTAATGTTTTAAACAGAAGACATGAGCTTTTATACAGTTTTGATGTGACAGTACAGTAATAACTCTTTCCTGTAAAGCCATTGAGTTTCATTATTAACTTTCTGATATCATCCTGTAAGGCCTGGTATATCTCCTCATTAACTCTCTGATGTCATTTCTGTGAGGCCTTGGGGCTCCTCCTCAGGCTCTGTATCCTCTGATAATAGACACCTGCGTCTTCATCTAGTCCTTCCTGTGTGTGTGTCTGACATTAGGTTTTCTCTTTTATATGAATATGTTTAAATGAATAACTAACTGAGTCTACATAGTTAAAACACATAACATAAAATATTACACCACAATTTCAAATCCAGTTTTGCACATAAATGTCGTATGAATGTGTAAGAATGTTGAGTGAATGTATGTGGTGATGGTCGGAGAGGCCGTAGGCGCAAAATGGCTGCCACGTCTCTGTCAGTCTGCCCCAGGGCATCTGTGGCTACAGTTGTAGCTTACCATCACCAGTGTGTGACTGTGTATGAATGAATAATGGATGGACTGTAAGCGCTTTGAGTCCCTTGGTCCCTTGGGAGAAAAGCGCAATATAAATCCAAGCCATCATTATTATTATTATTATCACAGACTCCAAGTACTTATAAAAGGGTTGAGATCCACCACCACGCCATCTTTTACTTCAGGGGCCATTCACACAATTGCTATGGAAAGAGAAAAAAATATGTTACTAAACAGTGATACAATGATTAAAGATACAGCATGTCTGCTTAAAAATTATTCTTTTTTTTAATATTCATATTTTTATTAGCCCTAGAGTCTCCTCACAGAGGGGTGGGGCATCCTCAGTGTGCCCTTTTGACAAATCTATACAAAAACCTAACATAAAACTGGTCTTATGTACTTACAGATCTGTTTAAATATCAATATATTTAATTTTCAGTGTACAAGTTGTACTTGGGGTCCAGGTTCAGACCATCTATTTTCTCTTAATTCTTTTGGTCCATTCAGAACATTATCTCCTTGACAACTGTACTGTGAAACCTTCATTAGAATAAAATATCTATTCTCTATCGAGGCTGGTGCTGCACACTTTGAGACTGCAAGAGCCAAAAGACATGTTTTCTAGAGAGCAAGAAATCTATATTTTTATTGTTTGTAATAATAATAATAATGGTTTATAGTAATAATAATAGGTTACCAACCTTCACATGTAGGTAACCTGTCGAGCCATCCATGGTCTCCACAAGTAATTTTATTTCTCCCAAACAATCTATAGCTAATAAGAACAGATACAAAATACTAGGTTATTACAAAATCTGTAAGTTATATACAGTTTAACACACAATTAAAACAAATATTTGTATGTTTCTTGTTTTTTTTTCAACACCATGTTATTACTAACCCAGTGTTGCAAGTGATGGTAATTCTATCACCAAACTCTGTGCCTTCATTGTAATTAATTACTCCATTTTCCACCTCTCCAGCAGAGCCACAGTTTTTTCCTGCAAAAGAAAAACATCATATGGACATGTCTAGTAATAGACTACTAAATAAAGTCAAACCCAACTTCAACTCTAATCAACTATATACCTTTATTGAGCCTGTTCATGTCGAGTGAGCTCAAAGATTTAGCATGAATTGTTTTAGAATACAGATAATACATTTGTGAAATTACCAGGATTGTTTACTATTAGCTCCATGTTGCATTCTTTCTTTTAGTGCACACATTCACCTCTACATTTTTGTAGAGGGACATATGTGTGAAATAAGAAGACATTCAATTGTGTGACAATTTTTTATATAAAGATTCTGCATATTATGCCTTTGTTTGTAAAATTTGAATATATACTACTATTTTAGTGAGGTATTTTGAAAAAGAAAAACAGTAAGACTCACTTGTGCATCTCATTCTTGGAGAAGACCAGGCTCCGTTATTACAAGTAACATCTCCTTGTGCCTTATATCCAGTTTCACAGCTAAAAGTAGCTGTAGTCCCATCTGCGACTGGAAAAGTATTGCTACCAACAAAATACATATTGGGTCCTCCTTCAGGCCTGGGACAGTTTTGAGCTGTAATCACTAATCAGCCATTTCAGGGGGAAAAAATGACATTACATTACAAATCACTTTATTTTACACTACACTTATTATATTGTATCTGTGACAAAAGACATGGATGTATTGTTTTAAATATAAAAATAAATATTTAAAATAAAAGACTAAGAGTAAGACTTACTTGTGCATCTCATCCTAAGAGGAGACCAGGTTCCTTTGTCACAAGTAACAGCTCCAGATGTTCCTTCTGGACTATATCCAATATTACATTTAAAAGTAACTTTAGCCCTTGTTCGACTGGAAAGGTATCGCTACCAGTCAAAAACATATTGGGTCCTCCTTCAGGCCTGGAACAGCCTTGAGCTGTAATCACTAATCAGCCATTTCAGGGGGAAAAAATGACATTACATTACAAATCACTTTATTTTACACTACACTTAATATATTGTATCTACCTCATTAAGTCCAATGTAAGACACTGTAACAAACTGAAAGAGCATGTAACCACATAGAACATACATACCCTACCCATATCCTACCTACAATATGTAAGTACACATATTTCCATTATGTATGTATTATATACAGTAGTTACATCTTTTTACAGTTTGTTACACAAGGAGATAAATAGTAGTGTAAAATAAAGTGTTACTATTTATAGTATTATTGTTGTTGCACTCAAATGTCACAGAGTCCAAGTATTTAAAAGAGGGACATGAACCAACCACCAACTCAACATGTCTTACTTCAGGAGCATTTCATACAATTTCAATGGACAGAAAAGATAGAAATAGATAGGAAATACTATACTTTTGTTTGCAATTTAACAGTCACAATTCAGGCTGCAGTCAAACAAAAGAAACCTTACTTGACTTAAATCTCCTCCATTCAGGTCAATGATGTCACATAATATCACAGTAACTGTCATGGAAAATGCTCTTTGTTTTTTCTTGCCAATAGTTTAGTGTCCATCTACATTTGATGCACACATCATATCTTATCCACAGCTTATTGATCAATAGAGCTGTTTCATGTTTTTCAAAGTAAACCCTGAAGCTCTTCAGTAAAGCCAGTCTGGGATATCGAGTCTGTTCAGAGCAGAAGATGTAGTGTGTACACTGACAGTAACTTATCTATACCTCTGGACCAATGAGATTTTAGTTGAAAAATATTAATAATTGCACTCACATACAGCTTGTGTGGCCTTTTGGAACACAATCGTTGAGCAACCTGACCGACTGTGTTTAGTGAAATAATCTACAGTTGAATAAATACTACTACTACTTTATTATCGGCACTTTAGACTAAAAAGGTTTAGATAATTACGACTGCAAGAGCCAAAAGACAGGTTCTAAGAGAGCAAGAAATGTATTGTTCTATTCTTTGTAATAATAGTAATAATAGGTTACTAACCTTCACATGTAGGTAACCTGTCGAGCCATCCTTGGTCTCCACAAGTAATTTCATTTCTCCCAACCAATCTATAGCTAAAAGAGCAGATACAAATGATTAGGTTATTACAAAATCTGTAAGTTATATTCAGTTTAACACAACATTAAGAGAAATATTGGTATGTTTCTTGTTTTTTTTTCCCCCATGTTATTACTAACCCAGTGTTGCAGGTGATGGTAATTTTGTCACCAAACTCTGTGCCTCCATCATAATTAATCACTCCATTTGCCACCTCTCCAGCAGAGCCACAGTTTTTTCCTGCAAAAGAAAAACATCATATGGACATGTCTAGTAATAGACTACTAAACAAAGTCAAACCCAACTTCAACTCTAATCAACTATATACCTTTATTGAGCCTGTTCGTGTCGAGTGAGCTCAAAGGTTTTAACATGTGACAAAAGACATGGATGTATTGTTTTAAATATAAAAATAAATATATAAAATAAAAGACCAAGAGTAAGACTTACTTATGCATCTCATCCTAAGAGGAGACCAGGTTCCTTTGTCACAAGTAACAGCTCCAGATGTTCCTTCTGGACTATATCCAATATTACATTTGAAAGTAGCTTGAGCCCCTTGTTCGACTGGAAAAGTATCACTACCAGTCAAAAACATATTGGGTCCTCCCTCAGGCCTGGAACAGCCTTGAGCTGTAATCAGCAAATTCAAGGGACAAAAAACAGATCAGGGCTAATGTTAGGCAAAGCTCTAATTCCAAGTTTAATCCACCACTCAACACCACTTACAGTTCATGAACTAGTACCCACCGTGAACATATGTGACCAGGCCAAAGCCGACGAGGAGCAGAGCAACACCCATTGCTCTGGTTCTCCTGAAGAAAGTCACCGTTTTCCTGTCAAGACAACATCAAGAGTCATGATCCACTACTTAACAGCACTAAATCGGGTTAAACTAATTACTTACCAAAGTAGTGGGCTCTCTGAAATGTCCGAAAGTATGCTTGCTTGCTTCTCCCAAGTCAGTCAAACTGCGCCACTGCGGTCAAGCCAGCCCCGTCCTGATTCCGGAGTGCTTGCGTATTAGATGTTTTACGTTAAATGGATGGAAACAGGGCTTAGATGTCCTCGTGAACTGATAAAATGTCCGTTTTTAATCTTTTTTTTTCTCTCAGTAACTGCGTCTGTTAATGCCGTTTTATTAGTGGCGCTGCACGATGGCAGAGCGCTCCTTCCTCACAACATGGTTTGACCGCAGGCGTGAACGTCATGGTCATGAACGAAAAGTCACACGCGACACGACAACAAAGTAGATTAAAACCAGATACTTTTTATTGAGTTAATAATACAAACAAATGTTTCAAAAAACAGTGTAATATTTTAAATTGTTTTTAAGGTAAAGACGTTTCATCCCTTGTCCAAGGGACTTTGTCAATTGTGAGTTTAAGGTCTAAGAGCTTTATCTCTAGAGGGAGGGGTTTGACCTGAAACTGACTCTGATTGGACCAGGCTGTTCTGGTCTCATAGTCGTTACCTTGAAAGGCCAGTGTGACTCCTGATGTGAGAGTTGTTGAGCCTCATGTGAGTTGTTAGTGACACTGTTCCATTTAGGTACATCCTGTTGTTTTGTTTTACTAACATTACATCACTCTTCACTTCACTGAACTATAAACCACATTTTACTCTGTTTGTGAGAGTCTTGTCTTTAGGGTGGACCAGTTTTTAACATAGAATGTTCCCTGGTTTAAAGTGGACAGGAATGTTGTGTTTGTAGAAAATCCTTTTAAGTTTTTTGGATAAACCAGACACATAAGGGATAACTACACCTTCCCTTTTGTCTCTGGTTCCTGTCTGTTTGGTTTCTGTGTCCTCTTGGTTTTGTTGAAAGTCCATCTGAGGTATCCATGTTCTCTCAGGGCTTCACAAATGTGTTGTTCTTCTTTCCGTTTGCCTTCTGAGGTTGTGGGCACCTCTTGACCCAAGGGTCATCCACATATTTGAACCAGTGGTGGTCCGGGGTGAGGCTGGTCCTGTCCTGTAAAGACGTGTCCAGTACTAGTCTCTTCATTGGTGTGTATGCAGGTAAAGAGGGATGTGATCAAAGGAGTCTAGTTGTACATGTTTGAGTCTGTGCTGCATACGATGGGCCATAGTGGTGTTCCTTAACTGTGTAAGCCGTAAATACATGGGGTGGTGTTTCCTGACTGAGACCCTTCACAGACATAGAAAAGAATTAGGCAAGTGTTTACATAAACAGGGTACAGCTAATCTGGTAGAATAATCTTGAATAACAGCACTGGTATTTTCAAGGCTTGCTTTGTTTAACACTATCATATTTCTGTAATAACAAGTAATAAAACATATCACTGTTGATTCATAGTTTGACCTGGGATTGGTTACTTTTACTGTGGTAATTTATAAGGCCTACTCATCAAATACATTTTCACATTGACCGTTTCAGTTTAATTTACAATAGCCTTCACAAACTCTGTCAAATTATTTACATATTTGTAAATTTCTAAGGCCTTCATCAACCAATCCCATGGAACTGCCATCAACAGACATGCGTCACCGAGCTAATGGTGCAGTTAACCTTGTTTACATTTAAAATTAAATTTTGAAGTTAAATTGTTTGCAATTTAACAGAATGTTAACAGCAGTGAAAGCTGTGGAAGAAATGTACAATAAAAAGCCACAATGTTGAATATAATGCTAATTTTGCATGACTAAAAGTTTTATATTATTTGCACAGTAGACTAAGTTATGAGATAAATTGTGAAAAAAGCAAAGTCTGTGTAATCGTATGTACGTGCACATACTGGAGTTACGTGTGACCATTCATTATTATCTCTGCATGTCATGGTGCTTTGTCCCTGGATTTGTAGTGTCAAAATTGATCCCTCAGTCTTTGCCACTATTGTATGGAATAAGTTATGAACGCAACACCAGATCCAATGCCATAGAGTCATTTATTGTTTCACAACCAACACAATAAACGACCCGAGTAGACTTCCCAGCTCTACTAATGTTTGAACAGAAGACATGAGCTTTTATACAGTTTTGATGTGACAGTACAGTAATAACTCTTTCCTGTAAAGCCATTGAGTTTCATTATTAACTTTCTGATATCATCCTGTAAGGCCTGGTAGATCTCCTCATTAACTCTCTGATGTCATTTCTGTGAGGCCTTGGGGCTCCTCCTCAGGCTCTGTGTCCTCCGATAATAGACACCTGCGTCTTTATCTAGTCCTTCCTGTGTGTGTGTCTGACATTAGGTTTTCTCTTTTATATGAATATGTTTAAATGAATAACTAACTGAGTATACATAGTTAAAACACATAACATATAAAATATTACACCACAATTTCAAATCCAGTTTTGCACATAAATGTCACAGACTCCAAGTACTTATAAAAGGGTTGAGATCCACCACCACGCCATCTTTTACTTCAGGGGCCATTCACACAATTGCTATGGAAAGAGAAAATATATGTTACTAAACAGTGATACAATGATTAAAGATACAGCATGTCTGCTTAAAAATTATTCTTTTTTTTTAATATTTATATTTTTATTTGCCCTAGAGTCTCCTCACAGAGGGGTGGGGCATCCTCAGTGTGCCCTTTTGACAAATCTATACAAAAACCTAACATAAAACTGGTCTTATGTACTTACAGATCTGTTTAAATATCAATATATTTAATTTTCAGTGTACAAGTTGTACTTGGGGTCCAGGTTCAGACCATCTATTTTCTCTTAATTCTTTTGGTCCATTCAGAACATTATCTCCTTGACAACTGTACTGTGAAACCTTCATTAGAATAAAATATCTATTCTCTATCGAGGCTGGTGCTGCACACTTTGAGACTGCAAGAGCCAAAAGACATGTTTTCTAGAGAGCAAGAAATCTATTTTTTTATTGTTTGTAATAATAATAATGGTTTATAGTAATAATAATAGGTTACCAACCTTCACATGTAGGTAACCTGTCGAGCCATCCTCGGTCTCCACAAGTAATTTCATTTCTCCCAAACAATCTATAGCTAAAAGAGCAGATACAAATGACTAGGTTATTACAAAATCTGTAAGTTATATACAGTTTAACACACAATTAAAACAAATATTTGTATGTTTCTTGTTTTTTTTTCAACACCATGTTATTACTAACCCAGTGTTGCAGGTGATGGTAATTCTATCACCAAACTCTGTGCCTTCATTGTAATTAATCACTCCATTTTCCACCTCTCCAGCAGAGCCACAGTTTTTTCCTGCAAAAGAAAAACATCATATGGACATGTCTAGTAATAGACTACTAAATAAAGTCAAACCCAACTTCAACTTTAATCAACTATATACCTTTATTGAGCCTGTTCATGTCGAGTGAGCTCAAAGATTTAGCATGAATTGTTTTAGAATACAGATAATACATTTGTGAAATTACCAGGATTGTTTACTATTAGCTCCATGTTGCATTCTTTCTTTTAGTGCACACATTCACCTCTACATTGTTGTAGATGGACATATGTGTGAAATAAGAAGGCATTCAATTGTGTGACAATTTTTTAAATAAAGATTCTGCATATTATGCCTTTGTTTGTAAAATTTGAATATATACTACTATTTTAGTGAGGTATTTTGAAAAAAAAAAAACAGTAAGACTCACTTGTGCATCTCATTCTTGGAGAAGACCAGGCTCCGTTATTACAAGTAACATCTCCTTGTGCCTTATATCCAGTTTCACAGCTAAAAGTAGCTGTAGTCCCATCTGCGACTGGAAAAGTATTGCTACCAGTCAAATACATATTGGGTCCTCCTTCAGGCCTGGGACAGCCTTGAGCTGTAATCACTTATCAGCCATTTCAGGGGGAAAAAATGACATTACATTACAAATCCCTTTATTTTACACTACACTTAATATATTGTATCTACCTCATTAAGTCCAATGTAAGACACTGTGTAACAAACTGAAAGAGCATGTAACCACATAGAACATACATACCCTACCTACAATATGTAAGTACACATATTTCCATTATGTATGTATTATATACAGTAGTTACATTTCTTTACAGTTTGTTACACAAGGAGATAAATAGTGTAAAATAAAGTGTTACTATTTATAGTTTTATTGTTGTTGCACTCAAATGTCACAGAGTCCAAGTATTTAAAAGAGGGACATGAACCAACCACCAACTCAACATGTCTTACTTCAGGAGCATTTCATACAATTTCAATGGACAGAAAAGATAGAAATAGATAGGAAAGCCTATACTTTTGTTTGCAATTTAACAGTCACAATACAGGCTGCAGTCAAACAAAAGAAACCTTACTTGACTTAAATCTCCTCCATTCAGGTCAATGATGTCACATAATATCACAGTAACTGTCATGGAAAATGCTCTTTGTCTTTTCTTGCCAATAGTTTAGTGTCCATCTACATTTGATGCACACATCATATCTTATCCACAGCTTATTGATCAATAGAGCCGTTTCATGTTTTTCAAAGTAAACCCTGAAGCTCTTCAGTAAAGCCAGTCTGGGATATCGAGTCTGTTCAGAGCAGAAGATGTAGTGTGTACACTGACAGTAACTTATCTATACCTCTGGACCAATGAGATTTCAGTTGAAAAATATTAATAATTGCACTCACATACAGCTCGTGTGGCTTTTGGAACACAATCGTTGAGCAACCTGACCGACTGTGTTTAGTGAAATAATCTACAGTTGAATAAATACTACTACTACTTTATTATCGGCACTTTAGACTAAAAAGGTTTAGATAATTACGACTGCAAGAGCCAAAAGACAGGTTCTAAGAGAGCAAGAAATGTATTGTTCTATTCTTTGTAATAATAGTAATAATAGGTTACTAACCTTCACATGTAGGTAACCTGTCGAGCCATCCTTGGTCTCCACAAGTGATTTCATTTCTCCCAAACAATCTATAGCTAAAAGAGCAGATACAAATGATTAGGTTATTACAAAATCTGTAAGTTATATTCAGTTTAACACAACATTAAGAGAAATATTGGTATGTTTCTTGTTTTTTTTTCCCATGTTATTACTAACCCAGTGTTGCAAGTGATGGTAATTTTGTCACCAAACTCTGTGCCTCCATCATAATTAATCACTCCATTTGCCACCTCTCCAGCAGAGCCACAGTTTTTTCCTGCAAAAGAAAAACATCATATGGACATGTCTAGTAATAGACTACTAAACAAAGTCAAACCCAACTTCAACTCCAATCAACTATATACCTTTATTGAGCCTGTTCATGTCGAGTGAGCTCAAAGATTTTAACATGTGACAAAAGACATGGATGTATTGTTTTAAATATAAAAATAAATATATAAAATAAAAGACCAAGAGTAAGACTTACTTGTGCATCTCATCCTAAGAGGAGACCAGGTTCCTTTGTCACAAGTAACAGCTCCAGATGTTCCTTCTGGACTATATCCAATATTACATTTGAAAGTAGCTTGAGCCCCTTGTTCGACTGGAAAGGTATCGCTACCAGTCAAAAACATATTGGGTCCTCCCTCAGGCCTGGAACAGCCTTGAGCTGTAATCAGCAAATTCAAGGGACAAAAAACAGATCAGGGCTAATGTTAGGCAAAGCTCTAATTCCAAGTTTAATCCACCACTCAACACCACTTACAGTTCATGAACTAGTACCCACCGTGAACATATGTGACCAGGCCAAAGCCGACGAGGAACAGAGCAACACCCATTGCTCTGGTTCTCCTGAAGAAAGTCACCGTTTTCCTGTCAAGATAACATCAAGAGTCAAGATCCACTACTTAACGGCACCTTAAATTGGGTTAAACTAATTACTTACCAAAGTTGTGGGCTCTCTGAAATGTCCGAAAGTATGCTTGCTTGCTTCTCCCAAGTCAGTCAAACTGCGCCACTGCGGTCAAGCCAGCCCCGTCCTGATTCCGGAGTGCTCGCGTATTAGATGTTTTACGTTAAATGGATGGAAACAGCGCTTAGATGTCCTCTTGAACTGATAAAATGTCCCTTTTTAATCACTTTTTTTCTCGCAGTAGGCTAACTGCGCCTGTTAATGCCGATTTATTAGTTCACATTCAGGTTTTATCAGAAATATTTGTAATTGCGCTGCACGATGGCAGAGCGCCTCTTCCTCACAGCAAGAAGGTCGCGGCCGACTCGAACCTCCTCCGGCCTTTCTGAGAGGAGTCTGCATGTTCTCCCCGTGTTACTCTGGGTTCCCTCCTACTTTTTTCCCATCGCCCTATTTATATACTTGGGGGTTTTATATAGGCTATAAACTTAGGACTAATGCCACCACATATATTTCCAGGGGACCTTTATTTTTTAATGCTACACGGGTCTTTCTATAATTACCTGGAGGGCACCATGAGGTCCTCTACTACTCACCAGAATTGGATGGCCCATTGGCAAATGGTAGTTTTCTGACTATATAACCTGGACAAAGGATTAAACATACATACAACTATATAAACTTGATATTAAGATCCTGCCATGTTTGAATTTTTGGAGTAGCTTTATTTTGAAATGCCACATGTGATTGTTCTAAAATTACTTGTTTTAAGAAAAACATCTGGACTCAGTTTTCAAGGTGACTTTACCAATTCTAAGATCAACTGGTAGGAGAGCTGAGCTTATATCTCTAGAGGGAGGAGTTTCCCCTGAAACTAAACCTGATGGATCAGACTGTTCTGGTCTCATGGTCGTTGGCTCTGAAAGGGAAGTGTGACTCCTGATGTGAGAGTCGTTAAGGCTCCGGAGAGTTGTTAGTGACACTGCTCCATTCAGGTGCTGTGTTTGTTGTTCTAGGGGGCAACTCTTTTGTTTTAGGTTTCAACACACTGTTATAAATACTAGGCAACATGAATCTAAGGCCACCTCCTCTGTTCAAAGAAGGCTTTTCCATTTTCACCGCTCTCTCAAACCATCTGGCCTCTCTGGCCAAAATTCAGACATTGCTGTCCTCAAAGGAATGTCCTTTCTCTTTGAGGTGGAGGTGGACTGCAGACTCAGGTCCTCCAGGATTGGCTCTTCTGTGCTGATACATCCTCTTGTGAAGCTGTTGTTTCGTTTCACCGACATAACTGTCACTGCACTCTTCACTGAACTGATAAACTACATTACTCTGTTTGTGCGAGGGGGGGTCTTGTCTTTAGGATGGACCGGTTTTTTGTTCCCTGGTTTAAAGTGGACTGGAATGTTGTGTTTGTAGAAAATCCTTTTAAGACACATAAGGGATAACTACACCTTCCCTTTTGTCTCTGGTTCCTGTCTGTTTGGTTTCTGTGTCCTCTTGGTTTTGTTGAAAGTCCATCTGAGGTATCCATGTTCTCTCAGGGCTTCACAAATGTGTTGTTCTTCTTTCCGTTTGCCTTCTGAGGTTGTGGGCACCTCTTGACCCAAGGGTCATCCACATATTTGAACCAGTGGTGGTCCGGGGTGAGGCTGGTCCTGTCCTGTAAAGACGTGTCCAGTACTAGTCTCTTCATTGGTGTGTATGCAGGTAAAGAGGGATGTGATCAAAGGAGTCTAGTTGTACATGTTTGAGTCTGTGCTGCATACGATGGGCCATAGTGGTGTTCCTTAACTGTGTAAGCCGTAAATACATGGGGTGGTGTTTTCTGGTGACTGAGACCCTTCACAGACATAGAAAAGACTTAGGCAAGTGTTTACATAACAGCACTGGTATTTTCAAGGCTTGCTTTCTTAAACACTATCATATTTCTGTAATAACAAGTAATAAAACATATCACTGTTGATTCATAGTTTGACCTGGGATTGGTTACTTTTACTGTGGTAATTTATAAGGCCTACTCATCAAATACATTTTCACATTGACCATTTCAGTTTAATTATTAAATAGCCTACAAGGGCTTGTGCCCTTTCACATTTAAAATATTAAAAACACAAGGAAATGAATACATGAAGTGTGTAAAGGTACATATTTGGGTAAATTATTACACAGACTCGTCACATGCTCACTAGATTCAACAATAAAAAAGTCAGCTGATGACTTCCATGGAGCTGCCATCAACATGGGTCATCGCACCTGAATAGTGCATTTAAGTGCAATACGTTTTCCTCCGCCTCTTAATACAGTTGGCTTTGTGTTTTATCCTTGTACATTTTAGCACTAAGAACATAAAAGTCAGGAGGCACAGAAGGAAACCCCAACGTAGGATTAGATACCACTGTGAGAACTTCAACCATACTCTGAAAAAACAACAAGAACTGAATATCTTTATCCAAGAAACAGTTAATGGTTGTGACAAATGTTGTGGTTTCCAACCTGCTGTGAATCGAGTCCGGATGGGTTTGATTGGTAGGTGAAGACTGGTTGTAGGTTTGGGTAGACTGGCAGGTGGTGGGCAGCACTCGTGTTGGGGCAGTGGTGGTGCTTAGTCTGTCTGTGCAGTTGTAAACGGGCTGACCTGGAAGAAAAACAGTAATCAATGTATTCTCTGTGCAACATTGTACATTTGGAAGTTTTAAATATTGTTGTATAATACTATACATAGAGGATTTTGTATGTTTGATTTAATGTTGTATTCATTTTCAGTACCGTGTATGTTAACAGCATAGATACAGTGACTTTCTGCAGGCTTTACAACCTGCACCGAGATTGCATCGCTCTCCTGGTGGTTCATGTTATTACTGACAACACAGTAATAACTAGTGCCCTTTTGTACTATGCCACAGTGTAACTCCAAATCAGGTGACAGGGAAATGAGGACACTTTCTGGGAAGGTTTGTTGATACCACGCATATTGAATGTTGGTGCCTTTGGCTGAACCACAGCGCACAGTCACTGGCTGGCCCCAACAAGTAGGCCGGTCCACCAAAAGAGTCAAGGGTCAAAGTATTGGTTTGGAAACTGGGACTAAAAAAAAATACATATAAATAAATCATTCCATTTGTCAACATCAGAAAACAGGATTGTGTAGAAAAGTAAATCCATGAAGTATTTTAAAGCTTACATTTACAAAGAACTGTGTGTGTTTTTGAGGGTCAGAAGAATGTTTAGCTAGAGACAGGTTGGTGGGGTTTGTAGTTTTTGGACTTGGTGACATCTGGTGGCAAAAGTGCAAGTTGCAACCCTTTGCCTCACTGTTTTTTTTTTTGTGTGTTTTTTTTTAAAGCACATAACGTATTGCACAATCAACAAACTTGAAGGAAAATGGTGTAACAATGATTTCACTGTAACAAAAAATAAAATAAACATTGAAACCTTCTCTTAACGTCCATGCAAGAATGTGTCCTTGTGAAATATAATGTGAACCTCATCCAGCAGAGCTCAGTTTGTCTGTTTGGGAACAAGTAAACCTCTGAACAAGTAAAAGTTTGTGTTTCACAAGAAATACAATGGATGTAATTATACACTATTAAAAACAGTTTGACTAATGATTTTTTTTCTTTTTATTATTATCATTTTTTTTAGTTTAGTATCAACAAAGTTTTTAATTTGACTAGGTCTTCAGGTTTTAGAGTATATGATTTTAAGAACAGTGTGTTGGTATGATCTCTAAATCCCACATTATGTACGATTGTGTAGTCTGTATAATGTCTCTAAAATGGCTCTTGAAGGTATTTCCCCAAACGTCAGTGCAGTAATTATTATACGGTAGGATGAGTGAACAATATAAGCTGGAGAGAGCTTACTCATTTAATGTTGATTATAGCGACACTTTACACAATGCCCCTGTAACCAAAGTCAAATTCCAATTTCTGTTGGCATGCTGGCCTGAAACATTATACACTTATATTTGCACACAATTTAGTGTTGACAGATCCTGGAGTAATGTGAAAATGACACAGTGTCTCTTTTAAATGTGTAGCTTTATGGTGAATTCATTTGTGAGTGGGTCATACCTTCAGTGATAACAACATCAACAGAAGTCATGATGTCGGCATATATTTTGTCAATGCCAACCCAGTACATCCCAGTGTCTTCAAAGCTGAGTTCCTTAACTGTCAAATACAGCCCTTTTCTTCTTGCATCTATTATGGTAGGTGTGTTTTTGGGTACTGTATCTGAATCCACTTTGATCCACTGAATTTATTTTGATTTCAAAGGTGAGTACACTAACCTACACTAACCATAACTAACCCTGTCAGGAAGCTGTAGATGGGGACAGATGCATTATAGCTTCCTGTTGGTTCTTTGTGGGTTCTTCAAGTATTCACCAAATTGAGTCACAAGAAAAGCTGACCATGGCAGAAGGTATTATAAAACTAGTTATGTGTCATATATTTTAATGGCTGAATTTTTAAATTTTTATCAGCTTACACAAGATATAATGTGCAGAGTTTGAAAAACTAAATTATTCCTCACACAGTGGAGATTTCTTTTCTTCCACACCTTTGGCTCTCTGGAGCAATGAGGGGGGGAATGTATTCACTGTTTGGATTTGACCATTTCTTTCTTTGTTAACCTGGGCGGAATGTTTTTTAACTTTTAGTCACATACAGGTCAGAAAGAAAAAGAAAAAAGAGTGAAACTATCGGAGATCATGGACAGAAATAAGCCTGGGACTGACTTTTAGTCTTTTAGAAAACACAATTTTCATTCATTTTTGGAATGCACGTACAGAAGTAATGCTTACTGACTTTCCAAGTGTTATCCAAAAACAAGTCAGAAAGTTTAATGTGAAGTAGAACTTATTAAAAGTTGTATGATCTCTGCAAGCTAGAAATCTTTTTAAAACCACAAGTTTCTCTCTGTCAAACTCTGTCAAATTATTTACATATTTGTAAATTTCTAAGGCCTTCATCAACCAATCCCAGTAAACAGCATAAAATGGATTCCTCACCTTTTTTTCTCTAAATTGAGTATAACAATGTTTAGGTTTGTTGCTATAATCATGTATCCAGGAAACTTTTTAAGGGGTTGTGCTCTTACACATTTAAAATATATTTAACACAAGCAAATGAATACATGAAGTGTAGTGGACAAAACATGTAAATGACATGGTACATATTTGGGTGAATTATAACACAGACTTGTCACATGCTCACTTTATTCAACAATAAAAAAGTCAGCTGATGACTTCCATAGAACTGTCATCAATAGACATGCGTCACCGAGCCAATGGTGCAGTTAGCCTTGTGTTTCATTTTGCACATTTCACATTTACATTTTCACATTTATTTAATTTATTTTTGATCAAAATACATGTATTATATAAAATAACAAACATGTTTTTTTTTCCAAACTAAATCTTTTTTGACCAAAAATGGCGTGGGCTTAAGGTAAAACATTTTTTTTTTTTGCCAACCCCTCAACATTTAGTCAAAACATGACAGAAAATACATAAAACCATGAGGTAAACACAAGTCACATGCACAAAACTGAAGTAGAAAAAATATATACATATATTTTCTGCTATTTTCAAATCAATTCACCCATCATTTCATAGCCACCACAAACACTGCTATCAAACAACATAGAACCCTCTCTGTCACCTTCACACACACCAATCTAACTGTCCCCTCATACATGTGCTAATGACTTAATTGTTTTTGATTCCTTGATTGTTTTGTCTAGTCCATTCCTCAGGCTGATCCTTCTTCTTGATGTACTCCATTCCCATTTACATTTCAGCACTAAGAACAAAAAGGTCAGGAGGCACAGAAGGAAACCCCAACGCAGGATTAGATACCACTGTGGGAACTTCAACCATACTCTGAAAAAACAACAAGAACTGAATATCTTTACCAAGAAACGGTTAATGGTTGTGACAAATGTTGTGGTTTCAAACCTCATGTGAAACCAGTCTGGATGGGTTTGATTGTGATGTGCTTATTGTACATTCTGGAGGTGCAATTTCTGCATGTCAGGGTATTTTTTTACAGTTTTGCACTTGAATGTCACAGACTCCAAGTATTTATAAGAGGGTGTAGATCCACCCACCACCTCGCCATCTTTTACTTCAGAAAAGATGGAAATAGATAGGAAAGACTATACTTTTGTTTGCCATTTAATGTGATGTCTAAAGTTGGTCTCACATACATGCGGTCACTCATGAATTTAACAGGAAATGTGCTAGTCATTTGAAGACTATAAATGTACCAGTGTGATATTTATTTGTAGGGCAACTCATGCATTCATTGTTATGTAATGGAAAAAAAAACACAGACTTTGTGAATAGGTGGAAGGGCCCCTCCTTGCTGGTTAAAAAAAAAAAAAAAAAGGCTAATAGGAAATATTTAACAAACTTCATAATGATAAAATTCCACACTTGAAATTAGATAAAGGAAATGTGTTTGACTTCTGAGACTTTTTTTCACAACATAACAAAAAAGAATCTTTTAATCTTTTATTGGTGAGTGAATAAATCTGATGCATTTGCAAGAAAGGAATTAAGCAAGTGTTAACATAGATAGGCTACAGTTAATCTGGTAGAAGGATCTTGAATACCAGCACTGGTATTTTTATTGCTTTGTTATAACATTTTTGACTAAGTAATAAAACATATCACTATTGATTCATAGTTTGACCTGGGATTGGTTACTTTTACTGTGGTCATTTATAAGGCCTACTCATCAAATACATTTTCACACTGACCATTTATTTCAGTTTAATTTACAAAAGCCTTCTCAAACTAACTAACTAAATAACAAGAACTGAATATCTTTACCAAGAAAATGTTAATGGTTGTGACAAATATTGTGGTTTCAAACCTCATGTGAAACCAGTCTGGATGGGTTTGATTGTGATGTGCTTATTGTACATTCTGGAGGTGCAGGTGACCACTGACTATTATGTCTGCATGTCAGGGTATTTTTGTATTTTTTTACAGTTTTGCATTCGATTGTCACAGACTCCAAGTATTTATAAGAGGGTTGAGAGCCACCCACCACCTCGCCATCTTTTACTTTAGAAAAGATAGAAATAGATAGGAAAGACTATACTTTTGTTTGCAATTTAACAGAATGTTATAATGCTAATTTTGCATGACTAATAGTTTTATATTATTTGCACAGTAGACTAAGTTATGAGATAATTTGTGAAGAAAGCAAAGCTAGTGTAATCTTATGTACGTGTACATACTGGAGGTGCATGTGACCATTCATTATTATCTCTGCATGTCAGGGTGCTTTGTCCCTGGATTTCAAATCCAGGTTTGCACACAAATGTCACAGACTCCAAGTATTTTTAAGAGGGTTGAGATCCACCCACCACCTCGCCATCTTTTACTTCAGGAACCTTGCCTTCAATTTCTATGGTAAGAGAAAAAAATATGTTACTAAACAGTGATACAATGATTAAAGCTACAGCATGTCTGCTTAAAAATTACAAGACTTATTTATTTTAGAGTATTTTTCTAAAAACTATTTTGTTGGTTGTTACATATTTTTATTAGCCCTAGAGTCTCCTCACAGAGGGGTGGAGCATCCTCAGTGTGCCCTTTTGACAAATCTCTATACAAAAACCTAACATAAAACTGATCTTTTGTACTGACAGATCTGATATAAATATATTGTATAAAAATCAACGTATTTCATTTCAATGTACAAGCTTGTACAATGCCTCATTCATTCATACTGGGTCCTAGATTACACCTCAAAGTCACAGAAGACATGTGTTTGTAAGGAACCGGAACCAAACCCACCGAAGTTTAAGGCAGTGGTTGAATATTTACATAGGGGGTCCAGGTTTAGACCATCTATTCTTTTTGCATCTTAATTCTTTTGATCCATTTATCTCCTTGACAACTGTACAACCTCTGAATATTCATAGTGATCCTTCATTAGAGTAAAATATCCATTATCTATAGAGGCTGGAGCTGCACACTTTATGACCGCACTGACTGTGTTTAGCGAAATAATCTACAGTTGAATTAATAAAAAAACACAAAAACTAAGTCTGTGGAAAACATATAAAGCCCCGATGTTGACATTTGGTATTTTATCGGCACAGTTCTACTAAATAAAATTGAGATTATTTGTGAAGAAAGCAGTGCTAGTGCAATCTTCAATGTGCCTTACTTACGTGCACATTCTGGAGGTGCAGGGAACCACTGACTATTATCTCTGCATGTCAGGGTGCTTTGTCCCTTCATTTCAAATCCATCTTTGCACTTAATTGTCACAGACTCCGAATATTTATAAGAGGGTTGAGACACACCCACCACCACGCCATGTTTTACTTCAGGAGCCTTGCATTCAATTTCTATGGGCAGAAAATATGGAAATAGAAAATAAATTTGCAATTTAACACACAATTAGGGCTGAAGTCAAACAAAAAAATATCTTCAAGTCTCCATCGACAACTAGTCAATAATGTCACATAATATCACAATATTACAGCAACTGTTCAGTAAAATATCTTAGTGTCCATCTATCCATTTATGTTTCAAGCTACTTTTGATGCACGCAACTCATATCTAATCACAGCTTGTTGATCATTAGAGCCGTTTCACGGTTGTTTTACCTCAAAGAGAACAGTAAACGGTAAAGCAGTTCAGTAAAGGCAGTCTGGGACACAAAGCCTGTTCAGATCTGTGGTAAGTCTGGACCAATGAGATTTCAGTCGACCATGACCTCAGTGACTGACACAAGCCCTAATCACAACTAACACTGCACTGGTTGGTGGAATGTAAATAATTGAATGATAATGATTGGATACATGCAGTCTGGATTTTGGAACAGAATGTTTGAGCAACCTGACTGACTGTGCAATAGTTTAGCTACAAAATCTACAGTTTATTTAAAAAAATATGCAGCAGCAGTGGAAGCTGTGGAGGAAATATACAATGAAAAGCCCCAATGTTGAGGAAATGACTATGATGCTAATTTTGTATTGCTCATAGTTCTATATTATCTGTACAGCAGACTAAATTAGAATATGTGATCATTTGTTAAGAAAGCAGTGCTGGTGCAATCTTCAATAGGGATTACTTACGTGTACATACTGGAGGTGCATGTGACCATTGATTATTTTATTTGCATGTCAGGGTGCTTTGTCCCTGGATTCTAAATCCCTGGATTGGAGCTGCACACTTTATGACCGCAATAATAATAATAATAATAATAATAATAATTATAATAATAATAATAGGTTACCAACCTTCACATGTAGGTAACCTGTCGAGCCATCCTTGGTCTCCACAAGTGATTTCATTTCTCCCAATCAGTACATAGCTAAAAAGAGCAGATACAAATAACTAGGTTATTCCTAAATTTGTAAGTTATATACAGTTTAACACAACATTAAGAGAAATATTGGTATGTTTCTTAGGTTTTTTTCAACACCATGTTATTACTAACCCTGTGTTGCAAGTGATTGTAATTCTAGCATCGAACTCTGTGCCTTCATTGTAATTAATCACTCCATTTTCCACCTCTCCAGCAGAGCCACAGTTTTTTTCTGCAAAAGAAAATCATATGGACATGTCTAGTAATAGACTACTAAACAAAGTCAAACCCAACTTCAACTCTTATCAACTATATACCTTTATTGAGCCTGTTCATGTCGAGTGAGCTCAAAGATTTTAACATGTGACAAAAGACATGGATGTATTGTTTTAAATATAAAAATAAATATATAAAATAAAAGACTAAGAGTAAGCCTTACTTGTGCATCTCATCCTAAGAGGAGACCAGGTTCCTTTGACACAAATAACAACTCCAGATCTTCCTTCTCGCCTATATCCAATATTACATTTGAAAGTAACTTTAGTCCCTTGTTCGACTGGAAAGGTATTGCTACCAGTCAAAAACATATTGGGTCCTCCTTCAGGTCTGGAACAGCCTTGAGCTGTAATCAGCAAATTCAAGGGACAAAAAACAGATCAGGGCTAATGTTAGGCAAAGCTCTAATTCCAAGTTTAATCCATACATCAACACCACTTACAGTTCATGAACTAGTACCCACCGTGAACATATGTGACCAGGCCAAAGCCGACGAGGAACAGAGCAACACCCATTGCTCTGGTTCTCCTGAAGAAAGTCACCGTTTTCCTGTCAAGACAACATCAAGAGTCAAGATCCACTACTTAACGGCACCTTAAATTGGGTTAAACTAATTACTTACCAAAGTAGTGGGCTCTCTGAAATGTCCGAAAGTATGCTTGCTTGCTTCTCCCAAGTCAGTCAAACTGCGCCACTGCGGTCAAGCCAGCCCCGTCCTGGTTCCGGAGTGCTCGCGTATTAGATGTTTTACGTTAAATGGATGGAAACAGCGCGTAGATGTCCTCGCGAACTGATAAAATGTCCGTTTTTAATCACTTTTTTTCTATAAGTAGGCTAACTGCGCCTGTTAATGTCGATTTATTAATTAACATTCAGGTTTTATCAGAAATATTTGTAATTGCGCTGCACGATGGCAGAGCGCCTCTTCCTCACAGCAAGAAGGTCGCGGCCGACTCGAACCTCCTCCGGTCTTTCTGTGAGGAGTCTGCATGTTCTCCCGGTGTTACTCTGGGTTCCCTCCTACTTTTTCCCATCGCCCTATTTATAACCTTGGAGGTTTTATATAGGCTATAAACTTAGGACTAATGCCACCAAATATGAATTTCCAGGGGACCTTTATTTTTTAATGCTACACGGGTCTTTCTATAATTACCTGGAGGGTACCATGAGGTCCTCTACTACTCACCAGAATTGGATGGCCCATTGGCAAATGGTAGTTTTCTGACTATATAACCTGGACATACAACTATATAAACTTGATATTAAGATCCTGCCATGTTTGAATTTTCGGAGTACCTTTATTTTGAAATGCCACATGTGATTGTTCTAAAATTACTTGTTTTAAGAAAAGCATCTGGACTCAGTTTTCAAGGTGACTTTACCAATTCTAAGATCAACTGGTAGGAGATGAGCTTATATGAGCTTATATCTCTAGAGGGAGGAGTTTCCCCTGAAACCAAACCTGATGGATCAGACTGTTCTGGTCTCATGGTCGTTGGCTCTGAAAGGGAAGTGTGACTCCTGATGTGAGAGTCGTTAAGGCTCCGGAGAGTTGTTAGTGACACTGCTCCATTCAGGTGCTGTGTTTGTTGTTTTAGGGGGCAACTCTTTTGTTTTAGGTTTCAACACACTTTTATATAGGCAACATGAATCTAGGGGCCACCTCCTCTGTTCAAAGAAGGCTTTTCCATTTTCACACCTCTCTCAAACCATCTGGCCTCTCTGGCCAAAATTCAGACATTGCTGTCCTCAAAGGAATGTCCTTTCTCTTTGAGGTGGAGGTGGACTGCAGACTCAGGTCCTCCAGGATTCGCTTTTCTGTACTGATACATCCTCTTGTGAAGCTGTTGTTTTGTTTCACCGACATAACTGTCACTACACTCTTCACTGAACTGCATAAACTACATTACTCTGTTTGTGCGAGGGGGTCTTGTCTTTAGGATGGACCGTTTTTTTGTTCCCTGGTTTAAAGTGGACTGGAATGTTGTGTTTGTAGAAAATCCTTTTAAGACACATAAGGGATAACTATACCTTCCCTTTTGTCTCTGGTTCCTGTCTGTTTGGTTTCTGTGTCCTCTTGGTTTTGTTGAATGTCCATCTGAGGTATCCATGTTCTCTCAGGGCTTCACAAATGTGTTGTTCTTCTTTCCGTTTGCCTTCTGAGGTTGTGGGCACCTCTTGACCCAAGGGTCATCCACATATTTGAACCAGTGGTGGTCCGGGGTGAGGCTGGTCCTGTCCTGTAAAGACGTGTCCAGTACTAGTCTCTTCATTGGTGTGTATGCAGGTAAAGAGGGATGTGATCAAAGGAGTCTAGTTGTACATGTTTGAGTCTGTGCTGCATACGATGGGCCATAGTGGTGTTCCTTAACTGTGTGTAAATACATGGGGTGGTGTTTCCTGACTGAGACCCTTCACAGACATAGAAAAGAATTAGGCAAGTGTTTACATAAACAGGGTACAGCTAATCTGGTAGAATAATCTTGAATAACAGCACTGGTATTTTCAAGGCTTGCTTTGTTTAACACTATCATATTTCTGTAATAACAAGTAATAAAACATATCACTGTTGATTCATAGTTTGACCTGGGATTGGTTACTTTTACTGTGGTAATTTATAAGGCCTACTCATCAAATACATTTTCACATTGACCATTTCAGTTTAATTTACAATAGCCTACAAGGGCTTGTGCCCTTTTACATTTCAAATATTAAAAACACAAGGAATTGAATACATGAAGTGTGTAAAGGTACATACTTGGGTAAATTATTACACAGACTTGTCACATGCTCACTTGATTCAACAATAAAAAAGACAGCTGATGACTTCCATGGAGCTGCCATCAACACACATGCGTCATCGCACCTGAATAGTGCATTTAAGTGCAATACGTTTTCCTCCGCCTCTTAATACAGTTGGCTTTGTGTTTTATCCTTGTACATTTTAGCACTAAGAACATAAAAGTCAGGAGGCACAGAAGGAAACCCCAACGTAGGATTAGATACCACTGTGAGAACTTCAACCATACTCTGAAAAAACAACAACAGTTGAATATCTTTATCCAAGAAACAGTTAATGGTTGTGACAAATGTTGTGGTTTCCAACCTGCTGTGAATCGAGTCCGGATGGGTTTGATTGGTAGGTGAAGACTGGTTGTAGTTTGGGTAGACTGGCAGGTGGTGGGCAGCACTCGTGTTGGGGCAGTGGTGGTGCTTAGTCTGTCTGTGCAGTCGTAAACGGGCTGACCTGGAAGAAAAACAGTAATCAATGTATTCTCTGTGCGACATTGTACATTTGGAAGTTTGAAATATTGTTGTATAATACTATACATAGAGGATTTTGTATGTTTGATTTAATGTTGTATTCATTTTCAGTACCGTGTATGTTAACAGCATAGATACAGTGACTCTCTGCAGGCTTTACAACCTGCACAGAGATTGCATCGCTCTCCTGGTGGTTCATGTTATTACTGACAACACAGTAATAACTAGTGCCCTTTTGTACTATGCCACAGTGTAACTCCAAATCAGGTGACAGGGAAATGAGGACACTTTCTGGGAAGGTTTGTTGATACCACGCATATTGAATGTTGGTGCCTTTGGCTGAACCACAGCGCACAGTCACTGGCTGGCCCCAACAAGTAGGCCGGTCCACCAAAAGAGTCAAGGGTCGAAGTATTGGTTTGGAAACTGGGACTAAAAAAAAATACATATAAATAAATCATTCCATTTGTCAACATCAGAAAACAGGATTGTGTAGAAAAGTAAATCCATGAAGTATTTTAAAGCTTACATTTACAAAGAACTGTGTGTGTTTTTGAGGGTCATAAGAATGTTTAGCTAGAGACAGGTTGGTGGGGTTTGTAGTTTTTGGACTTGGTGACATCTGGTGGCAAAAGTGCAAGTTGCAACCCTTTGCCTTACTGTTTTTTTTTTGTTTGTTTTTTGTTTTTCAAGCAAGTAACGTATTGCACAATCAACAAACTTGAAGGAAAATGGTATAACAATGATTTCACTGTAACAAAAAATAAAATAAACATTGAAACCTTCTCTTAACGTCCATGCAAGAATGTGTCCTTGTGAAATATAATGTGAACCTCATCCAGCAGAGCTCAGTTTGTCTGTTTGGGAACAAGTAAACCTCTGAACAAGTAAAAGTTTGTGTTTCACAAGAAATACAATGGATGTAATTATACACTATTAAAAACAGTTTGACTAATGATTTTTTTTTTCTTTTTATTATTATCATTTTTTTTAGTTTAGTATCAACAAAGTTTTTAATTTGACTAGGTCTTCAGGTTTTAGAGTATATGATTTTAAGAACAGTGTGTTGGTATGATCTCTAAATCCCACATTATGTACGATTGTGGAGTCTGTATAATGTCTCTAAAATGGCTCTTGAAGGTATTTCCCCAAACGTCAGTGCAGTAATTATTATACGGTAGGATGAGTGAACAATATAAGCTGGAGAGAGCTTACTCATTTAATGCTGATTATAGCGACACTTTACACAATGCCCCTGTAACCAAAGTTAAATTCCAATTTCTGTTGGAATGCCTGAAACATTACACTTACATTTGCACACAATTTAGTGTTGACAGATCCTGGAGTAATGTGAAAATGACGACAGTGTCTCTTTTAAATGTGTAGCTTTATAGTGAATTCATTTGTGAGTGGGTCATACCTTCAGTGATAACAACATCAACAGAAGTCATGATGTCGGCATATATTTTGTCAATGCCAACCCAGTACATCCCAGTGTCTTCAAAGCAGAGTTCTTTAACTGTCAAATACAGCCCTTTTCTTTTTGCATCTATTATGGTAGACCTCTGTGTGTTTTTGGGTACTGTATCTGAATCCACCACTATCACACAGGAGGCTCTGCTGCTTCCCTTGCACCAGTATTTTCTGCTGTACATGAACCGGTTTGTATTGTAAGTGCAGACGACATGGAATTCGCCCCAACATGCGCCGTAACATGAGTTTTATCACACTGTAGCTGTAGACTCGCTGTAAAACAGAATAGTCCAAATAAACATTAATTCATTCAGATTAGAAAAAGTGCAGAATTTTTTTTTTCACTAAGAAACAAGACATATTCCTATTTACATTTTCACTTTACCTCTGTGAGTGTATTGCTTTGAAATAGTGTATTTTAGCAAAGTAAAGAGTAAAAGAGTAAAATAAACTTACCATGAAATAGACAAATCAGACAGAGTAGCTTCATTTTGATTTCAAAGGTGAGTACATCAAACCATAACTAACCCTGTCAGGAAGCTGTAGATGGGGACAGATGCATTATAGCTTCCTGTTGGTTCTTTGTGGGTTCTTCAAGTATTCACCAAATTGAGTCACAAGAAAATCTCGACCATGGCAGAAGGTATTATAAAACTAGTTATGTGTCATATATTTTAATGGCTGAATTTTTAAATTTTTATCAGCTTACACAAGATATAATGTGCAGAGTTTGAAAAACTAAATTAATCCTCACACAGTGGAGATTTCTTTTCTTCCACTTTGGCTCTCTGGAGCAATGAGGGGGGGAATGTATTCACTGTTTGGATTTGACCATTTCTTTCTTTGTTAACCTGGGCGGAATGTTTTTTAACTTTTAGTCACATTCAGGTCAGAAAGAAAAAGAAAAAAGAGTGAAACTATCGGAGATCATGGACAGAAATAAGCCTGGGACTGACTTTTAGTCTTTTAGAAAACACAATTTTCATTCATTTTTGGAATGCAGACAGAAGTAATGCTTAATGACTTTCCAAGTGTTATCCAAAAACAAGTCAGAAAGTTTAAAGTTTCTCTGCAAGCTAGAAATCTTTTTAAAACCACAAGTTTGTGGCCTTTGGGCTTCGGGCACTCCCTCGGCCTCCATCCCTTCCCCACAAGTTGAGCTTGTTAGAAGTTGTCTAACAAGCTCAACTTCTCTGCTTTTTCACTCTTAGTTTGAGTCAGCGCCCTCAGTGTAAACCACTGTATTGGGTGTTCCTCTCTTGTTCTCTCATTGACAGTGACTGTCATGCAATAAAACACCGAGTGACTTTAGGACCCAGTGAGAGACACTCAGGGGGCGTGGCATTATTTTTTATCTGACCACAAAACCTGTTAGCTTACTCTTACTTCCTCTCAAACTGTGAATACATTTTTCTTGATGTCAAAGTAGCAAAAGAGAAGTGCTATGTGCAGTGGCATGTGACACCGCCCCAGAGTGTTGGAGATTAATCCATAACCAAGTGCAGACGTGGACCATTGACATGTCTGTGAAAACCGCTCGATGACAGCTCAATGACAGCAGGCCAGCCATGGAGCAGCAGGCCTGGTATCTGAGGAGGCTTGTGGAACAACTGGACAGACAGGAGGTGGAGGATGAAGAGGCTCCAAACGGCAGTGCGGCAGAGTTTGCTGTGAGTTATGAACATGTTACCTTGCTGAAGTGCAATGTTGAACTTTACGGTTACAAGGGGTAACTTATCAGATATTAACAAAATATGTTTATTTTATGGATAAGAGCGCTTTAAAAAATGTAGCTATGGCTTGTCTTAAATCAACTCATCAGGGAAGTAACATGTTGCAGCCCCGACACTATATCTGTGCTTCCTCTTTATCTCTTGTCTTTTCATTGCATCAAAAGATTTCTAAGCAAATACAATATTGCCGACACAGACCATATACACCATCTACAACACATAGGCTGTTACAAAACTTCAGAAGTTAACCCTGAATGACCGTATGTGTGGGCTGCTGCAATGGTGATGAGTGACCTAAAGAAGCCTGAGGCCAGCATGCTGCCCTGCTTCTATCAACCACAGCCGAGGAAGGGGTCCATTGCATCACTTCCTTTCAGAACAGAAAGCACTCTGTGGTGTAAAGTAGACCTCTGCAAGATATCTAACCAATAATATGTGTCAACTGGCCTCTGAACAAGAAGACCACTGTCCTAAGAGTGAACATGCTGTACACCCTTAGTTAAATCTTCACGGAAGTCCTCTTTTTGTTGCTGTCATTCATTATAGTATAAAATGAGTCATGGGTATCTGCCACACAGAATTGAATCATATAATGTCACCAACTGTGTTATTTTCCAATAGACTGACAGTTAAACTCAATGTATACATCTTCTCATCATGTCAGGGCCTGTGAACACACTGTTTGAACCTGTGGGTTTTTTTCCCCCCCAGATGTAAAACACTGTCATGTTTTTCTGTCTGTGGAACAAAACATCTGAGACACTAGCATACAAAAGAAGGGCTTACTCAGTTCAAAGTGAATAACACAAAACAGGATAGCCACTTTTCAGTTTTGTCAAGATGAACAATTGCTGAGGCTTTGTAAAGTTTATAGTATTTACACCTATCCTGCAGCTTAATTACAATGTCAAAACTAAGAAAGTATTCTGTGTGTGACTTCATCTTACAGAGGTTGAAATGCCAGTCAAACAAGTATCGCACTGACAAGATCTACACCACCAAGACGGCAGAAAAGACAGAGAACATCAAGAAAAACAGATATAAAGACATTCTCCCTGTAAGTAAAACAGTATGATATGACCACAGATCAATTCGAAACACACTTCTGTCTCACACTCTGTCTTTGTCGTGCGTCTGCTTCTGCAGTTGACCACAGCAGAGTAAAGCTCACTTTGACCACCTCAAAATATGATAATGACTACATTAATGCTAATTTTATTAAGGTAAGTTAGCATCATAGTATCTGAAGTGTGGCAATTAAAGTTCTTTGTGTGTAGCCTACTTCAGCGCTCTTTCTCTTTTACAGGGGGTGTCAGGTCCCAGGGCTTTCATTGCTACCCAAGGCCCCCTGCCCCATACATTACTGGACTTCTTGAGGATGATTTGGGAATACAACATACAGGTATAGTCCTCTTTTCATTCATGTTTTACCACAACAACATATTGGGATTAAGAATTGATCAATCTTGCATACTCACAGTAACTCCAAAAAGGCCTTATTCCAACTCATATTAATTTGTAAAATACCTTTATTAGTCTTTTCAGAAATAAACGCCAGAATGCCGAGCTTTAAATAAATGTTTTATTGAGCTCTGCCTTTTTGTGCTTTCCATCTTATAACCATGTCAGTGGTTCCTAAACTGTGTTAGGGGTGTCTCTGGTGGTACCTGGCTCATTCGAGTGGTGCTAGAGAGTCCCAAGTAGCTTACTATATTATAAAGTAAATGTGTCTTTACTTTTAATGCCATAAAGATAGTAGGTCACTTTAAAAGACAAATCTTTTCTAAGGTGGTACACTGGCCTATGCAACCTGGAACCTGTAGAAACTCGTTTCCGCTCTCATTAATAAAAATAAAGTCCCACAGGAAGTCACAACTACGACTTTAAAACCCATCATTTTAACGTTTTATCTCATAATACTCACTTGATTTTTTTTTTTTGAGATCAAAAGTCATAGATTTGAGATTTGAAAAAAAAACTTTCTGACTTTAATTTGTATAACTTAAAAATGTATTCTTGATAAAACAGTCCTGACTGTAATAGTGTTTATTTTTATTGGGGCAGGTTGTGGTGATGGCCTGTCGTGAGTTTGAAATGGGGAAGGTAAGAGATTTTCCACCTGACAGTTGTTGCGTCTACACAAACAACACCACAGCTACTACACCACTTCTCTAAAGGCTGAGGTTAATATGTCCATTTGATGTTCATCACTGACACAACCTTTTCTCAATCATAGAAAAAGTGTGAGTGCTACTGGCCAAAGATAAAAGAAGAACCATTTGTGTGTGAACCTTTTGCCATTTACACTGTGAGTAATTATTGTAGTCTTTAATTCTTCCACAGCATATAACTATAAAATGTTACTCAGAGAGAGCTGAACGATACAATACGGCTTTGTTTTGTTCAGGATTCTGAAGAAAGTAAAGGCGATTATGTGACAAGAACATTAAGGATGACTTATCGCAGTGTAAGTTTTTGCACTGACACAACAGACAGGGAACTCTCTTGATCAAGATAATATGTAACAAACAGTTTCTAAGCAAAGCTTAGCAGAAGTGGCTTTATGCCTATTATGGCTGGTCTTGTGATTGTGCAATAATTTCTTTGCTTTCTCCAGTGCAGCCGAACACTGAAGCAGTTGCACTATGTCAACTGGCCCGATCACGGTGTACCAGCCTCCACCCCCCCCATTCTGGACATGCTGGAAGAGATGCGCTCTTATCAAGCCCATGATGACACACCCATTTGTATCCACTGCAGGTCAGGCTTGGGAAGCTTAAAGTGCAAACATTTTGGACAAACAGTCCTCGCACAGAAAAATCACACTTATGTGGTTTTGATGAAGTTGTTACCAAGGGAACCTTTAACTTGTGGGAGGCAAGTAGCCTATACTCTGTACCCACTCTGAGGTTAGAAGTCACACACTTCTTATAAAGCAGGAAGTCTGTGTAGGCGGCAAGTCAGCAGCCCACTGAGGTTTAAACTGTGTGAGGACATTTCCTTTTACAAACTCAAGCATTTAGACAAAGGTTTCATTACAATTACTGCTTGACTCAACAAACATTACCAACAATTTGCTTGAATCCAACATTAACAGCCACTCAAGGGCAAGGCTAGATTCATGAAAATGGAACAAGAGCTGCTCCGATCAGCAAAAGAGAAATTTTATCTGTCCCCTTGTTTCAGAATACTAATACAATGTGTGCCAGAAGAAGACTGAAGAGACTGAATGACATAGCACATGCAGTAGTTGTGGTACACACCAATGATATAATTATGTGTGTATATATAATTTAATGTCTTTGCAGTGCTGGCTGTGGTCGAACAGGAGTCCTGTGTGTAATTGATTACACATGGAACCTCTTAAAGAAACAGGTGACATACTTTGGTCTTTTAACTTTCTGAAACAACCTAATTTTATATTAAATTAATTTCATATTTGCTTGTTTTTAGATGATCTCCTCAGATTTCAGTATCTATGACCTAGTTCGAGACATGAGAACTCAGAGACCGTCTGTGGTTCAAACCAAGGTAAGAGACGTCCATATACCAAAACAGTCTTATTTTTTTTACTGTGTACTGTGTGTTACGCAGCTGCTTCTGCTAAACTTGACTGTTGTTCTGCTGGGGAAAGTCACTGCTCTTGCAATTCTGTATTTTGTTGTGTAATGTTTTGATTTTGTCACCTAACAAATGTAATGTGTAACTTAGGAACAGTATGTTCTGGTGTACAGAACCATCAAGCTACTTTTCCAAAGATATTTGCAATCAGTGGATGCATGGGAGAACAGAAATGGGGTAAGCCCTAGTCATACTGGTTCATTAGCAAACATTATGCAGTATTTGCATTCTGTGCATTTGTTCAAATCAAACAGAAAATGATCCAAGATCATGGCTGGAAAAGAAAGACACCAGAAACAAAGCCAGTGATTTGCATTGCGCATGTGTCAAAGTCCAACTTCTTTTTTTTAGATTCAAACTGATCAGCTGACAGTCCTGCCATCGTCAATCATGGCTGAGAATGACGAGGGCTATGAGTTCGACGCAAAATTCAATGCACAATTCCAGCAGATTTTAGAAAATGACTACCCAGTCGTACCTTCTGCTTCAGAAAATTGTGTTTCTATAAGAAATAAGACACAGAGCAACAAAGAACAATGGCTGCTGCAGCCGGCTTACCCTGAAGATCTGGAGGTGACGTCCTTCTGCAATGAGGATATAGTGAGTTTACCTGAACTGCCATTTAAGAGCCAGGCATCACCTGAAACAGAGGAGTGGATACAGGAGAGTGATGGCATACTGGACCGCCCATCTTCTGCAGTAGTAATCTGTCACATGGTGGAAGATCCATACTTTGATGACAAGCAGTGGACAGCTTGTGACACACCCTTACTGTCTCTGAATGACCAGCCTGTGGATGCTGTCAGCTTTACAGACTCAAGTAAATCCAATCCTCCAGACAGTCACATCAGTTTTTTTTCTGTAGTTTTGACCTCATGTCATTTCTGTAGGTACGTTAGAAGCTCAGACGGATGATGAGGCCCCACCCCCATTGCCCGAAAGAACACCTGAATCTTTTGTAATTGCTGAGGCTGAAAATGCAGGTTAGTTTTAAATAAATGCTGTAAGAGTCTCTACTAGAGAAAAGTACCAACAAAAAGTCTTTGTTTTTCAGAGCCATGCACACAGTTAGTGGTTGTCATCCCTCCTAATGCTGCTGCCGCGGCCGTCAGGGAACTGCGAGGTGAGGTTAGAATAAAAACGCAGAAAAGCTTCCATGTTCATGCCAAATAAACTAGACATGTATAAGGGACGTGGACTTTGTAAAACAAGGATGCTGTCTTCTTACGTAGCGCATTTTTATGTAAATTAAATTGCAATTACATTTTTATTTTTATTAATGTTTCGTTTAACAATGTGCTTGAAAAAAGCTCACTAATGTCTAATGTTTTTTAGGTAGCCCTCCCTCACCAGTCCCCCCACTTCCAGAGAGAACCCCAGAATCATTTGAGTTAGCTACTGATCCAGGTAAATACAACTTTTATTAAACACGTATGAAACAAAATTTTTATTTCGTAATTAGTTCTTCCTTATGAGTCAGCTCCAGAAGAACAGACGTTAAAAGCCCTAAACCTTAATCTACTGGGAATATCTTCAGAATGGTCTGGAAGCTCAGGCGCAGGTGCACATCAGGGTGATATTAGAAAGTCTTGGGTGAGGAGTAAGGTAAGCCAACATCATGTAAGGTATCTTAAATGAAAGCTGGGCAGATTTATACATAGATATTATATTTTTTGTGTTTTAGAGTCTTAGAGCGAAAATGACTTTCACAGGTAATTATGTCACACTGAAAGTTTGACCCATTATTTGCCAATTGGAGCTTTAAAATAGTTCTGACCAATATTTATGTGACCTTTCCTTCCTTGTAGAACCCGAATCCAAACCCTCCCTGCCCCTGGATTCACCCGCCCCTCTATTACTCCCGCAGGGTAACACCAAATAATTGTTATTTATATTTCATCCTAACTTCACATAAAAGCAAAAAAAAAAAAAAAGACCAATTACACTGTTTTGTTAAACCAGGAGGAGAGAAAATGCACCCACTGCCAGACAGAACTCCCGGGCCCTCGTCTTTTACACAAGACAACAGTGAGTTATGTGCAACAAAGACACAACACAGCACTGTAAATGGTTATTTTGTTTGACTCTGACATCATTCGACAGTTCATGGAAAAAGCAGCCCTGGCCCACAGCTCTTACAAACAACACAGCCTACACACAGGATTGGCACGTCCTCCGAGTGGGATGGCACATCCCAGCCAAATCAATTCCTCGATGTTGTCATGCACAGAAGCAAGGTAATGAGTATCAAAGTGTGAAACAAAGATTCCACTGACTCAATTCTTTTTTTTTGCCTGTGATTAAATAGTTCCATGTTTTTTTCCTCTGCAGAGTGTTTGGGCAAAAAGTTCAGGTGAGCATTTTGAACAAATCTTTCTTGTACTGATCAGTGTTTAGTGCTTACCACATTTTGTCGGTGTTGAAGGTCACATTGTATGAATTAATAATTAATAGCAGCTTTGAATTCATAACCTCTGTGAGTCATTTACACCACTAGATGGCAGCATTAAATCAATGTTAGATTTAAAAGCCTATTACAGGTTAGGTTACAGGTTTGTTTGTTTCTGTTTTGTTTATAGTTTATGTAAGTGATTGTGTGTCTCACTTAGGACTGGTTAATGATTGTGTTTTCACTGCAGGGCCCCTGTTAGTAGCTTCACAGCTCGCACCCCCTCCTGCAGTAGGCCCGGAGACTTTAGAAGGAAGTGGTGAGTTATTCAAGAGTCAATAAAGCAGCCACTCTGAACACAGCAGTTATTTTTAGATGCACAGTTGGGTGCATTCAATGTCACATGAAATCATACATCTCTGTTAACAATCTTTATTCTTTTTTTTTTTATCTAGGTGCTGTGGCAATGGCAGCTCAAGAAGGACTGCCAATTGTTAGACGCAGGTCCTCTCTAAACGCAGACATGTCTGAAAATAAAACCGACAAAAGCAATGAGAAGAGCATGTCAAGATCAAAGGTATAAAAAGAAACACCTTACATGAGCCCTATGTGAGAGTTAAGACTTAACAGAACTTTTTCATTAACCTTCCATCTAGAGTTTGAAGTTTTTTCGAAGCAAACTTAAAAGTAAGTAAGCCAATTGAAATACCAGTTGGAGACACAGTGCAACAGATATAATGTTTCTGAACTGTTTTTGCAGCTAAAGTTGAGACTCCTGCTGCTCAACCTGCCGCACCGCCTCCTTCATATCGACCCTCCTCTTCACTCTTTTTTGGTAGGTGTGCATTCGTTACCTTAAGTACACATTTAACCCAACTCACCTAATGCTGGACTGTCCACCTGTAGGATTTGGGTTGCGTTTTGCAAAACCAAAAGGCCCCAGGAATTATCCACAGTCTTGGTTTTGACTTGGGATTTACCAACCACAACAATGAATGTTTAAAATCAGAGAAGCTTCAAAAAGGAATGCAACTCCATACAGCCAAAGGTCTAATGCTGGAAGAAAGATGTCAATTTCATAAAGAAAGCTGCTTCTTGTGTCAAAAGAAAATGATGCCTTGCTGTAGCAAAGAGAAAAAGTGCCTGAAGAGTTGTGAGTGCCTCACCATCATTTTTCCACTGGCCGGACGAGTCTAGCAGACAGTGACAGCACAGAGACTTTTTAAACCTTGCTATAAGAATGTTGTGTTTATTGTATTTGATTTAAAAATCTGTAAACGCAAACAGATCTAATTTACCTTTTATTTAATTTTTTACTACATGAACAGATTCTAAATACAGAATGCTATAGTTGGTGATGTATACTGTAAATTGGCACAGTATAGTCAAACTGCTTCCTCACAAACTTATTTATTAAAACTTTTTAAACTCAAAAATGCATAGTGTGTTTTTAATGAAAAGAACCATCTTGATAGAAAAAAACTAAAACATCAGTTCTATCCCAATAAACCACAAGCAGACATGACAGTGCTCTGACAGTTTATTTCTACATTGAAACATATTTCTGACAAATTCTGCTTCCTGAATGGGATTCAGTTTTCTAACAAAAGGTTATGATTTAAATTACAATACATTTTCCTTCATGTCATGCAGTTAAAGAAGTCGAGTAAGCATTAGTTATTTAAATAAATGAAGTTCTCTCATCCGACTCATTCACCAGTAAACCTCACTGCTGTGAAACCCACGTACAGGACAAGGCACTAGACAGTTCATGATAGAGCAAAGGCAGTATCACCACATCACTTTCTTAGATAAAATAATCAACATGATAGCTCCAGTGAGGTTTAATTATTGTCTAATGTCTGTCATTGTTGGTGACCCTTTTAACTGAAGTTAATATATTTTTAATAATCCTGTAGAAAGCCCCTGATTATGTTTTATGAAAACTATTACAATTAAGTTAGTTCAACTAGACAAAAGCAGCTGAAGGTGAGAACCGATTATCAAGAAACAAAAAATGGCTTATGTGCACTGATAGCATACACAATTCCAGTTATAACAACAACATAATATTTACACTCCCATCTCCAGAGGAAGATTCAAATAGTTATTGCCGAGTGCGTTAAACCAAGTTCCTTTGCTGTCAAGAAGTGCTTCTAGAATCATAATCCTAAATAATTATTACACGTTTATATTTTATGCAAAATTTCAAAAATAAATAAAAATACACTTTACAAAATTAATTTAAAGATTGAAGTGAGAAATGTTTAAGTGCTTTTAGAATAAATGAATAAAATCATAGTAGTCAATGTTTTGACAAAACAAGCTAATTAAAATATTTTAGAATAAATGTTAAAATAAATATTTTTCTGCATCAGTATAATGTCAGAATTCCACTCTTAAAAAAATAAAAATATAATATATTCAAAGTCAATTTGCAATTTTTAAAACTTAAAAAAATGTGGCTAAAACAGCAGCACATTTTGTCTTTATACAATTAAATGAAACACACACCTTTATAAGTAATGCCTTATGAGATCCGGTTTGGTGAAGTCCTGATGCAGTAGACTTTGCCTGAAAACAAAATCAAGGGACTGAAAGACTTAAAATAGAGGTCAGATTTTCTTTTCCTTTCTCTCACAGCAAACATTTGGGAAGGATGTAGTGATGTACTGTTTATTTTAGAAACTCAGTCTTGTGGTGAAGAACTTTCGGAAGGGCAGGCTCGTTCAAAGGTGTACATGCCGAGTGGTCTGGTTGGTCTGGTGCCAGGGTGAAGTGAGGGTGGTCATATGCAGATTTGGTAGGCTGTGGGGTGGCTGGCTGTGGCTCCTGGGGGGGAGTGGCCGGCCTCTGAAACTCTGGGTCTCTAGTCTTAGCTACTCCACCTTGGATGTTGTCCCCCGCTGGACGCACACATGGGGTAACTGTGGCATCTGGCCGGGAGGGAGAGGAAAAAGACACTTGGCCCGATGTAGGGCTGGGGTCAGCGGGCTGCTGCTTGTCCTCACTGTCTTTTGCTTCATGGTGGTACTGTGTGAGGCGGATATGCCAGGCCAGGCTGCACACTGCTGACACGGTCTTAAACTGGTGAATAACGTTCCTCGGGATAAAGTAAATGTCATCGTCACACAACTGGACCCGCACGTAACGGATGCCCTCCCTTCTCAGCTGGTTGAGTTTGGCGTCGTCCACCCATTGAACACACTGTAAGAGACAGAATGCTCTTCTGTAAATGCAGCCTAGAAAAAGATTAAAACTGTATACTAGCCAATATTAAAAAAATTAAATAAAGTGGAACACCAGTGGTGGTTTTAAAATTCATTAAAAAACATGCATAAAGCAGCACTGTGTAACTTTTAGTCAGTAGAGGATGCCATCCCTCTCTGTGCAAGTGACTGTCAGCAGCGCAATATTGTTATTTGCAGAATTTGTACAAATATGACTCTGCTAAGATCCAGTGGGGCGCAGTGGCTCAGTGGTAGAGCGGTTGTCCCTCAACCGAAAGGTTGGCAATTTGATTCCCTCTCTTCCCACAATTCATACTGTTGTTGTGTCCTTGGGCAAGACACTTAACCCACCTTGCCTTCAGTGGTGTTCCAGCTGTAACACTGGTGAATAGAAGCTTAATGTAAGTCGCTTTGGATGTAGCGTAAATGACTAAATGTAAATGTAATCCAGTGTATTGGCCTCTTTTCTTTATAATACTGTATACAGAGCTCAACCTCAAACACAACAGGGTTGCAGGGTTTCTGTCCAGCTGAAAATGCTGTGTCAGTGAGATAGACATGATTCTAATGATCTCATGTGTAAGAACAAGCCTCTCCCATGGTACCTCTTAAATGGTCGTCATGTAAGGGCGCCGCCATACGGTGATTTTACAGCAAAATACAGCGATATACATCCGTCCACCAGAGGGCAGGCTCCAAAAGCGGAAATATAAGGAGAAACCCAATGGCGACTTTACAAGAGTAAAACTCATGTTTACAGCCTGGTACAAAAGATGGCTCCGGTCTCTAGAGCTAAGTTTTTACTACGTGACAACTCTGGGGGGGGTGAATTTTTGAAAATTACGTTGGTTTATGCTATCTAAAAACTATTGTTTTACTATGGAGTAAAACCCGAAAAGCCCGGATGTAACGGCCATTTTATTGCCCATTCGTAATGCAATATTGGTGAATAGGGGACCAATGGGCGGATATCATCCATAATTATACTATCTATGTGTAAGAACTATAAAACTGTAACTATAAAAATAATTTTGAGAATATTTATTTTTAGACTAAAAGTTACCCGGTGCTACTTTAATATATTTTGACCCTGTTAATTAAAAGCAACTTCATAATACATTGAGTAGTCACTAAGAAAGAGATAGATACACCCCATTGTAAAAATAATTTAAATTGTAAATACAGGCAGAGTGAAATTAATTTAAAAGACACATTCATCTCTATAATATTATAGAGGGTCATAGGAATGTAATAAAACAGATTTCTACAGTATAAGGATTGATTGTAATTTATTTATAGAAATGTATCTTTGAGTATTATTTATGATGTTTATAATTGTTACCTGTGATACAGGAGGCTCATAGAGATCCAGCTGCAGCCTCTGAACAACTTCAGTAAAATCTCCAGCATCAAAGCAAATTACATCTTTGGTTATTCGTGGCTGAGGATCCCTGTTTACAAAAACATGTAGAGTACAAACTTAACTCAGATCTGTTACGTGTAATAATGTGTGTCTATGACAAATCATAATTTTATATTATTAGATCCTTGGGGAAACTTACCGCTCTCCAAAGTGCACAGCCTTGAGCACCCCCACTGCAGCAGTACTCTGCCAGTCAAAACTCTGACCGACATGGTCAGCATGGGCTTTCGTTCGGTCCTCAAACAGCATTTCTCTCGGTTCACTGGTTCTCGGCAAGTAATGCAGATTCTTTATCTCATTCATGGATCTTAAAAAAACATAGAGCACAGAAAAAGGAGGATAAATTCTCCACATTCCTCACTAAACTGATGCTGATACGTTTATTTAGTTTACCTGCGTCGTTTGAATGGAGACTTTGGCATGTCAGCGGTTGGTACCATTTGTTCTCCTGGTCTTACCCACATGATAGGCCCATCATCACTCTGAGATCGACAGTCCAGCTTCAGACCGGACAGGGTTCCCCAGGGTAAGGTCCTCTAGAGTTAAACATACAAGAAATTATAGGTTGGTACAGACCGGCACCTTATGAGAGAAACGCTGACTTATTCTTTGGAGACATGGAGTTGAAGTTATCAAAATTGGTTAAAAAAAATCATTGTGTGCAAACCAGAGGTCGCATTAACTGAATATTTTCTGTCATTAACGTTTTTGTTTTTTTAGCAGTGACGGAAAAATCTGAAAGCCATCTGTCATTTTGATGGATTATTCTGAGGGTGATCTATTGTAATTCCTACTCCTGACCAGTTGGTGGCGAATGTACACATCAATTAGCAATTATCTTGAATTGTGTGCTTCATTCAGTTGCAAAAATTTCACAGCAGCCGAGTGCGAGTAGTTTTTTCAAATCGTCAAATAATTCTGATATTGTTAAGAAAGGTGAAAAAAAGTACATGATGCCGTGAAGGGTGAAGGAGGACAGACAAGAAAAACTGAGCAGTCACCGACAGATGTTATGGGAAAATCAAGCGGCAAAAAGGAGGTGAAGAAGAGGGAGAATCGTGTTCAGTGGGACAGGAGTTTACGTGGCTGAGGTGAGAAGGAGGAAAAATGTTCTGCGACATCTGTAGAAAAGCTAACATGAGTAACGGACTTGTCAGGGGTCCACAACAACAGCCATGGAATTAAGTTCAGTTCATTTTTGTTATTTCCTTTTGTCAGAAACATATTGTTTAATATACTGCATTCTCTAGAGTTCAAGCACAAAATATCCATCCACTTTTTGTGTATCTGTTGTTTATAAAGAAAAACGAATAATGTGTCCTCTCTGCTCGTCTTAAAATTTCTCAAAATGTGAGTAAAAAAAGCCATTATCACTATTATTAAAGTATGAAAATTAAAAATGTCAGGTAATAATAGAGTAGGACAGAAATGTTACGAGTGACAAAGTCTAGTGCGACCTCTGGTGCAAACCGAAAGTGACCCATGTTTTAATTCATGTACATTTTTGCCAAATCTATGAGGAATCTATGATAAAACTTCAACTGACCTTTAAAAAGGGTGACTCTTCAAGCATGTCAAGGAATTCTGGGAAATAGTCTCCGACCTCCTCATCCACAGCTCCCACCAAGCTAATCTGTCTCATGGGTCCTGCTCTGTAAGTACCTGCACAGTAAGTGCGGCTCACCTAGAAAAGAAGTCACAGCTTGTAAAATTTATCTTATGTGAAAAACAAGGTGAAGTGCAAGTGGATTAATATTCCAATCACCTCCAATTTTCCAATATCCAATCCAAGACACCTAACAGATGAAATGATTTTACAAGTGGTTGATTATCACTGTGTCTAAAAACATTCATTTTGTTGACTTTACAGGCCCAGAATAAATTGTTTCAAAACAGTTTAGATTTGTGGTTTTGTGGTATATTGGACTGAGTCACTGCTTCAAGACCTTTAGTCACTGGTTTTGTACTAAAAATGGGTTGCAATACACTGACAAAGAAAAAGCCTGATAATTTTAAAACATAATGACCACACTTACTGTAGACCTCTCCACAAAACAAAAACCATCATTCTTGTTTTAAATCTAGAGCTTGTAACCCTAGAAAACCTTACAATTCTCAATTGCTTGCTAAAATGTATTTTTAATCTTGTATGAGGGTTGTTGAAATGTTTATGTATTTTGTATTTTTATTCAACCATTTTTTATTGTCATTGTGAAGCACATTGAAACTGTGTATTTAAAAAAACATAATGTCTCATATGCTGTACCTGAGAGTGAAAGTTGCTAATAGTGGTGGTCTCTATGTCTTTTTTTCCAAGAATCTCCATTTTGACAGGCGTGTTGGGAAAATTAAATGCAAAGTAGTCCAAGAAGTCCGGGAGATAGGTGGCTGCACCATGAACCACTGACAAGGCATAAGAAGACGCACCTTTGTGCTTCTCATCAAAGGCCAGCTCCAGAAACTCCTGGGCAAAGTACTCCATCTCAGCAGGACTGAGACATGCCAACTCATCGGCATAAGCATGCAGGACTAACCCGCCACCATTGGGCTGTCTTTCTTCATGAATGAAGCGTCCATACCTAGTGCCAGTCTGGAGACAAGAGCTGCGAATAGAGCGGTCCAGATGGGAGATGAAGGGAGGCTGGCCCTGTTTGACAGGATGGAGATGGTTGTTCGAGGTGACTCTCCCAGGCTGACAGTGAATTCCATGCTTCATGATGTTACCATCATGGGTAATGGGTTTCAGGTCTGCTCCTATCCCTGAACAGACAGTCTGGACCTCTTTGTTGAGCAAGTAACGGACTGTTTTGATACAGCGCTCATCCTCACGATGCTTCTTCTTTTTCTTTTTCTTCTTCAGAAGGTAGTCCTCCAATGTTTGAGACTTAATGTTCTCGTCCTGGGGCCTTGGCTCTGTAAAAAAATAGGTAAGTCTTTACCTGAGTCAGACAAGTCATAGCTCTTTACTCTATACTACTCTGTACATTCATTCATTACTGATACAATTGATTCGGGCAGAGTGGAAATCTCCTTTACATTTACTTATGGCACAAATGCTGGTGAATACATCTACACACACAGCCATTCACGTGTGTGTAACACTTTTGTTTTAGTAAAGTCGCTTTGGCGTTTGCAGTTGTCAAAACATTATTCGAAACCACAAAGGGATAAGGCCTGTTAAAAACTCGGGTGTCCCACTGGGAATGTGCAGAACTGCTGGGGCCCGAATGGTCCAATACCAATCAGTTAAATATGTATATACTGCATTTATGCCTTTAATAAAACCATATCTTACGGTGTGTGCAAAAAACAAAACAAAAACTCACCCTTCTTTTTCTTGAGCTCAGAGTGTTTAACATTGGCTTCGGTGTTTTCCTTCTTCACTTTGAGTTTAATGTCTTTCTCCCTGTGCTTCTCTTTGAAATCCGCGTCTTTGGCCTTGACCACTTTGAGGGGCGTGAACGTGAAGAGCGCAGGTGATTCTGAGGGTACCGCACGCTTCTTGTGGAGCTGTTCCGGCGGTCCTTTCCTCAGAGCAACAGCGGGGGAAGAAGGAGGCGTGGCGGGCAGTAGGCTCTTCTTCGTACCGTTGCTCTGGCTGTGGTCGTGGTGCCGATGGTGGTGGCTGTGCAGATGGGGGAGGAAGACTTGTTTGTCGGCACTGTCGTTGCGCGCTTGAGGAGCGTTTAGCTGCAGCTGATGCGGCTGGTGCGCCAGCTGGTTGTAATGGTGGTGAGGATGGAGCTTGACTTTCTTCGCCTCTTTCTCCCGTTTATCAGGCGGCGGTGACAGGTCTCTCTTCTTTTTCTTTTTCTTCTCTTTAATGAATCTATCCAGACTGACCCTCATTCTTTCTTCTCCTACTTTCGCACGGAGCAGGTCGACTTGAGCTGCCATCTTTGCACGTACAGTACATTTAAAGCACCCCAACTCTTACTGCGCAGGTGCTTCAAAAACTGTAGTCTTTTTTTTTGTTTGTAGTCCTCATCTGTAGAAGTGCGTTTGTTGCGCACGCGTGCAACGTGGCATTATGGGTAGAGTAGTTCTAGTTCAGGCATGTTCCTTGATGGGAGTTGTAGTCTTGTACAGTGGCTGCGTGCAGACTCGCACGCACACACTTCTGCCCCCAGCTGACGTCATGGTTATATTAAGCACAAAGAGAGTGCAACACGGTGCAGACAGAAGTTCACACATGTATCAGTTACTACTGCTGCCACTATTCTCACTATAATCTATTCTTACACCGGTATTTTTACCGCACTGTTGATAAATATGGGCATGGGAAATTTAGGCCTTATCATGTTTAGGATCGGTTCTTTTTGTTCAATTATTTTTTTAACTAACTTGTGCTACATTAAAATATTCATTTAGTAAGAATGTTTATTAGAATTGTTAAAAAAAAGGAAAAAACACATGAGCTACCACTACTTGAAGGATATATCGATGGCATTAGTGGAGTGCTTATAAAGTAAAAATAGCACCACTACGTCATTCTGTTGACAATTACCATCGCTGCTTTAATGTTTGAGCCCAACACAGTCAACACAGATCTTGTCATAAATAAATAAAATCCTGTCAAAACTGATCTTGCGTCTTTCTTGCATTGTATTATTGTAATAGCAAAACATTCAAAAACAAACGTCAGTCATTTTATTCAGTAAACCTTTATTTTTCAGTGCATGAACAGAATGCCATGACCAGATTATATCTATTTACCCATTTCATATTTCAGTTCGTAAAAAAATAATGAAACGATTTACAGAGGATTTTTATGCATGAAGGCAAATATTTATACAGGTGCTGTACAATTTATAAACATTTACAACAACTATGATGTCAGAACTAAAAGCCTTTTTCATAGAGATTGAAGCAATGCAAGGCCACGGTATCGGTAATGGTAATGGCGTGAACGGTTAATAATACAGGAGCCCGTTTGGATATAATGAGTGGTCTTGCTGACCCGGAGATGCACGAGCTGAACAGGCAGGCTGATTAAATTAACCACTAGATGTCTCTGTACTCCACAGTAGCAACATGAGAGCAGCACAAGCCCCTGTCCTCAGCACAGATCTGAACTTCATAATGTAACTTCAAACCGACTCCTCCCAAAACAAGCTCTAAATTATACTTCTTCAAACACACACATGAACTTCATTAATACCGCAAACGTGACTGGCATGTTGCTCATGTAGCCAAAAGTATTCACACAGTATTTTATTTTTTCTTCTCACATTTAGGGTGCATTAAATAAAAAATATCAATCAAAAATAGATCTGGAGGTTAGAATGGGAACAAGCGATATGTTTTGCGGCAAGATAAAATAAAATAAAAAAGTCATAAAATAAAAGCAGAGTTTACACTTGTTCAAGCTTTGTTAATCCGACATAAATCATACTTCATTATTTGTGTAATCACTTCATTAAATAATATGTCTCTGTGTATAGTCGATGCTACAGTGATATTAAAATACATAGGCTTAGCAGTCAGCGGCTATACATACACAGTGGACATGAATCAAGCTTGTGTGACCAGGAATGTAGAAATAGAATGTATAGATTGTGCCATTAAACAATATATAAATGTATATTTTCAGGTTCTTATAATCATAACTGCAATTGGACATCAGCAGTATGTCTCATCATATTTTAGAGCAATTTGTTTATCTACGCATTCTATTCCTAGTCCTATGTCCACATTAAGAGTGAAACAAATTACTAACAGTGTTGTTTATACAGAATCTCAATAAATTACATTATTCTTTAATATTCACACACAAGTAACAAACATTAGAACTATAACCACAAGTATCTGGTCTGCTGATTGATGCATATAAAGCTTCCCGAGTGGTCGCCCCACCCTCTGGTAAGATAACTGGATATGATTCAGTCTGTTGAAGTGCAGTCACACGCAAAACTCTCTCCAAATACACACAGTAAAAGACAGTCCCCCTTTTTGCAGCTCACTGAGGAAAAATATAAATCCATCTTTCACAGACAAAAAGCTGGCTTTGCATGGATATATCCCAAACCTTCATTGTGTAAAAAGCCGAATCCTTCATCAGACCAAATTATAAGTTTCACAGTGACTGCAATAATACGCAGCTTCTTTACCATCGCAGTCTCTGATTGGCACAGAATAGACGTCCAAAAAGGGGGAAAAAATCATGCTTGGAAGGAACCCACCACGTTGGGCGAGATTGCCGAGGCAGACTGGGTGAGAAATGAAAGAGAACCTACTCTGTTGGTTACACAGTGATTTGTCTAAAAATTAAAGATAAAACTTGCTACTTTTCCTCTTCTAAAGGCTCAGTTTGGATTAGAAAGTATCTTCATGTGATGCTTCCAACTGGGACTGGATCTTAGCCGAACTGGGCACCTTCCAGGGGCCAGGAGTGATCTGGGCCTTCTTGGGGAGGGAGTTTGTCCCATTGCAGCTTGGATCCTGGATGCTACTGCTTGAACCTCTTGGATCTTTCCTATTTGCTTCTTCACTTAGATAATAATTCTTACTTTCTCGGTCTCTTTCGCCTCTTCTACCCAGCGTGCCACCCTCTGCTTCGGAGGACACCCTCTCCCTGGGCTTTTGCACATCTTGTTCAGCGATTTTGTTCTTGCGGCGTTCGTTGATCTCCTTGATTTTGTCCCCTTGCTCTTCACTGTACCTCCATTCTTCTGGTGTGACCCTGCTCGGCTGCTGGCCTCCAGGACGCCTCGGACTTTGAGGTTCATTCTCTTTCTTTGAACCCTTTCTGGGGCTGGATGAACGATGGTCACTTTGCCCCTGGGCTTTTCTTTCCAAAGTCATATCTTCCAGAGAACCGCTTTGTCCTCGGTCGGTTTTCCTGGGGCTTTCCGAACGATCTCTGTAATCTCCCCTTCCTTCAGTAGGTTTTTGCGGACTAGCATGCCTGGAATCACTCTTACTGCCTTTTTTGTTTGGAGAAACAGGACTGACGCTGCGATTATGGTTGTGATGCCGTCCTCTCAACCTGTTCGACTGCCCAGAGAGATCTTTCGGGGATAGCTCTGGGAAAAAAGCAGAGGATGGGGAGGCTGGAGATGGCTGGCCGTCTGATGCAGAAAGTCTGGGAAAGCTTGAGGTTTGAATGGTTACTTTGTCCTTTGCACCTGAAACGCGTACATAACAGTAAGACAGCTGTTTCCTTTTTGTCATATAAAAACCAACAAAAAAGCTTATATCATGCAGAGAAGAGAGAAGAAAAATTTACCTAGCACTCTTTCTGTAATACCCCTCTAAAGAGTTGCCTTGTTTGCGATATTGTTCACCCACTGCTAGCATTCACCCAATACTGACATTTCAATTTTCTCCCCAGAGCTGATAAGAATTGGAGAATTGCACAGCTATGACTGCGAGCGAATATATGTGGCAGAGACAGAAAGTGCAAGAAGAGTGATGGACTTTAGTGGTGCTGAAATGAGCTTTTGGATTTCTAGGAGCAACGACTCATAGAAATTCATTTATATTTGGTCTCTGAATTGTAAAGTAGATGCCAGTGAATGCACACAGACCATTGTGACACTTGCGGAGTCATATTTAGTGCAAACTTTTCATCATAGTCAATCCTGTTTAGGTTGCTGTGTGTGTTTTCAGCGGCATCCATAATGGGGATTCAATTTTATACTTAAAATAACTTCAAGGGCTCTCCAAAGCCACTGTTCATTCTTCTAGGACTCACTGCTTTGATTTAGCCCTCCAGACTCAAACTTAATGCAAAATACAATGGGCTAATAAAAGCACATCTACCTCAGAATGATGGGGTGAAGTAAGAGTGAACAACACTTAAAAATAATCCATTTTCAAAGTGAGTTCAAAGGCAAAAGTAGGAGTTAGGTTTACCAAGGTTATTAGGGACAGACCAAGAAAAGCAGTGAGGCCTTTAGTGATGCTCTGGTTTCATGTAGAAGCACAGGGTGGAAGAAGAGTTCAGACCTATAGGAGGAAGAGATACATCGGTAGAAAAAGATAGCCGTGCTTGTGCAGAAATAAGAGAATAAAGCGAGGCAGATACAAGCACAATCAAAATAGAATGAGAGTAGAGAGAAGCTGGAGATACATGCACAGGAATAAAGAAAGTTCTGCCATCAAGCATATAAAAGCTCTTCTGTTTGTTCAGTGTAAAGACAGGCAGTTGGGAGCGGTCACTCACTGTGGTCTGGGACTAAGCCTTGGCCCGGTCGCAGCAGCAGATGAACTTTGTTGCCTCCAGCTTGAATTAGTTCGATAGCGCGAGTGTGTGTAATGCCCTGTGTGGCCTCACCATTGATCTCCACGATTTGATCACCAACCTGCGGTGAGCACAGACGTCGTTATTACAAAGATTAACAGTACAGTGTGTCAAATTGTAAATTATTGTAGTGATATAGGTATATACACAGTTTTATGCAAAATGACCCAGGGCGGTCTCTATGCTGCTTCTTTTAGTAAAAGCTTATTAAGTGGTTCCCTAGCTTCATAATTATTACACAGATAATAATCACAGTTGTTCCATTGTATAAGGCTTGTTTTTACGTTTTCATCATGGATTACATTTTCTAGTATCCACTAAATATGCTGGAAAGTTTTTGTTATTTCCTTTACATAATTACTGAAAAGAATTCTGGACTGTCTTCAAACATGTTCTTTCCAAGGCATAGAAATAACACAAAAATACTGTACGAATAGACACAAAATAGATGAAGAAAATTTAATAGTACAATAATTAAATAGAACACAAATTAAAATTATGTATATATCCGTCTCAAAATAACTCGGAGTATAATCTTGGAAATTTTGACTTTTAAATTTTGACTATAGTGAGGTGTAAAAGGTTTCAGGACCTGATAATCCCTAAACTTCACACCCCATCTTTAAGTAATAAGTATGCAGTATTTTTTAGACAGAGAAACGCACGTGTATCCTGCCATCTTTCAGAGCTGGTCCGTCTTCAGCTAATCGCAGGATGAACAGGCCCATGTTGTACTCTTTCCCTCCTCTGAGACTGAAGCCAAAGCCCCGCTGGCTGCGTTCCAGTTCCACCACAAAACAGCCCTGTAAAGTCACAGGCAATCACAATAAAAATAATTACTTCATAAAAACACTAATGATAATGGTTTTATGCTGGACTCTGACATGGTTCACAGAGGTTTGATGTGTTTAAAAAAGCAGCTAACTGGTGATCAATTAGTGACAGATACAATGACACACACAAAGGCATAAGAAAGCTTGGTTTTACCGGTTTAGGGCCTGATGTGATGAGTGCACCCAAGTCTCTTGGTGACAGGTTATTGATTTCCGACTCACCATTCCTGCACAAGTTAAAAAGAAAAAAGATATTGTATGAGAAAACAAATGGAAGTGTATGAAAGATAAATAGTAATCCAAAATGCATTGACTTTGAAAACAGTACATAGCTTGCTTCAGGGCTTGACATTAACACAACAAATACTGTGGATTTCAGCCTTGGTAAGTAACAGCTACTCCAATTAGCCAAGTTGTCAGGTTGCATTTAATATTTTGAAACTTATATTTTTTTGTTGGTCGTGACTTTATAAAAATAAGCTTGAACACAACATTATCAGAGCTAAATATTTGATGAACATTTGGGATTGAACACTGGTATATTTTACCACACCATAATCAAATATAACATAAAAAAATCCTAGTGTTTCTAGTGGAAATGGTAAGAGGCTAGTTTCTTTTGAAAACAACTAACCAAAGTTGAATTCATGTCAAGCCCTAACTGTAAAACAGTATCTACTCTAATCTGTTGTAGGAATCTTGTTTTTTTTGTTGTTGTCATATTCATCACGTCAAAGTAACTGTTAGAGAATCAGAAGCTCTTACACTGAACACTAATCTAAAATTAATAATATTAAATGCAAGTCCATGTTCCTTGTATGAACCACTTGGTCTCATTCTTTATCTGCTGTGTGTGCCCAGTGCCACGCCTGTTTCATTTCACAGCACAGTTCAAAGCTTTCAAAGTGCAGTGTTGCTTTTACAGCACACAGGCAGATAACACTGGTGGAGCTCATTACAATGCCTTTGTGGCTACGCTGACACACTATCTAAAAGCCTACTTAACAAATCCAGCATAGGGAAGAGTTTACACACACCCTGCTGCTGACAGCCTCTGCGCATATCTGGCCCAGACTGACCTTAGGCATGTGCTGGAGATTAGAGAGTGAGGAGAGGGGCACTGACAGTAGCAGGATAGAGGGCTAAATGCTGCTGTAAAGGATTAAAAAAATGTCTGACACAGGTAATCGTGTTTAAAACAGAGCGATCAAAGACAATCCAGAGACTCCTTATTATTCTGTCTCGTATTCTTTGCTTCATTGTCCAAACAGTGTGCATAGGGGATTTTCTGTCTTTGTGGATAACAAGTGGAGCAAGGCCACAAGAGATTGTAATGGGCCACACAGTAGCGTAAACTGTGTGGTGAGGATTGGGGCTAATTTACAGTTCAAGTAGCAGATCCTCTATTAGATTGTCTTCAATTGACTCAGAGTAAAAAAGAAAGGTACACTGGAATTAAATCTTGTGTGCGAGTGCCAGTATGCGCGTATAATGATGTACCTGTCTGGATGGCTTGGAGGCTGTTGGCCCATGGCCCGGTGTTGTGCCGAAGGGCTCTGCTTTGCTGAATTTGTTCCAGATGGAGGTGTGCTTTCTGATAAGAGAGATAGTGTGACACACAGGACAAGCACTGTACTTTAGACTAAACATTACCAAAGCCTTTTTACATTATGTCACTCCCACAACTCTCCGTGTCAACATACCGTCTTCAGGCACAACAGTGAGGGTGACAGTGTAGCCTGCGTCCTTAATAAGCTGGACAATATCATTGTGTGACAGATCTATGATAGACTGGCCGTTGACAGCGGAGATGCGGTCGCCAACCTTCATCTGCCCTAGACGGTCTGTAGGACTGCCCTCAATAATGCGGCCAATCTTGTGTGGTATTACTGAAACAGAAAGAGCACTTGTTAGGACCAAACTGTATCCCTTCTTTTGTGTAAAAGGGTAGTTCTGTATTTTTCAAATATGGTTCTATTAGTTACTTTTGGATAGCTATCTTATTCCCTACAGTAGACAAATAAGTCCCTTACCTCCAGGTGGCGGCTTGTTTTTGGATGTAAGGATGACAAAACCAAAGCCCTCAATGTCTCTGCGCTGAAGAGTCACATCAAAACTTTCAGGGCGGGACAGCTGAGCAGGGTGGATGATGTTGGATACATGCGGGGCAGGGTGGACGATGTTGGATACATCGACACGAGGAATATTTGGCGAACTGTTGACCTGGGCAGATGCTACTCGCTGGGGCTGCGGAGTGCTTTCTTCCTCGGCAGCACCATCTGAAGGAGGACAAATACTATTGGATCAACAAAATCACATAATTCTTATTTATGCTGATAATAAACTACTTCCATAAATAATCTAAAAATACGATCAAGGACTTATTGCAAACTAGAAATACTATTGTGTCAGCGGTGCTCTTTGAGATATGGCACATAGCACACGTTTTAATTTGTTATTCAGACACACAGATCTGCCTCAATCTCTCTTCATTATGTTTGTTCTGCTGAGTCCCTCTTTTGTCAGCCGGCTTCAAGGAATCTCTTTCTGAAGCCGATGCTCTGAACGTATAAAGCCTTACATGATTGATGCTTAATTTCTGCAATGTGATCAAGGCTTGTTGTTGCAATACATCAAATCCAAAGTAATTTCAAAAAGTGCTTGTACCATTCACCAGGCAGTTATTTGTAGAAGTAAACAAGGCCGAATGCAGCAATGCTTTGTACTGTTTTAAAAAAGGAAAGTCAGCACATTCCTGGTTTAATAAGACGGTATTTGAGATGGAAATCAGCTCCACCAGCTGATCAACTCTTGCCCTGTCATATGCTTTTTGTTTGCTGTTTCTATATAGAAAGGGATTGAAGAATATTATTGTCAAGCTGTTTTTGGGTTCATCTACCTAGAGCCAACCTAAAGTCAATTTTAGCGGAACTTTATTTATTTAACCACAAGGAACTCATCCAGAACAAATTTAAGGGATTAGCTGGAAGAATCCCAGATCAAAGCTTTTGCTTCGAGGTTTACCATTAGCATACCGATTCAAACAATAGCTGTAAAATCCAGCTTGAAGTTCTTTTAGATGTTTATTCAAATGAGGACCCACCAGAATGTGACAGTTTTCTGCGGACGGTGAGCATGACTTGACCATTGCGGGCGGCGTTGGTCATCAGCTCCAGCACCTGTTTGTGGGATTTGCCCTTGACTGTTACACCGTCGATACAGAGAAGCTCATCTCCCGCTCGGAGCCGGCCGTCCTTCTCCGCAGCACCCAGTGGCACAATGGCACCGATGTAGACCTAAGAAATGGTGAGGATGTAAGAGGAGAGTTGCATAGTGAGCAAAACAGTGCAGATTTCCTGTTGTTATATTTGTAGCACTGTTATGCATCTCCTAATTATACCATATACATTGTGTTTATGAGTGCTTCACTCTTTTTGAAAATTTCTATTCTATTTTTGGAGATCTTCCTATTCTGGCCAGGTGCAATTGGTCTGGTACCTGTTTGATTGACAAAAAAATTTCAGTCGGTATATGTTAAAATAATTGTTGGGTTCGGATCACAAACGAGACGACGGTGGTACATGGTAAATTTAGAAATGGAAGACCAGTTTAATTCTTGCAAGAATGAAACAAATAACAAGTAACAATAGTACATGGTGATAGTACTTCATTGTTTATTGCACATGAAGTTTTTATAAGTGTACATTATGCCCGCCTCTCAGCTCCAGGGTCGTGGATGGACGTGTCATAGATGTGAATAAGTTTCCGTGTATATGCCACAAAGTGTACAGGACAGAGTGTCCCTGAACAGTGATTAGATGTAGTGCAAAGTTATGTCTTTGTCTTGTTTGGATTAGCATGGCGCCAATAGCAGATACAGCTGAAGACATTAAGTCATAAGTGTATGTGGATAAGCATATGAACTTGAGCAGGAGTGAGAGCATTCAACAATAATATACAATTTCCATGACAGTAGAAATCCTGTCATCCAATTGCAACCATTTATCTAAAATGAGGCAGGCTTGATGTAATGCTTTGTTTCACTGATTGATTGTATATTTTTTAATGTTGGTTCAAAGGCAGACAAATCTGTAAACATTTGTTATGGCCTCTGGAAATCCAACCCAAACCCAACTTTAAAGAATAGAAAAAGAATTAAGATGGCTGACTGGGATAATAAATGAGTGTCCAAATATTTATTTTATTTTTCTAAAGAGAGCCAAAGTTTGTCATGTGATAAGACCAAAGGCAGTTGAGCCACATATGAGCCATTGATAGCAGTTTTTGACGTTAAAATATAATATATTATTATGTATATAAATACATAAAATATGAGATTGCCCCCTTGAAAGGCATACATTTCCTAATCATTAGTGCAATAAAATGCCTATATATGGAACAGTGCCTTTTTGACAGAATGTGTCATTCAGCTACGTACTGGCTGATCAGGGCCCTCACCGCCCAGCACTCTGAAGCCAAAACCCGACTCCTGGTTCCTTTTGATGGATACATCCAAGTCTTTTGAATTAGGAGCTGCACAAAAAAAAAAAAAGATGATCATTCACAATAATCTACACTAGACGCATTAACTGAAACACAGTGATGTTAGTGCAAAAGCTTTTGTCCATAATACAAGGAAAACAGACCTGACATCAGTTTTAGTAAAAGATGACATTCACAAAAAAATAAGATGACCATACAACATAAACATTTATGACAAAACTATTTAGCAGTCGCATGGAGCAGTACAAAGTAAACAGTATGAAGTCCACTTACGCTTGCTGTCCAGGATGGCCTTGGACTTAAGGTAAAGCTCGGACGCGTCAGGCTTAGGGGACGAGGACCGCATGTTGGCAGGGATTTGGATGGGGTTAGGGGACACCTCTGTGTGGCTCAAAGTTTCAGTGCTGTTCGTCATCTCCTGTCTCTGTGGTAGAGTTACGGGCTGGGGGCACGGATAGGGCGCAGGATGGGCAGCCTGTGGAAGGGTTGGCTGGGATCCAGACTGGTTCATGGGAGCTGTGCACTGCAACACAAAAGGAATGTTTCATTTTCAGTCAAATATATTGGTAATTTATATATAATTTGGTTTGCTAATGATTTAATATTAACAAATCTATAGCCTTGCCAAGCCAACCATTTAAAAATAATACTGCAACAAATAATCTTATGCTAAGGCAGTAAAGACCATATGAGTAATCCTGTTGCTGCCTCAGCTCCTCTCTATTTTAAGAGTGTTGAAAAGAGGAAGACAAGAACAAGCTGTTGAACAAGGCATATCGTCTTAAACACCCATACACCAAAGGATGTAAGCTTGTTGTGTGCCAGGAGCCAGCAGATTTACCCACATGCACTTCTAAAAATTACAGCCCCGCTAATGTGGGCTCCCTGAATAATAGAAAAGCCACACACAAACAGAGAAGTGCGTGTGGGAACCAAGACAAAAACAAAAAAATGATTAAAGATTCAGCTGCGGCAATACTATTCTTTGTTTCATACGACATGCTTTAACTTACTGGTTTGAGTGACTTCACGGGGGAGGTCTGACCTGTTGAGACAGATAAGGAAGTCAATATTTTGAGTCACTTGAAGATGGATTCTCAACTGAACTATTACTGCCCCTTCAATGATCTTCCACTGTTCCACGTAAATAATGATGCATAGATTTGATTTTAGTTTCTGAATCCTGACACTGTGTCGTGCTGTAGCCTGAACAGTAGGGGACAGTATAATCAAATCTAAAACTGCCCTTATGCCAGTGATGTCAATGCATCATGGGAGAAATAGATGCAACCCCTAAGCCACTGGAAAAAATGCACTTCTGTAAGCAAACCCTACCAAATGTTTGTCATACTTTCAGAAGAATGTAAATACCCACAGCCTCCCTCCTCTTTATTCAAACAGTGGTAACATTTCTGTGTGTTCTGAATGTGGTTTACCAGGACATTCTTGAAGGATTTGATTAATCTCATTAATCTATATCATTGTCAAAGACAGAAAAGGCTCTACCCACATTCAGTACAGCATGATCATGTCTCTCCAGGTACAAAGCAAGCACATATCAGTTTAGAAGGGGATCCTCTTTCATTTCCACATTGAAATCCAGGACAGTGAGCTGAGACAAATAGCTCCAACAGAAGATTAACCTGATATACTTATGGTCTAGGATTAACCTGGTGGAAGCCCCGCAATAGTATTTCTTATAGTCCTACAAAACCATGAATCTGCTCTGTTTTAAATCTCAACATAGGTTGCACATGATCATATAACATAAGAGAGATTTGCCCACACAGGAAAACAGTTACCACCAACACTGGAGCTCTGAGCACAACCCAGCTGAGTACATTCGATATGTGGGTACAACACTGATCTCAAATCTAGGCTACTGCACTGCAGTAAAGTCAAAAAGGAAAAAGCCCTTCACATGAGCCTTGAGTGTATAAGAAGGGCAGTGATTAATCATTATTCTCTGACTCTCCTATCTTCCATCTCTCATTTTCTTTAAGCAGCGATCACTGAATCACTCAAACTGCCAGTGTACAGCTCACCATGTGACTAAGCATGACTTAGTCCTGGTTTGGGAAGGTGCATTGTAAATGATGCAGAGTAACTGTGGAGCAGAGTGTGAAATGGCATTTAACACTGGGAAAGTCTGTGTATGCGCATGCTGTAATTCTAATCTTTTAGCTAAGGTTACATAGCCTACTGGTTCTGGAGTTTGTGTTAACTGTAACTGCACTAGCTGTTTGTTTCAAAAGTTTGTTGTGAAGATTTTACCTCCTCGAAGCACAAGAACATGGACCTCGCTCCCTACTGGCAGGTCTTTGAGGATGTCCACCACCTGAGAGTGGCTTAATGTCTGCACATTCTGTCTGTTGATCTCCTTGATGACATCACCTTTCAACAAGCCCCGGCACCACTGAGCATCAAGGATCATCTTGACTTTCTGACCCAGTGGGCAGTCTGCGATGGCAAAGCCAAAACCTCCAGGACCTTTGACCAGCGGCACGCTCACCAGCTCTGGCTGCAACAGAGTGGGATCAGGCGCATCCTGGTTGTGGGGAATGTGGTGGTGTTGTTGCTGGGAGTGTGTGTGATGGTGGGGGCGTCCTCCATTGGTCATAGGAGGCACAGAAGCACTCTGTCTGGACAGTGTCCCTCCATCTGGCATGGTATAGTTCAGGTCCTGTGGAGTGGAGCTGGACGGGGAGGGGGATGTGTCCTTGGACGTCAGCTGTCGTCCTGAAGCATCCTCGGTACTGCTGGTGTCCTCTGGCAGAGGATACCCCCGGCACAGGACCATGTCCACATACTGATTAACAGGGATGGACTGGAACATCTGGACCACATCAGCATGAGTCTTTCCTAGGACACAAGTTCCGTTTATGTCCACAATAACATCTCCTAAGAAAGAAACACATTTTGATTATAAAAAAAGGCCATTTAAGCATGCTCAAAAATGAATATGTTAAATTGTGACAAAGAGCCAGCGCAGGAACACAGTTCTTTTTAGACCTTCCATCTCATCTGTGTAAAGGAGAAACTCACAGCACCCTTGGCAAGGGTCACAGGGCCATGGATGTCCAGCTGAAATGCTGATTGTGGGCTGGCTCTGAGCCAGATAGAAGATTCAGCCCACCTACACAATCAATAGTCTTTTCTTGCAAACACAGCTGTAGTTTCACTTGAGCTCCATATCACAGTGTTGTGTACAAAAAGCAACCACTCAACACTGTACTATTTAACATAAAGTTGTTATAGTCTAAATTATGCTATTTTAACCCATTGTTGTTATTTTTATTATTATTATTTTAATAACACCATCCTACTCAAGGGGAAAGTAAATTAAAGAATGAAAATAATTATTCTCACTGCTTAATTGTAGTGCTGCATACAGAGCAATAAATATTACTGTAACGTGAATCCTAACCTGTTTCATTAAAATAATTGTGATTACTTTAATTATACATGTATACACATGTTCTTGTTTAAAATGTAGTCCTGCTCAGTCCAAATATGTGTACATTGACAATTAATACACATTTTTATTTGGCCTATAGGTACTATATTTAACACATTTGCCTTGATTGTTTTTAAGCAAAGTGACATTCATAGTGTCAGTTCTGTGTTAATGTGTTTTCTCCGCTCAATTGCATCCCAAATGTTCCATTCAATTTAATTAAAACTTTTACATATGTTGTTCCTTCTCAATCCTTATTGCATTGGAGACATGGTGGATGTCCTCTGTCAAAGTGCCGCCCAGTCAGATACTACTGTATATCTTCATCTTATTAACTGGCATGTGGATAAAGCTTACCCGAGGCGATCTTGTTGTCATGCGATGCAGGCCCATCCGGTAGGACATTTTTGACCTGGAGGAATTCATCAGGTCGATCTCCTCCAATGATAGTGAAGCCAAAGCCCTGGGGGCTTTTCCTTAGTGAAGTCCGGAGGATAGAGCCCTGAAGCTGAGATGGATCCCTGGTGAAGCCCCGCAAACCTTGAGCAGGCTCTTCAGAAAATGAGAACGAAATGCAAGATTTAAAAAAATTCAACAAAGCTTAAATGTTTTTTATTTTCTTTAACAGTATAACAATATCTTTATCTTAATATGTTTATATAATTTCTTCAAGATCATTGCAGTTTTACGACAAACTTGTTTTCCTGACATTCTTTCATCACGTTAGAAGAATGTCAGTTGTGATCACAAACACAACTGTGTGATATAAGCATCTACAGTTTGTAGTGGAAAAAACAATCTGGGGAGAGGAAGAGAAAATGGCTCATAAATTGCCATCAGTCTCTATCATAACAGCATCCCCACTGCGACGAAGTGTCTGACAGCACGTCAGTCATGCCTAGTAATTACATGAACACTCCCAGAAGTCACAATTTATATGCAAAGTCAAACATTTCACATATACACAAAACCAAAAAGTTTGCATAAAGTCAATATGCATTCAACAATTGCCCATTTTCTGCTCCTGTCTCAACCCAAAAAACTCTTTTCACAGCAATGATAAATCCATCCTGAAATATGCTTGACATTTTATAGGTAAGTTGTCATTGCAAATTTTCTTTGTGGTGCCTGCAGGATGCATCATAGAAGACGAGAAAGGAATTATATTAGACAGGACGTGTGTGCGTGAAAGCGGACAAGATAAGAGCGATGAGACAGGAAGGGAAATAGAGTTAGCCTTGACGGAAAGAGGAGAATTCTAACTAAAACCAAACTCGTTCCCCCGCCCTTTGCTGTGAGCCAATGAAAGTATGAGTTATGTGCAGTGTCGCTGCAACCGGGTCACCGGCAGTTCCCACACTGATATGTGAGGGGACATCAATCTCATTAGGAAGGCAGCACATGGACCCCCACCTCCCTTTTGCTCAAACACCACTCTCAATGTGTCATGGGAATGTGATTTGCATAATTGTGTTGCAATAGGCAGATGAATGCCACTGCACTAGAGGGAAAAGAGATAATGCCAAGTATGATTAAGATGTCAGTTTTAGAATTGGGAATTAAAGGGACGATATGTGGTTGTGACATTTCAAAACTGTCTACAATCAATCTACAGAGTCAGTAACCTAAATATAAAATTGTGTTATGAGATCAGTCTCTTTCAAACATAATAACACAATTTGCTGTTCTCATCAGTTAGCTCTCCTAAAATAGTCTCGCTGCTATTAGTCTTGCTTGCTGCTGTTGTTAGCTCACTGCTGTTAGCTCACTGTTGTTAGCCCACTGTTGTTAGCCCACTGCTGTTAGCCCACTGCTGTTAGCCCACTGTTGTTAGCTCACTGTTGTTAGCTCACTGTTGTTAGCCTACTGCTGTTAGCCCACTGTTGTTAGCCCACTGTTGTTAGACCACTGTTGTTAGCCCACTGCTGTTAGCCCACTGCTGTTAGCCCACTGCTGTAAGCCAGGTGTTGTTAGCCCGACTGATTTTACAACGTTAGCTCTGCTGCCCTGTTAATAGCATAATAAAGACTATACATAAGTAAAATGATGATATCATGTGCAGCTTCTGTAGCATTGACAAAATGATGCAGTAGCTCAAGACTCCATCTAGTGGTAGGCTGACCAGAACTGCACTTTTTACGTCTGTTGTTGATACCGCTTATTAACAACGTTTGAATTTTTTTAAAGAATTTTTACAAAGTTAAACTTAAAATATGTAGTCTTTACAATAACCTTAAAGAAATATGTAAAAATCTTTGTAGTTTTGTGCCCAAAGCCTAGGGATTCCATCTTTAGACCATGTCAAGAAACTGTCAACACTGCTATTATTATATGGTGACTATAAAAGCAACACTGACAGAAGAGAGTGAAGGAGTGGAGGGAGGAAAACGGGGAGGGGGCTGCACACCAACGTCATGTTTACATGGTTTTGATTAAGCTGTGGACTGCAATGAGACAGTCTGTATTCTCCAAGGGTGAAATGATTATATGAAATGTCAGACAGGATTGTCAGCGTGGTAATTATGGCTGAGCGTAACTCTGTGTACGCTTTCTCCAATGCGCTCCGCAGTGTTATCTTAGAGGTCAGGGTCTGTCAAAACTGTGCTTTAGAGCCACCTCATGCACGTCCACACAAAACCGGCAGCCATTAATTCTCATTAACAAGGGCCAAAGGTGCTGAATATGTGCACACAGGGGGGAGATGGACAGAGCTGGGGGCGACAGAGCCAATATCAGCGGAACACCGCAGAGAGGGTGAGCTGTGGGAAGTGTCATCTAATGAAGTGTGTAAAGTATAGACAATGCAGTAATGTGGCTATGCTTTGCCCACATATTATTATAAAATCATTATTGGCTTAATGGCTTCTAGTTTTCAGATTAAGACATGGGATAAGTCAAGTCAATCACACAGGGGGTAAATAATGAACAGGTGGTAAATGAAAAAAACTATTTATGATTTTAAGTAACCTCTTTCTCATTCACTCTTGCTCCTTTCTTCTCTTCTCTTCCTCTGTTCTGCGAGATCTTTGAACTGTGCTGAGTGACTGGAGCGAAAGCATTTCAAAAAGACCTCAGAGCCCTAGCTATCTACTTGTCAAAATTAATTTCCTTTACATTTGAACTTCAATGTGCAGCAGGAAATGTTTTAAATACTCCTAAACAAATAGAAATAGCCCAATGACTAGGGTCATGTCATGCAAAAACATTTCAGTTAAGTTTTTTTTTCTATTTATTGTACATGTCTTTTAATGGTAGGGAAACCGGAGTACCCGGAGGAAACCTACGCAGACACAGGGAGAACATGCAAACTCCACACAGAGAGGCCCTGCCCTGCCCAGGTATCAAACCCAGGACCTTCTTGTTGTGAGGCAGGAGTTTTAGAAACCTTTTTCCTAAACAGGAAAAATGTTGAAACCTTTTTGCTGTTTAAAGTGGAGGACTTCTTTGGTGTTGAGGTTACCTGATGGGGTTGCAGTCGGTGGTACTACGGCAGTCGGTGTGTCACCACTCATCCTCCCCTTTGCCTCCAAAACTGGATTCTCAAATTGGGTCTTCTGGTTAATGTGGCTGCATAGACATGTAAATATAATGTTACATTTTTATAACACACATCTTCTTTTATTTGGCTGAACATTCATCTATTCTCTATGTTCTACAGCTTTTACTGCTGATACCTATCTGTGCTGAATATGCAAACATGCGATTTGACTATAGGAGTGCCATCTCTGGTAAACAGCATGTGTCGCGGTATGTACAGTATTCATAGTCAAAAGGCTTCAATCTAATCTTTTTGTGAGCATATGCAATTGAGGAAGTTAGACGATCATTTTTAATCTATGCTGTAATACACCACAATGTCCTGATTAAAGGATCAATATCTGCTAAATGACTCATAATCCCAGGCTCTAATGATGCAGCAACACTTCAGATACAACAAAAGATCCATATTACATGCACACACTTGGCCCCAGTTCAAAGTGTTTTCTCGAATGAATAGTCTGAACAGGATTAGTGTCTCTATTCAGGGGCTGTTTGGACTGAGCTCAATCTAAAAACAATTAATGATTCAGGGATTCAGGGGTCACACCTGTGCCGTAACATATCCCACTACCTAGAGACATGTCCCTCCATGCTTCAGCGCTAATGCAGAAAGGTAGCACATCTGCATAATGAGCTTCAACAGTTGTAAATCCCGGTCATGACAGCACCTTAGGAAGACAAAATGCATTGATGCCTCACACTGAATCAGCCCCATGCTGAGCCGTTGATGCTGTATGTGTCTGTGTGTTTGCCAGAAAGTGCTCTCGCTGCGTATGACTCATGCACAGAGATATCCTCCCCATTAATTCTGCAGAGATAAACATTCCCCTCATTTTATTCTCATTCTTTCATTTCCTCTGCTGCTCTGTGTCTCACTTTTTCCTTCCTTGATTGCCACACCTTATGTTTTGTGTGTGGCAGTGTAGAAAATAATGAGACTCTGTATCACTTTGTCACATTTAGACATTCATTTCCAACAAACTGTAGGAAGAGAGTGAGGACAGAATAGATGAACCGTGACCGTCTTGCAGAAATGCCTGCATGCCTGTACCTCTTTGTCCACAGTAAAGAGGACGAAAATGAAACATTGAAAATGAAACATTTACACCTTTGATCGCAATGGAATCCTCATTTCCCTCTTTGGAACCCCAATGCTTCATTCCCTATTCTTTACTGTTTTGTAATGAAGAACAAATGCATGCAATGGCTGTCTGTTCTGGCATAAGACATTTATACAAAAGGCTACTCTGGGAAAGGAGTACATGCCCCAATAATACAAAACACTTGTTGTGCCAATGTAAATATCCCCACGTCTACCACTGTATGTTAAATAATTAACAACGTCCCATGTGCAATGCTAAGCCAATGTTAAAGTACATTCATAGAAGGTGCAATAGTGGTATTAGGCCTCTGTAGCACCAAAAATCACAGTTTATTGAGCCATAAAAACAGATGAGTGTGTTTTTAAAGCTAACAGCAGGCAAGAAAGCTGCCAATAACAACAGTCAGTTCTCTTTAAAAGTAGGGTAACCCTGAATAGCTTTTTACCACAACATAGATAATGCCCGGATGTTAACATATTATCAGAACACTTGTCTGATAAGCACAACCAAACCAATCTCAAATCAGATGCAAATAAGATACATATTGATTCCAATACACTCCCATTTGAGTTTGGGTGCAAATCCTGAAGGTAGTGTTGCTTTAAAATAGACAAATGTACAATATCACTAAGCTACAGGTTTGGAGTTGGGCCATGTGCTTTAATTGTAAATGATAAAGAAGCTTTGGAACATGACTTAGAAACATGCAGACTAAATATATGCATGTAATAAAGTGTAATCCTTCCTCCATTCACAGCTTTGTTCATCACTGAGATAAGTTTACTCACTCTACATAGTAGGTGCCATACTGGGGGTCCTCAATCCTCTCCCAGCCGTAGGGCAGCTCTGGAGGGAAAAGAGAGAAGGCAGAAACACATTACTCTATATACCACTGAAACACTACATGGACATTTGGACACACACACAATGAGGAGCGCGGTTTTGACCAGGAGCCTCACGGCACCCATCTGCACACCTAGAGAAAAGTGGGCTGGTTTGATTTGTCACTATGTGCCTAGGGCTTATGACACAGTGTGGAGGAGGCAGGGGCAGAAGACAGAGCCAACGCTAAGTTTTTACACAGCTTTCTTAGAAAATAACAGCCTTTCATTCCAGTGGTGTTTGTGTGTGTAGTGACATCTTGGATTTCTAATGCTGTGTGACAAACACATGCGGTGCAGTGGAGATTTTTACGCAAGAAAGGCCATAGAAAATTGCCTTTTGAGGGATGCGGCACTGATGAGCTCTCCGCATGTGTCCCAGAAGCCATTATGAGGAGAGGCCTGGGATGGAGAGTTTGTGGAGGGTTTGTGCTATGTCACAGAGGCGATTGTGACCAGAACTATTGGAGTGTTCATACTCCGTCTGTTAGCCAGCACCCCCTTTAGAGAGGCAAGTCTCTGTGCACACATTTCTACACAGTGGGGTGAAGGCACGTGTCTCACCCAGGGGCATCCCACTGTAAATGTTATGTCAATGTTAATATTAATATCTGTATCCTTTAACTTATAGGTTTTGTCCTTGGACTTGGTTTTTGGAATATTTGTATAAGCTGGTAAATACTCTGGTTTTATTCCTGCGTTTAGTTTTGAGTTCGAGCCACGCTTTAGCTTGGATTTGAACATTGTGTTAGTCTTGTGTGTCCTGTTTTTGTTCTGGCTTGGTGAGGTTTATTCCTGGGTTTAGATCTTGGGTTCAGTGCTGGGTTCCATCCTAGTTTAGAATATTGTATCCTCTCAGATTTTATCATGATGGTCTTGGTCTTACCTCCTTCCTCACATTTCTCCGGAGGCTTGGCTTTTCTGGTGAGACGGGGGTCCAACCATGTGGTGGTCTTGCTGTTGTGACTAAAGAACAGAGAGAAATGAGGGCTTTAGGTACATTAAGAGGATTTAAAACATTTAATTTACCATGATGAATAAGCATTTAACAGGGGGGGGACTTTAGCCAGAAGCCATTTCAACAACCTGAACAAAAAACTGTACTAAAACACAGACTGGAGCTAACTTCTAATCCTCTGGGATCAAATGGTTTAAAAATCATAACAATGCTCACAGGGCCCTTTTAGGAACAAGGAAGAGAGGCAAAGAAAAAAAAAGATGGGAGAGAAATGGGACACAAATGAGGAATAAATAGAACAGCTGAAAAACGTGAAGGCTGTTGCAGAGAAATCATACAGCTTCGATCTGAGACAGAGGTCAGAGTGGTAAGCTCCATTTAGCCTGTTGTTTCTCTAGCTGGCAGAATGAGCTATTGATTTAGCAGCACACAGCAGCATCTGGTCCTGTCAGCAGCTCGGCATTGACTAACAGGCCAGGTAAACAATATGTGCCCCCCACTTTTAGCACAGACCAACAAACCCTGCATCAAACACAAGGGAAATTAAAGAAAAAACGTAATCAGGTGCCATTACCGAGCCGGGGGCAGATTCCATGTCCAACACCTAGCAGTACTCAAAGTGTTTAAAGTCAAAGGTTAGAAGTCAAACATTTAGAGAGTTCTGGGGGAAAAAAGGAAGATTGGGCTTCCTGCTTTTTTTGTGAAGATCATTGTTCAGAACGTTTCCAAGCGCAACCAAAACAAAGCTAGAAGAGATACAACAATGTGTAAAATCACATCAAAAATATCCCTTTGTGCATTTGTCTATTTTGGAATTAAGACATGTAAAGCTCCATTAAACCCAGGGAAAGAAGCCATTATAGTTCCATTACTTTGCGGTCAGACAAGCATTAAAATTTGGAAAAATAACCATCAAACCTTTTTCCACTGGATTTGTTTGTAATCAAAAATAGGTTCGTGCAGGGTGTCATAGCTGTTCACATGTTCAAAAAAGGTATGAGTTGTGGAATTGCAATCATCAAGTCATCAACAGATGCTCCCAAAAAGGCTAATTCAACTACAAACCCAACAATTAATATGATACAAACAGACCTGAACATTATATCTTAAAACTTTTACATTTTCATTGATTTTTATGTTTTACCCACAGTGAAAACCCTGAAGGTAGTACTTACTCTATGAAATAAACCATGCCCGTCTCTGTGTAGGCCATCTCCCAGTTCTTAGGTAATGGCTCCTGACTTTCGTCCTGTGTGTTCCACGCTCGCAGGTCCATGGCCGCTGCAGACTGGGCATAGCTGGGCACGGTCTTCCTCCACTCCGACTTGTCCTTGTGATCTGCGTGCCCACAAGGTGAGATGGACGCAGGCATGGAGACAGAGACAGGGATAGAGGTGTAGTAGGGGTATGGGAGGTGGTAGAAGGAGAAAGACACAGGAGGTGAGAAAGTGGCGCCATTGATGCTCTTCTGGGCTCCTTGCATGTCTATATCCCTGTTGCTGCTGCTGCTCCTGTTGTCGGCGGACTGCTTGGACAGACACATCCACAAGAGAGGAAGAGGCAGCAAGAGGGAGTACACGCAAAAACGGGATGCAATTGCCATAGGATTTGCATGTCAGTAGCAATGTACTAGGAACTGCCTCCCAGGCACGGGCAGAGCTGGCCAATGCCTCCGCCCAAACGCAAGCACCACATCACTGCTCTATTAGTCTGACACTGGGTGCTGTGTGTGTGTGTCTGTGTGCATTTGCCTAATCTCGATTTGTCTGTGTGTGTGCCTGCCTTATCTACAGGTTTTCAACTGGCGGCGTATGACCTAGCTTCTCAGTACTATTGAATGCTCAGTCTGTTTTGAAATTGAATGAAAGGGATGGAAAGTGACAGATGTCGACAGGAGGAAGTCAGTGTTTCAGTGCTCAAATTGGGGCCCTCTTTTTATGACGGAGCTACAGAAAGCATTTTGGCTCTGTAGAACAAACACTCGTGTGCGTTGCCTCCAGGCTATAACGGGCTTTCAAGTTCTTGCACCGTGTGTGCAGTGAAATGAGCTGTTCTATGAGCAGACATGTTGCCCTAAATTTTGTAATACCTCTTCACTATAAAGGATATTTTACAAAGGGTTTGTAATCAGGTTCTTAATAAAACCATAAACGTTGTTGTGTCATAAAGCTAAGTTGATAAATTGCACACCAAAGAGTGTCCCAACTTAATCAAGTCTTAGATTGAATAAATTGATAGTCATTTTCTGTGTGTCCTTTAGCTTTCCAAATGACACACAAAAAATGAATGAATCAATATATAAACCAAACAATAAATAATATGTCTCATAATGTATTATTAATGTCATTTAGTTGGATTTGTTTTAGATCAGTGCATTTTAAGTCTTTTAAAAACACAAGTCATTTAAATCTGTCTGAGGACCGTAATAACATTTTCCACAATAAAACCACATTTGCAAACGGAAAACTCCTGACATCCCACCGCATTGCGATGAGCACTTTGTCAGAGTTCTAGGTTGTCATCACTACAGCCCAAGGCCACCAAGATGACGTGTCACTGACAAGGTTTTGTTTGCCGCTCGCTTCAATCTTTTATTAATTTTGCTGTCATCCTACATGGAACTAACTGCTGTCTTATATTATTTCACATGACTGGGATCAGATATGGTAAAATTTAAATCCTTTTATTCACAAGGACGCTCTGCCCTCAACTGAAATATAAATACATGTTTATCAAGGAAGTTATTCAAATTTACTTATAAATAGTAGCATAGGAACATACATCAACACATAGAAGATACTTAGTTTGCAAATCATCCTTCAACATCATAAGCACATCATTTTCACGAGTGCCATGATATTTGTAATGTTATAAGATAAACACATAGTGTCATGTGAGTCTAACAAGAAAGTCAGTCAATTCATTAAACTGAGGGATTGTTATTGATTGAAGGCAGATTTCTTGACTTTGCAGTGCTGTGATTTAGTGCTAACCTTCCACACAAGAGAGCTAATCCTGGAATGACTGTTTGTAGAATAAAATGATAAGAAGAAAAAAAAAAAACAACGGTACAAAATAAAATTGGGCAAAACAGAAACCGCTGTAGTGTAAATTTAAATTATAGCAGTATAGAGGTACAAGGGCGTAGTAGTAAAGATAAACTCGGCGGTGGATAGTCTCACCAGTCAGGCCGTTGACCAGAGCAGGCCGGTCCTCTTCCTCCTCCTCTTCAGGTGCAGCACTGTCCTTCCTGTCCATCTTGCTGACAGATGTGGTACGTTTCCTCTGGACCTCTGTGTCGAACTCCTCATCGAACAGAACCTGGTCCACCAGATCCGGCTGCACGGGGCTGGGCTCGGCAGGGGGCTTAGGAGTGCCATAGTAGTTACCTGGAGAGGATAGGAAGAAGGTGACGCTCATTTGTTTTTTACATAATGTTGTATTACTAAACTTCACTTCACTTCAAAAACCGTCACAGCATCTCCCATTTCAGTTTTAAGGACTTTTGGCAACAACACCCTACACAATTCAGGTGTTAGTCATTATATCTTCTTTTATATTGTATAATGTTATATATTATAATGTTTAATTACTGTTCATCAATACCTTCAAGAATTCTCGTGATGTATTGAAAATGTTGAATGAATTGATGCACACTCATAAGAAATAAAAAAAGGCAGGGTATACAATAGTTGTCACAGAATTGTCAATCAACACCATTAACGTACAGTAATCCATTAGAAAATATACCACCTTTGAAATCAACTTATTGCAAAATCTCAGAAGGTGTTTTTTAGTTTGATATTTTTGGTACCCTTGGTATTCAATATATTTGTTAAATTCAAAGATAACATTCCATCATATGTAGGTACAAGTCATACCTGACTCATCTGTAACAGTTTGGACAAAATGAGCAGTATTTTTGTGAACAGAACTGTCTGCAGAAACAGATCCTACAGTACACTATTAGAGCAGAACTGTGTGGACAGTGCTATGCTACCCTTGACTTCTCTCAACGGGCACTAAACATTCTGAAAGATCTTGTCATGTAATGAGACATGCTGATTACATTATGTAAGTTTGGGCACACTAGAAGTAAACTTGCTCCAATGTCATCACTGCAGTTTATCTTTAGACTATAGAATATATGCAAAGGTGGGTTTTCACATGTCTGATGGCTCCTTTAAGACCATGGTTTCTCTCATGTCTATGCCTTAGGCGTCACGCAGCCCGACTCCACAGAGCGATGGGAAAGCTTCACTAGTCTCCCTCAACTATTTGACAAGGATGACTCACTTTATCACTCACTACCTTGGTCTTCTGCTGAAAAAATAAGACACAGAGGGGAAGTTTGAAAACCTCCAAGCACAAGGGTAAAGAATTAGTCGTGAAAGGATGACATTATGGATCCAGTGGTTGTTCTTTGTCCTTCGAGAACCTCATATATGTTAGGTGTAGTGACATTATACTTGGATGCTGGGAAGTGGGCAGATATTGTGACATTGTGAACAATAGAGAGTGAAAAAACAAAGCAAGGGAGCGCTTTTTTTACTAGCACATATCATATGACAAAGGTTTTATTCTGATTCCATGACAACAGTAGTTAGCTAAACATGATTTAACACAGCAACAAAAACGCACAAGTGATCAGGTTTCTGTATTAAATTGTACATTGTTGTATTAAAGAAATTACATGCTAGCCTGTTTTAATTTATGAGCTATATTAACATAAGAAACACTATACTAGGCTTGTAATTAATGGATGAGGGAGGTAAATTAGAAGTGTTAATTTGCTCCCTAGTTCCTGAAGCTTAGACGAAGGTACACGTTCCCTCTGGAAGCACCTATTAGCACGGAGCCGGGAGACGGTGGCCATAATAAGGGAACGCACTGAGATGGATCACAGTATAATTACATTGTGTTAATGAGGCACACAATATGAGCAGCACAGACAATTTTTAACTCCTTCCAATGGGGAAAGTTAAGATCAGGCCAAGAATGGAGACTCTTTTACAAAACGTATTGTCTGACTTGAGGCTTTTAAATGGACTGTTTGATAAAATACCATGTTGTTTGTCTTCATTATTAAAGTCTATCATGCATTTTCAGTCTTTTTATGTCGTTTGCAGTACTTCAAGCAATACAGTGTATGCATTCTGGTCCGAGTCTGGACATTAAGAATTGTCCCACTATTTTGGGTCAAAATTTCATACTTGAAACGATCTTGTTTGTTTGACAATCTTGATATCAATATGTATGTAAATGTTTGCATACATAGCTTTAGACGTAGCACACTGAGGTAATAAGAAAGAAAAGCTAATGTAATAAAATAAAATAAAAATTATGCAAACCTCCTCAGTTGACATCTATGCATTTCTTCTTCTAAGTTTTCCTTTCAATGATTGCTCAGCTTCAGACAAGAATGAGAGCAAACACACAGATGTAACCTTATGCAATCCTTTACGGCAAAAGTTGTGTAATTATCAGGACAAAGACCTTCCTTGTGTGTGTGCCAGAAACAACTCTAACAAATTCAGGGCTTTTCTGATTTAATGAGAGTGGTTCCCTTTGGCAGCCTAGAAGATGTCCGATGTAGATCTTTAAGACCATGGTTTCCTCTCATGTCTATGCCTTAGGCGCCACGCAGCCCGACTCCACAGAGCGATGGGAAAGCTTCACTAGTCTCCTCAACTATTTGACAAGGATGACTCACTTTATCACTCACTACCTTGGTCTTCTGCTGAAAAAATAAGACACAGAGGGGAAGTTTGAAAACCTCCAAGCACAAGGGTAAAGAATTAGTCGTGAAAGGATGACATTATGGATCCAGTGGTTGTTCTTTGTCCTTCGAGAACCTCATATATGTTAGGTGTAGTGACATTATACTTGGATGCTGGGAAGTGGGCAGATATTGTGACATTGTGAACAATAGAGAGTGAAAAACAAAGCAAGGGAGCGCTTTTTTACTAGCACATATCATATGACAAAGGTTTTATTCTGATTCCATGACAACAGTAGTTAGCTAAACATGATTTAACACAGCAACAAAAACGCACAAGTGATCAGGTTTCTGTATTAAATTGTACATTGTTGTATTAAAGAAATTACATGCTAGCCTGTTTTAATTTATGAGCTATATTAACATAAGAAACACTATACTAGGCTTGTAATTAATGGATGAGGGAGGTAAATTAGAAGTGTTAATTTGCTCCTAGTTCCTGAAGCTTAGATTTAAGGTACACGTTCCTCTCTGGAAGCACCTATTAGCACGGAGCCGGGAGACGGTGGCCATAATAAGGGAACGCACTGAGATGGATCACAGTATAATTACATTGTGTTAATGAGGCACACAATATGAGCAGCACAGACAATTTTTAACTCCTTCCAATGGGGAAAGTTAAGATCAGGCCAAGAATGGAGACTCTTTTACAAAACGTATTGTCTGACTTGAGGCTTTTAAATGGACTGTTTGATAAAATACCATGTTGTTTGTCTTCATTATTAAAGTCTATCATGCATTTTCAGTCTTTTTATGTCGTTTGCAGTACTTCAAGCAATACAGTGTATGCATTCTGGTCCGAGTCTGGACATTAAGAATTGTCCCACTATTTTGCGTCAACATTTCATACTTGAAACAATCTTGTTTGTTTGACAATCTTGATATCAATATGTATGTAAATGTTTGCATACATAGCTTTAGACGTAGCACACTGAGGTAATAAGAAAGAAAAGCTAATGTAATAAAATAAAATAAAAATTATGCAAACCTCCTCAGTTGACATCTATGCATTTCTTCTTCTAAGTTTTCCTTTCAATGATTGCTCAGCTTCAGACAAGAATGAGAGCAAACACACAGATGTAACCTTATGCAATCCTTTACGGCAAAAGTTGTGTAATTATCAGGACAAAGACCTTCCTTGTGTGTGTGCCAGAAACAACTCTAACAAATTCAGGGCTTTTCTGATTTAATGAGAGTGGTTCCCTTTGGCAGCCTAGAAGATGTCCGATGTAGATTATTTCATATCACTGCAATCTTATCAACTATATATGAGACTACCGTCAACATTATTTGAATATTCAAGTAGTTTATTTATTCTATAGACATTGCATTAATTGACTTTTACTTGATAAACTTCTTAACAAAGCACTTTGCTACTCTCACAATTTTTTGTCAATTTCTGCGCGGTTTGGATAATAGTTTGGATGACTACTTTTTCAAATTAGTTATTTTTTTTAGATTGTGTTTAACCGCATACAATTTGACATTATATTTGTTTCATTCAGTCACAGTCTGATGAATTACTTGTGTAAAGATAATTCCTATCTTGCAGCTTATAGAACTGTAACACAAGCCATTCTTTGTTTCAAAAGCTAGGGCCAACAGTTGCTTGGCTTGTTCAGCAAATTACACAGCTATTCACTGATTTTACAGACACATTCTACTTATGTTTGCTGCCAGTAAAAGTATTCTCATGTCACAAAGAACTTTCTTTTTTATACTTTCCCATTACAAGTGCCCATGGCAATCTTCAGCTGAGGAATAGGCTACAAGGATATGAATGCGTTTATGAATGGCAGAGAGTGTATGTGTGTTTGTGTGTTTAGGTGCGCATGTGTGTAGATGTCCAGCCATCTGCTTCAGACAGCAGCTGTCAGCAGATATCGTCTACTGCCCGTGAGAAAGTGAGTAACAGCACGCAAAGTCAGGGATTGAGGGTAATCTCAATTTCACTGTGTGAAAGAGTTACAGGTAAAAACATATTACTTTAAAATATTTACTTAAAAAAACAAATTTTATTTTATTTTACTATGGGTGTAATGCAACAAGAAAACATTAATATTTCTGTTTTAATAAAGGAAGTATGTCCAGTTTTTCTTCCTGGAGTAATACTTGGCGAGGGAAGTGAGAAGGTTCAATAGGAGCTAACAGTGACTTAACAAGTCTAGTAAATGTGTTTGCAGCCTGGTACAAAGATGGTTGATGCCTCGGGAGATTTTTTTTTTTACATTAGTAAAGAGACTAAACTCTTTCAGATCTTTTAACTTTTCCAATGTGCATTAAGGTGTCAGTCTCCTATATTAGAGAGTCCTGTTTTTAACTCATCCTTCCTTCTGCCTTCCCTTTTGTCTCTGCATTTCTCCCCTTGCCTCTTTGAACCTGGCAGCACAGTCACAGCTCCTCATTAATCATTGAGGACGGGCCTCCAGTCTCTCGGGCAGCAGTCAGTCGGCTCAGAGCTCGTCGCTGAGTGCCAGAGCCCCAGGCGGGTGAAGCCCATCTTGTGCTCCAGCCTTGGCACTGGACTTGGGTCCTGTTTGGCATGGGTGCTTTCACTTCACAAGCCAACCTCGTTAACCCTGCATTCCTCTGCGTGTGTGTGTGGAGTGGAACATCAACACTCCACAGTCTGCTGACCACCCCTAGTTTATGCCGGAAACCATTTATATCTTTATATTTAGATGTAATTCCCTCCTTTAGATGTAATTTACAATGAGATGTCTTTATCCAAATTAGTCCATAAATATTGAATTAAAAGTAGGGTGTGTAATATTATGGCTTTTTGGTGACATCTGGTGGCAAAAGTGCAGAATAAAATTTTTACACCTTTACACCCCTCCTTTTTAGAGCATGTGACCAGCTATGAGCCCTGCCGAAAATGGTTTTGATTAATTTCATTTAAAAAATAAATACATGAATAAAATAATAAAATCATGTCATTTCTGTGAAGGTTCTCAGTCACCCAGGTCATCTCAGGAGAGCTGATCTCTCGTATCAGTTGAAAATGTTGGAATAAGAGACGAAATGTCTTCACGTTAAAAACCAAGTCCAGCTGATTTTGCTTTAACTTTTTCTTTAAATCCTGGTTTCAATGGACTTTTAAATGTCCAAAGATAGACAAATGCAAACAGTGTTTTTATTTTTTCATGTGACTGTGACTATCTTTTTGTTCATCATCATTTTAAACAATGCACACTCTTCCTTTTTTTTAATTAATTTTCTTCCACTTGGTCCCTTTAGGGGTCGCAAGTGACTGGAGCCTATCCCAGCAGCTTTGGGCCTGAGGCGGGGTACACCCTGGACAGTGGCCAGTTAGTCGCAGGGCTGACATTTAGACATAGTTATTGACAGACAACCATTCACTCTCGTATTCATTCATTGGGGACACTTTAGAGTTGCCAGTTGAATAACACTTGCACTTGCAGACTCCTCACAGAAGGACGGCGTCGGCCCGGGTTTGAACTCATACCGTTCTGGCTGTGAGACAGGAGCACTCTGCCACATGCACAATGCACTTCTTCCTGCTTTCAGATTTGGCTAAATGTAAAGACAATAAAAGATTTACTATACATCTTGTGTATATAGTTATGTAAAGAATTGTGATGATGTGGTGATATACTGTATGTAATATAGAGCACACCATATCGCTTTTCATTTTTTATGAAAAAGAACCATTAAACCAACAAAAGTAATAAACTGATTTTGAGATAATGTCATTTCTGCTACTTCAGTTTAGTTTGAATATAATTTCAGCTCTTGTTTGTGTTTTCTTATGCACTAGACTAATGTTTGCAGCTGCAAATTCCATAATTTGTTTTGCTTCTTTTTGCCTTTTCTTCTAAAAGTGAGCAGTTGTTGCTAGAGCACTGAGCTTTTGGCCCTCCTCCCGTCTTCTGGCCCGTTGCCTTGTTTCTATCAAAACCACAGCTATGGAGCTCTGTCTCGGAACTTCACAAAGCCAATACCAAATACCAAAAAGGCTTCATCAAAATCATCGCAAGCTATGCGGTCAAGCAAAAGAAGCAGCTGCAGAATAAATGGTCAGTTTGTTTCCAGTCCATGATTATCAAACGTGCTGAATTTTGCACAAAAATGGGTTATTCGTCACGCTCTGTCAAATCCTCATCCCCAGCCAGGACTGCACTCACTGGAACTGTCAGCTGAAATGACAACGCCTCAGCACTGTCTAATCCATAAATCATCTTTCTCTCTTTCAAAAGGGGTATAATTCAAATATTTAACGGTGTCATTAAACAGGCGCACTGACCCCTGATAACAGCTTATTCTTCAAACTTGAAATATAAGGTGAAATTGATGGCCCACTATCAGTATGGGCCATGGAAAGATGATTAGTCCTATTCACGAATGAAGCTTCCTTTCCACTGTGCAAGCATAAAGTATGCCTTTAGGAAATGCCAACAGTCTGAGGAGCATTCACATTATACAACTTAACAGCTCGACTTCATTGTTTTCATTTTTTTTTCATAACTCATTAATTCTGCTCACTTGAAATTGCTGGAGTACACTAGTTTGAAGATTTGGCAAATACCATTAACTAAAACAACATGAGAAACCATCTGCCAATAAGACTGCAACATCCCTAATTTTAAAGTAACTTTTTTCAATAAAATAAATGACTTTAAAATCAGTAAAATATATAACCAAGTTGTTTTGATGGTTCTCTGACATGAAAAAAGACAAATAACTTTCTGTGTTTTTCTGAGCACCTGGGCACCTTACCATAGTGAGAAAACATATCTTGCCAAATGTACACAGTTTCCACACATCTATAGAAAATACATATTGGGGCACAAAAGTCACATGACATTTTGCAGAAGTCCATGAGTGAAAGCAAATTCCGAAAAGTGTTGCTCAAAGGCAAACTGTCAACCATATGCAAACTGGCTTCAGGTTGGGTCTAGCTCCAAGGACAACCATATGAGGAGGGATAATTACCTAATAGTAATTAAGACAACATGAAAAAACAAAAATTACAATAAGGAGGTGAAAAATGCCCTTAATTAAATAACTGCACATATTCCTAAACTGATAAGAGTTTTATCACATGTGCAACAAATATTACTCACACTCTCACCTGCATCAATGTGCAAAACAAAAACAGGCCAAATATTGACGTGGTGGAGTCCTCCCAGTCACATGACCACAGTTTGACACTAAGACCAGCTTGTGGCAAATACTAGCTAGACAAAGGTGCCATCTCTTAGAGAGACACAATTAGTTTCTTGTTTGCTTAAGTATTTCCTAAAATAACTTGTAAGTGATATGACTGACAGTGAGTGAGGAGCTTATTGTCTCAGGTATTAACTACAGCAGAGCAGTTATTCTTGGTTACAGTTCAGTTACATTGAACCCCCATTCATTGCAGCACTGGGGTATTAGTCACAGCGGTGAACATGGCGTGGTGGGTCATTTCCATTCAATGAGCCACATACGTATACAGAGCTATTACGCACACAGTGGAGTTCAATAATGGGAAAAGAATATCATCTGCAGTGAACAATTTGCTGGAGCCTTTAGCGCTCTGTAGTTTACAAAAGGAAATTCTCATTGCACTAAAGTAGCAGAGCAACTATAAAATTCAATGGGGCAATAACTTCTGTGTGTCCAGAGGGTAGCACATTCTTTAAACAAATTCTACCTCAGCACAGCGGTCAATGTTAGACATACAGCTGGAACGTTTTGTACAGTGGATAACAGAAACACGTCAAACTTTTACTTGAGTATATTTTGGAGGTAAATTACTTCTACTAAAGTTCAAACACGCAGAAGAGTATGTTCATATTGTTGGCAAAGTGTCCTGAGTCCTGAGTTTGATTCCTAGTAGTTTATATGTATTTGAACTGTCTCATACACCAATATCTTTGACCTTTTATTCTTTTTTTTTTTACTGGTGAGCCCAGTCATTGATATGAGTTGGACACACAGACAAGTGACTTACCCTCGGCTGGGAATGCAATAATTATGTTGTAAATCCATTTCTGTCCTATCTGCCAGTCTATGATTGTGTGAGAAGTTTCTCTCAACCAGTTCATCTTCGAGGTCAGAAGTCTGGACATTAATAATTAACCTCCACTGGGCCTCTGAATGGGAGCCTTCCATACACCTCCACTTGTGTTACATTAGATAAGAAAAGGATGAGTCAATCCATTATTCATTGTGTTGACTGGTTTGTGGCTCCGGGTTGAAGGGCCAGTCTCACAGGGCCGGACACAGGACAGGACAGAGGACACAGGACAGAGGGCTGAAGAAAGAAGTCTTACATAGCCCAAACATTTCCGATAATGCTAGTGAGGAGTCAACATGAAGCAGCCAATCCACCTGGGAATATATTATCTGCAGTTTCAGAGACATAGGCATTGATGGTGCATGGCTCAGCAGATTCACAAGAGAACTCACAAACAGAGCATCATGGGGGTTCATGCTCATTAAAACCTTTTCCCGAGAGTGGACTGGGTAAAAATGTTCTATTTTCTACTTACTGGTGAGTTTTGACGAGGATTTAGCAAGTTCACTGACATTTAATGCTTAATACAATCCTACAATGCCCAAACACAAAAATATACGGTATGCTTTGAATTTTTTTTTTTTTTGACACTTATAATAATTCAAAAACATGGAGTGGAATCGGTCAAAGACATAGGTGGACTAGTGAATCAAATTGCCCATAGTGAATGAATCTGTCTATGTATGCATCTATGTGTCAGCCCTAACTTCATTTACAGTAACTGGCAATTGTTCAAGTTGTTCAAGAAATTAGCTAACATATAATGTATATGTTATTACTGCTAACATTTACAATATAAACTGCCTCTAGATTACTTTAGATGCAATTTGAAAAACATACAACCAATCAGAGAAAAAAAAAAGCATTGCATAAAGCTTACCGCATTTTACATAAAAAGGTTTCTGACAGGATTTTTACCAAAGAAGAGTCACGTCATTTGGAGAGTTTCCAAAAACACTTTTTACTTCAAGTGAATGAGTTTGGATGGCCAAGCTAGGAATATGTCCCTCCTATTTGCACTTGATTAATGCAGATTACGCCATATTAGTGCTAGACTCCATCTAGTGGTAGTAAGTGAAACAGCAGACCACCCAGGAAGGAATTCTCTACTTTCTTCACTTTTGTTACTAAATACTAGGGCTGCCCCCAAATAGTCGACTAAATGTTAGTCGATATGAAGAGGGCTTGGTCGAATACATTTTCATTAGGTGGTTAGTCGCAAAAAAATAAAATAAATAAAACCACGTGAAAAAATTATGCATATCAGGGGCTTCGCAGTCAGTGTATGACATGACATCAAAGCAACCAGAGATCAACGAGATCTCGTGCCTCGCGGTATACCAAAGCACACTTGTGGGAGAGGTGTCTGGCTGATGCTAATAATTATGTCAGGAAAAAAGTCCAAAGTGTGGGATCATTTTGAAAAGTCGAAGGACGACCCTAAAAAGGCTGTTTGCAAACTCTGCAAACAGCCTTTGCCTATCACTCGTCAACATCGAATATGTCTTATCATTTAAAACATGTAAGTAGTAACGTTAACCACCACATGGCCCCTCGTTTTAACATTAAGGATATGTTCTGCCCGTTCTGGGGATGTGGTATTTGGGTGGTGCGGGTTTGTACTTTGGCTTGCAGCGCCCTCGTGTGGTTGCGCAGTGCTATTGTTGTAAATTGGTGAACTAAGTAAAAACCCAAGATGGCCGAAAGTAACATCTTGACGGTTACGACTGGCTCATGTTGAAAGTTCAAGTTCCCTTAAAATATGTTGTTGCCTTGGACTATATTTGTCCGTGAGTATTGTGATGCAACAAATGTTTGTTTTTTATGAGATTTACGTTAGTTGAAATGCTTAAATGATATGTTAGCACAAAATTAGCAATCATTAGCATATATTACGTGAGCTATGTATTAATGTCCAGCTAATATGACATTTTGTATTATTTCAGTTTTACGGTTGGTCGAAGAGGACAATGGTTGAATGCCATTCTCTAATAAATCAGCAAAAAGTAACAAAGTCTGTTTATTGGAGCGCCGTTATCTCGCAGTCTAGCCTTGCAAAGACAGTAGCTTGGGGCGAGGACAGCACAGGATATAAACACATTTGCGCTGTTAACTTAAGGCTTTACTATTTTGTTTTAAGCGCTTAATTTTCATTGTGAACGCGCTAATATCATGCTTTAGCATTTTCTGTCATATGGAAGTGTTAAACTTCAACTTGGACTATACCTTTCCTTGTATATACGCAAGTTTTTATATTAATATCATAAATGAACGATTATTCGACTAATCGCTAAAATGCAGGAGTGTTAGTCGACTAGGAATATCTTTAGTCGGGGGCAGCCCTACTAAATACTTAGTATTATAATAGTATTTCTATATAATAGTGAAGTAGCTTTTATTTGCTAGAGACAGGGAACTGGGTGAGAAAGGGAAATAAACAAGGGAAACAAAGAACAAATGCTCCTAAGCCGGAATTGAACCACCAAAAGTGCCCAAAAACAGCAATTTTAAGATAATACATAACACAGCTTTACTTTTATAGGTGTGTGAGACAGTATACGTACCATCATAAGTGCCACTCTCCAGCAATAGTCCACTCTCGTCCAGCTCCCGAAACTCCCCTACGCTGATAAAATTGTAGTCCACTCCAGGAACCTCCCCCTCTCTGGGCTGCCGAGTGGTACCTGCCAAAGACGGCAATCGACATACTTAAAAAAAAGATCCAACAGCACACTGCAATTTGAGAGAGTATGGGAGTGAGCCTGAACTCAACATGCCCACAGGGAAGTGAGTCAAGTCCAAATACAGCTCTCATGGGAGAATCTGTGTCTACATCATGAATAGTCAGCAGAGCTGGGACCGCCATGTTAAGAATTCATTATTCAAACATAAAACATAGAGGAATATTCCCCTGACATGGTGGCTATCTAACTGTTGATAACAATAATCATCTCATTGTAATTGCATATTTTGGCTTGCACAAAACCAACCAAGTTTAAGTAAAAGACAATAATAAGATATGTGTGATGGGAGGAACACAGGGTTGTATGGTTGCTTGGAAGGAGACAAAGTAAATATGAGAGCAACTTTGACAAAGGACACATTTTGAAGGATGACTAGATGGGAACACCTCCAAAACTGCCACTTTAGTTGTCTAGTATCTCATAACCCATTCCTATCCACAGGGCCCAACAAAGATCTACTGCTGACAGCTTGAGGCCATATACCTTCAGAGGCCTATCGGAGTCCTCGAGGGGTTATTCCTGTTTTGGTGCAAAAGGGTTCTGCGGCTGGAGGTAGAGCCATATACAGCTGCAATAAACAGTGCACCAGTGTATCAGTTTTCTAAATTTTAGGTTTATTTGTGTCTGGTTGTGTTGAACACCAAGCAAATTGAGTTTTAATTCACAAAACATGAGCTGTCAGAACTCACTTCTCACAAATCTAAAAAGTACAGAGGTTTGCAAAGTTCCAACCCGCTGAATGAAAAACTGATATTTAAAAAGTGTTGCCAATTGCTTAGTCAGACTCTAATCTGTGAAACATTGCTAACACATTGTTCTAAAAAAAAACATTTTACGCTCCCCAACATGCCCAGTTCACTTAACGTCATCCGAGATGAAATCAGCAGTGAACCTCAGCTGAACTGCTCCCATTTGCTTACTGAACAGCAGGCGCGTTATACACATGGCACTATACTTTAATATGGTAAAAACCTGTCCCTGTTCTTTATTCAGCTTCTGTGTCAACATCCCTTCCAACTACAGTATAAGCCATTGCATCTGAAATGGCTTAGATGGCAATAAAACATCTATTATTCTGGCAGACGAAGCAATCACAGCAGAAAGTAAAAGGATTTGAGTTTTGTTTTGAAATGGGTAATAGGGAAATAGTGTTATTTGCTTTGGAAGTTTAATTACCAGCTACTCATAAACATTCTTAAATGATTTTATATTCTGTCAGCAAACTAAATTACCATTGCTGTAAAGGAGTATATTTATTGGTCAATTGTATTTCATGAAGGGTAAGTAGACTACTATAACATGAGTTACTAGTCAGAACGTTTTCTGACGGGTGTTGCTGGGATATAAAGCTTTGAAGGAAAGACAAGAGGAAATCTGCTGCCAATCCTCACTGGAATAGAGCGCTCACATTTTGACTTCCATCTTTTGTCGGTCTCTTCACAAACTGTCTTTGAAGACATCAAACAGCTTGATGAACACAACACAAGCAAAAACAAAGTCCCCCAGGGTTTTGTGGCCTGACAGAAATCTCACTGTTGATATGTTTATTACCATTTCTCAATATCAAATATCATGTTTAAAAAGATCGTCTTTGTTTTTTCTTGGAAATAAATAAATTATATGGTCCTGTCTTCAACATTGTTACAAAATTCTTGAGCAACCTTATTGTCTAAACAGTTCAAACATTCTATTTGGTTTATAAATTATTGAGCACAATGCAAAACATCTGCTTGCCTCCAGAATCAACTTTATTTATTGTGCAAAATATTTTGTGTAGCTCCTTTAGTTACAACTAGCGTGGGAGGATCTGTGTGTGTGAATATTTTAATAACATGAGACTCGCAATATGTAATTGTTTATTCCTTTTGGCATAGTAACAGTTGAATTGAATTTTAAAATACATATGAGGAAATGCAATGAATTAATTTCCACTGGTCACAATGAGGCCACCAACTTTTAAATTTGGTCACATGTAAGGTGCTTAGTATTTTATTATGCAAACATTTTTTTTTCTATCTATCTGGGCTACCATTTATGAAAAGCCAAAATTTGATTTGTGGGTCAGACAAAAATGCAACAATGTCTTGTGTCATAGTCTCTGAGAAAAGGGGAACGAGGTAAGAATATTTTCACAAAAATAAATCTGCATCGAAAGTATTATTCATTATAAAGCTCTGTCAGATTGCATCTTACTCTTTTTTTTTACAGAGATTGATTCACTATGACAATATGGAAACCAATAGGAACGCAGCATGGCAGTAAAAACGGTCTTGGTCACGATTGAGCCAAACCTCCAAGGATTACAGTACATGGGGCCCTGGGACAGACACAAGCCGCTGCTTTTTGTGGGAGGTGTGCACAACATTTAATGAGGTCTCACCGTGTGCAGTCAAAAGAAGGAAGTCATGCTTCTATTGCTCCGAGACGCTACTCGGGCCAGTGTAATGAGCACAGGCGTCATGCTGTAGTGGCTGCTCACAAGGTCACTCTCACTGCGGGACATGTGCCGCTGTTACACAAAGACACTCTCGTTGACTTGTATATGGATAAAAAGTTTAAATTAAGATATAAAACACCGAAGCCCGCTGGTTACACAATCAATCATTAATGCCGCAGAATAAATGATGGCGTTAAAACAACTTTTCATCCCGGCAGAATGTCAAACATAAGAGCTTTTCAAAGTGCTGATTCAAAGTAACACAGATTACAAATGAGTGTGGAGTGGTGATAAATGGCTAAACATTGGGTTTTAACGCAGCTGTGCGGCTCAGAGAACTGCAGCTGCTCTTTTCTTTCTGCCGGTTGGTCTTTTTCACTTGAAAATCACTGGGCTATAACAGCCCAATCTCTCTCTGTCCTGGATGTTTACTGTACTTTGAAGAAGCACTGGAGCATGCTTGTGATAAAGGGCTAATATAAATCTAAAGAATAATTCATGCAAAAAAAAAAAAAAAAGGTAATTTCTGATACAAACAATCTTGGCTTCAGAGTTTTATTTAACTTAACAATAATAGCTGAAGCAGGATTTCTGTGTTGACTCAATGATAGTCCTGAACCTCCAGAAGAAAACATGACATTTATTCATTTGCAATAAAAGCTGCAAAAGTTCTGCGCTTGTTTAAGTTGACTATTGTTGTCAGATCTAAACTGAATTCTATTTTAATGATATGTGCAACATGTGGATAAATATTTAGGTGCTATTTTTGCTCTGTTCTTGCTCAGGGTAGAACCAGTGCACCTCCACATTTAGAGGAGTCAGCTGAGGTGGCTTGGGGCCTTGGGATAGAGGCCCCACGGCAGAGGGACTATGTCTCTTGGCTGGCCTGGGAACCCAGTTGTGTTTCCCCAAAAGAGCTAGAGGATGTATCTGGGAGATGGAAGTCTGGGGATCCTTACTTAGTCTGCTGCCCCTGCGACCCGGCACCGGAAGCAGAACCCGGTGAATAGATGTTTCTCTTTATTTAAAAAAGATATTCCTGTCCGGCTAAAGTGTTTGGCAAAATATCTTTATGACACGACATTTCTCACAATGAGCACTCTACACTTCTAGTAAAAAAAAATGATATGATACGAAAATGAGTTGTACAAGAGAACACCATTTTGATTTACCTGTTTTTTTTTTTTTTATTAAGGTTTTTTTATTTAAGGTTTTTAATCTTACAGCTCGCAAAAGGCTCAAAGTTAGTGACTGAGGCCTGATAACACTCATGTATTTGAAGTCATCGAAAGAGCGTTTGTGATTTATAAAAATATATTATAATATTAAATATTAAGAATGGATCTAAAATGTATTGATAATAAATGTTTACTAGTCTAAATACAAATAAAAAATATTCGCATACATATATTTTATTTAATACATAATTTGATTATACATTAAATTGTATATTGTATAATACTTGGTTAAAACGATGAATTAATAAAAAAGTGAGGACCTTTTACAAAAATAGTGGTAACTGGACCTGGTTCTAGTAGCATCTCTTTCCTGGAGCTGGAGACTTCAGTGAGTCCCAGTCACATTCACCTGATCACAGCAGGACACTATCCGCTGCGTCGGACACAAAAACCAGTGGACTTTTTGAACAATAAGGTAAAAAGCAAGGCATGTTTGGACTGTACTGAGCTGAGCTGGACAACGCAGACCGACAGTGTGTGTAGTTACCAGGCGTTTACCCGCTGGAGTGTGTTTATGAGCTGATAAGACGTATCAGAACAATCTCAAGCAAACGAGTTGAGACTGAGGGACAAACAGGGAAAAGGGACGTGTTATGTCCGTAAGTAACTGTTAAACTGTTGTCATTGTATTTACATTGTTCTTGTGTGAAGGACACAAAACGTCTGTTTTTAATGCAAAGAAAAAATATCATAGAGCATCTGACTGAGTAGATTAAAGCAGAACTAAGTAAGATTTCCGCAGCTCCTCCTACAGCTTCCTTCAGTGAATAACACTGTTGTAAACACTCCTAGCACAGCTCTGGACTACAACGCTCGCCCTCTTAGGACAAAGGTTTTTTGTCTTTTTGGTGATTTCGTCATAACTGATTATGAAATACATTTACATACATTACATTTAGTCATTTGGCAGATGCTTTTATCCAAAGCAACTTCAATTCAACAATGTTACATTTACATTTTTACATTAAGCTTCCATTCACCAGTGTTACAGCTGGAACACCACTGGAGGCAAGGTGGGTTAAGAGTCTTGCCCAAGGACACAACGACAGTATGAACTGTGGGGAGAGCGGGAATCGAACCGCCTACCTTCCGTTTGAAGGACGACTGCTTTACCACTGAGCCACTGCAATAAAGTGTATACCGTTTTGATATAATCTTAGCAAAAGTGCCAATTGGCACTGCGGGAGGTTGTTATGTGTATACTGAATTACCGTCACTCTTGCGTGAACGAAACATGACCCGAGACTTGTGTCGGAACAGTGGCAGCTTAACTTGCCTGTACTGTTTTTGGCTTTAGATGCACCAGAGGGAGATAGTGCGCGCTTCAAACACACCACTACAACTCAATTAATTATCGTAAGGACCACTTTCTGCAATAGATCAACAATTGAACGCTTCCAGGTTTTGTCTGTCCCATAATTTATTATATATTTATCCATCCATCTGTTGCTTCTTGTGTCGGGTTATGCCCTGTTTTACTTTTATAAACCCCTCTACCATTTATTTCAGTAAAAACACAAGCATGACAAGTCCCTCGTGAACAGTGCGAGTTTCTATAAATGAATGACTAGTGAGAGTCTGATTGACAGATTCTCCATCTCCTCCATTTATATTCTATTTATGGTGCCTTCATTTTGTTCATTGTTCAGACATGACACTCATCAGACTCGTATAAAATAATGTAACTTAATGCCTGCTGTTATTCCTTAAAATACATGTTTTTTGGCATCTTGTAAATACATGCCCCTTGAGTTCAAAAGTGAAATTTGCCATTCAAACATCTATAATTAACAATATACTCCAATAGACTCCTTTCACCTCTGGAATTAGAACTTGACTTGTCAATTTCTGCCATGTCCAGCTTTCTTTAAACGATGCACCTGCACATGCTCTGAAAATGAGAGCGCTACCTGCCAAGGGCATTGTGTTTCACATCAGGAAAATCTGGCCCTTTATCTTTTTAAGCAATATTACACGCACGCGCAAATTTACACAAAACAACAATGAGCCTACTGTGGATCTGAAAAGCACTGATGCATCTGCAGTTTTTGAAAACCTTCACTTTGATTGGCTTTTTGAAAGATCTCCGTTTTGCGTTTGTGTTGAGGAGACAAAAAAAAGGTGCCTTTTGAAAAATATGAGTGTACTTGGAGCATTGGTTTTATCAGCGGAAATAGTCTGCATTTGTAAGACTGCCTAATTTGTGTTGCCATAAAAAAAATAAAAATGGTCCTGATTATCTTTTTGAGTCCAGTTTTGTTTTCTATGCTGAAAAAATTATTCATTCCATATTTTTAATGAACAACAAATAATTCAACTGAGATTTTGCTGAATGTTTATTCCATGTTGGAGTTGAGTTGGACAAAAAAAACCTGATGATATAAAAAGTGTTCTTGACAACAAATGATGCTTTGAGGGGAACAGGAAGTAACTCACATGGAATGGTACGAAGGTACAAGTTGTCCCGGATCACCTGCTGGAGCTTGTGGTCCAAAGAGCCTTTCTGGAACTGCAGGCTGAGGTAGTGCCGCAGATCAATATTCAACACCTTACCTACGGGAGGAGAATAACAAAGGCGGGTCACTCATTTCATTATACAGACAATTAAAAAGGTGATTGTAATTCAGAACCCGCTTCGTCCTGGTGTCAGAAAACAGCACGCTACAAGAAAATCAAAGACTTGTATGTGGATTCCAGCAGGTGCTAGGTGGACGTGGGTAAGTGGCCAGTGTAAAAACTTGACAGATCTAGTTAAACATGAACACTGGGCTTGTTAATCCAGCACATGCATGCTTTATGAGTGAAAGGAAAAAATCATTCTGCTCAGAGCAAGAGAAAGAAAGAGTGCGCGTTCCCTGCAGCCTGCATCAGAGCTCTCCCGCTGAGCTTCGAGGAGGACAACCCTCGCACTGCAACGCACACTTAGGACCTGCTTCAAAAGTGGCATCAGTAGCACTCTGAAGCAAATAAAACCTCACTGGCAGTGCCAAAGCAAGGCATGCACAATTAACTCTTTTTATAGAGGCAATGGCTGGACAATAAATCACTAAGTTTTATTGAGATATCAAATTTAAAGACTTCTTGAACTGCAACGATGTGCCAGGCATTTAAACTTTCATGTGAATATGCTTTACCATTTAGATGGAGCCGTATGCTAAAATGTGTTTGAGATAATCTTTCAATCAGAAAGATTCATGAATTTATTTTTTCAAAACTTTCTTTAAAAACTTGTAGATAATATGAAATAACAGAAAACTAAAATGATTCTCTTTTTTGTCTGTCTCTTAATGACCCATTCTGCTAATCTCATTCTAATTGGTCTGCTGGATCTTGTTGTCTTCGTAAGGTCTTGGGCCAGTTGAGTCTACCCCAGATATGACTCTTCTATCCGGTTAGACAAAACCTGCTTCGACAGAGAGGAAGCCAGCTTTATGATCCCAGAAACCCGGGGTTAACGCCAAAGTTACCCTGCTAACCCCCACCCCAGCTTACTATTACAGTAGCTCAGGTCCTGCCTAAATGAAAACCAGAATGTACCAATTGGGTAGATTGGAGTAAGCTGTGACCTCACAAAAAACCTTTCTGCAATTCTCAAAAACTGTTTCACACAGCCGAGAGAATTAAAACTGAAGAGAAAATGCTCAACCGGGCTCCAGTTTAGGGTTATGGGACTTAGACATGGACCAAGAATGTGTCTAATTGACTGAGAAAATGTATCGTAAACATCAACTGTCATATCAAATGTAGCTAGTTATCCTCATGTCATGCAGCTTTAATATCAACTTGTTACAAAGGTCCCCTAACTGCGCACATTTCATCTTCATCTCAACACCTGCAATAAGCCCCGACAAATGGTCCTTTTACGTTTTACATCTGTTCTCTCGAACATATCACCAAACACATCATGCAGTCTGTGTGAAGACACAGTAGACAAATCACAATGGAGCTGGAGCCAAGCTGTGAGTAATCCCGTAAAGAGATGTGTGTTAAATCTTAGGCTACTGCAGCAACATGATTCAGTCAGATAATGCATCTCTCCCAGCAAGACACCTACAGAGATGGTAAACACTTTTTCCTCTCTTCTGCTCTTGGCTAATCTTCTAATGAATATTCTATGATGGTACACATTTTTGACTGCCAAACACTTATTCTCTCCACTTGGAAAAAAATCAGTTTCAATCTTAACACAAAAGATTCCTCTTCTCAAAAAAAAAAAAGAGTGGCATGAGTTCAGACTAGTAGAACTTGGCAGAGGGAGAAGAGAGATGGGGTAAAGGAAAAAAAAAATCAAACTGCATAGTAACAATGACATATATGCTCACAGTGAAAGTGAAGACATTTTTTAACTAGAACGCAGCCCACACTTGCCTAGGAGATTAAAAATGAACAGTCGTTTTATCATTTCTGCTGGATGTATTGAAGGGTAGAGATGTTCGTTGAGGGAAAAACACTGTTGTAAATGACCTGAAGTGCTACCATAGCTGTCTGCAGAGTTTAGAAAGGAAAGATGTTGACTTAAAATCTAAAATTTTACCACAAGCAAAAGAACTTTCACTTTTTAACCTGACCATTCACTTTTTAAGTTTTGTTCATGCTTTAACATAGCCATGTGTTTCATCATTTATTACAAGTTTATTTCAAAAAACACCATGAACCTAAACATCAAACATGCAGCTGTCAACAGCCTTCAACTCTTTTCTTCAGCGACAGTGCAAAAAGGCAAAAAGAGACAGCCAGTGCCAAGAAATATCATGACAGAAATTAGCACATATATACTTATCTTGTTCCAAAAAGCAGCTTTCTAAAATATGACAGCTGCATTCCTGGTTCTGTACTGAACAGAACATGGTATTATCTGTTATAGGTCGGAGAACTGCAAATTACTGACATGTCCCGGACAAATTCCGCTTTCACTCATAAATGAAAACCTTTTTAAGATGTTCTATTAGAAAGTGCAAGAGAAGCCTGAGCTCACCTCACCAGCTGTCATTTTCCTGACTAATAAAAAAAGGAAATCTTTTATAGAGACATCAGATGTTTCAGGGAGAAAAATACATCACTGTGACACATTTCTAAGAACTATTTTAATGAAGTGTCTCAGTGGTGCCGAACACTTAATACAGCTCCCATAAGACGTCAAACTCTCCCACGTCATTAGCAAAGGCAACGTAATGTTTTTGAGTTCTAGACCAGCATTCTAAATTAAATATATGATTGTGAAATATTCATGTCAATGGCCAAACCCGTTTCCTGCTAAATGTCCTCAGTTTGCGTTTTGGCTTAATCCAGAATAATAGCAAGGCAGTAAAGCTATGTATCCCAACATTAAACAGGCAGTTAAATTACAATGGGCTTCACAGAGACACAAGGCTTTTCCAAATGAGTGCAGAAGCAATGTGGAAATGTCACCAGCAGGGGTGTTAGCAGGTGTCTAACGAGGCAATTTGGTGACAGTATAGCACCATTTCAGAAGTAACGGGAATGCCCCGACCATCTGCTAATTACCACCTTGTTAGGTTCATTTGGCAACTCACAGGCGCAGTGTGTGTTCCGGTCTAGTGTTTGACGGAGGGTTTCGACGGTTTACTGCAGACTGCTCCCTTTACATTTATCGTAGAAATGTAACAAGAACACACAAGACAAGGATTTGTGGCTGGGTTGACTCCAGAGATAACTGACAGCAAACAACACTCATGTACGTGTGGACAAGCTGGCTTTTTGGCGTTTCGGTATTGTGCCGCATTAAAAAATAAAGCCGATGCAAAGTGGCAGACTGTTTAACACATTGCAATATAAAAAGTTTTTCTGTATAGTACTATTCAAAGCAAGCTGTGTCACAAGGACAATGACATTAGCACCACAGTACGGGTCGAACAGCCAGAACAAGTCTTGGAGCAGATAATTGAAAGGAATGGTCTTGCTCCACATTGCACACAGGCTTAATGTTGCGGGCTTATTATAGCGAATGTGATGATCATCTGCACACTTGGCAATAGACACAGATGGTGTCCCAGAGCACTCAGTAGAGTGAAATATAATCTTAGCTGTGGACGGCTATAGGCTGCTATTGTTGGCTGCCTCGACTAAATATCCATTAGTTACATGTTGGAGATAAAGCTGGCTCAGTGCAACCTTGGCTTATTTAATGGTGCACACACATCGATTCTGTTTTGAATATTTCACAACTTCACAGCGGGGTTTGGGAAATGAATAGTCAGTCATTCAGGCTCTGCTGCTCTTTAAGCTGTAGCTTCCGACAAAAGTATAACTTCTTTTTGTGGAAAGACAGGAGAATGGCCTTGAATCCGTCCTATTTAATCCCATTGCGGTTTGGTGAAAGGCAGAGTAAACCTTAGGTTATCAGTTCTTTTCTGTCTCCTGTCCCCTTCGGGCTCTTGACCAGTGAGGTGAAAGAACAGTCACAGCCCCCCCGCAGTTGACCTCTGAGGTATGAGGCCCTGTTTGGTCCTGGCTCCATGATGGAGAGGAGACTGACATATTGTGACATTAGCTTCTCCTTTGCTCTGGATCGATGTTAGAATGTCTCCTGGAGCATTTATATGGTAAATGTATGTACCACATCATCTGGAAACTGTACAATGCTGCTGCAGGACACAAACCTTGTCTCAAAGCAACACTATATAACTGTGTGTAAAGTCAGATAGTCCATTTCTTTGGAGACACAGTGCACCTGGTTCACCATATACTCCAGTACGTGTTATTTTATTCGGACTGACGAGGCACATTACAGAGTCCTTTATTAGTGGTCAAATCCAGGTGCCAAACAGCAATGATGTATAAGAATGTGTGGAGATACACAGCCTGTATTCCACAATATATATCATAAATAATGTACGTCTAACTTTACTGCTGCCAATGGAGAGGACAGTTGTTAATTCCTTTGCTATGAAAGTCAGTTGCCAATTTTAGCTCGTTAGCTTTATGGTGACATTGAAATTAAAATATAAAACTAAATTTTTTTATGCTTATTGGCAGATGGATTAACTCAGAGAAGCGAATCGATTGCGGTAAAAAAAAATAAATAAACTTGGTTGGGAAGGATTCGTTGCCATTTGCCATTTGAAGCTGATCACTGATTCTGTGTGAGAACTGCATGCTAGTCCCAGTTTATGCATGGGCTATGTCTTCCTGATTACTACGACACTGGATTAGTGACTAAATTGCCCATACAGTAGGCATGAATATGAATGGTGACTGTCTCTCTGTGTTAGCTCTGCAATCAACAGGCCCTGGTAAAGTGTACCTCCACTCACGCCTCGCTCCCCATGACCTTGAATTATAAGCAGTGGAATATAACAGACATAAAGAGAAATCCAAAACATACAGACTTCAAAGTTAGCTCTCACATTAGGCCAGAGTAAGTTGTTAGAACATAGTTAACTTTTTGAAAGGTTGCTGAAGGTTGTTGAAGTGTTACGTGTCACCTCAACTGGTGATTGTCCAGGGTGCACCTCTCTTTGGGCAATACGTCAGCTGGGATTGGCTCCAGCCCCCAGCGAATGAATCATGGGAGACTGAAACTTTTAAGACACAACAATAATATGACAAGCTCTATAAATCTTTTTTTCTATGGTGTATTACAACAATGCATATAGCATCACCTTCTTTAACTTCTTTTTTTCACTGACATTTTCAAAAGCTATAAATAGAAATAGCCAGTCAGATTGAGTGTAGCTGTACAAACGCAATGTTCCAAGATTAACTGAACATTCTGCAGTGTTCTATGGGGTTATAATTAAAGTCTGGCGAGCATATGGTCCAAAGTAGAGAGTGACCCAGAGTGGAGCGCCTCCTGTCTTTTACAGAGAGACTAAAAAGAGCAACCTAACAGCTAACAGAAAGAAAAACCAGGTCAATACAGCGAGACAGCCGGTAACGAGCCGTGGAGACCTCTGTTGTCCATTGCGGATGAAGGAACTGCTCAGGCATACATTTCCAGAATTATAACCAGGCAGAGCAGGCCTAGCCGAGAGAGGAGAGTGTGCCAGATACAGCCAGATTGGTACAAATTGTCTTTAGGTTCTTCACCTGTCTGCCTGGCGCATCTTTCATCTCCAGGCTCCAATATTCCAGCAACTATTCTTCCAGCTACTCAGAAATGCACACAACGCTAACCTCTAACAGTTAACCTCCTCCTGCCTCGGGCGCACAGCTGAGATAAAAATGAATGGGGAGAAAAACATGATGTCAAGCCTGCTCTATCGCCACTCAATGAGGCCGCCTGGATGTGACACAAAAGGAGCTGCTCCCACTCCGCCTCATCAAAAGCCTGCTGCTGTTTGCCATTGCTGCCGTTTGAAAACCTCTATCTGTCGGTCTGCCTCACAAACCACACCTGCTGGGCACACGCAAACCTGACAACGCATGCAAGAAATATTCAAAAGAGGCTGTGTGATCAAAGAGTAGAATTCTTTTTTTTTTGCGAGGTATCGTAGGGAGCAGGAGACAAAGGGTTTCGGTGGATCATAAAGTTGCATAGGGAGAGATCAGGCTGTGTGTTATTAGTGGAGAAATATGAGGTGTTCATGTGGAAATGCATCCAGGGGTTCATAGAGAACTTTAGACTGCAGGTGCTAAACCATTTCACAGCTTTGGATTAACAGTATTAAAGGTAAAGGAAGTTATATAACTCGATAAAATGAGGCGTTAAATAGATCGATACGATAACAACCAACTATGACAGTAATATAAAGTGATCAGTCAGCAGCATGAACACCACAGTCCAGGTTCTTTGCAACAAATGGGGGATGTATTTTTGGTATCCTTTCTTCCTTTTATCCAGTGAGCCAACCAGAAGTGTTTCACTGATGTTTTTTGAAAGAACACATAATACTCACAAGGTGTCATGAAAAGTAACACAAAATAGGTTTAAACCTCAGATGACAATGTTTGAATGAATTAATTTTAATCTTTTATATATCAAGTTCATTTTATGTGGCCACATTTGTGAAAACGGTATTTTTTTAGCCACTACTGTGTGAAATCCTGTGTCCTGTGTCTTATCTTACCTTTGCTTGAGTGTGTACCTATTAGTGATGAGTCGTTCATGAACGATTCGTTCTTTTTGAACGAGTCTTTAATATGACTCGGGAACGACTAGTCATCTCAGAGAGCGAGTCGTTCATTTTTGTGTAGACCCGCGCATGCGCATTGCACCACATCTCATACAGGAAACAGAAAGGAGTCATTCATCTCCCGAGTCGTTCGTTTCGTTCGTTCGTTCACCAAGTCCCTTCCCCATAGAGAAAGAGTATGCAGTTACCGGAAACAGAAAGGAACTGTTCATCTCCCGAGTCTTTCGAACGACTCGGGAGATGAATGAGTCCTTTCTGTTTCCGGACGGACGGATGTATTAGCTACAGCTACATGAGGCTGTCACGGCCCAGACCAGACATGTTGACGGAATTAATGCTAAGCTAAATATGAAGTGACAAAGGAAAAAAACTATTTGGATTAAGAGCTGAGTTGAACTCTCTGCCTGAAGTAAGCTGCAATTAATTTATAATTTATTTTTCAAAGTTTGGCCATGAATGCATTAGTTTATAGTTATTATAGTGTTTATTCCAAAAGTACTAAATGTATTAAAAATTGTAATATGCAACATTTTAATTAGATTCTGCTGAAATGAACGAAATGAACGAAATGACTTGAAAAAAGATTCGTTCATTTTGCTGAACGAGACTTAAAGAACTGAGTCAGTAAAATGAACTGAACTTCCCATCACTAGTACCTATTGGTTAGGCAAGAAAAAGAGTAAGAAAGAATTGTTGACATATGATAAATACAGTGCCTTGCGAAAGTATTCGGCCCCCTTGAACTTTGTGACCTTTTGCCACATTTCAGGCTTCAAACATAAAGATATGAAACTGTAATTTTTTGTGAAGAATTAACAACAAGTGGGACACAATCATGAAGTGGAACAAAATTTATTGGATATTTCAAACTTTTTAACAAATAAAAAACTGAAAAATTGGGCGTGCAAAATTATTCAGCCCCCTTTACTTAATACTTTGTAGCGCCACCTTTTGCTGCGATTACAGCTGTAAGTCACTTGGGGTATGTCTCTATCAGTTTTGCACATCGAGAGACTGACATTTTTGCCAATTCCTCCTCGCAAAACAGCTTGAGCTCAGTGAGGTTGGATGGAGAGCATTTGTGAACAGCAGTTTTCAGTTCTTTCCACAGATTCTCGATTGGATTCAGGTCTGGACTTTGACTTTGCCATTCAAACACCTGGATATGTTTATTTGTGAACCATTCATTGTAGATTTTGCTTTATGTTTTGGATCATTATCTTGTTGGAAGACAAATCTCCGTCCCAGTCTCAGGTCTTTTGCAGACTCCATTAGGTTTTCTTCCAGAATGGTCCTGTATTTGGCTCCATCCATCTTCCCATCAATTTTAACCCTCTTCCCTGTCCCTGCCGAAGAAAAGCAGGCCCAAACCATGATGCTGCCACCACCATGTTTGACAATGGGGATGGTGTGTTCAGGTGATGAGCTGTGTTGCTTTTACGCCAAACATAACATTTTGCATTGTTGCCAAAAAGTTTGATTTTGGTTTCATCTGACCAGAGCACCTTCTTCCACATGTTTGGTGTGTCTCCCAGGTGGCTTGTGGCAAACTTTAACAACACTTTTTATGGATATCTTTAAGAAATGGCTTTCTTCTTGCCAGTCTTCCATAAAGGCCAGATTTGTGCAGTATACGACTGATTGTTGTCCTATGGACAGAGTCTCCCACCTCAGCTGTAGATCTCTGCAGTTCATCCAGAGTGATCATGGGCCTCTTGGCTGCATCTCTGATCAGTCTTCTCCTTGTATGAGCTGAAAGTTTAGAGGGACGGCCAGGTCTTGGTAGATTTGCAGTGGTCTGATACTCCTTCCATTTCAGTATTATTGCTTGCACAGTGCTCCTTGGGATGTTTAAAGCTTGGGAAATCTTTTGTATCCAAACCGCTTTAAACTTCTCCACAACAGTATCTCGGACCTGCCTGGTGTGTTCCTTGTTCTTCATGATACTCTTTGCGCTTTAAACGGACCTCTGAGACTATCACAGTGCAGGTGCATTTATACGGAGACTTGATTACACAAAGGTGGATTCCATTTATCATCATTAGTCATTTAGGTCAACATTGGATCATTCAGAGATCCTCACTGAACTTCTGGAGAGAGTTTGCTGCACTGAAAGTAAAGGGGCTGGATAATTTTGCACGCCCAATTTTTCAGTTTTTTATTTGTTAAAAAAGTTTGAAATATCCAATCAATTTTGTTCCACTTCATGATTGTGTCCCACTTGTTGTTGATTCTTCACAAAAAATGACAGTTTCATATCTTTATGTTTGAAGCCTGAAATGTGGCAAAAGGTCGCGAAGTTCAAGGGGGTCGAATACTTTCGCAAGGCCCTGTATAACACATATTCATGATTTTATGTATTAGTAGGAAAGGTTAAAGCAAAGGCATCTGTTTTCAAGGTGAACACTGACATTGCTCCTTTGAGGACAGCAATGTCCAGATTTTGGCCAGAGAGGCCAGATGGTTTGAGAGAGGTGTGAAGGAAGCCATTTTTGTTCAAATTGAAAAGCCCTCTCTGAACAGAGGAGGGGGCCTCAGGATCTTGTTCCCTAATATTTACAACAGTGTTTTGAAACCTAACTCAAAACAGTTTCACTCTAGAACAACAACAACACCTGAATGGAACAGTGTCACTAACGACTCTCCTGAGCCTTAACGACTCTCACATCAGGAGTAACACTGCCCTTTCATGGTAACGACTATGAGACCAGAACAGCCTGGTCCAATCAGGTTTAGTTTCAGGTCAAACCTCCTCTAGAGATAAAGCTCAGCTCTCGTCTAGGATAACCTCAGAATTGAAAAAGTCTCTTGGAATTCGAGACAAAACGTCTTCACCTCTAAAACCGAGTCCAGATGTCTTTGCTTTAACTTTTTCTTCAAGATAACCTGGAAGACTGTGAGCCTTCACAGACATTTAATGTATTAGCCTAATTATTTTTTTAGGTCTTCCCAGAGTGTATTATAATCCATTGTAAATAGAACCATATGTGACATGGGTAAGTGACTAACGGCAACAGAAGAAAATAGCAGAGTACAAAACTGTTCACTAATTGAGACCATTACGTAGGCTATTGCAGCATAAAATAGTGATTGAGGGGTTAGGGACTAGAGAATGGTTTGGGACATAACCAAAGCCATCACCAAAACCAAGAATTTTAAAGATCAATACCAAGACCAAGGCAGGGCGAGAGCCCATTAAGATGGTGTATTGCACATGAGAAATTACAGTATACCAGGGAACAGCTATAACATTCAAGTCAGAGACCATCTAAGTCTATGGAAACTGTGCGAGTTTAAAAGAGTTAAGTTTGATACCCTATTAGAAGAAAAATATAGATGAAAAATTAATTTGAAAAACCAAATCCTAAATCCTGTATGGCTGAGACTAAGACAAGACAGTGGTCTCTTGTAACATTTTCACAGACATTCTTTGCCTTTAGGAGGAGTTTAAATACCCTGCCGGACTGATCGACTGAAAGCCATATGAGCGTTTTGATTGCTCACTAGAGAATGCACCAGCGACCATTTCTGCAGCCCTGCGGATTAGGTTTCTGAGGGAGCGAGCGAAGTGATGCACTCTTAGCCTCAATAACTTGGGCTGTCACTGGCAATATGGCTCCCGATGCATCAGAAGCAGGGAACCAGGGGAGATGACAAAAAAGTTTCTCTATATCACACACACAGACGTGCTCAGCACAAAGAAAGTTATGACAGTGGATGTATTAAGAGAGTTTCAAATAGAGCAACAAGTTTTATAGCATACCTAGCAAAATATGTGCTCCATACTGGCATCTACTGACATTTATGTGGGATTGAGTCAAATGAAAAGCTTATTTTCAACGTCAGACAGAATTCATCTTGTTCATGCATAAGCCCTCCAGTGATTTATATTTTGTGCATGCCCAATGTCAGAGAGAGTGGTAATAAGATGCACACTGCAGCAAGTATACATATTTTAACAGCAAGCTTAGTTTGGACATTTTCATTCTGGGGGCAAAAGCCAGAGTATATGATTAAGAAATATAAACAATGAATGAATTTCGATAACACCAAAGCGATATTCTGCTCCACAACTTGCACATCTCGGCTCAAAAGGACTCGGTTAAGTCAGCACTGATGTGTTGTTGCTGTTCATCATACGCACAAGTGAGCAGAAGGCATGGTGTTGGGAGGTGTAGCCGGAGGAGATCTGATGCATATGTGTGAATGTGAGGTTCGACCCAGATGCTGCTTGACTTGTCTTTTAACTACATTCTGAGAACAGCTTCATTTTAAATGTTTAAAGTTGATCGATAATAGGTTCATGAATCTATAAATCTTTACCACAATAATAGCATTTTCTCAAAAGCAACTTCAGCGAGGATTGTTTTTATCATCAACAAAATCTCCCTTGAGTCTCACCTGTAGATGTGGCTAAAGGTTATTTTCAAAGCAAATATTGGGACAGAATGTAAATATATGTAGTTATGGAATGTAAATGTCTCTCCAGCACCATTGAAGTGGTCTCACACCTTCTTGAAGACAAACCTGAGAATAAGTTAGTAGTAAGTAATAAATAAGAACATATGTATTAATAATTATAATAATAATAATAATAATAATTGTTATATTTATATAGCGCCTTTCCAGAGCTCAAGGACGCTTTACATATCAATTATTCATTCACTCCACAGTCACACACTGGTGGTAGTAAGCTACATCTGTAGCCACAGCTGCCCTGGGGCAGACTGACAGAGACGTGGCAGCCATTCCGCGCCTACGGACTCTCCGACCAACACCTTCAACATTCTTACACATTCATACAAGGCAAGGTGGGTTAAGTGTCTTGCCCAAGGACACAACGACAGTATGAACTGTGGGGATAGCGGGAATCGATCCTACTACCTTCCGGTTGAAGGACGGCCGCTCTACCACTGAGCTACTGCCGCCCCATGCAGTTAAAGCATTAAAGTTATGTCCCAAAACCATGTGACCAAAAGCCATTAGCCTCAAACAGACAGTGAATCACTGCTAAGAATCATCAAAAGGAGACTAAAGAAAGACAAAACTATGTTGTAAATGGAACAAAACATTAAATGAGGAAAATAGAAAGAAATTAGGCTTTCTTTATTTATATAATAATGTTGGCCACTCGTCTGCAAGTGGTCAGAGCAGGACACGCAGAGGCAGAAATAACTTCACTACATAAAACTACAATCTATCATCCCCACAGAGCAGTGAGGTTTCCCTCATTCCAACCCCAGTGCACCTCCTCTTAACAAGAGCCCTGTGTGCCAAAGATGGGGGCAGCGTCTGGGGACAGGGGATATCAGAGTGAAGCCTCCACTATAGAAGCTTAGTGAAGCCTCTGGGCATATCTCTGCCTCTGGATGCTGACATTCAGACCATGATTTATCCATCCCTCTTTGAAGGCAGACACAAGGGGATGCTCAATAAATCGGGCAGGTGTCCAGGGACGAGAACAGGGCCACATCGGTCACTCACGGCAGATGAAAAGGCTCCTCCACAGACAAGGTGCACAATGTCAACGTGAAAGAAGATTCAATCAATGGGGTTTAGTGGTTTGTAGCATTTTTATGAAAGGAAATTAAAGAAATGACACTGAAGCAATAAGAAATGACTGATGATTATGGGCTGTTAGGCAAGATAGAAAAAAGGAAAATCGCTAAATATTTGGTACAGGCAGGTCTTTGTTAGTGTATGGCCTTTCAGTCCATATGTTTATGTTCAGCATTTCTATTTACAGTAAAGTATGGCCAAACAGGGTGATAAAGAGAAAAGTGGAAGGAAATGCTCACTGCAGTAGTTGTAAGGCTGTATCTGAGTCGGGCAAATGAACAAGAGACTCCAATACTGACACTGGACTGAACAAGAGTCCAGATTAAAGTTTGGAATTCCTGTTTAAGTACTACCTACCGCTTCAACACAAGTCTAGAAGAATAAAAAACATAGAATTAATTGTTAAGGAAAATAGTGGTGTAGAGTAATTTTTCATATTCCATAATTCTTGAATTTCTTTGGGAATAACCAGAAACATAGATGGTAACACATTACTTCTATTTATATTCTTCTGGCCGCAAACAACAGACGCTATTTACTGTGTGTTTAATAAATAATTTGTCCACATGACCAGCTGACTGACTGATGGGTTGAGGCTGAAGTCAAGCGAGTCGGAATGAACATCTGTGCTCACTGCAGAACGGCTCAAACCCAGGTTTCACTGTGTCAGCCAACACCCTATGTATAAACACTACAGGCTGGGATTGAGTATGTGGACATCAGGGTGTGCATCTCCAAAGGAGTCCGTAACAATGTATTGAATGGAAAACCTTTCCATTTATCAAATCCAAACCATGTTATTAGCATCTTTAGTGCATTCAAGTATGTGCAGCTTTCCATCAGAGGGATTGTGGCCCTGCGGACACCCAGCCTGAACGCAGTGAGTCATGCCTGTGCATTGCTCAGGGACCGATCCACTCAGAGCTGATTTAATAGAGGCCAGTCGTCTCCCCGCTGATCCATAGGTCTTTGTTATTAGTGGGATGTCAGGCAGATAGAGAGATAGAGCCTGTCCAGGGGGCTGCGGATTTGCTTTGACTGATCGGTTCCATGTGTGATACTTTAAGCTGACTCACTAAGATCTCCTTGGGTTTATGGCAACATAAAACAAACACACAAAAGCATCTGTCAACCCCTTTGAGAGAACTACCTAAAAGAACTCGGGGTTTCCGTCATGATTGAAAAATTTGGCCGGGTCAGACCTGGATTAAAATTCAGAGAGCGATATGAGCTAATCTGACACGCCCTAATGCAAGGTATAAATGGAGTCCTGAATGCTTCCTGGGATACATCTGAGGGTGTAGCCTGGGTCGCATCTATCCGGTTTTATTTGTATCTCTTTGGAAGTGGGTGTGTGAATGTAGGAGAATATAGGAGAGTAAAATAAAGGAGAGTATCAGCTTTAAGTAAACAATGATGTCATACAAGTGCCACACAAGCGGTAGAAGATAAATGAACAAGGCAGGAGGTCTACTGCTGCAATAAACAATAGAAGAAACAACAATTTATTTAAAAATTACGAAATGGTTGTAAAAAAAATAATAATAATGGATTTGATTTATATTGCACTTTTCTCCCAAGGGACCATGGGACTCAAAGCGCTTACAGGCCGTCCATTATTCATTCACTCCACAGTCACACACTGGTGGTGGTAAGCTACAACTGTAGCCACAGATGCCCTGGGGCAGACTGACAGGACGTGGCAGCCATTCTGCGCCTACGGCCTCTTCGACCAACACCAAGTACAGTCACTTACACATTCATACGAGGCAAGGTGGGTTAAGTGTCTTGCCCAACTGTGGGGAGAGCAGGAATCGTACCGACTACCTTCCGGTTGAAGGACGGCCGCTCTACCACTGAGCCCTGTGTCTAATGCAGAAGGCCAACAATATCTAAAACCAAGAACAGCTGTTGCTGATAAAAGCTTTTGTGCACTACCAGATTGAGCATTGTTTCTTCCTGGAACATGAACCAGATATGTTTGAGTTTTTCCATTCACTTCTTTTTTTTTCGTCCTTACTTACTTGGAAAATGGATGCCAATGATGGAACCAAAGGCCAAATAGTTAGTATAGTCAGTGGTGGAATGTAACGAAGTATTTGTACTTAGTTACTGTACTTAAGTAAATTTTTATGTATCTATACTTTACTTAAGTAAAAAAAATAATGAATACTTTTACTTTTACTCAAGTAGATTTTTCAGCAATTATCTGTACTTTTACTCCACTACATTATTAAAATGCGTGTCGTTACATCCTTCCAAATCTTGCATAAAAACAATTTTGGTCGACTGACGTTTTGGCGTTGCTGGCCAATGCACGTTGAAACAGATCAGAGATCTGATTGGTTAAAGAACTCATGCGCTCAGCGCGCGTTTTGAAACAACACAAGCGGAACTGTTGTAAATCGAAGAAAAGGACACGGTGGACACCAAATATCAAACATGGACGAAGAGCCAACAACGTCGATTGAGCTTGAGCCTGTGCCCTGCAGCTCTGATTCTGAGAGACATCCCTGGCCTTATTTAAGCAAGTTATTTGAATTTAAAGGTTCAAAGAATGACTCCTGGCGTTTTCAATGTGTCAAGTGCCTACCTCAACGCAAAGAACTGTTGGCGTTTAAAAACTCCCCTTCAAATTTGAAGAAACATATAGAGGTAAGACATGCAATGCTAATTATTAATATTTAAGTTACAAACTTGCTATGACATGGTGCTATGACTGTTATAGAAAAGCGGATGTCAACATAACAAAAATATTACACCAGTATAATATTTGTTTGACGTAAGTTAGTGGTACCTAACAGGGCAACTTCTTTAGCTGGTTATTAGCACAGCAGGGACGATAGCTTGCTAGTACGTTACATTTTGGAGATGAGCAAACTACTGCTTTATCAAATTTTGTTTGGTGCTTATTTTTCTCATTCTAATGTGTTATACATTATTAGCCTAATGCTTTTGGATTTTCTGTAATCAATGGAGTATAAGCCTCAAATGCAGTTTTAGCTACGTTTTTCCCGTAAAGGACTAAAGCAACTGTTGTTGAGCAGAATAAACTGGTCATACAAATTTGATTAAAGTGTTCAGAATAACACTCACCTGTGTACTTTTGAGTTTTTTACTGCTCTTAATAGTATAGTAAAATAAAATAAATTGTATGTCATAATTGGCTTAGCCTAATTATTATTTGAGTAATAAGTAAATAACCAGATTTTTACAGTGTCAGTATTGCACAACAACTCTTTCCAGTACACAATAGATATTGTTTGTGATTGTTACAATTGAACAGCCCAGACATTGATACAACTGATTTTTACTTTTACTTTTACTTAAAAAAATACTTTAAAGTAAATTTAAAAGTATGTACTTATGACTTTTACTTAAGTAAGATGTTGATGTAGTAATTATACTTTTACTTAAGTATATATTTTGCAGGGTAGTTGTACTTTTACTTAAGTACTAAACTTAAGTACTTCCTCCACCACTGAGTATAGTAAGGTACTGTATGAATTTGTATGCTTTGTACCCCTTTTAGCAATGGAAAACTACCTATATTAATTCACAATACACAATGAAAGTGACTCAATGTGAAAAAGAAAAAAAGTGAGAACCAATTCAATGAAAATCAATGACCAATCAAAATGGCCACATGTGTCCTGTAAGTGAGAAGACGGACTGAAATGGAAGGTCTAAAGGTTGCCTGAGTCGCAGCTGATTCAAGGAAAACACTCCACCCGCAAAGACAAAATCCAAAGAAACCACAGGGATTTAATTGCAAAGAAACTTGTTGAAAAACGCCGTAGGATGTGTTTACTACTGACCTTATAGACATTAACACACTCGCATGATAATTATCTGCAGCAAATGCTACTCAAGAAATGCTGCAAAAACTCTGGCTATGACTCGAGCATTATGTGAGGTCAAACGTGTAGGAGTGAGAGCACAACAGGAAAGACTCAATAAAGTTTTCTATTTAGTGGTTGTCCTCTTGTGTCCGTCTTCACGCCCCGCTGGCACAGCTCAACACAGAGGTGCACTTTGATGAATTCGAAGACGAGCGCTCCTCGCCTCTTTTGTGCTCTCCTCACACACTCCTCAAGGTTTCTTTTGACAGCTGAAAAAGCGATGCCATCTCTGAGCGGGGAGAAGAAGTGTCTTGCTTTGCAACCAAACAACCCTGCTCTTATGTGTCAAGTGCTCTGAAAAACAAGTTGGATGCTGCAAGCAGTTGTAGTGAGAGAAGAGGAGAATAGGATGACAGCGCAGAGTGGCGGCGAAACCACACAGACGCATCTCAAGTGGGAGTTATTAAAATGAACATCAACGAGATTCATGCTTAAGGGAGTTGTTTCTGACTGATGAACTCCACATGTCGCAAAGCACAAGCAAAAACATAGATGGAGATACAACGTGTTCAACTTTTAATGTACAAAAATAGCAACGTTAATTTAGTGTAACATTGTGCTCCAGTTAAAACCTGCCAGATTTGTAGCACAATAACAGTATTCTACAGTAAAAACGGACAAAAACTATTTTGACAGTTTGGGTAAAATGATCACTTCAAAGTATTTGAAACATTTCATATTTTTAGAACTATAATATGCAGTATTTCTTTTAAAGGTTTAGTTTAGCATTTTGTAAAGGGGGCTCAATCAAAACGTATATTTTAGAAATTTGATTCATATTTGATTCTGTAACATATTTTTATGGTAGAGCAGCAGAACTTGTCAGCCATTCTCAAAGCCTCAGGTGGAGAAACAGATTGAGGCCAGGAATCCCATGTGAGTCAAATACATTAGTGTTAATTATTCTGACATAGCCCTAGAGGCACCACAACCAGGACACCAGCCAAAGACAATACATTTAATTACATGTGAGGTACACTACGAGTAAAAAGTAGGATCAGGAGACGGCTCTTCATCGCTCAGCTCATTCTTCCAGTTTGGAGAAGAGAGCACTCCAAAGCTAATATAGTTCTTTGAGGAAAAAAATTTATGTTCATTTTCTAAATTTATTAGTTTTTATACCATGTTAAAAATGATGCAATATAACAAATTACTGAAGCTAGATCAAATTAGTAACCCCCTATTTTCAAGAGGTAAAAATTGCTCTTTTTTTAGTTTAATCATGTGGCTTTGAAAATAGCTTTGAGTGTCTCACTGTGAAATAAAGCTAGTCAGTAAAATATGATGATAATCTACTACAGAGAGTGGCTAAGCCCTCAAGACATTAGTTACCCTCTTTATTATTATTATCCCTGTCTGCTTCTACAAAGTAAAGAGTAACATTGCTTGTATATCTATGAGGTCAACGTATGAGGTAAATAATACGTTTTCTTTTTTCTTTTTTTTAAGTTTTACAAACTGCTAACACAAATGAAGACTGATGACATTTCTGTTTGAATTATTATGGCAAAATTTGCAGCTGTTAATATAATAACAGCAGGTTAACTTCTGAATTAGATTTTGTAAAAGATGACTAATACTATCCATCCCTACAATTATGTTAGTCATAAGGGAGCATTTTTCGCAACGGTGCACTTTCGCTCAGTGTGAGTGACAAGTCTGTCAGGAAGCAGTGTAAGGAATCTATTAGTGCCCAGGAGGAGCTGGCACGCGTTCGCCGTGCAACCTCTAATTTTCAATTACAATAGCAGATTAATCGTAATCAGCACACCCAGGTGGTGCTGGTGATTAGCTAATCTACACAAGCATGCATAATAACATCTGTTCCACTGCCGAGCTCGTGCTAGTGTAGCAGTAAAAGAGCAGCAGTAAGGAGGAGGCAGAGGAGGAGCAATGTTTACAAGAAAATGCCCTAAAAGTTGGAGACGTACAAGGTCAAGCTATGATGTCTGTAACCTCATCATCTTTTTTACTTGAGGAATAAAAAAAGAGTTCTGCTGTGAACATAGAAGAACAGAGAGACGCAATTATAAAGTCAATTTGTTCTGTTGAAATGGAATGACATCACTCTGTATTGTGGCCTGCAGTCACCCGCTAAAACTCCTCTTGGGAAAGGCCTTCACATGTGCACAAATCTAACGCCACCACTTCAAAGACACACTGCCACTTAATCATCAAGTCGACACCAACCCGCGGCAGTAATGACTTTTTTTCTCATCCTATTCGGAAGTGGACGAACAAAGTTAAACGCTCACAGCCAATCTGCTTAATAGGGAGGGAGGGGAAAAGCTGAGGGCTGCCACTAATGCCGAGAATAAATACATTTTCAATTAGCCGGCAGAGGAAGCGAGAGAAACCGAAACCAGCAGTGTGTGTTTTCATCAGTCAGTCCAGCCTGGTTCTTGGTGTTATTTATTGTCGTGTCAACATTGTATAACTATTTATCTCACGTCCTTGGGGTTACTTTGACTTTGTCACCATTTTTAGATCAAATACACATGACAAAGATAATGAAGCTGTCCTATGTGCGAGCCTCCAGGGATCAAACCGAGTGCAATTAGCGTAGCATCAAACTTACTGCAGCTGTCAGGGGGCTGCTGCTTTGGATTTATTGCACTTAATCACTTTGACTTTTCCACGCTGTAAACTCCATCATTGAACACTTAACGCTACTGTTGAGGAGAGATGAAGACAAAGATGTTAGCATGGCACCTGTTGTTTGGAAGCCTATTGCAACAGCCCATGCACTGCACACAAGGTTTTTGCATATGACCAATTTGGACAGGCGCCTCAGCGTACCTGGGTGCAGCATGCGGTTTATTGAACCACATTCAAATATCCTGAATAGGAAGACGCAGACTTGGCATTATGACTTGCACAACAAAACTTTACGGAGAAGAGAAAGGGATGTAATCTTATCCATCATTATACCATTATAATATTCTGTGCATGTGGCGTTGTGCTGCCCATGGAAACAGGGCAAAGCCTGGAGGCTCATGTTGGCAGGAATGTGAGTGAAATCAGGCGAAAAACAGAGGGGCTTTACTGTACTTTTGAGAGAGTGTGGGGGAAAGAGACTATTATAACCCTCCTGGGTCCCTGCACATTTTTGTGTGTTATTTATTTTTGCATAACTTTGGCTGTGTTGATGCATATGGCATAACATTTGGCCAGGTTGTATATTTTCATATTCATATTTTCAGATGCCTTTTAAACTAAATAGTGCCACCTATGTCCCTTTGACATTTTTTGTGACATTGACTTTCATACAAAATGCCTTTTTTTAATACACTACCATTGAATTTAAATTATTATCATCCCTTGGTGTTGAAATCCCTTAATGTTTAAATGGCAACCATTAAAAGAGATTGTAGACTCAGGTGAAACTATTTATTTTTGACACTCAGGGTTGAGTAATAACCCCCAAAAAATTAAATGTACATATATGGAATGGAAAACAAATAAAACATTTTAATCACTAAAACTGTAATTTAAGGGGTTAAAATGTGTTATGTATGGTGAAGACTAAAGTTAATAATGGCATTCATAAAAAGATTGAGAAAAAACATGTTGACACATAATATTTCTTTCTTTAAAAGAGAATTTCTTTGTGTGTCCAAGGGACTTGGGTGGAGCACAATGAAGGGACCCCGAGGGATGTTTAATTCATTTAGCATTAGCATTGTTTGACATTATTTAGCAGCATCAGAAATGTCTTTGGTAAGCGCTTTAACTGAAACCATAAAATAGCCACGACAGCTCTTTGTCCTTTGGCTGACATTTTTACTGCCGCCTTTTACCAACATTTTTGTGATGGGAAACATTTCAGTATAATTAATATTCTGATCATTTAGTCATTTCTGATGTTGTGAGCACTTCTTTGTATGAAAATAGTGTGCACAATTATTAGGCAAGGAAGTATTTTGCCCGGGGCAGCAGTGGCTCAGTGGTAGAGCGGTCGTCCTTCAACCGGAAGCTTACCACCACCAGTGTGTGACTGTGGAGTGAATGAAAAATTGATATGTAAAGCGTCTTTGCGTCCCTGGAAAAGCGCTATATAAAATTGATATAATGATAATATCATAATTTTTATCTATATTTTCCAACTCCAAGCTATATAAATTTAAATGCCTATTGGATTTAAGCTTGAGGGAAGGTGTGGCTGAAAGAGATCAATACCCTATTTCAATTTTGAAAAAATCAGAATAGATATAGTCTCTTGGAATTAGAGTCGAAACGTCTTCACCTTGAAAACTGAGTCCAGATGCTTTTACTTTAAACTTTTTTTCAAGATGTCCTGGATGACTGAGAACCTTCACAGACTATTTCAAGGTTGGCAGAATTCTTAGGCAGCTTCTTTTCCTCTGGGAAAATGTGCAAAAAAGAGATTTAACTTTAACTCAAAAATTGTCAAAAAAGTCTTTCAGGCGGTTGCAGCACTCTTGAAATTGAAAAATTGGGGCGTGATCACAGACCCATCAAACGTTTTGTACGAGGTGTTCAGTGCTCAGAGGGATAGCCATGGTAAGGAAGGCTGAACCCTACAACCACTGAACAAGACACATAAATCAAAACGTAAAGACTCGGCTAAGAAATATCTATAATATATATTTTTCTGAGGTTTTGTGGACTGATGAGATGAAAGTGACTCTTGACAGACCAGATGGATGGGCCTGCGGCTCGATCAGTAACAGACACAGAACACGACTTTGTCATAAAGGTGGAGGTGGGGTACTGGTATTAATTAAAGATGGGCTTTATCACCTGATATCGTAACTGACAACTTTCATATAGAAAGAATTCCTGTATCATCATAACATCCCGCTCTCTCCACAGTTCATACTGTTGTTGTGTCCTTGGGCAAGACACTTAACCCACCTTGTCTCCAGGGGTCAGCTGTAACACTGGTAAAGCCCTTTGATTGCCTACTAGATAGAAAAACGCTGTATAAATACAAAAAAAATAAAAATCCAGCCCAAACAACACTTCCATTGTATAAAGTGAAAACACAAAGCTTGTGTTAAAGAAAAGAGACACTAGTGAACAGTGAAAAGAGGCAGAGAAGCATCACTGCTCTCTTCTTAATGCTGTGTGTCTGAGGGCGAGTGATGAAGCAGCCTGTGACGGATGCCAGCCATCTCCGTCCCCTCGCCCTGCCTGTGGCACCATCACACTGTGAAACGAGCCTGTCTCAGATTTATGATATGGCAACATTGTTATGAAAAATGATAAAAGCTGTCGCAGGGTTTGGGATGAATACAAGATGGGACAAACAGTAATTGAATTCTTGAAGGATAAATGTCCGGAGAAAAAATGGTCCGTATTGGATGTAACCTGCTGTGGGGTTTCTCTGAGAACAGTAAACAAAGAGTGGAAAAACGAAGTAGGGAAGATTTGCATTTACAGTGAGATAATAGCCCTCAAGTTTCAAATAAAGCTTACCAACGCTGCATTTATTCAAACAGGAATCCGCAAGCTCCTTCACGTGATTATTGGCTGCTTGGCTTACAGCACAGAGAGCATGAGGTTGGCTCGACTGCAAAGCCTTTTGATAGCGCACACGCACAAAATGGGATGAGGGTAAATCAGACTACAGTCTATGATGACTTTCTGCATAATTGTAAAAAGGCATTTCCCAAAAAGCTTCAGAGTTGTGACGTCAGATTAGTGTGAGAATTCTTTCAATAGTTGTCCTTTCACTACCAATCAGTATTTAGGCCTTGAGAGGGAGTGTTTGGGCCTTGAGATGGTGGGAAAAAAAAGGGCAATCAGTGGAAAGTAGCATCAATCATCCGAGTGCCTTGTGGGGATTTTCAATTTCGGTGACTGTGCAGATACACTGCAGGTTTTGTCAAGGCATTAAAGCAGTGTCACACACAGTTCTTTGTTCTGGTGGGGGATATATGGGCTTCTGCTGGGAGACTGATAGCTTTTATTCGGTCTCAAACAACATAGGAATGTTTCCAGGAAAGAATAACAACTGTTTGTACTCAGTCGGTGTGTTAGAAGAAATACAGTTCTATCCACTTTAATAAAAATGGTTGAAAAGACTGTGAAGAGTTTTATCTATCAGAGGATGTAGGTTGTCTGTCAAGATATTTATTACAATACACATTCAATCGTGTATTCCAATGTATATATTTGTATTAGCCTGTTTTATTTATGACACTTCTGCTGTTTACCAGGACGGTTTTCTGCACTACAATTGTAGTTATCAGGCCAAGGAGTTACATGGGTCAATGTGTACAATACATAACGTTTGAAAGGTTAAGTGAAAAAACACCATTTAGACAGTTATTCATCTATACCATAATAAATGTCATGCTACTTAATCAAAAATTAATGGAGCCTCCCTCTCTATACTGTTCACCATATGATGATAGAATGATCATAGTTGTATGTACCTGGATAAACCACTAGAGATGGTCTTGGATCTACACGTGTGCACTCTTAATGATGATTGTTGTGAAGGCAATCTTATCATACATATAATGATCTATGTATATGTATGACACAATTAATTTAGATCAAATAAGGTCAATGTTTGCATAGATCTGCCCAAAGGCCTTGCAGTCTGAGAAGCACTAAAAGCACATAGAAGCATTTTAAAATGTGAATGCTGTCGGTGTACTCTATCCTGAGACTGTTTGCAACACGTTCAAAGTAGCACATAAAAGTGCAAGGACAGACCATTAACACATTGTAGAGCCAGAGCACAATCCATGTCATTTATACATATAATTACCTTGGACTTGAGCATATGGCCCAATTTCCAGGCTCCTATGGCAGCATGATTGATGCTTCAGCAGCTATGCTTAATAGAAAGTGGAGATGGTGCACTTGAGGCCAGACAGACAGACCGGCTTGCATGTTAGCTTCTGACCGTCCTTGAACACTTCGCCACAGTAAAAGCTGAACGTGGGCCCCGGTAGTGACCTTAATTTTGGGACTATAATCCCATGTGTGGTGTCTATGCAGTTTATAGTTCACAGGACTAGATAGGACAGTAGAGGAAAGGTCATGAACTACACCGACTAAGAAGTCAAGTGAGCAAAGAGTTGAGGTTCTATAAGAGTTCATCTCTCAAGGAAACAGAAGTTACAATTTGGCCAGTGTTGCATCCAAGTCAGTTAAAGTGTACACTCACAAAGCCCCTCACAAATCAAGATTGTTTCAAAAGTGTGTCTGCTGCTGTTAGGAGCCACAGAAGGAGATACAAGTTATGCATGTTCAACAGTAAGACACATGCTGCAAAAAGAAGATTGCAAGAAGTCAAGGACACAATATTTATAACAGAAAAAACTCTTACCTTAAGTAGCCACAGGCAGTTAAGAAGGACATAGAAAAAAGGGAAAAAAGAAAAAAAGTTAATTAGGTATCAGGCCAAAGTAGTACAGGTGTTTAGAATGTGTGTGTGAGTAACCCATTTGAAATATAATGCATTTAGACTTCAGTCATTCGTCTAATTCATAATAAAACAAAATTTTTACTTTGTCAGATAAACGGACGGCCATGCTGCTACTTTAATCAAAAGAATGTGGCCTCTCTATACCCACTGTTTACCAAATGATAATAAAATTCAGTAGACTAGCTGTTTGGATAGGCTTCCACTTTAGAGATGGCCTGGGATCTGCATGTGTGTGCACTCGCCATGACCAGCTTCTCCACAGGTACCAACACAATTACCGCAGCAAAACCAGCCCCATTCATATTCATTACAGGCAGCCCGCCGTCTGCCTTTAACCACACATGTTAACAAGGTGCTGAATAATAAAAAAGACCTGATGATGAACAAAATAAGACCATGAGATGAGAGCAAACATACAGTATGTTATAAACATAATGAGCCTGTCAAAATACTACTCCAGCCTCTATTTATTACATAAGTCGTGTCAATCAGAAGAAAATAGTGGAAGCTTATATTGTTAGTTTTCATTAAAGCAAATATAATATTTTATATTAAAAGAACAATATCCATGATTTTTATTTAAATGTTATAACTTTATAACTCACATTTCAAATATCCCTTTTTATTCCAATTAGGTACACTTCATTTTCTCTGGCTACATATTTGATTATCACAAACATTTTTGCAATACATCTGTTTGATTTGTAGATAAAGCCAGAAGCCTATGATATGTGTTTAACTTTTTTTTATCCTATAGCTATTTATTACTAATTATAATAAAAAAAGCATTATCAAACAAACCTGCTTAGCTTATTTTTAAAACAGTAAATAAAATTAGATTAAGATTCCCTGTATGAACATAATTCGGCAATCTTTTTACACTGTCCTGTTTTTGCGCATCACAATAATCTATCCGATTCAGGCAACATACATAAGTCGGTATTTGTTGCTTGTACAGCCCTGGGGTGGTGCCCTTGTCTACTTTGGACAGCTTTTGACCCTAATATCCATGTTTGTTTCACTCTGCTGTGTGGTTTTCTTCGGATCCACTAGTGAGATATATACAGCAGCTTTCCGAGTGCCCCGAGGCTTCCTGCAGTCTGTCTTGGAGGTGTGGAAGGCTCTGGACCATCAGTCAGCCCTGAGACAGCCTCTCCTTGTCATTACTCACAGTGTGACTGACTCTGGAGGGAGAGGATTTGTTTTTCTTTTACAAAGCAGCATGAGTCCTGTGAGTACCGCTATCAGGGCTCTCTGTGTCCCATCCATCTGCCGGCCATCCCTTGTGCTCATTAATTCTGCCCATCCCCAGGTGGCTGCTAGTTGGTGCTATGTGATTAAGCTCAAACCAACTGCCAGGAATAAATAGAAGCTTAAGCCCCAACAAGGAGACAGCAGAGGGAAGAAGAGTGACGGGAAATGCTGACAGATTGTTCTGATCGCAAGGTGTAAAGGACAGCCGCCAAACCAATCATAAACTCATTTGACTCCAGTGTAAATTAGTCTTTGGCTATACGGTCAGACTACAAACCTCAACTCTCTTCTAGAATTTACGCCTGATGTTTATGGCTGTCAATCTTTCAGCGGCTGTTCCTCACAAGATTCCATTCAAGAACAGATTCAAGGCAAAGTTGCATTGTGATCGAATAAAAAACAACATTTATAAGCTTGGACTTTTTCACTCACTAATCTAGTACCATAAGAGCTGTTGAAGTTTTCTACACTACAATCACTACAGCCAAAACAATTAATTCTACCTAAATTTGATTAGTTACAAAACAATCTAACTTTACTACTGACTATTTGAACCCTATGGCTCATTACCAGATTTTGTGGTGCTGCAGATGCTAGTGAAGAAGTTAAATCCTGCTTGAACTATTCTCAGACTGCAAGCCTTGATGCTCTTTTCTGATTTATGCCTGTTCATGACTCTTAATCATAGAGTTATGCACTAAAGTCTAAAGTCCTTATAAAACTGGGACCACATTTGTGCAGCAAGCAGCAAAAGCTCCATTCAGTTTCACGTTGCATTGCAAAGGATCGCACGTTTACACGAGGCAAGACGACATATGGAAGTGGTTTGGAGTTGATTTGAAAATTCTGATCTGGGTCATATCTTGGTCATATGGCCTGAGCTAGCTTTCAATGTTGCACTAAACTTATAAATGATTGAGGCTGTATGATTTAGATGCAAAACCTAATCGGTCATAATAGATCTCTGACCTGACGTTTGACTTGACACTCAAACTTGTAAATCAAAGCCAACTCAAACTTGTAAATCAAAGCCAACTCAAACTTGTAAATCAAAGCCAACTCAAACTAGTATTTTTTTAAAGCCAACTCAAACTAGTAAATCAAAGCCAACTCATATCACACACCAGTATATATTCAATATATTTTAATCCCAGGGCTTCAGTAATAATTAAGCTGTATAAGCTATTAGCAACGAGCGGTGATAAAGCAAGCGCTGCTCTTATTATATCTTTTTTTTCTATAAACTCTTCCTGCGTACTTGAGGACCATTATTGAGTGCCATTCCAACCTTTGTCCTGTTCCCTCCAGGGGCAGCTCTGTTCGGGACTCTCTCAAAAGCCTCTCAGCCCGGCTCCTTCCAGTGACTCAGCATATTGACAAGCTGTCTACAAAGAGTGCTTGCGTGCCCGGGCCATACAAGCCACGCATTTCAACCCAACAGGAACCGAGTGGCATTTTGAAGTGCATGCAACAGAAACGCTCATCAACACTGGTCGAACTGTCTTGTTGGCTTTTCACATGCCTGTTCATGGGAGGCTGGATGGGAAGATTTGACTTGAATGATTCACTGATGACAACATTAAATAAAACAAGGTTAGACAGTTACACAGGTGGTCTTGTGCTAATTACAAGTTGCCTCTGTGGCTTGATTAAACGCTCCCTCAAATTGTAGAGAGTTTACAGAGCAGCCATTAGAACAAAAGCTGCCCTGTGATTACTGTATCTGCTGGGAAAGATAATGACAAGCATTAATGGCTGACAAGAGCGTATGTCCAAGGACCTGGTGTGACACAATATCACAGTGATTCCACCTTTTTGTCACGTTTGACTCAGTCACACACATAAACAATAATCAACCAAAAGATAAGAAGACTCATTCCCAGTAAGACTTATTCAGAAAAATGTTGCAAAGACTTTTTTGTCAATTACATTTGTTTGTTTGGGTTTTAATGTAATTTTTTGTAGGTTATTATAAACACATTTAATTCATTTTGTACAGTTTTATGGAATAAAACAAACAGCACTTAAGAAGGCAAAGTGTGTCTGTGAGTTGCAAGTCAAACACAAAACATCAACGCAAATTTACATCGAAGCTACATAGTGTTGCTTTAAACACGTTTTGTATGAATCACAGTATGCTCACTACTGTTTTTCTATAAATTATTGCATTTTGTGGTATTGTGATGACTCTGACGATTTAAAATGGCAGTGCTACACAACCATTTGCCGGCTGAAAGCCTATAGTTGTGAAAGGTTGCTCTGTTAAATCTGTGAACAAATCTGCTGTTGCATGTTAGATAGTGTGTGTGCAGGATTTATAATGTTATGTGAGCTGAGCACGCTCTCTCTTCTATGCTCCTGTCCCAAGAAACAGCTGTGGGGAGGTTTTTTTTCTTCATTTCTTTTGATGACTTACAGGCAAATTAGCACTCATGTTAACAAAAATGGAAGGTGACAAAATGGTGGAACTGCGTCTTCAAAAGCAATTTGAGGTATATTAAAAGGATGGGCCAACTCTGTGGCCTTCTTGCTTCCCACTTTTAACCATTTTTTAACCATGATAATCACCACCTTTTCATCTTTATGTGGCTGGTGTCACAGTTTATTTATATATATGACAGTAAGATTATTATTATGGTGTCTGTGTAATAGCATTAGACCATGACATAAATGTTATTACCTTACAAGAACATATCTTTGCATTGCATCATGTTCAATTTATATTGACTACAGGGGATAAATTGTTGATACGTAGGTTACTATTTCTAATTTCCCTAATGCTTTCACATAATCCTGGCATTAACAAGCATGATATAACAGGGCTGTGTCTGAAATTCCACATTGTTAATCCAAACAGGCCCTGAGGTGTGGTCCTTGTGTTCATCACAGCAGAGTCCAGGAAAGTCTCTCTGGAAATCAACTGGACATCCACCCTGCAGTTTTTCAGGTTCGGGAGAGCTGTAGAAAAATCTGGGTTTAATTCTTCGGATTTGTTTTGGCTCAGAGAGTTATAATAAAACTCCCACCCACAAAACGGTTTTGTTGTGTTTATGTTGCTTGGGGTTATTCTTTTACTGCGTGTTGCAATATTTTATGCTAAGCAAGGGTAAAACCATGTTTTGACGCACTTATTTAAAAAGTAAAGCAGAATTCTTAAGGTGGAATGTCATAAAGTTCACATCTTGTCCCTCAGTGGAGTGCCTTTTTATTGACAGAAGACAAGATGTATACCAAGTTGATCCTAGACTTCCTTCACCAGACTGTTAACAGAGTGTCAGTGTCAGCCTTATCTGACATGCATGTTATTTGGAAGCTGCAGGTCCAAGTGTGCATGTAGCTTAATATATCTAGTAGAATTGCCTGTCTACAGGTTTCTATAGGTGATAAGCCATATTTCTAACAGAGAAAAGGCACAGTCTTTACAACCCAATGTCCTCAACAAGTCACAGGGATGAGACACTCCTGTTCCAACCCCTGTCCGAGACCATCCGTCACATCGGAGTGTGCTGCTGCCTCTGCCGCCAGCCTCTATGGAAGGCTTCTAATTTATGACTCATGTAGCGTTCACTGTCGTTGCAAATCAGTTACCTTCTGAGGCAGACGGAGGAGGTTGATACTCCGGCGAGGAAATGAGAGAGGTTTTTTTATCAGAGGTGGTGCTGTTGTTGTAATGCAGTCATATTTTACCTCGGGCTGTATAGTGGAAGCCAGATGCATCCTGGGGGAGTCCTAGTGTTTCACATCATCACAGAAAGAGTAGGCGGCAACAGAAGAGAACTGCATATCTAATTATACTAAAATCTAAATGAAACCGGATGTGGAAAATGGTGAGGATTCATTAACTGGTTGCTGAAAACTACAGACTCTCTAAACGCTACAGACGGGTGCACTGTTGCAATGTTATTGTCTGACTACAAATAGGGCAGAAGCTGTAGTTTGCAGGTTCATGTGAGGCTGAAGCGTCTCAAGAGACAAATGGTTTAAAGGTCACATATTGGATGTCAAAAGCCAGGCACACCTCAGAGGTGGCCGAGTTAAATCTTTAAAAAGAGGTGCAGCAGGAAGAACAAGAGTAAGTATGATACAAATCTGAAGATGACTATTGATAAAATAATAGTAAAGAAAAAAGAGCACACAACGGTAGATAATCCATTCATGTAACAACAGGACTATTAACTGGGCCATATTGATGGTTAGAAATAGACCAATTACTTCATAATGCAAAGAGAAAGTAATTAAACTAGCTTACAATTCGGTAAGTAGGTCAAATAAAAAACTCAACTGCAGTACAGCACTTCTCTGTCCACTGACAATCAAACTCATAAGACCCTTGAGCATACATGTGTGTTGTTTAACAATAACAAGGAAGTTATCAAAAAGCTAAAAATATGAATACCCTAATAAACTCAAACTTAAATTATAAGATTTGGTTATCTCAGATATTTTGAGAGGGGAATAATGAAAAGAAACTAATCCTGACATTTTGGAAATGTTCCTGATCTTTGTCCAACACCAGGATTTGCTTATCAATGCTTTTGTGTCAATGTATGAATACATAAAAAATGCTTTAACAAAAACTATACTTAAAATATGTCTGATCCCAGTTTTATTTCTTAAAAATAACTTCAAAAATACCTTTTTATTTTCACAGATTATATGCTGTACTACCATATACCTGTATGTATATACTTGTATATACTGTATATACCATACTACACTATATTATTACATACTACACTTTAGTACACTACAAAATACCATACTACACTATATTATAACATACTACACTTTAGTACACTACAAAATACCATACCATACTACACCATACTAAACTATACTATACCATAGGTCTACCATACTATACCACACTGTATTACATTGTACCGCACTCTACTCCCATACTATGTCGTACCATATGCCACTAAGAGTATAGAGTTGGGGAGCTGTTGCCATGGTGATGCCTATGACGTAAAATATCAAAATAGGGATTTGAACTGTCTTTCTAGAGGCTCATTATGCTGTAATTTCTTTTTCTTGTTTTCCCGTGTCATTACCTTTACTGACTAATAAACAAGTAATTACCTTTGTTAATTAGTATAGTGTCATTACTACTGGATAATTACTTTTCTGTGAGTAATGTACCATTAGAAACAAATTACCTTTTTAAAAGTCTGTCGAACCTGAAGCATTTTATTGAGCAACTCAGCTGTTAGGACATAGTGCATAGTACCAGCAGCTGACGACAAGCAGCTCCTTATTATGAAGGTACAGCACAAGATTTGGGCTGGTTGTATTATCACCAGCTTGAACTAATTAGCACAAAGGAGTTATTTAATTACAGGGATGTTTTTCGAAATATACACACCATTAGAGTGTTTTCTCTGGCCTTTCAATATCAGTATGGACAATGAGAGAAAGCATGACCATATAAAGGAGGTGAGGAAAGACTAGAAACAAGTATGTAGGTAAAAAAAAATAGAATCAAAAACTAATAAATGTAGCATGAGGTTTTCCGTCCGTACAATCACAGTGACAGCGTCAGATATAATAGTGGTGTAACAATTCAGTTGCCATCTGATGTGCCCTTGTTCAGCTCCCAATGTGGCAGCGCTCAGCCCGCTCCCTCTCATTCTTCCTTTTTATTCTCAGCTGTGTCCCCTGATCCCTCCTTTCCAGGGTCGTCATGTTCCTGTGCGTCCTGGATTTGACTCACTTCTTTTACACATATCAGTCCATTACAACTTTAAGTGGGTGTAATAGCTGGCCAGATGGCCATTATTAGCTAATGACTGACTACTGACCCGTCTTGAAGCAGCGGACTGCTCCGCTCTCTCCTCAGCCAAAAACGCTTCTTTGGAGTCTTTCCTCTTTTCCTAATTGAGGCCCCCTGATGGTTAAAGCCTCAAGATTTTCCCAGTTATAGCGGCTACAAACTAAAAATAAACACTCAGAGGAACGGTCTAAAGGCTCTGACTGCTTCTACACATACACAGGCTGCAGTCTCACTCAAAGGTGTCCTCGGTCAAAAGAGTGCCGTCCTTGAGAGAGCGGCACGTTGGCTCACTTGGCAGCTCTGCCTCATATCCTTTTTCTTCACTTTATGCCTACCCTACAGCGAGCAGTGCATAGTTAATAACAGAGCACTGGTGGGGAGGTCGCACAGTGCAGATTGGATACGGACGCTTCATCTCTGCTGCTTTATCTGGGTGCCAACATGGACACTGCCTCAACATTTTACAAAGAAATAAGGCCTTTTTATGTTGCTGAGTTGGATTTTAGATGAAATTTTTAAAAGGGGGCCTCTGCCTTATGAAATTGTTGCTCTGCTGAAAGATTAGGCAATGGTTTACTTTGGAAGGAGTTTGGGATATTCTACACGCAGAGTTGTTCAAGCCTTTTGACCACACATATAATCTACAGCAACACCACAGCAGTCCATGAAAAATGTCGGCTGTTGAATAGCCCCTTCCTCAGCTCACACAACCAAACACACACATATACACTCTATTTGGACACAGATCTTATCAATTGCTACTAAATGCCACATTCATAGAAAACAGCAAAATGGTTCTTTTCATAACCATGTTACAATGCTCAGTGGCTTGTCCGTGGGTTGACAAAAGTAGATAATACAAGTGGAAACATGCATAGTTAATATATTATAATCATCTGCATGACAATTGACAGAGAAAAACATACACATTACTAAAATGACTCACATGAATATGATATCAGGAGGTAAAATGCATGTCACTCAAGAGATGATCAGTTTAACAACTAAACCTCAAAACGTGAAGTGAATTTTAGGTTTAATTTTTTTATCATCTACATTTATATTTATATTTAGTCATTTAGGCGACGCTTTTATCCAAAGCGACTTACATTAAGGTTCCATTCACCAGTGTTACAGCTGGAACACCACTGGAGGCAAGGTGGGTTAAGTGTCTTGCCCAAGGACACAACGACAGTATGAACTGTGGGGAGGCGGGATTCGAACCGCCTACCTTCGGGTTGAAGGACGACCACTCTACCACTGAGCCTTCCATAGTTATTTTTCAATTACACATAACTCCATTACCAGAGTTCTGTATGTTTCTTACAACTGGTTTTAAAATGTCACAGCATCATCACATACATCAACATAGACTGCTAAAAGACGCCTTCAGTGTCAGGAGAGAGTCAGGTAATTTGTTGCTTGTAAATATTGGAGTATTGTGACTTTAAAATAACTATGGGTTGTAAGCTTGCTGGCTGACAACATTGACATAATTGACATAGTTGACATTGACAGCACAAATATAAAAGCATTTATGAAAGGACAGATATGATATTTAGTTGTGCTGGCTTTCTGCTATTTGGACAAAATTTGGGCCATTTTTCAGCAACGTCCAATATCCTTTATGTAAATGAACATTGAAATAGTCCATTGTTTAAAAAAATTGCTTTATTATTATTATTGTTTTTATTATTATTAACCTGGCACATTTATAGCAGTACATGGTTTCTGTGGCATTGCTCCTGTCTGCTTCTCCAAACTAATAAAGTGCTGACAATGGTCAACTGCAGGAAAAAAGTTACCCAAGTATCTTGTAGACCCTATTTTTTTTACAAAATACTACACCATGCCTTGTAGTGTATGTGTATGTGCTGAAAACAGTATTTTTGTCTAATTCCATCATTTTTATATAATTGTCTTTAAGAAAAGACAACTGTAGCAAACAAGACAACAAGGGTACATGTTTACTGTATTGCTTCGATCACATTCAATGAGGCCTTGTTTGCTCAGACAAACTTAGATCAACAGAAAAGGCGGTGCACTGCTTGTGAGACAGATATTAACACCAAAATATCAAGTCGACATGACAGCTCCCACTGATCTGACAGTTGGGCAGCTGTCATTAGCATTTCAGTAGTTCTCCATGAATTCTAAGAGTAGTGCTCAGATGTGCTCGAACGTGGCTAACCGCTGCCATGAGCTCTCACATATAATTCAAGAGGAAACTGCAGCGTATGCTAATTACTGAGGTGAACCTCGGCCCCAATCACATACAAGCCAGCTAAATGTTTGTTTTTAACCATAACATATTTCCAAAAGAACAATCCCACCTCCGCATTCCTGACTTTTGACAGCAGGATCCAAACACAGTTGAGCGTTCGCCGCTGTTTCTCTCGTGCCCCTGACAGCTTGCACCACACAATCTCACGGGCAGCCTCATTCGCCTCATCTGAATATTTATGAATGTTGTTGAGCCACATTCCATTATCGGGGAGAGTGGCTGGCTGCTCATGTCTACCTGGAAGCTGTGCGCTCTGCCCTACTGCAGTGTATTTCGCCCATGCCACATGTGATGCTGGTGTTATAGAGAAAAATGAGAGGCTAAAAACAGTACAGGGGAGGTAAGCAAGTCCAGCTGAAAGATGAATGGCTTTGTCAAGGTTACAAAGACCAAATTAAATCGACTAATTCCCTGAGGTGAAAACACAAGAGTGAGTCAAAATAGTTAAACAAAAGCCCACCTATGAAGGCGAGATGTGGACGCATGCCAGCGCACTAACACTCCACTTGGCCCCATTTTATCAGGACTTCCGGAAACAACGTCACAAGATTTATTAGCGATCAGGGCTCTTCACAGAAACCAAGCAAAGAAGAGCTGATCGAAGAGCTGGAGCCACACCACTCCACAATGTTTTGAATTGTTCCGCGGTGGGTTTACAAGAGGACGGAGTTGACCAAGTCTACTACGCTCTGCTGGAAACAAACAGTGGTGAAAAGGGGACACATGGTAAGAATAAATTGTTTTTCAAAATGAAAGTTGTTGGCAAAGTTGTGTTAAAACATGTTGTGGTTCTAGTGGGACGGGTAAGAGCATTAATTAAAAAATGAAATAAAATTAAATTCAAATTTTTTCTTTACAGTGCAAAACTGTGGGCACAAAAATCACATTATAATCACTATAATCTTAAAAGTAAAACAATCAACAAATCATAGTATCACATGGCCTAGAGTGTTTTGTAATCTATTGCAAAACAGGTCAATGTCTAACTGTTACTGTACAAACTTCTGTAACTCTGATAAAGAAAGAGCAAACATTTCTAACACAATTTTGCCTCCAATGTTCTGTGATTCAGTTTTCAGAACAAAATGATAAATAAATAAAATATTCATGTCATTCCACACAAAACGTCAGTTAATATATTCACTGTGTTAAAGCATAGCTTGGAGAAAAGGCAGCAGATTGCCTTTGACAGAACGGAAAAGCCAAAAATAGTTGTGAATGCAAGAGGCTGCATGATTTCATCTAAGACATTGTGACAAGAGTTCCAGGCGCAAACACCTGAATTGGCGCTGGTGACACATGCCTACAACGGTGTAAATGTAACTCCGACACAAATATATGGCTCACTGTCACCGTCAAGGGCTCTCCTGCATAAACTCATCCGCTAGACATGACGTAGAGCCTGAGCTCGCAATGCACCAATGAAAATATATGCCACTTCCTGGATCCTTCAGTCTGTGTTGTAGATTGAACAAACAGTCAAACAAACTTGTTTTTGTGTGGGTAACCACTCTTTTTAACATGTGTTCGGTGTGTCGTATTCCACCCAGAGAGAGTCAAAGCCACACAAACAATGTATAATTGGGACACACTGACTTTTGTCAAACTGTCAGCTGTACATCTCGTCTTCCGAGGCCACTAACCAAAACAAACGATTGCGGTGCTGCTGTTGATCAACATCATGCTCAAAAGTAGCGCAAAAAAAAGGGCTATATCAAGACGAATGAAAGGAGACGGTACCCTATATCGAAAGTGTCGACCCGTATCATAGCCATAGAGTGGAGAAGAGATCAAGACGATTTACCTCCAGTAAAGTTTCTGGACATAGTTCCTTATCTTGTCTGCGGAGTCAGCGCATACACCTCCAATTCGTTTTGTAATTACAAGGGCGCACATTCAATTTACATTCAAAGTGGCTGAGTACATGAATTGGACATTTTTAAGCTGCCAAATTGTGAATATGTTGTCGTTCATGCAAAGGTACCTGTGCTATCCAAATGTAGCCCCGTTTATAACCCTTCTACCGGTGCATCATATTGTAATGCCCCGTACTCACAGGCACATAACCAACTAGAAATCTTTAACGTGTTTTATTAACAAGCATAAGTAATAACATTTAGTCATTTTACATTTAGTCATTTAGCAGACGCTTTTATCCAAAGCGACTTACATTAAGGTTCCATTCACCAGTGTTACAGCTGGAACACCACTGGAGGCAAGGTGTGTTAGGCAAGTGTCTTGCCCAAGGACACAAAGACAGTATGAACTGTGGGGAGAGCGGGAATCGAACCGCCTACCTTCCGGTTGAAGGACGACCGCTCTACCACTGCCCTCATAACAAGAGCTGCTGTCACAGCCTCAGCTCACGCTGAAGTCTCAAAATGTAAGAATCACTTCTAACGAGCCCTGCTTCTCAATAAATCCATGAACAAGTGTGACTCACTGCTTCTACTCATCCTAATAAACCACAACACACACCCAATGACACAACAGGTTCGCTCCATTGCCAAAATTATTCATAAATCTTCTCTATCATATATTTTATTTATATTAAACCATTCTCTATTGTATATTACCACTGTAGCACTGCTGTGGCCAAGAAAAAATGGCGCCTCAATCCCATCAGCCACTGTGACGCTTTCAGTGTGACGTCTCACTCCAATGCTCTATATACACTATCCCTTCACTGGACGTCACCCTTGTTTGTTTTGGCGATTGAGAAATGACCTACACAAAAATGTCACGAGCTTTTGACGAGTCCTTTTTGCCAGGCCCAGAAAAAACAACAGAGTGCCCCCAGCTGGTAATTAATGCTGCAGGGTCGTCCGGATGCAGGGTGAATTCTTAGACACCACAAAGGCCATGAGTGGTTAGAGGGGGAGGCAGCTAAAGTGGGAGATGTCTGGCATTCTAACAGTTCACATTATGTTAATACAGCAGTGACGATGAGGCAGGAATGGGGAATGTGCACTGTTCGAGGCTATTAGATCCATCATAACAGAGCCAGAACCATTTGACAAACTGAATACAGTAGTGGTCGAAATCTAAATTATCCCAAAATCTTTGACGGGTTTTGTTAGTCTGTGCTGCTCTCCGTGCTTCTGTGTTTTCTGCACTGTCTAAATAGTCAGATGTGGTAAAGTACAGTTCTTTTGCAAACCAACTAAGTTACAGTTCACATGAATGTAATTTTTATGCTTGTTCCAAAAGCAAACATTGCAACATTCCTTTTACCATTGCATCATAAGCAGTTCATTGCTGTATCTGAAAAGCACTTTGTTTAACTTTTACTGTGCATTTGTTGTTGTTGTGCAGACAAACTTTTACAGCACACACTTATTATATTGGACAGTGTGCGACTGGCTGAAGCCCTTCTTGATCCTGTCATAAGAAGACAAAGTGAGCAGTGCAGCTTTAGACTCGGTAGTCCGGTGGTGTGAAGACTTCAGATAAGCAGGTCCGCAGTTATTAGGTCTGGGCGCAGCAGCCTATGGAAGCTACTGCAAATAGAGGCAGGCGTCTATTGTGTGAGCAGCAGCGGTGGAGATGAGGTCGGCTCTGATGGCCTCCCACTGCCCACTCTGCTCTGACTTGGCTCATTTTTCATTCCTGAGGAGGAGTGTAGTCTGGTCAATGGCCCAGCTCGTCCTCTAGTGACAACAAAAAGCTTTTAGCATTTTATGTTGACGAGCGAGGTTGGCATACTGTATATAATGGACTATGCTTAGAAATTTGTGGAGACAAAAATATTGCCTTATAGAACTGTTAAGGCACAAAACATGTGGTTAGGATTAAGGAAGGACATATAGACGAATGCTACAAAATATGAAGCCAACTCTCCTATTTAAGCAGAACATACTTCCTTTTTCATATTTCTCGTACACGCAGGCAATTCTTTCCTCTAGACCAGTGGAGGGCAAACTAAGGCCTAGGGGCCACATGCTGTTGGGCTGTTTAATCTGGCCCAGCAAGCATTTACTAATTACATGGATAATTAAACACAGCATATATTGTTTTTATTGAGCATAAGTGAGTTCCCCGTGTTGGCCCGGCCCGCCACTAGAGTCCCATGTTCTAATGTGACCCTTGGGGAAAGATTATTGCACAGCCCTGATCTAGACGTAAAGCGACACTGCGTAGTTTTTCAGAGTTGGCCCCCACTAAATGACTCTTGCTGTAACTGCACGTGGCCAATTCTTAAAATGAATGTTGTTTAGATGTTATTTGGAAATCACACAGAATCACAAGAAATTAGCGTTCTAAAAAGTTAGCAAACCAAGCAAATACGACAAAACAAATTGTCCAATCAGTGTTCAAGTGCATTTTTATTTTCAATTTCTGTATTCTGCACCATCCTTTCTCCAATTCCTTACAGGACTTTTTTCTCTCAGAATTTAGAATTTAATAAAGTTTTTTTTTTTTTTTTACTGCGTTGATAATCCTTTTCTGTAACTTATTTTTAATGTCTGAGAACAATCAAAATAAATCTTGGCTCCTGGTAAAAGTTAGACTAGCGTTAGGGGAAAATCCAAGACTAGTGTCAAGGTGCAAATAAATAAATAAATAATAAATAATTATATATATATATATATACATAATATAATATATAAAGTTATAATATAATAACTATTTCTAACTAATATCAACAGAATTTTTTTAATTTATTCATGGTAACACTACAACACATTTATTGTCAAATACAGGTTAGTAGTATGCATTTTGAGCATTTGATGTAGTGCCATGTCACAGTGACATTGTGCCAAACACTCTCATGAGGATAAAATAGCCATTTGTTTAAATAAGTCACTGTTCATGCTGCCAGGGCCTATGGCTAATGGAAATGTGAAATCAAAATGACCTCCAAAACCTTCAGCTGTAATAAATCTAACATAAGCTTTCTTCTACGTGCCTTAACAATGACCTCCTCAACTTGTTGACCGTTACAAGGAACATGAAATCATCCAAAAATGAGGTGGAAAGACGTCCGGCCGGCCCCTCCCCACCCTGTTCCTTCAAATGAACGCCTTCTCCAGGAAAACAGCTCCGTACAAAGGCAGGAAGGGAAAATAAGAACAGAACAGCGGCGGCGAGGCACCTGGCGAGGCTGCCCCATGTGTAATTGGAAACAATAGTTGCACAACGCTAATTACATCACATCAAACTTCCTGGGGAATGTGCTCCGAGGTGAGGAGGTGAATTACTTTTAATGGAAGTGCACTGGGTAGAATGTAAAAGAGTAATGCCAACGGGGAATCACTTTGGATTAAAACTTGAGTGTTGCTGTGAAAATGTTTCTACAGCTCTGGTGCTGTAGTTTTAGCCTGTGAAAGGTTCTGAAACATGTGATACAAGAGGAAAACAGTGAAATTAAAAAGAGGCCGCATTAAGTGTTCATAGAGTGGGATTTGATCAAATAAAATCAAAATGCTACACAGTTAACGTCATTCTGAATAATAGTTCTTAGAAGTGTTAGATACACTTCATTGACTCCAATACATTTATGATATTTAGTGTGCATAGAGACTAGCTGAAATGCATTCTAAAAAGCAGAAATCACATTTAATGAGATATTGATTTGACCAATGCACTTCCACAATGAGATAAAAAAAAAGAAAAAGGGTGGTAACACACTGCTTGGCCTTTCAGGAAATATGAACGCTGAATTAATGAGAAGTCCTCTGGGGAAGCATTGGAAGTTTGATTTCATCTCAGAGTTTGCTCCTGTGCCTTGGTTTAATCTCTGGTAGAAATTAAAGCTATTAGTTATTGTCTTCTAGTCATTTAACATCTGGGATTGAAGAAGGGGGAAACAGCAAAGGAGTAAAGGGGCGGAGCTAGAGTGAAACCTGTAAACAATGTTATTTAGTGGATGTTAGACAAGTTGACAGCTGAAGGTGAGAGAAGAGGAGAAATGGGGAATGACTTTGAAGCCCAAATAGAAGGAGGAGGGCAGCAAAAAGAGCAGACATAAGAAATAGATTGATCGAGAAGACAGGAGGGAGCATCAAAACCGAAGCAATTACCTGCTATGTGATGTTCCTGTCCTTCTCACCTTTTACCAGCACTTGTCGGAGAAGACTAAAGGGATGAGAGCACTTAGAGAGACTTCAAAAGGTGCAAACATGCATCTTTTCCCGACTGAATCTATACAACCACTATAAGGGTTCGACTACAGCAATTTCTTCTGGCTGCTGGTAATGCAATCGCTGAATGAAACGAATGAGAAAAGCCGTGACTGTGACCTTTGACGTATGTACTGTATACCAACTAATGGTAGGACTGTGAAGAAGTGAGCAAGTGTAATGCAAATGCAGCAGGGAGCAGACGGATCGTGACAAACTGTGACTTAAGACGACTGCCAGAGTTTAAACGAGATGACCTCCTGTCACTGTAAAATGGACAGGGCTTTTCACAAATGAATGGCCTAATATTGAAATGAACAGTCAAGGACTATCAGAACTGTAGCTGTATTTAAAAGCACAAAGCAGTCATTATTATACATTAGGGTAAAGAAAACGACAACGCAATGTAGAGATTTTTTTAATCATAGATTCATACGAAAGGAATTAAAAATTCTGGTGAAGAGAGACTTTTTTTTAATGGGAGAACTTAATTTGCTTCAATCAAAGGCCATGGGACAATTAGTCACATTTCATAAATTGGAAAACGATTTGTCTTTCTGCAATTAAACTTCCATGGCCTCCTACATTTTTAACAGATTACTAAAATGTGGTGCCACTGAATAAGACCGATAATACATTTATGGTTGAAATAAGTCTGTTATAACATCTTAAACATCAACACTCTCAAATCTTTATATACTCCATCGAAGGTGTACGGACACTTTACAAATCCCTGCACATAAGAACCAACAAATGTCTCGCCAGACCAAATCAAATCAAAATCCTTAATTCAAGATGGCAGGTGCTTGTCTGATCTGATGCACAGCTTGATGTTCAATAATTATTTAGGATCTCATAATTGTGGATTGGCAAAATGAAATTAAAGGTGGGGGGTATAGCTTTCAGTTCTTTTTGGTGTCATCTGGTGGCAAAAGACCAAATCACAAAACCAAACCTTCTATCAAGAGCATGTGAACAGTTATGGTTCCCTGTAGTGGCTGCTGTTGTCTGTGAACAAACCCAATGGAAATAAGTCTGATTGTAATTTTACTTTGTTCAGAAAAGCGGGGATGCGTGCTTAAAAAGGAAACATGAGTGTGCTTCTCCTTTAGTAGTGCTCAATTTGTCGGTTTCTCACCATCATGTATATTTTTTCCCAAAAATTAAAAAGGTTCAAAACCAATCTCTTCCATTTTATGTGATAAAATGCACCTCTCATTCTTACTTGACAAATCCAACTTTACAATATGATGAGTTTTTGTGGAAGCCATACATCCACGTGGTTTGAGCATTGTACTAGTTATATATGTAAAAGTCACGTGTATTTCTCATTGAGAGAAATCAGTTTCTTGTAGCTACAGGGCTTTTGCTTGAAAGTGACAAGTTCCAGCAGTTCCTTTTGACAAGTTCCTATTGTTTGTTTAAAGTACCACATATGGATAAGCCCATGTATTCCCACCTCCACAAGCAACACTATTTTAATCAGCCAATCAATGCTCCCCAACACTGCGACCCACTCGAGAGAAATCAATGCTCCCTTTGTCAGGGCAGACACAAAAGCTGCTCAAGATGCAGATGGCCCAGAATGGAGACGTATGGAGCAGTTGTAGCTGCTGCGTCAGGGGGACCATCAATAGAAAGAGCGAGGATTATTATGACGTACCATTGATCCACGTTGGAAAACAAGTCTGGGGACGGGATGCACGATTGATCCCATCCTCGATAAAGGGTTATAGATGTCGACACAATTAAACAATAGGTGGAAGAATGTGTGAATGCTTAGGCAGTGAGAGATAGAGATAGATTGTAGAAGTAAATCTGGACAGAAAATGTGACTATATTAGAAACATAAAATGATGGGATTAACTGGTGATTGTCCAGGGTGCACCTTGTCGCTGGGATAGGCCCCATCTCCTTGTGACCCGTAAAGGTTAAGAGACCAAAGATGAATCAAAGAATGCAATTCTAATGCTGAATATTGTGTGTTGGCTTGCAACATGTTAAGGTTGATCAGGTGAGTGACAGAGAGAAACAACATAGATTATAACCAAACGCTCAACTAACTCTAGCCACTTTTAAATGTCCTTGTCAGTGTAAGGACAGCTACTGTTTGTGCTGATAAACATCATTTTTGTCATTTGTAACCTTCTGCACAAACTACACATACAAAGATGACAGACTAGAAGGTATAAAAATAGCAAATCTGCACTAAAAAATTATATTATTGGACAGTTTTAGTCCACATGCTCTTTGTTTTTCTCTTGCTGTAAACAAACACATGCTGTTTGGTCAAACAGCCCAGTGCCATGACCACCTGATGCAGTCAGCACATTTTCAATATATATTAGAGTTCTTATTTACATATTCAAAGAGTCTGAGTTAATACTCTGGTTTTTAGAAGCATTACAAATTTTTTTTTTTTTTTTTTTTACAAATCGTTATTTGAAATGAACATGGAATAACATGTTTATACCAAAGGCATAATTCAGCCAATGTGTGGACTGTGCATATTATAATTCCCTCATAAAAGCAACAGGCAACGTCCAAAGGTGATTTGCTTTTAAAGAAATGGTGAAGAAAATGAAAAAGATCCGGCTGATTCAGCTCTATGTTCTACTTGGTCTGAAGCATTTTGCAGACTGCTGCAGATGCAGAGCTGCAGATGGGGAGCGATGTCGAGCAGATTGTGTTGTTGAAGACTTAAAAACCTGCGTCCTCTAAGGATTACCCACGTCTTGTCGGAAATTGGCTTAATCCAGAACAAATCCACTGGGATATTTTCTTGTAATTCATTACTCGTGGTGTCCTTTTAACCGCCCGCATCCAAGTTTGACAGAGCTCTTGTTCTCGCTTCACTGACTGCGGCCTTGAGACATCAATCTAACAAACGTTATTACCAAAACCGCACCAGCAACGAATAATAATCCGTTGCAGATTCACAGAAAGATGGCTCAGAAGTAGTATTTATTTGGATCAATAATCCTGCTTTTTTACAATTGCTTTCATCAGTTTAACACATAGCTAAATGAAATGCATCGATTTAGTGGAATATGATCTTAATCATTTCAGACCAGATCATCAGATTAGAAATGGATTTGAAGTCAGTAAAAACTAGTCAACCATATTCAACACTGGATTTCTTTCCTATTTTGTGCCTTTTAAACGCTAGATTGGGCTTCGTTGAGAGCACATAAAAGTGTTATTTTGTAAATCTGTGTGAAATCTAGGGTTTTTATTTGACATTGAAAAGCAATAAAAAAAATTCCATTTGTAATACTCATTTAAGGCAGTTTCTATGTAAACATCTTTTGAGCAGAATAACTAATGGCATATCAAGCTTTTGTTTGTGTCTATGCAGGCTATCAGTGGATGTTTTAATGTACACAGAGGAAATGTTACATCCCACAACGAAAAGTGCATGGAGTCAAATTTAGCTGTATAAAGTGGAACACATTTGTTTTAAATAGGGGCGGCTGGTAGCAATAAGCCAGGTGAGCTAAGCCTCCCTGTCATTTTTAATAAGAATCTAATTTAAACATTAAACATAAGTTAGAACAAGGTGTTTCATTTTTTGTTTTAAAATAAACTTGGAAAACCACAAAGAAAAGGGAAAATTGGAAAAGAGCGCACAGCACAACACTGTTCAGCTTTGTATTGTAGTGATTGACAAGTGTAAGACCCAGGGCGGGGCTTACACTTGTCAATCACTTGGTGTCAGAGATATCAGAGCTAAATGAAATTAGCCCAGAGGCTTGGATTTCAACCAATAACAGAGCATGTACAATAGCTAGTGTGCTTAGGCTTTAGGGATTTTATAAGACTGAGACTTTTATAAGAAGAGAGTATATCACGACCAGCCAAGGGACTACAGACGATGGATTTCTACAGTCTTTTCAGGCAGTGATTGGGACAGTGAACCTGGACACGACAGGATTATGTGGCTGCCATGTTCTCATAAAAGAGCTTCTGACCTGGTTTGTGACTGTGACAGTTGGCTGTAGTAGTGTTTCTGATAGGCACGAATTAGCATCTATGCTCAGGGTCTCCGCGGTAGCTCAGATCTCCTTTGCCCAGCATGAGAGCACTTAAGTCTGGCTCGCCTCACGGAGCAAGTGTGCTGATCTCCAGAAGCTTGTGCGCAGCCAAAGGGTTTTAAACAGCTTCACGGTAGCTGCTTCAGCGTAAAAGTTACAGGTTTCAATGGTTCATCCTCAGTGTGATCTGATTTGTCCTTCAGGTACAAATAGAATAAAAACTTTAAGAAAAGGTTAAAGCAAACTTATTCATAGCTTTAACCTTTTTGTCAAGATGACCTGGATGACCGAGAACCTTCAGAAACAGAATGAAACTTAGTAAACGCCTGTGTTAACGTGAGCGGTTGATGCGGATAGGGCAGATTGTATCGGGTCTAAATTGTGTAAATTTGAGAGATTTTGTGCAGGATGAGATAAAACATTAGAGCTGTTTCTCAGGACCAGCCAATCTTTTTCAAACTAATCACTGCAGTTTAGTGTTGATTGATTACAGCAGCTAATATTCTGCTCGGACATATCTCAGCATTTTTCATTATATTGATTATTAATTAATAGTAGCAAGTTTATGTTTGTGAATATATTTTTTTAAATAAGGAAAAGGAAAGCAACACTACTAGTTTTCAGTCATGTATGTGCAAGTGGTTGTGTGTGTCATTAAATTGTCTGAAATGTGATGCTGCTGTTGCTTTAGTGTGATGTACTAAATATAAAAATGCATCTATTAGCATCTCCACCCAATATCACCACCAACTGCCCGCCACTGAGTATAATGACCTCAAAACAACTCTTTGCATGTGTCTGATTGGGTGTGTACCCCACATTTAGAAACCATCTTGGCTCTAAACTAGATCTAATTTACAAATACAATGTCAGATAAAGAAAAACCTCTAAGGACCACTCAATTCAATTACACACATTCACTCACTATTGCACTTCCATGTTTTTCTGACATAATCCAGCTGTGTTGAAAAAGAGAACCTCACATGTCTTGTCTCAGTCTTGTATTGTGGGCCTAATTTGGCTTGGTCTGTATGCACTCACAGCAACAAGCTCCTGGTGTCATCTCCCGCTGCGCCATGGCAACCTTTGTTAACAACACTCTGCATCTGTGCCTCCCGCATCCTCACCCGATGTCAATCCCTCCCCCCCTCCTCGCTTTACTTCACTGTATCCCTCTCTAGAGTGTAACATGGCCCCTTGTCTCTGGGGAAAAAGTCAACGGTCGTGTGCTGCTAATTAGGTTTGGGCTTATCACCCAAGCAAGCGCTAAGTAAAATGGGTCGAGGGTTGTCCGTGTGGGTCAATGTGAATTCGGAAGCAATAAGTTTAAGCAATAAATGCAAAATGTGGTGTTCTGCTGCATGACAATGGCGTTGCCGTTGCTTGTTAGATGGATCAATAGACAGTTGTTGATCTCAGCTCAGGGAGTTTACAGTGCGCTTCTCCCACTGCTGGCCAATTGATTGGCTTGGTCGTTTTGAGACGCGCAATGGAATACATCATCTATTCTCCGGCGAGCGGGGCAGAAGGGGGGAGTGGGAGGACCAAAGGTGTTGCCATGGAGGGTGCTGCACATAAATAACACACAGGGAGATAACACAGAAGGGAATAGAGTGAAGGCCGCTGGCATACAAGTCTCTCTGATCCTGCCTATGTGAGTCATCAGACGATTTTTACCTGCGCGCACTGCATTATCCCCGGCTTGGCTGTGTTATTTGAAATTTCCTCTTTGGTGCTGGTTGTGCCAGGTAAGTACAGAAAAGGAACAGAGAGAGCAACGAGGACACATAGTGCTAGGTATGATGAGCCTAGACTCTATTTACTAAAGTCTAAAATCCAACCTAAAACCTACAAACAACATTATATGCATCATTCTCATTCATTTGTTCCCCCCAAATTCTAAAAGTCTATTCTAAAATTCTAAAACCCAAACTACTTTAAGGAAAATGACAAGCATCTGGGTCCCATTACATGAGCCACTAAGCCACTGAGCTACCTGCCACCTTGAGGTCTAGAGGTTTGTGCACAGTGACCCTGATGTGGCGAAAATGGCAGACTGATATCTTATCTGTGCCCAGCGGCCGATGACGATGATGGATGTCTGGCTAATAGGCCTTTTGTTTCACTCTATATACTCTAATAGACATAGCTGATGTTATTGATTTCAAAGCCTCCTGTCGAGCGAACACACAAGAAGCCCATAGAATATTTGTGGGATGAATTTTACATGATGTTCTTCAGCATTGACTGGTATGTGAAGAGTCATTTAATTATGACCACTTTGTCAAGATTTATATTTAAAAGAGGGGTTCACATGTAAATTAGAAAAGTTCCTGAGCCATTTATGACCAAAAAAAAAAGTGCATAACTTTACTGGACATGAGCCAAAGTGCTAGTACTGTAAGCTCCCACAAACAGTGTGCGTTTATTTAAAACACTGGTAAAGAACAAAGGAATAACACGATATAGTCATATTATTTTTGGCACTGATGCATCAAGTATTTTAGTCTGTTGTTTGCAAACTTAGTATGCCTACTATGCAACAACCAAAATGTTGCTTGTGTCCAAACAAAAACAGGTGCTCACTTTACACTGAGAAGGCATTTATTACACGCTAAGGTTAGTTTACAGTTTGTATGAGTTTGCTGACTCTGAGACGGAGGGCTATACATTCTCAAAATAAATCAAAATTTATTCAACAATTAGCAATTCATAATAACATCAGCAGTCAGATAGCAAGAAAAAGTTTGACCAATGCTGGACACTTATTTAATATCTCACATAGACGAGACATGCCAGGCTCCTGATCAAGAAATTTTACCAATATATAAAAAACAATATAATTTATTTTACATATCAGCATAGACCCTGCAGTCATTCAGATAACATGCAACAGTGACTCTGCAGCACAATGATTGTGTTGTATTGCTTCTCTTATCCTTGATCAAAATTGTATTAATTGCCCAGCAACACACACATAAATAGTGAAATCATCCAACCTGACATTTCTCAAATGGTGGAGGTCATCGTGCACACCTGTGGCCAAACCTAAAGGCCATAGCAGCTATACCTGACAAAGAATGGCAGAGCAGGGCCGTTTCTGCAGAGACAGGTCAAGAAGATGATTTAATAAACTGCACTGACAAGAACATAATCAAGCCAACTCTCTAGGCTGAAGCTTATAGTATAACATAACAAAGTAAAAATTCAATGAATGCAGCTCATAATTATACCTCTCTGTGGATTTTTCTTTTGATTACACCCTGAAACTCAAGTACAATGAGATTATAGCAGTGAAAAGCATCAGTCTTATTTCTGTTTATCCTGCACATCCCTTTTTAAGGAATCAATATCTTACATGCTGCTCTCTCCAAGCACTCTTAGGTGTCTGTTCCTATTCTGCAGAGCATTAGAAAGTAACCTAACCACAACAAGTAACAAATGTGATCACATTATCTGGGGACCAATTCAGAACAAGAGAGGGCCAGACTGATCTAAAACACAGGAATTACAAGGAAGGTTCATACATTGTTTCATGTCTAACCAGTTCTGTTTCATTTGTATGCCTAGGTCTGCTTCTTTACAAATCACCAGGCACATTTTTGTTGTGTCACTGGTTGCTTGAGCATTAATAGCCCAAAAAAGGCAAGATATTGGTGAGAGAAACTACAGTGGCCTATAAGAATTCTCCGGCGGTTACATGGCGTCTAATTAAGAAAGCTTGACCGATACATCTGAAAAATGTTTCACAGAAAATGACACACTTGCACTTGCATTGCACAATGATCAGAAATAAAAGGCACTTACAGGAACATGTTACACCTCTTCCAACAATTGTTTTCCCCTGTACTCGGAGTTCACTCTGTGTCACAAAGTCAGGAGCCAAAGTTTGACAAAGTGACGCCTTTTGACTAGACTATTACATTTGAACATTAACGTAGGAGGACGATAAGGAAAAAGACTGCCGGCTCTGGCTGACAGCTTTGTGTAGGGGGAGGCTCTGTGTAGACAGTGATACCAATATTAATGGAGATGGGTGCACTTTGACAGCAGCTGGATGGGAGACAGGAGCTCATTGTAGTGACTCAGGGGGAAATCAAGACGGTTCGATTCAGTGAAAGATATATCCTTTGAGGTAGTTCCAGATCCGGATGAAATGCTCTGAAAATGAAGTATTGTGAGAGTGGTAATGGCATGGATGCACTCAAGTCTTCGCTGTACATTGTGTGTCAAGTTTTAAAAAGGAGTAACACTGGGCTGAAACTCTCACTTCATGCACTACTACAGACTCCTGAAGGCCAAAATGTAATGCAGTATTGACCAGCAACTGCATCACTGCTCGGTGCTTAACAGCCCAACCACGGATCAATACAGCGCTGCGTGTGGGAAACGTGTCTCCTACTACTGCCCAGCCAGATACAGTTAACATACAAACACATCAACACCACCAACATCTTGAAAATAAAGAATGTAAATACATGGAGCGCAGTGTGAGTGTATTTAAAAACTCACAACTTCACACTTCTTATCTCTAGAGAGACACAAGTCTGGGAACAGAGATGGAGGCAAGCGTGGAGAAAGACCTTGAAATCTGCAGCTCTGGAGTGGGAATGACTTGGAGATCTGTTCTTTGTCTACTATCTGCCTCAACTGAACGGCACTGTTTGGTACAGGCTTGTGTTTTCATTGTGCTGGGTCCAGAAAAGCAGCATCTGCACAATAAACAGTGATGCCACAGGAGTGCAATAAAAGCTGTCTATATGAGCTATAAATCATAGAGTCATAAAGACTGAATGCAATGTTTTAATTTACAAAGGAAGAAAAAAAAGTACCACCTTTATCATCTTTTCTCTTAGAATATTTTATGAAATTCTTTTGCTTTTCATTTTCACTCCAGGGAGGATTATCTTTCATCTGACAGCAGTATCTTTTCAAAAGCAGACCACACTTGGGATCAGGGCCGTCTCCAACGTAGTATGGTATGGTGCGCTTTCTGGGGACTTTTCAGACCACTTTTGTAATGGCAATGTAACTGAAACATGTGCACCTTGTGCTTCGTTTACTATTAGTTTCAAAACAACGCAGATTTGTTCACAGATAAAACAATTTGCTTTTTTACGTGGTCTTTTTCAGTGGCCATACATAGTTTAGTCCAGGTCTTCACTTTTGCTTATTCTGATCAGAGGGCATGCTGACAACTATTCATAAATATCTCATATCACTGTGCCATATTTATAACACGGTTAGGCTCATTCATGATTTCAAATGAAAATAAACTTCACAGTTTTGTCTGCACACAGAAGAAGCCACAACACATCTGCACACTATCATTCCATAAAAACAAAAACACAGTCTGCTTTATAATGGCTTGGCAGCACTGGTCTCACTGAAATACAAAATGTATGGCTGTCTGTAGAAATAAATGTCACAGCTGGGTTCCAACACTCCTCCGGTGTTTTTTCCTGAAACAAGACGAGTTGGCCTGGGACGCACTGTCAACTCACACAACCCTTAGGCCCCCCTCAAGCCGGCCACACAGACAAGCTCCCTTCCAAAGACCAAGACGCAGACCGGAGAACAATATCCCCCATTAGCCCACCCTCAGCTAATCCCCTTTCTTTCACTTGTGCTCTCAATAACTAATAGCACTCATGAGCATTAGGTAGTGTCTAACCTTGTCTGATGAAGGAGATTTTGGCCTAAAGGCAGAAATAGGGAACATTTGGCTCATCAAAACAAACGTGCAGTGAATGCTTCTTGGCTAAAGCAGTCGTTTCATGTCTGGTTTTGGTATTTGTTTTGAGGAAGAGCCCAAAATTATTTGAAAATACTAAATCAAGTAATTTTTCACAGAAGATCTTTAGAGTGATCATGTCAAAATATCTAGAGATCAAGTAATCAATTCCAGGTTTACTCTGGCTTTTGAATGAACTCTGGCCACCTGTCATATAGTGTTGTATTATTTGCCTTCATTCAATTAGATTTTTAAAAAAGTCAAAATTTAGACATACCATCAAACTGAAGTTTAGAGCCTACCCTAAACTTGTAGCTACCCTAAGCGTCAGACCAAGGCAATCCCAGAATTATCTCTTCCTCGTTAAACAAGTGTCAGTGCGCATTGCTAATATTCATCCATGTTTCACTTTGCTTCTCCAAATACGTTTTTCTTTTTTGTGACGTATCCAGTGCTGTACAAGACAGTATGTATTATCCACAGCAGCCATGACTTTCTTGTTGACATTAGACCAATTGGAGCGTCTCTTATTCGAGAGCATATGACTGGCCAAAGTGTGATATGTGCTCAACATTCTTATCTATTAAAATCCTTATAATAAATATCTTAAGGCTTTGTTTTTTCCACAGATGATTCCTACTCTGTAACCTGACTCTGCTTGACAGTATATAATCTGTTCCACAGAACCATCTGGGAGGGCTCCCATTGAAAGTGTTTGCAAATGGGCAGGTACTTTAAATAAAATGAAACCTGGTCAGGGATTGGATTTATAAACTGCAGTTTTATCCAATCAGAGCAGTGCCATGTTGTTTACATTTGTAACAATAAAATGGACCTTACATCTTCAAACCTAAAAACCCGTCCAGACAAGCCAAGGTTCAGACTGTGAAAACTTGCTTGGAGCAGTTCAAGATAGATTTTGTAAACTCACATACAGTATCTCGCAAGAATCAAGCTGCAGCACAAGGTTAATTACAAAATGCCATTAGTTCATTAAACATTTTTTCCCAGATACAGAAAAAACAAAGTTTTCAAAAACTTTAAGAAAGTCTTTTTGGGGGAAATTCAAACTCCAGTTTCTTTTCCTGCCCTGGGTCATATACTGCATGCCATAGCCTCTTTCTGAGGCAAATATGGATTTTAAAACAATCTATGACATAGACTGACATTGGCTCATGTAATTCTGACATGCCTGTATTATAGTATGTGCACTACATCATGTTATTAAGTAAATAATAACTACTACTTAGTATAAGGTTGACTTTAACTTAATTTTCTAGTTTAAAAGTGAGTATTAAAAAAACTGAAAACGTTTCTTCTCTATATATCTGGATTTCTGCAGAAGCTCTCAAGTCAAGTTCTCTCATGAGCCATTTCAAAGCATAACCACAAACAGGTTCATTGCGCCAATGGGATTTACTTTAACTTGGATGCTTTCCAAAGAGAATCCAGGCTTAATATGGCTACAGTTCTGTTCTGTTTTTTATTTGCATTTTGTCAGCATAAGACGAAAGCACGGGCATGTGACCAGCAGACCGACACTTAATCCATCACATGATTAACTTCTGCTTAGCCAATCAGACATAATCTGTCTTGATTGGCAGACACATTAAATACAGAATTTGCTTTACAATCACATGCTGCTCCCCTGCTGTTCTGCTGGAGGCTAATCCCGACTCACTGATACCAAACATGCAGCCTGTTCTCGGTCAAACAGGGCAAAGTCCAGGCCCCTGGACATTCTCTGCATTAGTAAAGTGGAAGGAATGTGTGCGATAGGTAACACTCAGGTGGAGCTCAATAAGAGATAAGATGTGTTATGTGATAAATGATTAAAGAAAACTTCTCCTTAGCCTTTGAATAGCTGGTTCAAAATATAAGCCAAGCAGTTAAAGAAAACACATGCAGTAGTTGCCGATAACCAGAAGGCAAACACTTGAGTTTGGTTTCAGTTTGTATTACTACTTGAGATATTTACACAGCTATGTTATCATGCTGCACACAGAGCAGAGCATGTGCGCCTTCATTGGAGGTATTGCTAACTTCGTCCAAAGTAGAGTCTTCCAGCTATCGAACAACAAATCAGTACAGAACATTCTACTAGCAGCAAAATTCAAAGGATACACGCTCGGAAGCTGAGAGTGCATGAGTTCCTAGAAGGTACTAGACCCTTGCATATTTTTCTGTAACATGGAAGGTGTATCTGTGAAAAAAATCACTTCTATGGATTTAAATGTGCATTTTACCCAAATGATCTTGTTTAGGCAGGATTTACAGATTCTGGCGGCTAATGCCCTTGTGTCCATTGAAAATATACTGCAGTACCTTGTGTTGCCAAATGCACACCCACCTCATGTTGTTAACAGCCAATAAAAGGGTCTATAAACTACCTTGTTACTGTTTATGGCTGCTAACTATTCCCCTTGAGTGCTATTAAACTTATAATTTAATATCTTGTATTTGAATAGCAACATGTCAAGACACAACAAGGAAGATGCTGTAGCGCTGTAATCAGCAGTGGGTGGACTGGAGGCAGAACATGGACTTTGATAAGAGAGACAGAAATCCTGCTGCCCACTTACACACGGCAACATGAACTCACAATGCACAATTTACAGGCTGCCATCAAACACCACCGCACTACAGGAAAGTCATTTTCCATTAAGCTTTAAAGCTGACATCGTAAACACATTTATCGCTTCAGCACGTGGCTTTGTGTTGCATACACACACAAATATTGCAACAAGTTGAAGTTCAGAGTCCAGTGGCTATTGCTGTGAGGCTTAATGAGCCAGTCAGAGATAGGCTCCACTGAGAGACTGGAGTAGTGCTAATCAACACATGATGGTTGTGACATTTCCGGTTAGCCATTATCTGCAATTGACTATAATTCATTGGCGCTTAATTTAGCCCATGTTGCAGCTGACATAAAGCATCTCTACCCACTACTAATCCACCTCTTTATGTCTTCCACAGTACTTCCTGCTTCCCCACTCAGTGTCTCTCGTTATTATTCCACCACAGCGCTGGCTCGTAACAGCCTGTAGCGCGCAGCAGAAAACGTCACAAGCTTTCAAATTCTCATTACAGAACTTCCTGAGGCTGCCCTTAACACTTTTCATGTCTCGTGCACTTTTACATTCTTAACCCCTGTTTTACTTCTCCAACGCAAAACCACACTCCTGAGGCAACATTATTAGCTGCCAATAACGTAAAAAATAGTTCTCATGTTGCGTCTAGAAATGCCTGGGGAAGCCAAGTCTATTTGCAGTGAGGATATACAATATTACTCATCTAATGATTGGTGAGGAAGGCTTAAAATAGAGCATCTTGAATTCACGGTGAAGAAGATCAAAGTGATGCGCAAAAAGACACTTTCATTCTTGAGTTGACCAAATATCTTTCTGCACTCTGCAGCAATGCTCATACATGTACTTCTGCTTGTGCACAGTGTTTCCACAAAACAAGTCAGATATTGATCCCAAAGAGATCAAGGAGCAAGCTAATTGGTCTCACTGCAATGCTTTTGTGCACATAAATAGCCATGCGTGTTTTCACATTGTAGATTAGCAACTTGTATAGTTATTTTAGGTCAGGGTTAATATTGGTTTTGTAATAGCTTTTAGTGTAAAGTAATTCTCGATTGTTAAGGTCAGACTTTGTAAAAAGTAGGATGTCTAGCATGTACTACACTACATTTAAACAATGGTTGTGAGCTTTTGAGTCATACAAAACTCTGCTTTGTGAACATATTCTCTTTAAATGTTTAAAAGGAAAGAGAATCCAGATCCCTTTCTTCTCTCTCAGGGCTTGAATGTCAGCTGGTGTAACTGATCCCTGCTGCTGGTTAGATTGCAGACCTGCTGTACTTTCATCCTTGATACTGTCAACAACTTTGCTGGTTGTCAAGGGAGAAAGGAAAATGGGTCTCTTGTCTAGTCAAGAGTCAACAGCAGGCCAATTTCTAGGGGTTTACATCTCCAGCTTCAATCTGCTCGAGTAAGGAACACTTCACATGCTATGACAAACATCGCCAGACTTCAATCTGGAAAAACAGGCTCCCACTGGAAATACAATGCGCTTGCAGAAACTTCCCCCGAAACTAACAAACAAGTGTGGCTAGTTTGACATGAACACAGAGGATTCCTGTGGGGACACTGAGGGAAAGAATTCGACATGAGACTGAGAAGATAAACTGTCGCTCTTTGATACAGTGGCTGCACCTGCTGCCTGTCTGTGAATGAGCGGTTGATCTTTGGTGTGTCTTACACCAAGAAAACTTCTGACACTGCTGTATGTGACTATATAATTGAGACATCTTCTTCTGATGTTTACATACTTTCCGATATGGGCATAACCTAATCAAATGACCAGCTTACATTTCAAGCCAGCACTTTAAATAAGGCTGTAAACGGCTGAAAGACTGGGACTCCCCCTAAAGATGTTTTTACTCAGACAATTTTAATTGGCTTTGTCTGTTACTATTTGACATAAGAAAAGTTACATTTTTAAAATAAAAATATTGACTTTCTTTTCAGTAGAAAGCAGGAGCAGTCCATAACCCCAAAAGTGAAGTTAATGTCCATTACCTGCCACTGCGTAAAAGACAATGCACTACAGAATTAATATCACTACTTCTCTCGTGACATTTAGTGCCTGAAGAGTGACTCCAGCTGTTTTGGCGCGAGCAGGAACATCAGCTTTTACCCAGTGTACAGCACTTTATTTCATTTATTGCCCAGTCCTAGTTTATGATCTCAAAAAGGTTATTACCAAATAGAATAAAGTCATAATTCAGAAGGCACAGAGCACAGCAGTCACATAGTTAGCGTTAAGTGATGCATTTTATAAAGTCACTAGCTAATCTACTGCTTTTAATGTCAGGGATAATTAGCTTGTTTTAATGCCAAATGTTTTATGTGTAATGATAAAAAAAAAATTAAAAGACCAAGATTCCAATAAAAACAAAGTCAACTGGAGCCAGCCCTCAGCAACTGATCTTTTGGTCCATTATTTTCTACTATCTAGACATATTTTTACAAGCATTTCATTAGGGCCTCTCACAATCAAATGACCCCCTTTTCTTTGAAAAGGCCAGTATTATAACACACAGTACTGGAGCATTAAGCCCGTCCCACTTTGTCTCCCACACAGACCGGCCTTACATGAACAACAAGAAAACAGACAGACAGGAGGGAGATAAAACCAGAGGAGAAAAGAGGTGGAGGTGGTTTTGACAGAGAGCTGGGGAGGGGGCTGCGGGGCCACTTATGCACCCTGCCAGCCTGCATCACCAAGCAGCCAATGATGGATGAATAGGAACCTCTCCCAATAATAGCAACAACTTGGGTATAAAGCTGCATCATTACCCAGCAGCAGGTGTTTGGAGAATTGTAAGAATACATATGAGCCTCCGAGGATATATACACAGCAAATGTTTTTTTACATCTCCTGTGTGTTTCTCAGAAGGTCCGCGGGGGTTGAGATGAGTTTCTATTTCCAAGACGTGAATTACAGTAAAATAGCTGCAAACTGTTAATCGCAGATTGTCTCCATCTCATTCACAGCTTGTATCACGCTCATGGACACTTCAGAGTCTGTTTTCTCTGGTCTAGCATCACTTATTCATGTCAACTCAGGATGACACTGTTATTTGGCAAATACAAGGCTGGTCAGATGTATTTGCATATTGTAGCACTGCTGAGATAAAAAGGGGACAATAAATCCGTGTATGTAAACAGATGGCCGGAACACACAGAGCACCGGGATGACACAAGGGGTCGAGGTAGGACAATGAGTATAAATGACCCACACGTATTAATGCCAACCATGTTATGCAAGACTTCATTCCTGCAAACACATTTACAGTCAACAGTTTTCTTTCTGAGCCTAAGCAGTTGCCTGGTTTGCCCACCTCATTGCAAAACCTTTCTGTCTGGCTAATGACAATCCCTACTCGTCACTACAAGTAGAGGGCAGTGTGTGTATACAGTCACTTCCATCATGAGGCCAGAGGTTGTGGGAAAAAAAAGGACTCTCCAATGAGCAAACAATTGCAACTCTGCATAATAATATATTGAGGTGTAGATCTATTTTATTCTTTGCATTTAACATTTCGCTCTTAATGCCATTCAATGTTTTTTTATGTAGTAAACCATCAAAAGATTAAAGAGGCTATTAAAAAGTGACGCTAACCTTCAGCTGTGGCTTCTCCATGTGTGTGTTTACCCACCGAATGATTCAGTCGCTGATGTACTATAATGCCTGTAAGCTGTAGTGTGGCCTCAGTGGGTCAAAATAGAATCCCACAGATCTACATGCATCACACGTGTGAGCCACCATCGAGGTGAAAAAGTCATTTAGTGCACCACCAACAGTGTTTATATCATGTGGGAATGGGCTTCTTATGGGACAATACTGGCTGAGACAAAGCTAGAAGAATGCACCTCACAAAGCCGAATGTTTTTTTCACGATAATAGAAACATTCAATCCTGTTAACTACATCAAAACAGGCATTACACTTTTCAGCTGAGGATGTTAAAACGTCTTTTAATGGTGTTATCTTTCGCTGCGCTGTTACGCTGTAAATAAGTCCTTAAAGATGTCATTTTCTGCCACATTTAAATTTGTGAGAAGCGTTCAAGTCGACAGTAAATTTGCAACCTAAGCATTTGCAGAAGAGGAACATATCTCACACAATAACAGTCACAGAAACAGGACAATCTACATATGTAATGTAATCGATGTCGTCCATATGTCTAGGGTTAAAGTTAGGGAACCATCTCGTGTTTTTAAAGGTCACATGGGTCAATGGGAGGATGGATGTCTGTCAAGAAAGATCCCGACTCTATCCCGTTTGTGTATGGCCCCATTCAGAGATGGTATTAAATTCCAAGTAAATGATAGATGGATATAATGTGGCCAGCCAGGGGTGTGTTTATGTTGTAGATCTACATGTTTCCTTCGCTTGTTTCCTTGTCAACCTCGCCATGGTGCCTGACAACACACGCGTTAAACCAGCGAGCGCTTGGAGAGGCTGCCAGCTCCTCGGCAGCTTCTTTGACAACCACACAGACAGCAAGGCTTCCAAGTCTGCTTCGCAAAGGTCTGGACCAGTCAAGATGCAGCTTGACAGCATGAAAGCAAAAAGCAAAAAAAAATATGGCTCCTCTTTCAAAGCCAAATTCTGGACCTTTCAAGTTAAAAAGATGTGCCACTTTTTTTACGCAAACTTTCTATCAAAGTAAACTATTTGGTTGGTTTATCTGCCCACAAACACTCCCCATTTTGGGACCCAAGAATGAAAAACAGGTGGTATGTCTACCAGTCGGACAAGATTTCTCATTCTCACATTCCACAATCTCAATGAGAGCAAGTCATTGCTTCCTAGCAGTGCACACAATGGAAAGGCTTAGGTGTGACAGCTTGGCTAGAATGATAATAGGGTTAAAGACCTCAAGGCCACACTACTGACCACACTGTGCAGCCCTTATTTGGACAATGAAAAACATAATCCCATTTCTCCACAAAAATGCACAAGAAGGAATTAACAATTAAAGCCATTAGAAGAAAAACAACTGTTGTTAAGTCTTAGTCATGACCCCTTGGGAGGAAGGGGCGACATGGAAACAATGCAAAGTAGCAGCCAGAACAAGCACCTGTTGGTAACAATACACTTGTGAGACTCAGCAGCAGTTCACACAGTGTTCAAATTCAAAATACCTGCATTCCAGTCATGACAGCCATTCCCCCACAAACACTCACGCGGGACTTGTACTAAAAAACAATGAAAGTAATTTGTCAAAGTATTAGATATCATGGAATGTGTCAATGTGTGTGATCTTCGGGTTGGATTTATGTAATTACACTACATCAAAAGTGTCTAGAACCCGGCATCAGAAAAACGCTCAGCTAGAGGAGCATTATTTTCCAATGATTGGATGGTTTGACAAAACAAATTGTTCTTTTGAAGCCGTTGTTGGAATGAATCCTGGAGAAATGACAGATAAAAGCAGACAGAGCCAAAACCAATGTCAATCTAATCTTCAGCAAACATTACAGGAAACGCTGGGACAATGGCGCAGCTGGCAATGAAGGTGATCAAGCAGAGAAAATACAAATATACTTTGGAGAGGACAGCCGTGCTCATTTATCTACTGGCTATGTAAAGTTGAAAACACAAGGGTGCTTTAGGGGTCAAAAAGTGACAGTTGGTACAACAACAACTGCATCTCTAACTAAATACAGCATGACCCAGGGCAGCCGAGGATAAAATCATTGAAAACAAGTGCTTAAAAGAGTATAGTACAAAGCTGTTCAAACAAACTGGAGGGCTAGTGTAGGGCTTGCTTGAAATACAGGTTGTGGCGGATACTCTAATGATTGCATCACTGCGTCATAAGAATTGCTTACTTTGAAAAGTGAGCAGCGTGCATGTGATCTCCAGAGTCAATTTGCCCAGAGACCTCATTGAAAGCACCGCTGCTGCCAAAGCGTGCAGCCAAATTTGTAACTTGCGTGTGTGTATTTTGAAAACCCAAACACTTCTAAATCAAACGTGCAGTATGTCTACCTCGGATTGGCTTATTAGCAGGAAGTAAGACACAGCCGGCAAGAAGAGAATACTAAGAAGTCGAGCTGTCGAAACACATAGTATTACCAGTCAAACAATATAAATAATAGCGAGGGGATGAGTAAGTAAGGTGTCCTCGTTGTGTCCTCGACTTTTCATACAAATCAGGCCCTGCGGTGCACACGCGGAGTCCGGATGTGATGGCTGACTTAACAGGGATGAGAATGGGCCCGATCAATAAGCTGTTAAGGAATATAAACAGCAAAGCAAGCTAAATTGGTGGCGCTGAGATCCTGACACCCATGAATTCTAATGAGAGCACTCAGGAAGCCTCGTCTCCACTGAGCATGACATCCCGGCAAGGAGGGAAGAGGACCTCCATGTGACGCATAAATAACCCAGTGAGAAAATGGCTGCTTTTCATGTCGCAGCATCACGACGCTGTAAATCAAATTGAGCGTTTGATCCAAAGTGCCTTTTTATTTTCAATCTGCCAAGCCATTTGTCTCATTCATCTGTTTTGAACATCAGCGGCAAAACTGGATTAACCTGTATACAACCTTGTCTTTGTCCGGACTTTGGAGCCGAGGCTGGATTTATCACCTCTTCTTACAATGACTCAAAGGTATTTACAGAAAAATGGAAAAGTTAGATTAAAGGATAAGCAAAGAACAAAGAAAAGCAGACTTGCCTCTGTGTGCTCAAGCTCAGGATAGTCACAACACAC